>CM056498.1:2965438-4165438 GCA_029783415.1 Anisodus acutangulus | reverse complement strand
GAAGCTGAGTGGCTTCATGACTACTTAGAGGATGTTCCTTGTTGGAAAAAACCCGTACCTTCTGTAATGATCTACTGCAACAGCCAGTCGGCTCTAGGAAGGGCACGGAATTCTATGTACAACGGCAAGTCTTGTCATATTCGACGGAGACATAAGACCGTTAGGCAACTGATCACCACGGGTATAATATCCATTGATTACATAAAATCAAAGGATAACATAGCAGACCCGCTGACAAAGGGCTTACCCAAGGATCAGATGTTCTGCTTGTCTATGGGAATGGGCTTAAAACCCAAAGTATAAGGATCAATACGGTGGTAAACCAACCTTACTGACTAGAGATCCCATGAATTAGGTTCAATGGGAAAACTAAGTTGTAAAGGTTCAGTTAATTGCTTCGGTGGAAGCATGAGCACTTCGGATAGTGATTTCTGTAGAGAAACACCAAATCCAAAGTCGTTCCCGCGATAGACTATAAGTGTTATCTACAGTGTGGGTGAAGGTTAAGTTTCCAAAACCTTTAATGATCCTTACCGGTTGAGGTTAGGTTTGGGAAAACTTTTAATGGTTCCTAACACTTGTAAAGTGGGGTATAGCAGGATACCTTGTAGGAGACCACCTATTTAAGTGTGAGGACATGCCGCCTCAAATGAACGCACTTAAGAATCCAAGAAGTGTCCACGTCCACAACGGATAAAACATTACGAAGAACTGAGTAGAGGAAGTTGTTGTGTTGGTACCATTGACTTGGCTTACACTAAACACTAACGGTTCAAGACATCACATTCACCGTGCAGTAAGTAAGTCCGATGGTATTCAACTATGGAAGTCTCAAAGCCCATGCTACCTATCCAGATGCAACATCGGTCCGCTGGAAGATTGCTAGAAAAAGAACCATGTGTGTGCGCTAAAATCTCTTTCAAGAGGGGATTGTTGGAAATTTACTAAATATGGAAATAAGTATATCCCATTAATTTGTGACTCAAACTATTGGGCCCGCACGTCAAAACCATCGTTTCCACACACGTGCACACATAGTGCCAAGTAACGCAAATTTCATTAGTAAAAGAGATATTGGTACGTATGTAATACGTTTGAGACATAGAATTATGGAGGGTTATTGGACAACTGACATAGTATTCCACGTTGGTAAATGAAGGAAGAAGTGTACAAAGTGTAAAATGAAATGAGTCAGAAATCGCCGCAGAGCCGTGAAGGGCCACGGCGCCACAACCGTCGGAGCCGCGGTGCAAATTGGCTGGTCAGCTACTGGAGTCGTGGCGCCGCGGTGCTTCGGAGGAAGAATGCTGCGACGGAAAGTTGGAAAAATCTGACGTTTGGGATGGTTTTAGAGCATTGATTCTCCATTACTTGCCACATGAATTCAGAAAAGTCTGACGTTTAGGCTGTTGTTTACTCCTGCCTTCCCCAAATCGAATGAAAGTACTTTTCGCCTTTTTATGTGACTATGACCAGGCCGCCAATTTGTGGCTATCATTCATTCATGTATTCCCAAATCTAAGGGAATTAGTTTTTTCTGTACATCCAGACGGCCGGTCTGTCGCTGTTGTTTACTCATGCATACTCCAAATCGAAGGGTAATACTTTTTAGGTATTTGCTGTTTATGTTTCTGTCAAGCTCTTCATCATGCATGTCTATTAGTCAATACGCGTTGCCGGCAATCCGTTGGCTTACTATGAAGGGTTCTTCCCAATTTGGCGACCATTTTCCAAATTTATGATCTTTCATTCCAAGCGGCAACACGGTTTTCCAAACCAAGTCTCTTTCGGCGAACTTCTTAGGCTTAACATATTTGTTGTATGCTTTGGACATTTTCCGTTTACCGGCTTCGATTCTTTCTAGGGCCATCAGTCGATCTTCATCTAGCTGATCTAACTCCATTAGCATGACCTGCTGATATTCTTCTAAGCTTAAATAATTATGTCTAGCCACCCGTAATGACTTAACATTAACCTCCAAGGGCAACACTGCATCTTGGCCATAGGTTAGCCGATAAGGTGTTGTCCCAGTAGCTATAGACTTGGTGTTTCTGATTGTCCAAATAGTTTCATCCAAAGTGAGATGCCATACTGCAGGTCTATCCTCCACATTTTTACTGATTATGTCCACAATAAGCTTATTAGCTGCCTCGGCTTGTTCATTCGCCTGTGCATAATAAGGCGAGGATGTGATCATCTTGATCCCAAATTTCTCAACAAAGGCTTCCACCTTAGAACCAGTGAACACCGTCCCTTGATCGGTTGTAATCGTCTCAAGAATACCATATCTATATATGATCTAGTGTTGGATAAACTGAATGACATTTGTCAGATGAACCCTCTTCATCGGATTTGCCTCTACCCATTTAGTGAAGTAATCGGTAGCCACAATAATGAAATTATGTCCTTTAGCCGATTGCGGGTGAATCTTGTCGATGGGGTCCATAGCCTATCCTCTGAAAGGCTAGGGTTTCACGATCGGGTGCAACAACTTGGCTGGTATCCATTGGATTGGTCCATGTCTCTGACACTCTTCACACCCTTTTGTGTATTAAAAGCAATTGACTGTGATGGTAGGCCAATAATAGCCATGGCAATAAATCAACCACTTCATCGTTGTCCCGGTTGTGTATGATCCACAGATTCCTTCATGAACTTCTCCCATGACTCTTAAGGCCTTTGCCTTATCAATGCACTTGAGTAGCACTCCATTTATGCTCATTTTGTAAAGATCATCATCAATGAGCACATACTTCAAGGCTCTCCTCTTAACCTTAAGGTCCCTGCAAGTGGAAGGATCTTTTAAGTAGCCGATTAACACCTGCTTCCACGAGTCGATTTGGTCCATGGCTAGCACTTCGGCTGACAGCTCATCATACTCTAGAGTGAGTAGAGACTTCCTATATCTAGAACCTTCTTGTGCTAAGTCACTAGCCTCAACATTCATGTCTCTGGAAACATAACTTAACGTAGATGATGTGAACCCACTAAGTAACCTGCTAGCCGTTCTGTAACGGGGCGCCAATAAAATCTATCATGGAAACAACGCTCCATGCCAGCCCAACTCTATACGGAGTCGGGGTCAAGGATGAGTACCAGGCAAATGTTGTTCCGATTATAGAAACGGGGAGCAACTGCAGCTTGTGATATTCGTTCTGGCCAACCTCGCCACATTGGGCGGTGGATCTGTCGATATGCACAATGGTAGATTTGTCGTCATCACCCGAGAAGGTGGCGAAATCAGGCGTTTTGAAGCCCCTTGGCAATGTTGTTATCCGATCTACCCAATCGGGGTAGGACTTCCTGTAAATAGGCATGTCCAAGGGTTTCAGTTGGATGCCAAAGTACATTTTCATGGTATTCGCGATAGTTTAGGGTTCATCAGTTGTGAAGTCCCCTGTCGATTCTCAGCTGGAACCGGCTGGTAGGCGTTCTGAACTAGAGGCCTCCATTCTGTACCTTGTTGAGTAGGGTTTTGAAAGTTGTAGGTATTCTGCTAGCCATTAGCAATAGGTGGGGTATATTCCCATTGCTGATGTTGGGCATAGCCACCAAAGCCTGCAACCTGAGCTCCTGGAACAGCCGACGGAGCCTAAGGATAAGGTGGAACAGTGTTCCATATCTGCTCTCCCCCGACATCACCGTTTTTGGAAAGTTTGCGCTTCTTGGATGGTATAGATTGGGTACCGGCTGTGACTGCTGGAATGATGTACCACTGTAGACAGCGTCACCAGATAGCCGAGCAGGGTCATAGCCAGGGGCCACCGGCTGCCAATTCAGTTGTCCAACATTAGTCGCATGTACAGTAGGGCCGTTTGCATGAGCGTACGGCATAAAGGGCGGCAACCCAAGGTGTTCGGATGCCTGAACTGGTCTTCGAGCCATATTGATCTGCCCATACTGCAGACTCGCTTGATCGAGTGGCACAGTTTGCCCCCCATCATTTGGTGGCAACCATATAGTAGACTGGTTACCAAGTGAATGGGCTTGTGCTCCTAGGTGTTCTATCGGCTGTACCTGAGTAGGTACTGACTGATACACATTCGGCTGAGAAATAGTACATGGAGTCACAGTTGCATGTTGCATAGCGCCACTCGTCAGAGGGATGGCAAAACTAGCTGAAAATTCTCCTGAAAGCAGTCGATTGGCTTTTAGTTCCCTCGCCTGCTGAACCTCATTATGCACCATTGGCTTAACAATGTCAACCAACTGTTTGGAAACCTGGTACATAATGGCGTGGATGCCTAAGTCAATCTGTTGTCTAATGAATGATGCGGTCATGACAATTGGACCTTCAAGTTGGTTAAGTTCTCCCACAACTTGGGGTGATGGAGAAAGTGGAGGGGTATCAACCGATGTAGGCATATCCGAGGAAAATGGTGGATTGTTGTTCCTTCTGGGAGGATTTTGTTTAGGATGTGGACTAGTGTTGCGTTATTTTCTAGATGCTACGCAAGTGTACGTATCACAATTTGTAATAAATTTTGGTAAGACCGAGTATCGTCCACAGAGACTGATTTATCAAGTACCAATTAACTAATCTTTGGTTTCTATTTGGCTAACGAATATTGGTGATGATTTCTAAACTACAGAATTAACAAATTAAAGTAAATTGCATAAATGAAGTAGTAATGAAAGCACATGAAGTTTAATTCAGTGATGAAGGCAATTAGGATTTCCAGTCTCCTCAACTTTCCGCTCTATCATTCATTAATGCAAGACTAACGATTCTTCTTCTTATTAAGATAGCAGGTTAACTGAGGTGTTCTATATTCCAGTTAGGACATATAAAACTCAATCTAAGTGAGAACTTTCTATATTTCTATGATAAGTTCAATCACACGTGAGGATTAAAATCAATAACCTAAAATGCTACACAGGCAATCGTGATACTCTCGTTCAAGATTAAACCTACGTCTAATCAACTATAGCATATTCAAATCTTCCTTCTCAGTTCTTGATTCGAAATCATATACGTAATGAAGACTAATGGCCAATTAATTCTCATTCAATAAACACAGGTTGAAGAGATCTTAATAGATGAAGAAGAACATTAGCAATGCATTAACTCATAATAGAGTTTCAAGTGATTCAACGGAAAACCCTAATAAAAGTAATTAGCTCATACACATGCTAAGAAAACTAATTAACTTAATATCCAACATGAACTGAATTAAAGTAAAGAAAAGAAAAAGAACTTGAACAATAGATGTCTAATGGCTAATGTTCTCTTGTTTCTTGCCTCCAAAGTGTCTTTTTTCTTCCAAATGCGCTTCCCCCGGCATATATCACGAAAAAAAATCAGAATGAACCTTTTTTTCCTTGTTAAATTTAGGTTTTTCGCTGCCCTGACGTCATCGGCGCCGTAGCTCAGCTATTAGAGCGCCACGACGCTAATTCGCTTCTGAAAGTCGCTCACTTTCTGCCAGTGGGGCGCCACGGCGCTAATGTTGGACGTCGCGGCTCTTCAACGTTCTTCGTCCAGAATTTATTTAGATTGCTTTCCAAGCTTCCCAGGGCTTCTTTGACTCATTTCTTGTGACCAGCTATACATTTTTGTCCTTAATAACCGCCTATTTCCTTTGGATTTGACTTATTCCTTTCTGAATCGCTTAAAGTCTGAAAACACAAAATAACACGCATAATAATGCACAAGACAAATAAAAGACAAACAAAAGACTTCCTAAAACACACTCTAAAACAGTACTAAAATCTACCTAACAACTAGACTCTGGGTTTATTTTCTTACCAGACCTTAGGCGCATACGCCAAGCGTGATCCTGACCTGGAGAATCAAACTTTGCTATGGAGTCACCTATGGTCCCACTGGGCGTGTCAAATTTGTTCCCGTCCAAAATGTTTGTCGTCTATCGACTGTCGAAATCGGATGACAAATTGATTCCTTAACTAAGCGATTTCGGCTGGAAGCAGAACTCTAACTTCCAGCAATGGGTTCCCCAACTACTCCAGAAAGCGTTAGGACGGTGATTGAGTAAACTAAGTGGTAAGAAACATAAATACAGCTAGAGTACAGTAAAGGCGATAAAAATAAAATGAAGATTTGTAAAATCAGTTGTTTGATTGATTGGGTATGTTATTATGTACAAATGATCCTATATTTATACTGCAAGAAAAATAAAACGTGATCCCCCTATGTTAGCCATTAAATTACCCACTAAATCCACTAGCCAACTATGAGGAGGTGGTGCCGATTTTTACTCCTTGTTTTCCTCTTGCACGATTAATGGCACTTCCTTCTAGTTGTTGCTGGTTGTTACCGTTTCTTGGAGTCTAGAAGGTTCTTTGACTTGGTCTTCGAGGCGTCCAAATATGTGTGGGTCTCAGTCGTTCCTCGGAATTATGACTCGGCCAGGCTACCATAATAGTCGATGAAGTTTTTCTAGACGAGGGCTCGGACTAATAGATTCGGCTACGAGTCAGTTCGGTTATCGACTTAGAATTCTGTTGCGTGCTCATTTTAAGGTTTCCACCTTCGGCTGTCACTTGATTCGGCTAAACACTTAAAAGTATTTTTTAGTGTTAACACTATGCCAAATAAATCGTGGTGATGGAGTTTTATTTAATTTTTTGTGAGTTAAATAATTATTTTCTTTGACAACAATTTTTTTTGTAGTTATAACAGAGAAAGCAATGCTTCAGTGTTATTTTGTTAAATTCTTATAGAAATATTTTATGCATATAAATTAATATTCCCTCTGTTTCAGAATATTTGTCACATTTCGCTCTTTGAAAGTCAAACTACATGAATTTTGATTAATATGTTTGAGATATATTTTTACCATATTGATAAGAGAGAATTGCAACTTATAGTATTTTTCGTATAATTTTTTAATATCTAATTAATCTTAAAACAATAAATTAATTAATCCACTTTAACTCCAAAGATTAATCAAATTGACTCTCGAAAAGTGAAACGTACAAATATTATGGGACGGACCGAGTAACTAATATGGAATCCAACGTGCAACGCACGTTTCACGAAACTAGTTATATTAAAAATATAAACCCCTAAACTTTAAAGTTAAATTATCTAATTACCCTTCTTAAAAATCTAATTACATTGTTTATTAAAAAAAATTAAAAAATCGTGCAGAAACATCCAAACCGAATGGATGTGTCCAGTTAAGATTAAATTGGTTTGACATATTTCTTTTGCCCCAAAACTTCCTCGGTTGTAAACCATTCTATGTGACGAAATCTACCCTCAAACCACGAACATACAAAGAATTTGGAAGAAACAAATGTTGTCTTAAAAGAATTTGTAAGTTCTCTTATCATGTAAGTAATAAATTTCCACTCAATGCTATACAGTGTTGGTTCAATTTGATATATATTTGTAATATACGGTGCACTGATTATTATGAAACATTTAAAATATATCTATATTTATTAAAAATTGAAATCCCAAAATGTAGAAGTTGAATTATAAGAATATCCTTCTAATTCAATAAATAACTTTATTTCATTAAAATATCCTTCTTATTTAAAATACCCTATTTATTAATTTAATTTTTAAAATAAAACCCCTACAGAAAGATGTTCTATGAAGAGTTGCCCTATTTTGTTTGTTCTCTTTAAATATCAGACTCCCCAATAAGTTTATTATCACGCCAACAATTTGTTAATTTTGTTTCCTCTCAATTCTTATTCTCCTGATTAGATCATCGGTAATACTTGTAAGTTCACTATGTTTATATAACAGAAAATCTTTGTAGAATTGGAGTATAGATGCAATTTCATTATTAAATTGTTTCAAAAACTAAACATTAGAAAATATTTCAAAGAAGTTTTTGTTGTATTTGAATGCATACGCAGAGCCAACACAGTTGAAAAATAAACAGGAACTTACCTTCAGTCATAGTTGTTCAAGTGTCATGGAGAATCGCCTTTCTTCTAGCTCCGACTTGTAGCCCTGAGAATAATGATAAAAAACCTAGAACATGCTGGACTGATGGAGTCACATATGTATTTATAGGTAGGCTAGAGACTCTTAGGTAAAAAACTTTAATCCTAGGGACTACTCCATAAAATATGATTGCCCTAAGGACTCATAATAAAAAGTGGATATGCATAACTTAATAATATTATCTGTCATATATTATTTACTTAGAAGATAAGGTAAATAATCGGTTATCATAATATGTGGACCACATTAAATGTCATCAAATGAGACGTTATTCTTACATTCTCCCACTTGGCTCGCATATTATAATCAGATAATTATTTGAGTGATAATCATGGTCATAAACTTTATTCACTCGACTAAACTGTTATGCAACAATCATTTCAACTAAAACATATTACGACACGAATCATGGCGGTCATGCTCTTAGTCAAACAGATTCTTCCATGTATTATGATGTGTAATATATTCTAACAAAGTGTCCAACAACGTTATGAATAAACTTAATATAAGTCATTCAGAGTCCAACTTTATTGATCCAATGATTATACATAATACATGAAAATCAAATGTACACTGTCATATATAATAAAGAAACAATAGTGTAACGTTCCGTACTTTCGGGTTACGGTTTAAATCGCTAAGCGTATATAAAATCGCTAGGCATGTGTAAATAGACCCGAGCGTCGGGAAATTTTATGTTATATTTATTTATGCTAGTAAGGAGATTAGTATATAAAATGATTAAACCCCGAAATAATTTTGGACATAACAAGTGTAACGACGGAAGCCGAAAATAACTTTGGTACGTGCATAAAGAGGTTATGAACTAGTGTCATATCACAAATTATGACATTGATTATATGAAGGTCATATAAGTTATTAAGATTTAAGTGAATTGGAATTACGGAATTAATTATGTGTGTGATTGATAAATTGTTCGGAGAACCGTGCATGTTAAAGTGAGGTGGCATGATTAAGGGCCTCCCACCGCCAAAGAATTGGCTAAGTGGGAGACCGAATTATTAAGGACTATTATAGATAACTCGGGTGACTAAGAACTGTAAATGGAAAAAAAAACGTGTAGGACTTTTCTATTCAATCCCATCTTTGGCTTTCAACTCCGATATTATTCTTGTGAAGTTCTACAAAGACCAAAGAGTCAGCCTTCACTTCATTCACTTTGGAAAACATAGGGTACAATACCTTTGCTAAATTTAAGTACCAACTTATAGAAATGGGTAGTAGCAATTCGTAGTTAGCATTTTACTTTTTGGTTTGGAGGAAAATATTTCAGCAAGCAAAAGAGTTAAAACGGTTGGTTCCGTTATTATCGAGTTATGTTAAAGTAAATTATTTCTTTCTTTTGGCATGTTCTATGTAACAAAATAAAACTGTGATATTACTCCATAATTTATTCTACTCCTAGTAGTTAAGAATATTCATGTTATTGATTCCTATGCTAAAAGTATGTATAAATATATTCCTAAGTCCTTATTGACGCATACGGAAAAAGGTGTTGACATTCACCGTGTTAGCCAAAGGGGCAAGGATATTATTGTCATCCGATAAATTTAGAAAATGTTTTACTGATATTCACGCATTCTCATTTGTATTGCATTCATATATTACCCTGGACCCACTTATGCTATGCACACTACTATATGGTAAATATTGTATATATATGTAGGGGATATGGAAAAAGGGAAAGGCGATATATACTCACACCACCTGCAGCTGGTACAACTATCACAAAAGAGTCCGAAGAGGCCAATATGATGTGATGCATGTATGACTTTTTGGGACGGGTTGCACGATCCGCAACACTAACATATATTGGGACGGGTTGCACGATCTGCAATACTAACATATATATACCGCACTTGCATCATGCATATATTCGTTAACCATTACATGTTATAATGCCCACAGAGGCTGTCATGGTAAGGAAATTGCCTGATGGGGCCAATGAATATGGACACTGCATTGTGCATAATATATAGGCAAGTGTATTAGGGCCCTCAAAGGAAGTTATTGTTGGTCAGTTGTTTATGTTTCAGTTATTGATATATTCCTGTTATGTTGATATTTGTGCTGACATACTCATTACATCAGTCGTACGGACGTCCCTTTTGTCGGGGGACGCTGCGTTTCATGCCCGCATGTTCGCATAGGCAAGGCGACGGCCCACGAGAATAGGTTACAAATTTCAGCGGATTTTTAGAAGCACTCCTCTCTTTTCGGAGTGTCGGTCTGATTTTGGTATGATACAGTTTTGCATGTCTATATGGGTATGGCGAGGCCTTGTCCCGACCTGTTAATGTTGTGTACTCTCTTAGAGGCTTGTAGACATGTGTCTTGTGTGTAGTAGTCTTGTATGGCCTTATCGGTCTTGGTATATGTATATATATAAGATGGTTACCTGGTTTTTCATAATTTTCTTTCGGCTTAGTCCGTAATTAATTACGATCATATGTTCATTGTAAGAATGGCGGTACCCGGTGGGTGGGATCTCGGTGCCCGTCGTGACCCTACGGTTTGGGTCGTGACAAACTTGATATCAGAGCATGTCTGTCCTAGGGGGTCTACAAGTCGTGTCTAGTAGAGTCTTGTTTATGGGTATATTGTGCACCATACTTATAAACATGAGGCTATCTGACATTTTAGGGATGGTTTCTATTCTTACATCTTATACATCGTGCAGTAGAGCTGAGTTATAAGTATTTCACTCCTAATCCATTTCGTGATTATGATTCCAGCAATGCCTACAGCAAGGAAGAAGTCCAAAAGTATGAGGGAGTTGAATACGGCTGCGGGCTAAGGTACCAGCCGATTGTCACCCGTTAGCGAGGGTCAGAGTGAGACCCTCGGTACGACTCCTTCGTATGGTTCTCCCATTACATCACCATCATATGAGATTAGTGGAGCTGCAGCACCCCTAGTTCCTCCACATGATACTCCATACGTGGATCTTGATATGCGGAGTGCGGTTCAGTTATTGACACGATTGGTGGCCGCTCAGGCACAACGTCAGGTTCCCAGTCCTTCTGATAGAGCTGCTAGCGCAAGAGCTCGGGATTTCATCAATTTAGACCCTCCGGTATTCACAGGAACAGACATGAACGAGGACCCGCAGAATTTTTTGGATCAGGTACATCACACTTTGCGGGTGATGGATGCTACCGATACCAAGTCGGTAAAGTTTTCTTCTTATAGACTGCGGGATGTCGCAGTAACATGGTTTGATACATGAGAGCAATCTAGTAATGCCCCAGCAAGATGGGGGAATTTTCAGAGGCTTTCTTACAATATTTTCTACCAGTCGAGCTTCGACGGGCCAGACAGGACAGGTTCCTACGTCTAAAACAGGGCAGCATGAGTGTTCGAGAATATAGTTTGCAGTTTAATTCCTTGGTTCGATATGCCCCTACAATTGGATAATCATCTCATTGATCAACAAAAAGAAGACATCATAAATTCCATAAAAACTAATGAAGAAGGAATAGCAATCCTAGATGAATAAGGTGAACCCCTACAAGATGCATTGTCAACTTTGATACTAACAATCTCATTAAACTTCATAGGAGATTCTTCACATCTAAAAGATAAAAATGCCGAGTTACTTTCAAATTTTTAAATGTAAAAAATTAAGTAATTTCCAATGGTACAAAAATATGTTCTTAATCAGGGTAATGCTTAGAGAAGATTCCAACCAACCTTTTTGGAAAGAAAAATTCTTAGCAGAATTACCTACCCTATTAGGAGAAAATGTTAGGAAAAAATTAAAAAAAATTGTGGAAAAGAAATAATACCTTACAATGAGTTTACATATGGACAACTAGTCAGTATAACTCAACAAGAAGGATTAAAATTTTGCCAAGACCTAAAATTACAAAAACACCTTAAATGGGAACTAAAAAGAACTAGGTGTGAACTTGAAACTTTTTGTAAACAATTTGATACAAATTCCAAAAAATCCTCTCTGAGTTGTATAGAAAACTGTAGTAAGACTTATAAATCACGTAATAAAAAAGAATTTCAGAACTAGTGAAGAATATTATAAAAATCCTCATTACAAAAATTCTAAAAATAAAAGAAATCCCAAAAAGAATGAATGTAAATACAAAGATATAACATGTTATAATTGTAATAAAAAAGAACATACCCCAAGATACTGTAAAATGAATAAAATATTACAAGAGTTAAAATTAGATGAAGAAGTAATCCAAAAAATCTCAAATATTCTAATAGATTCCTCCGATTCAGACACCGAGACAGAACTTGAAAAATTTTCTCTGTCTTCAGAAGATAATAAACCCCTTCAAGTGGAGGAATTGGTCACAACCAGTTCATCTAAAAATTCTGAAAATGAGAAAGGAAAACGCATATGTGTATTAACTAAAGATCAAGAATTCATGTTAGATATGGTTAAATACATAGATACCCAACACCAAAAAGATTATTTGAATAAACTCCTAAAATCTTTTACCTAAGAGAATTAAAAGTACTATTTTTCCGAACACTTGTAGAAATACTTATGAGTTAACAAATATCCTAGAAAAAAATAAAAGAAATCAAAGAAATACGGTTCAAGAACTGCAAAAAGAAATAAAACAAGTAAAACTAGACATACAAGATTTAAAAGAAAAAAAACAAGATTCTGAACTAATAAAAATGATCCTTTCAAAAGATACCCAGCAAAGTTCTAAGTCCGAAAATTCTGATTCTGAAAATTCGAAAGAACCGGAAGAAGAGTTTGAAAAACAAAATCTACAAGAAATCCCAAAAGAATTCTTAATTGTCTTACGACAAATCACGTCAAAAAAATACCTAATAAAAATAACCCTTAAATTTTCAGACAATTTTAAAATCAAAACAATTGCTCTTTTTGACACAGGAGCAGATTTAAATTGCATAAAAACAGGAATAATGTAGAAAAGTTCCAAGAAAAAACTCATGAAATATTAGCAGCAACTAATAATACTATTAGAAATTAAATCCAAAATCAGTGCGGCAATTATAAATGATGGAATTTCTATAGCAACATCATTTGTTTTAGTAAAAGACATACACAATTCCATCATCTTAGGAACACCGTTTGTAAATCTTATCACCCCATATAAGGTAGATAACGATTTCATATCTTTTAAATTCAATAAAAAGAAATTAAAGTTTCATTTTTTAACAAAACCAACAACAAGAGACCTCAATCTAATAAAATCATGTTCAATACACGAAGAAAAAATACAAGGAAGATCATATCATCTAGACAAACTAAGAAATGAATTTTCTTCCAAAATATTAGATCACAAACCTGAGTCTCCTAGAAGCTATCCTTTTAGGAATATCATAAAACAAAAACCAGGGAGGGAAGAATGTATAGTCCAATATACTTTTACCCATTCTATCCATTTAATTGATACTTTTTTTAGCATTATTTCATGCATAGCAATATTCCAAAATGATTTACAATATCAAAAATATTTTTAAAACATTGCATTAAAACATATTTTCTGCCAATTGATTCTTAACGTTTTTTAATTTAAAGAAGCGAATCCCATTCCTAATCTCTTAACCCGTGATTTTCTGTCATTGTCTCATACCCCACTCTTTGAGCTACAAGAATAAAATATCAAGGAAGGACATGCGAGAATCTGGACAATACTGGAATCATGCGATGTGTGGAGCCTTACTCCAAAAGAGGAAGGATGAAATTTCCCCGCCAATAAATATATCAGTTGTTGTACCACAACAACAAATAAATTCCATGGCCACCAAAAACCCATAAACTCCACCACTTCCAAACCAACAAACCCATCCAAAGAAGAAAATGACAAATTCTCTGCCAAAACTCCTACCGAAAAACCCATGACATGGTATGATGCAGTCATGAAAGAAAAAAATAAAAATGCAAACACCACACAGTCTGTGCAGAAAACGCCAGTAAATCCCGCAAAGGAAACAACTACTGAAAACCTTCTGCAACTCTTTGCAAAATCTCCGGAACTACAGAAGGAATTGCAACTTCAAATTCCCAAACAAGAAATTAATTAAAGCTCAGGAGAGTATAATACCTCTCAAAATTTTACAAAAATTGAGAAAGGAGAATCTTCGAAAGCCCTTTCTCAAAAATAATTTTCAAAATCCCAACTTGTGGTACCACAAGTCCCAAAAAATACATGTTTCTGAAAAACAATTTTCAAAATCATCTTACGATTCTTTCGGATTTTCAGAATCAGAATTTTCAGACTCAGAACTTTGCTGGGTATATTTTGAAAGGATCATTTTTATTAGTTCAGAATCTTGTTTTTGTTTTTCTTTTAAATCTTGTATGTGTAGTTTTACTTGTTTTATTTCTTTTTGCAGTTCTTGAACTGTTATTTCTTTGATTTCTTTCATTTTTTTTAATTTTTTCTAGGATATTTGTTACGTCATAAGTATTCTAGAAGTGTTCGGCAAAATAGTATTTTTAATTTCTTTTTTCTCTTTTGTAAAAGATTTTAGGAGTTTATTCAAATAATCTTTTTGGTGTTGGGTATCTATGTGTTTAACTATATCTAACATAAATTCTTGATCTTTAGTTAATACACATATGATTTTTCCTTTCTCATTTTCATAATTTTCAGATGAACTTGTTGCGACCAATTAGTCCACTTGAAGGGGTTTATTATCTTCTGAAGACAGAAAATTTGTCAGGTTCTGTCTCGGTGTCTGAATCGGAGGAATCTATTAGAATATTGGAGATTTTTTGGATTACTTCTTCATCTAATTTTAACTCTTGTAATTTTTTATTCATTTTACAGTATCTTGGGGTATGTCCTTTTTTATTACATTTATAACATGTTATATCTTTGTATTTAGATTCATTCTTTTTGGGATTTCTTTTATTTTTAGAATTTTTGTAATGAGGATTTTTATAATATTCTTCACTAGTTCTGAAATTCTTTTTTGTATATTCTTTTGTTTATTTCTTACGTGGTTTATAAGTCTTACTACAGTTTTCTATACAACTCAGAGAGGATTTTTTGGAATTTGTATCAAATTGTTTACAAAAAGTTTCGAGTTCACACCTAGTTCGTTTTAGTTCTCATTTAAGGTGTTTTTGTAATTTTAGGTCTTGACAAATTTTTAATCCTTCTTGTTGAGTTATACTGACTAGTTGTCCGTATGTAAACTCATTGTAAGGTATTATTTCTTTTCCACATTTTTTTTAATTTTATTCCTAACATTTTCTCCTAATAGGGTAGGTAATTCTGCTAAGAATTTTTCTTTTCAAAAAGGTTGGTTGGAATCTTCTCTAAGCATTACCCTGATTAAGAACATATTTTTATACTATTGGAAATTACTTAATTTTTTACATTTAAAAATTTGAAAGTAACTCGGCATTTTTATCTTTTAGATGTGAAGAATCTCCTATGAAGTTTAATGAGATTGTTAGTATCAAAGTTGACAATGCATCTTGTAGGGGTTCACCTTATTCATCTAGGATTGCTATTCCTTCTTCATTAGTTTTTATGGAATTTATAATGTCTTTTTTTTGTTGATCAGTGAGATAATTATCCCACCATCCTTTTAATTGACCAGAAAATCATGCGATTAGCAGTTCTGCTATGATCTTATCTTGTGTACCATTTTGTATTTTATAGGCATTTGAAGCCATGATCATTTGTTGGAGGAAGCTAATGATATTGTATTCAGTCATTCCATCTATATTCCAATCGTAAATGGAATAGACATTAAACGTGATTGAGCTAGGGGTTTTACTATTCTTATGTCTAGAGTTGGAATTATTTGTAATTGTTGTTGTACGGGTTGTTTCCAATCCATTTTATTAACAAGCGGTGTTTTATTTTGGAATTGTTCTAAGGTATCACTGTTATCAGAATCATATATTAAAATTATTATTTTATTACTTGATTGTGGGGTATTTGGAACAATGAGTTATGTATTAGAACTATTGGATGTCCCAATTTTACTTAATTGATTATGTATAGCCTGAATAAATTTAGACTTATTTTATTGAATATTTTTAACACTATCTTTGGACACCTGAAAGGGTTTAAAGATTGAGCTTTTCAATTTTAATTCTTTAGACTTTTCCGGGGAATCTATAGTGACTAAATGGTGATTTTTTATGTGTTTTTCATTCTATCTAATTGTTTTCTTATGGTATTTAAATTAATATTTGTGAAATTATTTTGTGCGAGAATGGATTTTATATTTGTTTTTTCATCTTCTGCTGAGTTTTTAAAAGAAATTGCGTCTACGGGGCAGCCATGAATGTTAAGCTTTATCCATGGTAGAGGAGTGTGGTTGGATCGGATTTTTCTAGAATCAGCTAGGGTTTCTCATTCTGGTATTTTATTCCTAGTTGTAATAGGATTTAACAAATTAGAAAAAGGATACTCGGGATTTTGAGAGGAGTAAATTTTAAATTAGTCAAAAAATAGAATGTTTATCTTATTTTCATTTACAAACTCATAGAATTTTTCTTGTATTTGTTTCCTAGCATTTAAAATGTTTTTAAAGAGCCAATTTTTCTTCTTCTAACTTATATTTTTCATAAAAATCTTTTTGTAGGAATTTCTTATCTATTTGAAATTCTTTTTCTAAAACTCCAATTTCGGTTACCATATTTTCTGTTATCGAGCAAAATATCGGACTAGTAGGTTCTTGGTCATCTATTTTTTCTCTAACAGTGAAATTTTCATATACGGGTCTAGGTATTTCATTAGTGTAGTGTACGTTACTTAGATTGGGTAAATCTGACACAAAATGTCTAGGTTTTACTTTGTAAGGGGTATTTATTACTGAAGAAATTTGTGAGACTCTTCCTAAATCTAGGATCTCTACGGAACTTGTATCATCATATCTGCTACTTGTAGATCTTCTTAGGAATGATAAACTGATTCCACCATCCTTGTATTGGGTTATTTCTTTAAGAAGAATATTTGGTTGGAAAGTTTCTACGGGTTCAAGTTTAACTACACCTTCCAAGATCCATTCATTTGTTAGAGTAATATCCTTCTACCTAATAAGTCTTAGTATTACGGTGTTAGATCTGGAAAAATCTGTTTGTAACAGTAGTGTTTCACATTTTTTACTATGGTTCCTAACTTTTGTGCCAAAAGTCAAAAGCATAGTTTTGTAATGAATTCTAAAGATTATTGCTACCGGAATTGAACCTTCACGCATTT
Source organism: Anisodus acutangulus (assembly GCA_029783415.1). Taxonomy (NCBI): domain Eukaryota; kingdom Viridiplantae; phylum Streptophyta; class Magnoliopsida; order Solanales; family Solanaceae; genus Anisodus; species Anisodus acutangulus. The sequence continues at coordinate 4,148,317 of CM056498.1, read as the reverse complement.
GGTAATTATGATTTTTTATTTGTAAGACAAAAGATTTTAGGATATTTTTATCATTAAGTGATACTGAAAAGTTTGGGTAACAATCAAAAGAGATTGACCCTGTGCAGAGACTAGACTCAACAGAACTTAATAAGAAATTTTCAAAGTTAGTGAATGTGACATCTCTTAAGATAGCAATAATTGAGTTATTTATTATTCTTCATTAGTTAATGGTTTTATCCCTATTTGAACTAAGCCAATATAAATATATTTGTAATTTCTATTCCTATGTTTTTTAAGGAATTTTGAGAAATTAATTGTATTATTTCAAATAATTTAGTTAATTGAATATCTCTTTTTTCTATTTTAATAGTGAAATCAATTTTGAAAAATTGGTATTTAGATTTTTTTGTAAATTTGATATCTATTTACTTTCGTTATTTTTCAATTATTTATTGATTTTTCAAATTCCAAATTTATTATATTCTTTAAATTAATAGAAGATGTTGAATCAAAATAATTTTTTTTTATTGAAAAACGAATTCATTTTTATAAATCTTATTTTCGAAACTCAAATTCTTCCAACCGCTCATCTAAATTCCTCATTAAAAGTTAGATGAAAATTCCTCGGGCGAAATTTCCAAAGTCATTATAAATTTTTATAACTATAAATCTTTATAAATTTTAATATTTAAAATAAATAGGATTATGAAAGCCTCCTAATCTTATCTTTTAAATTAATGCTTTTAAATTATATATATTTACAGGCGAGGTGGTGGGGAGATATGGCATCGGACGATGAATTGATGATGCACGACGCCGCCACCAATGACGACGGCGAGGAGTCCTTCGACGATGATTTCTACAGCGGCGGCGACGCACATGACGACAACTCCGATGATGACGTCATGGATTACGATTTCGATAATGATTTCGATGATTCCGATACCGTCATCGCACATCATCGCTCTCAGGTACAATTGAATTTTTTATGAGATTTTTGAGTTTTTCATTTTGTTTATTATTTTATTTGAATTTTTTTGAGCTGTTATTATTTATTTATTGATTATTACTGGAAATAGTTTAGTGATAGTTAGGAAGTTTAATGGATTATTGTTTTATTAGCTGCTAATTATTTTCATTAAAATGATTTGTCTATTAGATTTACCGACATATCTATTGTTTAGGTTGAAGATTTATTTTTATTTTTTTAATCTTGTTTCGTTTATTTTATCAATGTAATGTTAAATTTAGGAACTTTTTGAATTTGGAGCTGTTATTTATTATTGATTACTGGAAATAGTTGTGTGCTAGTAAAAAAATTTAATGGATGATTGTTTTTGCTGCTAATTATTGTTTTCATAAAAATGATCTGTCTATTAGATTTCCCGTGTCTTTACGACTTTACCGACATATTTATTGTTTCCAAATTTTGTTTTTGGTTTTTGAAACATAGATTTGTAACAAAAAACAACACAACAACATATCCAGTGTAGGGTAGGATGTACATTGATCTTATCCCTACCTTTGTGAGGTAGAGTGGCTGTTTAAACTTAGATTTGTAACAATAGGGGGACATATCTAATCTACGAGTTAGAGTTGATTCACACGGAATGAAATGAGGAATGATTTGGTCAGATTAACCGTTTTTCTTTCATATTTAGTAGAAGGGGGAAAGGAAAAAGAAGAACTTTATAAGAAGAATTGGGGTTTCGTTAGGAATACATTTTACTCCTACAAGACAGACAACAGTAAACAAGAGAGTGCTTTTAATAAGATACTATTAAGACTGATAAGGCATAATGATGGGTCTGCTCAAGGAATTGATAAGGCTACTCTGAGTGTCATATTTGTGGCAGTTCAAATAGAAAAAGAGATCCAGCATGCCGTGAAACTTAAATGTAATCCATCACTAGGTCCCGAGCAATTCTTCCTTCTTTCCATTATCCAACGCCTATGCGTCCCTTTTCTCTCACTCTTTTAAAGCTTTCCCAACAAGCCCTTTTTTTATTTGGAAAACGGACCTTGCTTTCGGTTCGAAAGGCATGGTTTTCCGTATGTATCCAGATAGGACATCCACTAGTCCGGCTAGCTAGTGAGTGGTTCTTTCGGGCAGGAAGCAGGCCTGGCCCTATGGGCGGGCAAATCCAAATGTATTATGGATTGTGGAAGGAAAAAGTATTTTTGGGCTGAATCTGTACCTTTTTCTTTTAAAATAGTATTTTTGGGCTGAATATGGTGCTCCAAGGAATGCTTGAGTAATGTTGTGGAACTTCTTGCGAGCGGTGCTGGTAAGAAATACCACTTACAACAACAACATACCCAGTTAAACTGTGGGGTCTGTGGTGGTAAGAACTGCCGCTTACTAAACTAAATTGCAACACGTGTCTCTTTTGATGCCAAAACTGTAGAAGAACAGGTCTTTATGGAGAAGAAGCATCTCTTTGGCCACCTTCTAGTTGGAGGTATTATAAATATGATTAGGCAGGAAAATGTTAGTTCGGCTATTGTTTCCGGTTCTCAATGTTGATGTTTTTACCACTTCAAGTGCTGAATTCTCAGATTCTTGATATACTCTGACGATTGAAGAGTAGTACCTTGACAAAGGACCTTAAATCACCTCATACCCGTGAGGTATTATAGATCCACATAAGAAATAATAGAAGGATAGAGGATAGAGCAGAAGATCTTGTGGAGTAAGTTAAAAAAAAAGCCTTTAAGGATGAATTCTGTTTACAGAGCAGTATTTCTTGATACTGCTCATCCCATTTGGTTGACTTCTGAAAACATGTTATATGGAATATGGATAAGAAACAATTTTTAGACTTTGTGTGGTTCCCCCCCTCCTTTGGGGGCCTATTGGTGTGAAACTTATTTCTCAGAAGGAAGGGATTTAATTGTTATTGGGTCTTGTTGACCGGTGTAAGATATTTCTAATATTTAAGTGGATATAGAAGAAGAGAGGGGGTTTTGGGGTTTTTTTGGGGGGTGGGGGGTGGGGTGGGGGGGATTTTAACAGGGAGGGAAGGCCCTATTTTTCTCGCATTTAATAATTTTAATGTAGTTGTTGAGCAACTGTATGCTTACAATTTATAAGCTTTGATGGGGTATTGGTGTCTACAATTACAAATATGTTTTTATGGAGGTTTGCTCCTAGAGGAGCAAGCTTGTGGAGTAGAGTGATCTCTATTAAATATGTGCTTGAAGGATACTGGTGTACTAAACCTGTCAAAAAACTTAAAGGTGTCAACGGGGAGAAGCATAAGAGATCTACGGCCTGAGTTCAAGCAACTTACAAGTATTAGAGTTGGAAATGGAAGCAAAACTGTTTTCGGGCAGGATGAATGGATTGTTCATGGTCCTTTGAAGGACTAGTTCCCGATTTGTATGATGTTTGTTGCCTTCTAATGCTAATGTGTCTGAATCTAGAGTTAATGGATTAACTTTAGGAGAAATAAGAATGATCAAGAATGCCTGAGTATATGAATTCAAATAGCTTTGGGAAGTTGTCAAGGCTGCACTTCTGACAGATTGCAATGGCAATGCTGCTGCAAAGGAGATTTATCAGTAAAGTCATTTTTCAGGATTTTGAACAAAGAAGAACAACATCTGAATCCATGGTCTTGGAAACTAATCTGGAAGTCAAGAACTCCCCATAAGGTAATGTGTTTCTCTTGGATTGTGGCAAATGAGGCTTGCCTCACTATTGATAATCTCCAAAGAAGAGGGCTCCATTTATGTAGCATTATGCAGCAGCCAAACCTAAACCATTAATCATATTTTTTTTGTATTATCCTATCACTGATCCGCTATGAGAGCTATTTAGTCAACTTTGCTGGCATCAAATGGTCCTGGGAATACACAGGATCTTTTGTGTTGCTCGTATAGGAAGGATCTGGACAAAGCAACAAATAGCTGGTGGTACATGATTTCAGCTTGTATCTTGTGGGTGATTTTGAAAGAAAGTATTTCCGGATGCGTTGAAGAGAAGCAAAAATCAGTAAAGAGGATTAACTTAGATCGTATCTTGTTGTTTCATTTTGGTGTAGAAAGGAATATGCTAATGAGGTAGAAACTTTATTAAATTTCATAGAGCCCCTTTGAGATTACAAGAGGATTATACTTTTGGCGCTTTTGCTCACTTGTTGAGAAACTCCAACACTATCTTTGTGCTGTTTATGAATACAATTATTTCCTTATCAAAAATGAAATGTTGTAATGTGATAATAATACCGGAATACTAGGTATTAATACATTAGTTACCGCCAAATTTTGCATAATTATCCCAGTATTTGATAAAGTGTATTAACTATTGAATTCCTATGTTGTAGCGATGGTTCTCCAGTTTTTGTGACCTTTATCATACTATTTCCTCCACTAGATGCTCGCTCACAGAAAGTTCTCATGTTTTTTTTATTTACCTTTTCTGTAGTCAAATTATAGCATCTTGAATGAAGCTGATATTCACAAATGTCAAGAGGAAAGTATTACAAAGATATCTACAGTGCTCTCCATTCCAAGGGTAGCTGCTGGCATCCTGCTTCACCATTATAACTGGTAAATTCTTTTCATAAGCATTATTTTGTAGTTATGATTACAAATGTTATATGTTGATGTACAATGGGTATCGAAGTAGAAGTTCATTCTGTCCTCGGTTTGGGCATCAATAAGTTTATAGTCTATGCAAGTCGTTGTAGTCATATAGTATGCTTGTATTTGTTCTTATAAAAGAAAAATATGCTTGAAGTTATGGCAACTACATTGGCTTCTGGGATCTTGAATCTTATGCACATTGCTCTCACTTACCCCATATGTACAAGCTTTTTAAAGGTTTTTAGGGCTTAAATGATAAATATCCTAGCCTTTTTGGACTGACAGGAGTGTCAGCAAAGTGAATGATGAATGGTTTGCAGATGAAGGAAAGGTCCGGAGGATTGTTGGTTTGTTAGAGAATCCCGTGCCGCTCCCTGATGAGGAAGAGGTAATTAAATTTCATAGGTTTGGATTGGATTGAAGCTAGAGGTTTAGGGCTGATCACTACTATTTCCTGGAATTCAAGATGTGCACTTTCTTTGTTGCAGCTTACATGTGGGATCTGCTTTGACATTTATCCTCGTAAGGAGATCAGTGCCGCTGCTTGTGGTCATCCTTTCTGTCTCACATGCTGGCAAGGTTAGTTTCTTCAGAATATTGCCACTTCTTTGATGGAAGTCTGGAAAGACATTTGGGTCAAACGTTCCCTCTCCTTGAGAAACTTGGTGTTCTTGATGAATGAAACTAGCATTTTCCGGCAGACAGATCAACATGAGAAAATCTTTTAGTTACTTCATACAGTCTTATGCATGCTTTGCTTGTGATGGTTGAGGCTTGCTTCAAAGCTCATCCAGCTCGTTGACAAATAAAAGATGTTGGAAAGAAGAAGACAACAATATACCAATGGGAGGATTATACCTTTTGTACTCCTTTTTTTTTATCAAGTAAAGTATTTCATTAGTAAAAACAAGGCCGAGATGGCCATATACAAAAGATATACCCAAAAAGGAGAAACCTACAAAATATGGTTCTCTCCAAAAGACGCCCAATCCTCTATACAAGTAGGAACGCTACTCCTAAGTTGAGCAAAGCTCATCTCCATCCCTTCTAAAGCCCTCCTATTTCTCTCTTTCCAAATGACCCACATTAATGCGCGATGAGTAACATTCTAAGCCTTTTGCCTTCTTCTCTTAGCACTAGTCTTCCAAAAGAACATCAACTCCTTTACGGATCTAGGCATCACCCATGAAATGCCAAACCATCTAAAGATATCCCACCATAACCTCGAAGCTAAGTTACAGTGTAACAAAATATGATCTACGTCTTCACCTGCCTCCTTACAAAGGAAGCACCAACTAACGCAAACAACCTTCCGTTTCCTCAGATTCTCCGCCGTCAAAATCACCCTTCTATCAGCTAACCAAGTAAAGAAGCCCACCTTCCTCGACACCCTAGGAATCCAAACTGAACCAAAAGGAAAACTAACTTCCGACCTAACTAGCAACTTTTCGTAGAAAGACTTGACTGAGAACATTTTGTTACTCCCTACCTCCCAACACAAAGCATCGGGTCTGTCGACTGGCAAGCATTGCTGATGAAGGTAAGCAATCTCTGAAACTTAGTCACCTCCCAATCCTGAAAATCCCTCCTGAATCTCAAATCCCAGAAAGTCCCAATCCCTTGTGTCCCCCTAACTTGTTGAACAGTCCAATCCCTTTGGCAAGAGACCCTATACAAGCCGGGGAAATCATCCTTTAGCACCGAACCTCCGCACCACTTTTGATCCCAAAAACTAACTACTCCCTTCCCAACCTTAAAGGTAATGTTGTTATTAAAAACTTCCCATCCCTTCATTATGTTCCTCCGCACACCACATCCGAAAGGCATAGTAATCACATTAGTTCTCCATCCCCCTACCATCACTCCATACTTGTCTGCTATCACCTCCCTCCAAAATGCTCCACCCTCCACCCCCCACCCTGAATCTCCACAACCACTTACCCTAAATAGCTTTATTAAAAACCTTCAAATCTTTAACCCCAAGTCCTCCCCACTGTTTAGGGGATGTTACGGTTTCCCACCGAACCAAATGAAATTTCTTTGCTCCATCCGCCGCATCTCATAGGAAATTTCTTTGCAATCTTTCTAATTTTCGGAAACAGAACTAGGAGCATTGAATAGGGACATACAATAAGTAGGGATATTCGACAAAGTGCTCTGAATAAGCACTTCTTTCCCTCCCTTGGACAAATATCTTTTCTGCCAACCAGCTAACCTCTTCTCTACCCCATGAATGACCGGATTCCACATGCCTAAATCCTTATTTGACGTGCCTAGAGGTAATCTCAGGTAGGTGGTTGGGAGAGTCCCAACTCTGCAATGCAAAACCTGAGGAAGCATGTCAATGTTATCCACTATTTCAACGGGTATGATCTCACATTTTCTGAGATTAATTTTAAGCCCCGACACCACCTGGAACCAAGTTAATACTTGTCCAAGGTAGTCCAACTGGATTCGGTCTGCATCACAGAATACCAAAGTATCATCTGCAAATAAGAGATGGGTAACCGACACAAGAGATGGGTAACCAACACAGTACCAACACCACCAACCGTAGCCTTGAACCCCTTGATATGCCCGCCTGCAACAACTCTATCCATCATCCTTCTCAAAGCTTCCATCACCAAGATAAAAAGCATAGTGATAAGGGATCTCCCTGCCTCAAGCCCCTCGAGCTACCAAAGAAACCGCACGAATTTCCATTCACAAGTACCGAATATCTCACTGAAGAGATGCAAAAACTGACCCACTTCCTCTTGTACTCCTTTCAGGATGTTCTTGATTTCTGAGTTTTAAAATAGGTTCCTAGAAGCTGTTCTGAGTATTATTATAGGGGTATGGCTCCTTTGGTTCTTATTTGGTACTCGGGTGAATCAGTAGAGCTTTTTAGGGGGTGGACATGTTTTGCATATCTAAGGGATACTCTGCTGTTGTTGGTTAATTTTTGTGCACCCACGAAGTTTCTGTTAACACAGTTTATTCACCGTCTTTCATGGAGGACGATACTTTTGTCTAGGTTCCGTAATTCTGCTTGTGTACGGGGACTTTTCTCGCTTAAATAAATTTTTACTTGATTTAGAAAAATATAGGTACCAAAAGTTGATTGCAGAACTTATGGATATGGGAAGCTAAAGAGAAAAATTATAGTTAATTCTCTGAGACGTTTACTGGTTAATCTTGTCATCATAGAACAATTTAGTGGTAAGAGTGCAACACGTGATCTGTGGGTTAGGTGCACATCACATGTTCGAAACTTGTCGCAGGCAAAAACCTGGTATTTAAGTGGAGGAGGGTAGAGGCGCTGGTCCCAATATCTACTGCTTGTTTGTGGTGCAGGGTATATTAGCACAGCCATCAGTGATGGTCCTGGATGCTTGATGTTGCGGTGTCCTGATCCATCTTGTAATGCTGCTATCGGTATAGATATGATAAACAAATTGGCAAATGACGATGACAAAAAGAAGTATAACCGCTACTTTATCAGGTCATTTGTGGAGGACAATAAAAAGGTAATTGTTCGCATAATGCTTTTGTTATTTGCCTTGTAAATCTCTTCTCCACCTCCTCCCCCCTCTCCCCAAGTGATACTTTTTGTTATTTGTCTTTTGGAAGAATCTTTACTATATCCTTGTGTGTATAAGTTCCTAAAGGTTGTTCTGGTTTTCTTTAGACAAAATGGTGTCCTGCTCCAGGATGTGATTATGCAGTTGACTATATTGTTGGTAGCGGAAGCTATGATGTTACTTGTGGGTGCTCATATAGTTTCTGCTGGAACGTGAGTTGCAATGTTTGAGCTTAACTACTTTACTTACTGATGGTTGTTCTGTTTATGCATTTCTGTAATCACTACGAGTTACATATTTGCAGTGTACCGAGGAAACTCACCGCCCAGTTGATTGTGAAACTGTGTCCAAGTGGATTTTGAAGAACAGTGCGGAGTCTGAAAACATGAACTGGTATGCAGTATCAGATTTATTATCCTGTCCTTTTTCTTTTCTTTTGTATTGGTTTAGCTGGCTTCCTTAAATTAGTCTTGGAAGAGATGAAATAACTTGAGGAAGGAGCTATCCAAGTTAGTAAGTTCTCTGGTCAAATTGTTGCACCGTAGATGGTTTTTAACCATCTTGGAGACGTAGGTGGAATTGGCTCATAATTTCAAATGGAACTTACTGTAACCTTGATTGTCTTCCTTTTGTTGGGAAAATAGAGATTGTGGGAACAAAAGTTACCAAGGTAAAGTTGGAGCATTAAAACTTTGAAATTCCTAAAGGGCTATAATGCAGCCATTTTCCTGTTTGGAACTTGTAAGAAAATATTAGAAAAGGTTTCTATTGTTCTTTTCGTAAGTTTTGGTTCCAAATTTGCTTTCTCCGTGTTGGTAGTTTTGTGTCACAGTGAAGTTTGAATACATCTGGGAGTACAGAGGAGGTTTTATCTTTTCGTAAGAAGCAACTCCCTGTGACGGTCGCAAAGAGAACATGGAAGTAGAATTTTAACCAGGCTCATTTGTTGGAGAGAACATATGGTTAATGTTGATGTGTTCTTTTGATTTGAATATGTAAGCCTTTGGTGATGGATTTCGTTACTAGTTACTACTTGGATGTCCCTGGTAAAGTTGATCAAGATGCTACCCAGGAAAATTAATGTAGTATCACATGTCACGGGTCCGAACCTTGCCGCAAACAACAACTTGATATTTAAGTGGAGAAGGGTAGAGGGGCGAGCCCATTATACATCGAGTTTTTCGAACCTTGTGCCACTGCCCTCGGGGATTTCTCGGTTATTAAAAAATTATAATTATTACATGGTAGACCTTCATCAAGTGAAGGTAAGAGTATAACATTACCAAAAAAAAGAGTATAACATTAGTTTTCTTGAGCTATTGCCAAAAATTCAGTCTTTTTTTGGGCTTTTTGGCCCATTGTTTTTTTTTTGGGATAAAGTAATAAATTTTATTTATAGAAGGGCAAAAATGTGCAATATAATACCAGAAAATAGAAAACCATGAATAACACCCAATCTTCTATACATATAGGAACCTCGTTGGTGCACCAATAGGAAATAGGGGAAAAGAGGCTATTCCTCAGGTGTACAAAATCTTTTTCTACTCCATCAGAAGCTCTCCTATCCATCTCTCTCCCTATAGTATACATAAGTGTCGGGAGCAACATCCCACGTCTTCTAAAGGCCCTGCTAAACATTGTTGCTTTCAGAGTGCCTGGCATCAGTCACTCTAGTCCTAACAATCTTAGAATTTACCACCACAAACAAGCCGCAATCCAGCAATTTATAAGGATGGCCCATTGTCTACTCTATGTTTTGTGTCTCAATTAGGCTCATATTTCAGTAGTTACTGCTTTCCTATTTTTGTTAGACTCCAGTTCTTACCATCCTTGATGTTGTCGAATCAGTAGCATTTTGAGGTTTTTGAGTTTTAGTGTTTTTGCAATTTTAATTGCTGTATGGTGCCAACATATAGCTGATATTTTTTTGTTTTTTGTATAACAGTTCATGCTTCAAAGCAGAGACACATTTGGTGTAATTAGAGCTGCTATTCAATTATTTTTCAACTACGTACTTGTGTTAGCTTGCCCCCTGACAGTCTAGCTAACTTTTTATACAATTATATTTGTGTTTCATCTGCATTTCTAGATATGCATACTGACTACTGTAAATACTTTTCACTTTCAGTGCATGACACTAAACGTCATTATCTTGGTGACATTGCAGGATATTAGCTAATTCTAAGCCTTGTCCGAAATGCAAGCGGCCAATTGAGAAAAATCAAGGGTGCATGCATATCACATGCACACCACCCTGTAAATTTGAGTTTTGCTGGTAAGTGTATCAGCTATTTCCATGAAATTTTAACGGTTCCTTTTCCTAGCATATGCTGTAGTGCGAGCCATTCTTTCAGCCACTGTTCTGCTTCCGTTTTAACTTCCCCTCCGTTTATCATGCACACACAAGCAGCAGGATTCCCCTGCACACACAGAAAAAAGAAAAGAATAACTGCAGAATTTGCTTGTGATTCTTATGAACTAAGAAGATATCTTTGCAGGCTCTGCCTTGGCCCTTGGACGGATCACGGTGAGAGAACTGGTGGTTTTTACGCGTGCAACCGTTACGAGGCAGCAAAGCAAGAGGGGGTGGTAAGATCTTTGCTCTTTTAGTATTTTCTATTTTCAAGATTTATCTGCTAATTCAGTTCTTTTAGTCATAAGTTAACTAATGTTTATTTGATGTTTTTCTTCCAGTTTGATGAATCTGAAAAGAGAAGAGAGATGGCAAAAAATTCTTTAGAAAGATATACACATTACTATGAACGATGGGCCACCAACCAGTCGGTAGGTTGAGGTTTTAGGACACCTTTATTTTTGGTTGTTCATGATCTTCTCTGTTCCAGACTTCCAGTAGTTAAAACTTCTGTGCATGTCTTCATTGCCTCACATATATTTCATGTTGGAACTGGACGAAGACTGCATCCTGGGGATAGAGACTAAGTAGTTACAATTATGCTTCTTTGCCCCAAAACGCCATTGCTTTTGTTTCTGATTCTTTTATTTATTGAGAGAGGTCTTACTCTGTGATGCTGAAGAATCCTTTTTTTAAATTTTTTTTATAATGTTAAACATTTATTCATCAGCAAAATGGCTATGCTGGCAGCAATATTTACAGTTTAAAGCCCTTGTGTACTTTACAAGGCTTCCAAAAATTGTAGCACAGATTCAGTATCCTCTAAACTGCAGGGTCCTTGTTTAACTGCTTATCTAATGTCAGTAAATGTCTTCTTTATGTCTTATTTCAGTCTCGGCAAAAGGCACTTGCAGATCTTCAGCAAATGCAAACAGTACATGTAAGAAAATTTCTTTTACATACAGCAGTCTTTTGCTATTTGCTGATACACTTGAATTTTAAACTGCTTGAAGTGTTTGTTTTTCTTTGCTGAAGAATTTGAAAATATTCATAAGTAGTAGAACACAGATTTTGAATGAACAAATTCGAACTTGAAAAGAATTTCATTATATGTGCAGAATATTTTCCCTGGGAAGTCTTGTGTCACTGAGCTATTGAGTTTAGTTTCGTTGTTAAGTTCTTAGTCTCTGCTTCTCTGAAAGTTTTTCAACCAAATTTGCTTGTTATCTACCAACTTACATTCATGTACGAGCGGCGTATTCTATCCTGATCTTTGTGTGTGTGGTATATCTCATTGTGATATTGCTTATTCATCCATTCAGCAATCCATACAAAAGTGGTCAAGTACAAATCAAAAGAGGACTTGGCCATCTTTCTCTTTCAAGTTGTCATTTTCTGATTGTATTTCTGAATTTCCGGAAAGCATTTATAGTGATTGCATTTTGCAGCTTGAGAAGCTGAGTGACAAACAGTGTCAACCCGAATCACAGCTCAAATTTATTATAGAGGCCTGGTTGCAGGTAATGTGAATCTTCTATATCAATATGGAGTGATCTTACTCTCTTGATTCATGTATATATGTTGATTATGACGGCTAAATCATCGCAGATAGTTGAATGTAGGCGTGTGCTAAAATGGACATATGCATATGGTTATTACTTACCCGATCATGAACATGCCAAGAGGCAGTTCTTTGAGTATTTACAAGGTTTTTCCTTTGCTTCCCTTTTGAAGAATCACATTTAGAGAGGGTTTCCTTGATTTATTGAGGCGCTGATCCTTAATGGCGTAGGTGAGGCTGAGTCTGGACTTGAACGGCTTCATCAGTGCGCGGAGAAGGAACTCCAGGGGTACCTTGATGCAGAAGGTCCATCAAAAGAATTTAATGAGTTCCGAACAAAGCTTGCAGGGCTTACAAGGTAATCTAGATTCGTCATTAATCCTAGAGGTCTAGTCTTTAGTTTCTATTAGCGGCTAGTGAATATGATAGTTCAAGTGCTGCTCTGTTCTTTGCAAGAGATTTGGAGATTTCTGCCTCTTGAAATGCCAAATAGAAGAGTACTAGTTGGCTAAATCTTTTACGTTGAACCTTTTTTATTTTACATGGATGTGTGGAAAAGAATAAAAGTGTCTTGCTTTTCATCTCCGTAGGAGCAGACGAACAGATATAGCATTTGACTATTAATAGAAAGACATTACTTTTATCCCTGCTGAAATGAGGTTGCAAGTGAACACAAAAGGACGTGTCATGTTAACATTTCTTGAGAAAGGCTAAAATCTTTCTGAAGATATTACTAACTCTTATAGCAGACGAGGTTTCTATCATTGCTAGTTTCTTTCGAACGAGTAGAGGCTTCTGCGCTTCTTTTCATTGGATAAGTAGGATTTTTTTTTGCATTTATGCGAGGGTTTATGATATTCCACCAAAATGCTTAACCTATTTTTAACTTTTAAGGTTAGGCTCAAATTTTAGATGATCCTGTTATTTGGAATCAACTAATAGAAAAGGCAAGTTGAATGGGCAACTATTCGGTCTTGACTAAATTCTCCATTCACAATGTTCTTATTCTATCACAGGACCAGCAAGTAGTGCATATCTCCAAGTTTTCAGTTGGATCAGCAATTTGTTAGAAAGCATTCTTTAAATGCAACATATGCCAATTTCTTTTTACAAGAATATTTTATTTGCCAGTTAGGGCACTTACCCATATAGGAGTATGCAATCATCTGATAAACTTAAATTGGATTAGTGCTAGTGTAGCAGCCTAGTTTCTTGAGTCACACTCAAGCTGGGGTTTCTGAACCATGTCCACCGTTGAATAATATATGATATCTTCTGTGTTAGCTAATGATTCCAACATGAAAGCTGGCATAACATCGCTTGTGATTCATAGTTTCAGTAAAGAGAAAACTAGTACAGATGTTGTAATGCATTAACAAAATCTTTTCAATCAGGGTTGATTAGCTTTAGGGTCTGTACGTGTCTCTTGCTGAAATACAGGGATATCCCATCTGTTATAATTTTTACTTGTAGAGATGAGTTTGGAGAGTACTAATGTTGTTTGTTCTGTTCAAATGATGGCAGTGTGACTAGAAACTACTTTGCGAACCTGGTTCGAGCTTTAGAGAATGGTCTCTCGGATGTGGACGCTCGTGGTGCTTACAGCAGGGCAGCTAGCTCGAAAAGCCTGGGAGGTGGGAGCATCAAGGGAAAGGGCTGTAGAGGGAAGGGAACCACATCAAGATCAAGCAGTTCTAGAAACATAGATGATTCAGGACATTGGTCTTGTGAGTATTGTACATATGCCAATGTTAGGTCTGCTACCGCCTGCCAGATGTGCCAGCAGCGCCGTTGAAGACATTTTTGGAGTTACTACTTCAGATTGCGAAAATCCTCATTATCTGCCGATTGCTATAACTGAGGTCCAGATCCAGACGAAGACACGGTTTTCAAGCCGCTGACATGCTGGAGTAAAACAGAACCCAACAGTCCAGAGAAGTATGATGATGGAGAAGGATGAAAAAATGGCAATGAGTTGGAAAACCAATCATACCTGTGGAGATGAATATGTACATAATGTTTGTTGTCATCTTTGTAATCTGTATCTGACTTGTGCCAGAAAAATGTTCTAAAATATTTAACTCCCTGATTATACAAAGCTGTTGTGTTAGTCAAGTGCTCCATTGGCTCCTATAGTATATATAATATAAATATACTCACAAGTGTAGACCAGAAGCTCCTTTCTGGTGTTTTCTCCTGGATTAGTCATTGCTAATCTTTTATAAAACCCAAGCTATTTAAGGGCATATCACAATAATATGAATTATAAAGTCCAATAAGAAAACAATGGGGAAGGATTGAATAGATAGCTAATAGGGGCTCTTGTTCTTGCACGATGCTAGTATTTGTTTCACTCACTAAGGTTCACTCAAATGTTCGAATTGTGTAAAGAGTGAAGGGATTTTTACTGCACAACAATCCAACAAAGGCCATAACAAAAAATAAACTAACTTTATTTTTGTTTACAAAATTTACAAACTGATTATTCTTTTGTTATATATTGAGCATACACCGGGGTAGCTACGGCCTATTATAGTTAGATGGGTTAAAACTTTTATAGCACCTGGCTAAAAATGTTCAGCAAGGATCCAACAAAATACTGACATTTTGTTCTAAACTGAATGTGGAAGTAGTTTTCCACCGGTCGTTTTTTCTGTAACTCTGCTCTCGACTTGGGTTATATATGAAAAAAGGTAAGATCTCGCTCTTCTAATCCAAAAGATGTCCTTAAATTGGATGTTTGGTCAATTACTTTGACAGCCTCACTTGGGCTTGTGGGGTACCTAGGAGTGTGGTGTGATGATTGAGATCTTTTCGGCCTTAATTAGAGTTAAGGGATTCTAGAAATAGAGAACCTTTAGTAGAGTGTACTTTTTTACTCCTCTGTAGTGGACGGGGCATGAATGCCAGTTAGTTAGACTCAGTTGGCTTCAAATACCAAATGATTATACCAAAACAAAGAATAAAAGATGAAGGGTTAACAAAGCTTACACTCATGCTATTTGTTTCACCTTATCATGCTAGTTAACTTCCTCAATTGGCTCTTATGATAAAATTAATACATTTACATGGATCTGAAGTTCTACATTGCTGCAACAAGATGCTGCTTTTAATGATTGTAAAACTACGTAAAGATCGAATTCTTGTACCAGCATTTCAATGTCTAAAACAAAGAACATTCAATGCTTCTACTAGTCTATCAACTGTAATTTGAAGACTTCATGTTTTTTCTTTTTGATGACCAAGAAATTCGTCTGGAGCCAACCCTTTGGGCTAACCGCAGTCTCTGAAGCCTTCATGTTGGCCCTCATGAGATGCTAATTGTAATCTACAACTGTAGGTGAAGCAGCAGCATTGATTCCTTCTTACTAATAAGCCGGTGTGACGTTTCAGTCTGATGTATTGAACTTATAGCTCGTAGTTCACCTCCGAAAATTCTACTCAGCTCTGCTGGTTTTGTAGATAGTATAAGCTAACAGGAGAGGAATTGACATGCTGTAGATTGGGAAATGGATTAACGGGTTCATTGCATAGGCTTTGATAAGAGCTCTGCAATTCTGCATCATAAAAGGAACAAAATTAGCAAGAAGCAGATAGGTCAAAAGCGAACAACAAAAAGATGGTATTATTCTTTGAATATGCTGATCAAGGAAAGCTTAGAAGTGAAACATCTTCCTGAAATACATTATCTTGCAATGCTCTAAAAGTATTCTTCTGTATGTTATCCGGAAACAATTGAGAGTTTGTTAGTATTGAAACCTACTTGGAACAATCAGGAGGTTGTTCCACAAACAAAAAAATAAGGAGGATATCTGATTTAAGCGAAATGCTATGGTGGTGAAAAGTTTATGGATGGAAAAGACATTGAACAGAATATAAACCTCCATTAGATCCTGAGAAGGGATGTTTTAAGCATATTTTATCTTCTTTTCTTGATCATGTATGTTTGACATAAAAGTGATGAGAAAACGGTCCCTTATGTTTGAGTGTAGGTTCAAATAGTCCTTTAAGAAAGCACTAAACAGTTTTGGTCCCTTGAATTTGTCAAATTTGAGTTCCCGCTAATTTCCTGTTTTTTCTCTCCATATTTCCGGTCAAATCTAATAGACAGAGTTCAATATATATTTGACGGAGACTAAAAGTGTTATCTTTTAGCAAACGTAAAAGGACCAAAACTGTTGAGTGCATACTTAAGGGACAATTTGAACCTACCGTCAAACATAAGGGACTAGTTTTATCATTTCTCTAAAAGTGACCATACAGATAGAATATGAAGGATATTGGACATTCCTCTTTTATCTATGTGAAAGTACTTCCCATATTTGGGAAAAGATCTGGCTAATTTATATGAAGGATATAGGCGATGTCAAATGAGTTCCAAAAAGATGGAGCAGTAATCCACATTAAAACATGCCAACAGCCACTTAGTGAAAAGTGAAGAGCAACAGAAGAGGTAAGGCCTCTGGGAGTTTGGCAAGACAACAATCCTCCAGTGTTTAAAGAAGGAAAAAAAGCATTTTGTTTAAGAAGAAGGGCACTTTAAATCATGAAAGTATACCGTCGTATACATGATATACACGGCATATACATGCCTTGTGTATACCGTGTATATCACGGACATACAAGGCAAATCAGTCCGTGATTTATGCCAAGTATATCACGGTTTGGAGTATATTTGGCAACATAGTATTTGTATTTAATTAGAGCATTTTACACTTACCATAATTGTAGAATTCTTGTTTTTATAGAATAGGATTTTGAGAGTAGAATAGGAATATGATTTTCCATATTATGAAAATTGTAAATTGTATATATACTCATTCATTAATGAAAATAAGGGAGGAGATTATTTCTTTCATGGTATCAGAAGTCTAGGTTTTTCATAACTCTCCCATCTTTTGTTTCCGCAGCTCTCGGTTTCCGTGCCCTTCTATTCTCCTCTCTTCCCAAATTAGTCCAAATCCCTACTTCACCTTTTGTTCTTTCGTTATGTCTAAGAACATATTTCATCCTGCCCTTATTGTTTCCAACATCAAGAACCACATCTCTATTGTTCTTGAGATGGAAAACGTCCAGTATGCGACGTGGACAAAGTTGTTCAAAATTCACGCATTCTCACATCAAGTCCTCCATCACATAATTCCTCCCATTACCCCTACTCCCGCTGAGGATCCTCAGTTATGGATTACTCTTGATGCTACCGTCCTTCAGTAGATTTATTCCACTATTTCTACCGACCTTTTACAGACGATCATTGAGCCAGACACTACGGCTATGGCTACATGGAATAGATTGCGTGATATATTCTAGGATAACCAACATTCCCGAGATGTCACCCTTGAGCAGGAATTCTCACAAGTCAGCATGAAAGATTTTTCGAATGTTTCAGCTTATTGTAAACGGCTCAAGGAATTGGCGGACCAACTCCGTAACGTTGGAGCGCCTGTTACCAATAATCGTCTTGTTCTACAAATGGTTGCAGGACTATCTGAGGCCTATAATGGCGTTGGGACTCTCATCCGTCAAAGTAATCCACTTTCATTTATTATCAAGCCCCGTTTGATGCTCATGTTAGAAGAAGTCGGCTTGGCCAAAAAGGCGGCTACCGGCGCCAGTCCCGTTATGATGATGACTTCATCCGATAATTCTCAAGGTTTTGTTGATAATTCGGGCCAAAACCGTACTCACAGTGGAGGCAAGAAGAATCGTAAAAATAATGACAAAAATCGCGGTGGCAATCGTGGTGGTACCGACGGTGGTGGGGGAGGCCAAAACAGTGGCAGCGGGCCTCGACACGGTGGCAGTGGGCCGCAGGCCAACTGGTCCCAGCCATGGGCCCCCTGGCTGTGGGGCTGGGCCAGTGGACAGTGGCCTAATAACCCTTATTTTCCAGCCTCACCTTTCCCTGGACAGCGGGCCGCCCAGCAGCCTTTCAGCCCCAATTATTCGCATCAGTCCAGTGGGTTCCGAAACAGTGCTGGGTTTGGACAACAAGTAGGGGTGAGCACGGGTACAGGGTACCCAGATACCCGACCGGAACCGATACTAACGGGTAGGTTCTGGGTAGATATATTATAATAACGGGTAGGTTCCGGATAGTAAAATTAGGAACCGATCAATGTCGATTCCGGTTCCGGTTCTGGCAAATAGACAGGGTACCCGGACCCAGAACCGATACCCGAAACCTATGAAGTATTAAATATTTTTACTTTTTTAATTTCATTATTTTTTTGTTAATAATAATAAAAAAAGGTCATACTAAAGTACACCATTTAAGGGGAAAAAACCAAATGCAGAATAATCACTTTCACCATCAAGAAATAAATCAAATAATACAAAGTGACAATCATAAGCAGAGAAAAAGCCAAAAGCGGTAGAAAACTGAAAAACTGATTTTTTAAAACTATGTACTCCTTTAAGTTATTGAAAAAGAAAGTTGAAACTAAAATCAAAGCAAATCTTTGAAACATTCTTGGGATATTTGCTCCGAAAGGATTCTTTATGGGTTTTGTGGCACTGACTTTCAGAGGATAAGCAGACGAGTTTATTCCTAAACCAAAAATGTTATACAAGGCATTATTTTGCACAAAGAAACACTAATTCCGGTTACTCGTGAACCTACCCGGAACCGCAGGGTCCGGGTAGTAAATTTAGGAACCGATCTTTTACTGGGTAGGGTCCGGGTAGTTCAAAAAAGTTAGGGTACCCGGACCCGCTCACCCCTAACAGCAAGGAGGCCTGCTTGGGCCTCGGCCCCCACAGGCTTTCCATGCTACGGGCCCTAATTCGATCCCGACACCTACGGATATTGAGGCCGCCATGCATACACTTGGATTGAATCCTCTAGACGCGAATTGGTACATGGACACCTGCGCCACTTCTCACATGACGTCCAACCAAGGTACTCTCTCGTCTTATTCCAATTTGAGCAAAAATCGTGGCATAATTGTTGGTAATGGCAACTCAATTCCAATTCGTGGTTACGGTCATGCAACTTTGTCTCCCCCCCCATCCACCTCTTATCTTGAAAAATGCCCTTCATTAGGGGTGGGCGTATATCAGTTTATATCGGTTTTGTATCCGAAAAATATGAACCGAATAAAAATCATTTAAAAAAAAACCGAATCCAACTTTTTTTTAAAACACCCGATATGTTCGGTTTATATCGCTGAACGTATCGGATTATATCGATTTTTCTAGTGGGCCGGGGCGGGTCGGGTCTGGTCAGAGAATTTTTTATTTAAAAAAAAAATTGAATTTCCAAAACTAAAATTGACATTCACACTTACACTATCATAAAATTTCGACGTTGAAATCTATTATGTATCGTGAGATGTTTATTAAAGTAAAAGGAAAATTAGAAATCGATTTGGGGGAAAACACAAATTGATTGGGAAAACATATGCTTTTCTAAAAATTGGCTATGCCAAACCACCTTGCGACAGTTTGGGCAGCCCCGTCTCGAAAAAATATCCAAAATAAAAAAAAATCGGGTAAAACGGACATCCGAGCGCAGAGTTATGACCATTTAAAGTTTTACCAATTTACAACTACTTTCTCTCCCTACATTTTATGTCAATGCTTTCGTGATATGTTAATCAAGTTCATGCCGCATTCGACTTCTATAAAAGCTTCATAGATTGGTTTCAATGACTATAATTCAAGAGATAGTAGTAGCCTAAAATAAAAAATAAGATTAATTACATATTTAATTCGGTTTTTCGGTTTGATTCGTATCCAAAATTTAAAAACCGAACCGAATCACTAAATCCTGATTCGGTTCGGTTTTTCAAAAAATTGATTTTTTTTTAAAAATCGAATAAAAACCGATCCGAATTTCGGTTCGATTCGATTTTTTCGGTTCTCCAGAATTTTTGCCCACCCTACCCTTCATGCCCCTAACTTAATTAAAAAATTTGGTGTATGTCCGTCAATTCACCACTGATAATTAGGTTTCTGTTAATTTTGATCCTTTTGGGTTTTCTGTGAAGGATTTCAAGACGGGGATACCTCTCATGAGATGTAATTGTAGGGGAGATCTTTATCCAATCACGCCCGCATCCAGTCTCTAGAGTCAAGCTTTTTCATCTACTTTTGCAGCTCTAGCTCCTTCCTTATGACATGCACGTTTGGGTCACCCTGGGTCGTCTGTTGTTTCTTCCTTGCATAAAAATAATTTTATTTCTTGTAAGGGTACGCGTAGTACTCCAATTTGTCATTCCTGTCATTTAGGAAAATATGTTAGATTACCATTTGTAGCCTCTACTTCTCATACTTTAATGCCATTTGATATTATTCATTGCGATTTATGAACATCTCCCGTTTTAAGTTCAGTGGGCCATCGTTATTATGTTCTATTTTTAGATGATTATTCTAATTTTTTATGGACCTTTCCGTCACGAAAAAATCTCAAATTTTTTCCACATTCTTAAATTTTCGAGCATTCATCCGTACCCAATTCGAACGGAAAATAAAAAATATTCAATGTGATAATGACAAAGAATATGATAATGAGTTGTTTCGAGAATTTTGTGCAACTAATGGCATAGTTTTTCGTTTCTCTTGTCCTCATACGTCCTCACAAAATGGAAAAATCGAACGAAAAATTCGTACCGTTAATAATATTGTCCGAACGTTATTGGTCCATGCTTCTGTACCCCCTTCCTTTTGGCATCATGCTCTACACATGACTACCTATCTTCTTAACATACTTCCTACCAAAGGGTTGGCATATGCGTCTCCTCTTAAAGTCCTCTATAATAAGAATCATTCGTATTCACATCTTAGGGTCTTTGGGTGTTTATGCTATCCACTTTTTTCGTCAACTACTATTAACAAACTTCAAGCCCGTTCTACCACTTGTGTATTTTTGAGTTATCTATCTAATCATCGTGGTTACAAATGTTTTGATTTATCATCTAATAAAATTATAATTAGTCGCTATGTTATTTTTGATGAAACTCAATTTCCATTTGCTAAAGTGAGTAGTCCCGTGCCTAGTTTGTATAATTTTTTGGATGACGACGTCTCCCCGTATATTATGCACCACTTAATGGGCGGATCTAGTGACCACGACCCACCAGCAGGCCCATTGCCTGTTGGCCCATAATGTCCCACTGCCCAGATTATCCCAGGCTAGCCATTGCGGTAGTCCAGCCCACTCCCTCGCCTTCTTCAGCTCTTGTGACTGTTCCTGTCCCAAGTCCAGTTTCCCATATTGGGCCAGGAGGCAGTGCGTCCCCCATACGAATTTTCTCCAAAATCCACCCAATTCTCCCCCGAGTCACAGGTTTAAACCAAAATGATATTTTAATCTAAATTCTAATATCTTTAAATCCCCCTACCCCGTTACCCAGTGTCTGCATTAAATGACCCGAATAGGAAATTAGGAACGACGAATATGATGCTCTTATTGAAAATAAGACGTGGGAGTTGGTGCCCCATCATTCTGGTGTTAATATTATTCGGTCTATGTGGATTTTTACTCATAAAGATAATTCTGATGGTTCTTTTGCGCGACATAAGGCTCGTCTTGTAGGTGATGGTAAAACTCAACAGGTTGGTGTGGATTGTGGTGAGACATTTAGTCCGATGGTCAAACCGGCTACCATTCGCACTGTTCTCAGCTTGACTCTTTCGAAAGCATGGCCCATTCATCAGCTAGATGTAAAGAATGCTTTCTTACATGGTGATCTTAAGGAGACAGTTTACATGCATCAACCCTTGGGTTTTCGAGAGCCCAAATATCCGCATTATGTCTATTTATTGGAAAAGTCCTTGTATGGGCTTTAGCAGGCCACACGAGCCTGGTATAAGCGATTTACAGACTATGTATCTAGTATTGGGTTCTCTCACAGCAGGTCTGATAATTCTCTGTTCATATATCGTCATGGTACTTCCTTGGCATATATTCTCTTGTATGTGGATGATTTTATTTTGGCAGCTTCTTCTGATGATTTACGCAAGTCTATCATGACAATACTCAGTTCTGAGTTTTCTATGAAAGACTTGGGGGCCTTGAGTTATTTCTTGGAGATTGCTGTCACTCGTCATACATGTGGGTTATTTTTATCACAAAGGAAGTATGCCGCTGAGATCATTGAGCGAGCTGGTATCTACTTCCACTCCAGTTGATACTAAACCCAAACTGGGTGCTGCGGCTGACTCACCTTACGAGGATCCAACCCACTATCGCAGTCTTGCAGGGGCTCTTCAGTACCTTACTTTCACGAGATCGGATATTACGTATGATGTACAACACGTGTGTTTGTTTATGCATGATCCCAGGGTTCAGCACATGAATGCGCTCAAATGCATTATTCGATACATCCAGGGAACACTTAACTATGACTTACATTTATATCCATCATCGACGTCTACACTTGTCTCGTACACAAATGATGATTGGGGTGACTATCCAAGTACCAGACGCTCCACGTCTGGTTATTGTATGTTTCTTGGTGATAACTTGGTCTCATGGTCTGCAAAGCGCCAGTCTACATTATCACGCTCCAGTGCAGAGGCCGAGTATCGAGGGGTAGCCAATGTGGTATCTGAATCATGTTGGTTACGTAATCTTCTTTTAGAGCTTCATTGTCCCATTCCGAAAGCTACCTTGGTTTATTGTGATAATATTAGTGTCGTCTATCTTTCTGGTAATCATGTTCAACATCAGCGCACTAACACATATCGAGATGGATATCCACTTCGTTCGAGAAAAGGTAGCTCGTGCGCAAGTACGTGTCTTACATGTCCCTTCTAGGTACCAAATTGCATACATATTTACTAACGGTCTTCCCTCAGTTCTATTTGAAGATTTTAGGGACAGTCTCAGCGTACGACGACCGCCCGCTATGACTGCGGGGATGTGAAAGTATATCGTGGTATACACGATATACACGGCATACACATGCCTTGTGTATACCGTGTATATCACGGACAAGGCAAATCAGTCGGTGATATACATGCCAAGTATATCACAATTTGAAGTATATTTGACAACATTGTATTTGTATTTAATTTGCATTGTACACTTATCGTAATTGTAGAATTCTTGTATTTATAGAATAGGGTTTTGAGAGAAGAATGGGAATATGATTTTTTATATTACGAAAAATTATAAATTGTATATATGCTCATTCATTAATGAAAACAAGGGATGCTATTATTTCTTTCATATCAGAAGAAGGATAGATATCAAATAGATCAGTTGAAAACTTACCAAAAAGTGCTTCCAACAAATCGCTAAAGACATTAACAGGAGCATTTTCCTAATCCACCGTCTTATATCTTGCATTAGTAGATGCAGACACATTACTGATGACAAAATAATCATCTTCTTTTTCTTGGAATATTGCCCTCTCAGCCACCAATGCCCCGATAACAACTATTGTAGGCAAAGATGGGGAAGAACGACGACCATTATATCTGGAAATCCATGAAAGTCTAGCTTTTCCCCTCTCGCTGAAATCCATTATATGGTCATGTATCTCCTTTCTCCAACTTGGGTGAAAACTTGGCCAGAAAGCCAAGGACATAATATGAGGTAAAACCAAGTAAGCAATTATCGAGAACCATAGTAGTGGAATATTGTATAGCTCCGATAGAATCCATGCCACACAAGTTCTCGAATTATTCGGAAGTGATCCATGACCATTTAACTGGACTCATGATGCCTCTTTAAATTCTTAACGAACCTTGTATGCAGATGCTCGCATACAAGTTATGTGTCAGAAATGTATCTTTCAGGGTTCTTCCGGAACGTGATGCTGCAGAAAATGAAAGGGGGAAATGCCCATAAATGATCTTGATAACAGGTTTGGTGGGTCGAGAATCTAGTACTGAGAGCTCAGAGCTTATTTCATCTAATAGTTTATCAGTGGGATGACCATATAGATTGGTTAAACATGTAATGCTGAATACTGCGTTCACCAGTCTGGATCACAGAGCACATGCTTTAAAGAATGATAAAATGCTGATAATATAAAGAAGAAGATTGTGTATACAACAAAAGAAGCTAACAGACCTGAATAGTGACACTACTTCTTTTTAGCTGCCCATTAATGCCCAAGTCAAAGGATAATATAGCAGACCCATTGACAAATGGCTTACCCAAAGATCAGATGGCTTGCCTGTCTAGGGGAATGGGCTTAAAACCCAAAATATAAGGACCAATACAGTGGTAACCCAACCTTACGAACTGGAGATCCCAGTAATTTGGTTCAATGGGAAAACGAAGTTGTAAAGGTTCAGTTGATCGCTTCGGTGGAAGTATGAGCACTTCGGATAGTGATTTCTGAAAAGAAACTCCAAATCCAAAGCCGTTCCCGCGATAGACTTTAAGTGCTATCTGCAGTATGGGTAAAGGTTAAGTTTTCAAAACCTGTAATGATCCTCAACAGTTGAGGTTAGGTTCTTGGGAAACTTTTAATGGTTCCTAACACTTGTGAAGTGGGGTATAGCAGGATACCTTGTAGGAGACCACCTATTTAAGTGCGAGGACGGGCCGCCTCAAAATGAACGCACTTAAGAATCCAAGACGTTGTCCATGGCCAAAACGGACAAAACATTACGAAGAAGAGAGTAAGGGAATTTGTTGTGTTGGTACCATTGACTTGGCTTACACTAAACACTGACGGTTCAAGACATCACGTTCACCGCTGATAAGTAAGTCCGATGGTATTCAACTATGGAAGGTTCAAAGTCGATGCTACCTCTCCTTATGCAACATCGGTCCGAAATATTGTTGGAAATGAAAAAGACACCATGTGAGTGCGCCAAAATCTCTTTCAAGAGGGGATTGTTGGAAATTAGCCTTTGGCGGGAGTTGAGACCGACCAACTTTAACGGCTTAAACACTAGTGTTACGTATGTTGGAGAATCCGGTTCTTCACACATGCATGATGTACTAAGTACGTAGATAACCGTAGGGCCAAGAATCGTCAAATTTCATTGAGAAATGAAAGAGATATTGGTTCACGAAGTGAGGTGTTTGAAGCATGGAAAGTGTGGTGTTGTGTTCAATTCTCCCTCATCGGTAGAGGAAGAAAGAATTGTTGTGTATATAAGACTCGAAATGTGTTTGGGGTTTGGGACCCCAAGGGGTATCCCATGTGTTTAAAGGAGGGAGGACCTAGATGTGCTTCGGTTCAAGGAAAGACCACACGCGCGCCGCCGCCGCCGCCCGCCCGTCCGGTTCCGGGTCCTCGGGTCCTCGGGTCCTCGGCTGTGGGCCTTCTGATATTATCTTTTTGGGCCAGAAAACTTTGTCAGAAGTACAGTTTGACCCCTGAAGTTTCAGATGTGCAGTTTGGACCAGAATTCTTTTAGATGTGCAGTTTGATCCCTGAAGTTTCAAAATGTACAGTTTGGTCCCTGAAGTTTCAAGATGTACAGTTTGGTCCCTGAAGTTTTGTAAAGTCGAATTTCGACGGTCGAGTGTAAACGTTTCCAAAGACTCAATTCAGCCATTTATTTTGGCTGAATTACACCTCCAATAATGGCCAATCCGTTGGCAATTTTCTCCATTTATTTGGTGGCTTTACTACCTCCATAATGGTCATTATTTGGCCAATAATGACTGTTATGGAGGCAGTCAAACAGCCCCTCTTCCTCCTATATAAACACCCCTTACACCATTGTTGAGGGACACTTGATATACACGAATATACACAAAGCAGAAAGCATAGCAAAGCAGTTTCTTCCTAATCTTCCAAGCATCATTTCGTTATTCAATATTCTTCACGGTAGCTTTTGAGTTTCCTTTGCTCAATTGTTCCATTGCTGTTTTATCTTGGGAGACGAATTGTCCGGGACGTATAAAGGATACATACGGGGCAATATTGTCTTAAGGACAGAGTGCCACACTCGACTCAGCAAAAATCAAAGCAGTTTCCGGTCTTCTTGTTCAACAAAAATTGTAATTTCTGTTTTATTGTTATATTGCAATTTCCAGTTTTCTAGTTGAATTGTAATTTCAATTCTTACATAAGCAGTTACTTGTAATTTCCGTTTCTTGCAATCCTTGTAATCCCAACAATAGATTGGTTAAACATGTAATGCTGAATACTGCGTTCACCAGTCTGGATCACAGAGCACATGCTTTAAAGAATGATAAAATGCTGATAATATAAAGAAGAAGATTGTGTATACAACAAAAGAAGCTAACAGACCTGAATAGTGACACTACTTCTTTTTAGCTGCCCATTAATGCTATATTTTGAGTAAAAATCAAATGAACCTCCAATGGCTGGTATTCCAGCCACTCCTCGGAGTCATCCAGGACTTTCTGGTATTCTTCATCTTGCTTCATGGTTAGTAAATCCTGGCTCTTTCCATCTAGTGACAGTTCAAATTATCAGTGGTGCACAAGCAATGGAACTCCTTAATCTTTTACAAATACTTTATACAAACATGAATAGCAACCAACAAGTCGGAAAGTAATTTAGAGTGGAAATGCATTATAGCTAAGAAGCATTTGAACAATTTACAGGTCACTGAGTATGTCAGCAACACTAAGTATGACATGAAAACATCACATAATATACCTTAAATAAGAGTTAAGAAACTCTAACTAGTGGTCAATGATCTTACTTACGACTTACAAATCAATCTGAACCAAGACGAATCAAAATATCGCTCTTAGTTGTAGAATTTGACCTACAACTACCTTGTGGTAACTTTTTTTCCGATCAGGAACTACCTTGTGTGATATTTGACATAGTACCAGACACATAGGAGAGGAGATACAAAAACCAAGCTAATTTTGAAACTACACCTTAATATTGTATCCAACATATCTTACAAACCAACATTTTCAAAACTATTGATGCTATTAGCACTCACTAATGCAAGATAACTGCCAACGACCATCAATTGGAAGCTATGTTGCTCGGACTCTTCAAAATGCCAACGGGTGCGTGTCTTCTCCCAAAGTATGTGTATTTTTGGAGAATCCAAGACAATGGTAAGACCAAATAATTCAAAAAATAGATTACCAGTAAGATCACCAGTGATGAAGACTAATGAAGGGTTGATCATGGAAAGAGTACGACCCACAATATGGGAGAAGGAAAGGGCACGTTGAGGATGATGAACACTGAAATGGAGATCAGATAACTGAACCACCCATACTACATTATCGTTTAATTCTATTACATCTCTTTCTTTATTCAAAGGTTCACCTGAACTGTAATGCAATAAAAAGAACAAGAACAAAACTAAGGATCTGACCAATTTTCATTCTCAATTTGGACAAAAATGTACGTTCAAACTTATTTATCAATATAGCCGAAACAGATACTACATCCGCCTCAAAATACTTATCGATCATACTAAAAATATCTGTCTCAAAATATTTGTCATTTTAGAAGTCTTAAAAGCTCACACAGGCACAATGCCTAGTGGTTTTAATAAAAAAAGTTAATATCATTATGCTCGATAAAAGAAAAAAGGAAGCTCAAATAAAGAACAGTACTACTGCTAGTAAGATAAACACAAAACTAATTATCTTTTCCCATTTTACCTTAGTAGTAACACCTCAATTATGACACATAATTAGTAAATATTAAATGAAGGGAGATTATAGTTTAAGACATAAAAATAAAAATAAAATAATCAAATGCTCCTAATTATAGTTTCTTAAAGGGCGTATATTTGAAAAGTACGACAAACATTCTGAGACGGAGGGAATAATATCTATACATTGATTATGTTTAATATATATAAAGGTGTATATATTATATATATAATATATGTATATTATATATAAAATATGCAAAATCTATACATTTGATCATATTTTATAAACTAAATCACCCCAAAAAATATTGAACAATTCCCCCAGTTTCAATGGGTGTTTGATGAAGATATTGCTCCAAACCAAAAGCCCAGAGTAGGGTTCTAGGGAGCCCCTGTTGTGATGTTGAAGTTATAAGCCCATTGTTGGAGTTGTGGGGCAAGTAGACTGATTTACACAACTCTATCTTTTTAGCCGTCATTTAGAATTTATCTCTATTTTTAAAAGTTGAGCAAATATAATTTTTATAAAATTATTTTATGAGACAACGTTAGGTTATTATCTAATATTTATTTATATATTTCTCAATCTTTTATAGACAAAACATTATACTATTCTCTAACATTTGAAATAACTAATTTTATATTTTCTGATGAATTTTTCAATTCGCCAAAGAGATATGTAGACTGTGGTCTCAATTGCATGAGAAATAAAAATAATGACATTTATTAAATAGTTATCCAAAAAGAGATAATTGGTGAAAGTTCCCGCAAATAACTGTTTGGAACACCATTATTTAAAGAATAACCGAAAATTATAAAGTATTTAATATTTGACCGTCTCATAATCAACTTCGGGCAGGGACAATCAACAAATCAATCTTTGCATAAATTTTGGACTTATGATAATATACTATGAAAAGAATATGATAAAATAACATGTTTTTCCTTTTATATTTCCTTTCCTTTTTAGTATCACTCTTTTAGATGGTCAAAGGTGCTCCAAGTTGCCAATTTGGTGAAAAACTAGAGCCCTCGGGCTTTGCTTTATATAGTTCCTTTACTTTATTTCCCCTTTTTTTCCATGCACCAATCATTAAAAATGTGGAGAGTTGTGAGGGGATTTACGTGAATGTCTTTTTTTATTATTTATTTATAGGTTTTCATTTAAATTTTGTTCTTATTTTAAGGTTGTGCAAATATACTTTTTGAAATTGATAAATTATTAGACTGTCGTCTAATTCTACAAAATTTTACACTGTAATTTAACGTTTCTCATAAGATTTTTAATGCTCAAAAGGGATATTTAGATATTGGTCTAAAAGATTTATAAATTGCAATAAGAATAAAAAAATGACCATTTACTTAACAATTATCTCAAAAAGTGAAACAACAACAACATACTTAGCGAAATCCCACAATGTGGGGTCTGGGAAGGGTAGAGTGTACACAGACCTAACCTCCACCTTGATAGGTAGAGCGGTTGTTTCCGAGAGATCCTCGGCTCAAGACAAAGCATAAGCCCAAGCAAAGTAAGACACACAAAGTGCGTAAATCATGACAGCGCATTCTGAAAAAGAAAGAAGCAACAAGAAGCAATAGCTAATGCAAGTAAATAAGACAAACAAAATACACATAGCAACATAAATCAAATGACAAGGGACTATAAGGCAATATGATAGGCTAAGCGAGCCTACAATAATAATACTACAACTACCAGTATGTAAGGGTAGGCAGAACTACACTGGACTACCTACTATCCTTCTACCCTAATACGTGTCCTCCATAACCCCTATCTAAGGTCATGTCCTCAGTGAGTTGTATCTACACCATATCCCATCTAATCACCTTTCCCCAATACTTCATCGGCCTACCTCTACCCCTCCTATACCCGTCCATAGCCAACCTTTCACATCTCCACACTGGGGCATTTGTGTTGTTCCTCTGCACGTGTCCGAACCATCTCAACCTAGCTTCTCACATCTTATCACAAAAAGTGAAAATAGATTAAAAAAAAATCTGATGATATTAATCACAAATTGTACTCTTCCCTTTCTCAAGAAAAGGTCAAATGCGTACATACGGACTATTAAGTTACTCAAACGGGGTAGCTTTCTAATGCAAATAATTTGAAAATCTTCTAATAATATGCAGTCGAAAGTTATTATACTCCAATATCGTATAAATTTACGTTGAGAATTGTTTTATTTGATTATTTAAAAGGTTAAATTATTAGAGAAATCACATTATTTGATTATATTATACGTCAATAGTTTCTTTTCTATTAAACCATCTTCCTTTTTACTGCAATTGTAATTTCTTTTAGTATTAATTCCTTCGTCCCATATTAATTGTCATATTTCGCTTTTCGAGAGTTAAATTATATAAATTTTGAGTAGCATTTTAAAATATATTTTTTTATCAAATTAACATGTGAAAAATAGAAATATCTAAATTTTAAATGTAAACTATCAAATTGATCTAATTTAATTTAGCTAAAAATGAGTCAAATTGATCCTTTCGAAAAATTAAACATGATAACTAATTTGGGACAGAGGAAGTATTAGATATTTTTTCTTGATCACTGCAAGAGAGGTAGATTGGGTGAAATATATACATGAAGAAGGGTTAAACTGTTGAGGTCAAAAGAAATATAGGGTTTGAATCCCGAACAATATTGTTAATTTGATTTTCTTGAAGTTGTAATTACTACTAGTAGAGTAGTAGTAATTCTATTAGTTCTAGGGTTTTGATAAACATATTAATTTATTAATTTTAGAGTATCAGAAACCAAGAAAGAGAGAAAAGAGAAAGAAACAAATGAGTATTCCTATGCATTTGTTAGCTTACGAGATGATTCTTTTTGTTTTTGTTTTTCGAAACCACATATATATACAGACAGTCACAGACACGCATGCATGGTAAAACTAGGTTGGCTTTTTACTACTTTAATCTTCTACTAGTACTCCTCCCACTTAAATTATATTTTCTGATTTTTAAAAATAGTTATCTCAAATATTTATCATTGTAGAAGTTTAAGATAAAATTAATTATTTTTTCTCATTTTATCCTTAATACAACAACAATAACATACTCAGCGAAATCCACAATGTGGGGTCTGGGGAGAGTAGAATGTACACATACCTTATCCTTAATAGTGAAAGAATTATTTTTGAAGACTACAAACACATGAAATATTTAATGAAGGACGATTATATCGTAAGACATAAATGAGGGTCAGATAGCTACAAGACCCTCCCAATTAATATTTTTTTAAGAGGCGTGTAAAAGAGAAACACGACAGATAATTCGAGACGGAGGAGGTATTTAGTTTTGTTTTGAGCTACTATTTTATCTATAGATGATATAAAAGATGTTTACACCAGTAAACAATTCTATATCAAGACTAATATGATAATCTGAAAAATTCATTAATATTTTTTTATAATAAATTAAATGCATGAACCGATAGTGTAAACTTCTTTTATAATATTATTAGTGTACAATATAACTTGAACTCTTTTGCTTTTCATATTTTTTTTTACTTCTTTTATATTTTGTAAATGATTTTGAAATTGGAAGGGTAAGTATATGAGCTCAAATCCCACGCCTTATAGCTCCCCTTGCATGCAAAAACCCTAGTTAAATTTGTCGATACATGATATATTATATATACACTTCAAAATAGTAGATCATTTTTGCTTTAATACATATATAGGCATTATCAACTGAAAAGATAAAGATCATATTTATTTTCCATCTTTCCAAAAAGTTTATCTTTTCGATTTCAAGAATCCTTTAGAATCGAAGATGAAGAAAGACAAAGAACCTCAAAGTTAAATACTGATTCAATTTTTGGGGAAGTAGAAAAGAGCTTTTGGAGGGGGGGGGGGGGGGTTGAGAGGAGTTCAATCGTAGAAATACATCATCATCTTACTTTAAAAATAATACTTCCTCCATCCCATATTATTTGGCCACATTACTAAAAATATCCGTCCCAAATTATTTGGCCACTTGATAAAAACAAGATAGAATTAATTAAGTTTTTCCTACTTTTCTCTTAACATTAATTATTTTTTAAAATAATCAATATTGATTAGAGTAAAATTAATTAGAGAAATATAAAAGTAATGTAGTAAAAATACCATTTTTATTTATGATTTATTAAGGGGCACATAAAAGAAAAAGTGACCAAGTAATATGAGATGGAAAAAATATTATAGATAATTATTCATAATAAATGACATTAGAAACTTGAAAAAGTAAATATTGAGTAGCCAAATAAAAAGCAGATAACTTTTGGATCCGAAGCATCTAAGTAAGCCCAAACCTAAGATGAGTGCTTCTCTACTCCGATTTTCCCAAAGCCTCAGGGTAGCACAACAACGGGTTTTCTTTCTTTGAGGCGTTGAGGGGATGGAGCGATATGTTTTTTGAGAATTGAAGAGAAAATCAAGGCGAGACGAGCTGTTTATCGTTATGATTGGTGTGAGGTGTGTAGTGATGTATGCATAACTAAAACTTCGATTTTCAAATAGGTTTTTTTTTTAAAAATTAATTCACCCACCTCCAAGAGTGGATGCCTTTTCATATATATATATATATATGAAACTAAAGTACAGAACAAAGGAGAAAACTCCCTGTACCTATTTAGATTGGAACATGCTCCAATCTGTGGAACAAATAGGCTTTCTAATAAGCTCACAAAAATAGGGATTAGAAAGTTTAGATTTTCAAATAAGTTATAGATCAACTATATTAATTCTTACTAATCATATTTCTTTTTTTAATATGTTAAAATATTCGGATAGAAAAAAGTTATTTATACTATCCGTATATATGAGTTAAATATGATTGACCAACATGGATTGTGGTGTGATGGTTGGGATCCCAACACCGTTAAACAGAGTATTAACGTGTACCAATAGGTATAGAATCCCAATTCAATCTCACCACCATAATTAGAATATATCTCGTATATTTTGTATATAGAATTATGGTAAGTAAATGATTAATTATTGTACTGGGGTTCTACACATTGTACACTATATATATTTGTATTAATGAGAAAGCCTCCACAAGGGAGATTAATACAATCTTACATGGTATCAAGAGCCAAAATCCTAAAAACCTAAACACAAAAAATTCCTCTTCTCGGCATTACCCCCCCCCCCCCGCTCCACTGAATTTTTTTCAACGGTAAAAGCCCCCCACCACTTCTTTCGGTTTTAATGGATTCCTCTTCCCCCGATGCTTCCGCTTCCTCCAGCGTCGTCACTCAAACACCACTAATGACCCCCTCCTCACCATCTTTCCATCCGGCTATCGCAGTTACCAATATCAAGAATTTTATTCCTATAATTCTTGACCAGGAAGATGGCCAATATTGGTCATGGGTGAAACTGTTTCGAATTCATGCATGTGTATATCACGTGCTTGACCATATTGACGACTCCATCCCTCTCCCCTCTGAAATTGATGATACAACTTGGCGTCGTCTTGATGCTGTCGTCAAACAATGGATCTATGACACAATCTCTAAGGACTTACTTCACACCATTATGAAAACCGGTGCCTCCGCTCATAAGTTATGGACACGTTTGGAAGAAATTTTTCAAGACAACAAGCACACTCGCGCAGTGTATTTGGAAGAACAATTCAACAACACTTGTCTTGAAATTTTTTCAAACATGTCTGAATATTGCAAACAGTTGAAACTGGTCGCAGACCAATTATCCAACGTTGGAACGCCCGTCTCTGAAACAAAAAATGGTCTTACAATTGGTTGCAGGTCTTCCGAAGGGTGAATATGACACCCTCGCCACTATGATATAGCAAACCGATCCCTTACCCAGTTTTAACAAAGCTCGTTCGCAACTTTTGTTGGAAGAAACCCGGCGTGCAAAGCAAGATGAGCACACCCAAAAAGCATTTGCAGTTGAAACGCCTGTCCAAAATAACATCACCGCCACCCAACCACCTCTTTCAGAAAATACTTAACCCCGCAACAACCGCGATGGCAGAGGTGGCAGGGGCCGCGGTGGAAAAGGAAGGGGGAAAGGCCACCTTGGACAGGCTCAACAATTCCAGCAGTAGATAGGCCATCCCACCAACATTCCCAATTGGCAAGGCCCAGCTAGTACATTTCAGCATGCGAACTGGGCTCCTTATCCGGCTACTGTTTCAGCCCAGTCCCTCTACCCTCAACAGGGGGTGCTGGGCCCTGCTCTTGATTACCGATCAGCCCATCAGCAGCAACCACAGGCCCACTTCATGCAGTTCTCCTATCCACAGCAGTCAAATGGCGTGGCCCCTACAGATTTGGGCCAAGCTTTCAGCAGTCTAAACCTACAACAGCCCGATGAAAATTGGTACATGGATTCAGGATCCACCTCTCATCTCACCCGGTCTGCAGGTAATCTCTCTCAAATGTTTCGTTTAAAGTCTTCTCAATTTATTACAGTTGGCAATGGTCACCGCATTCCAATTCAGGCCAAGGTAACACCCACACCAAGCCACCCCACCCACCTTTCTCCTTGAACAATGTCCTATATGCCCCAAATATCATCAAAAACTTAATCTTCATTCGCAAGTTTACTCGTCGTAATTCTGTGTCTGTTGATTTTGACCCATTTGGTTTTACTGTGAAGGATCTGCGTACGGGGATACCTCTTACGAGATGCAATAGCACATGAGATCTATATCTATTTACACCATCATTCGCTGTCAGTTCCAGCCTTCACACATCTCTTACTGCTCTCTCTCCGTCAACCTGGCACAATAGGCTTCGACATCCAGGGGCTCATGTTTTTTATTTTCTTTGAAGTAATAATTTTATCAGTTGTAATGGAAAACTTGCTCCAAATTGTGCTTCTTGTCAATTAGGCAAACATATTCGTCTTCCATTTAATTCATCTACTAGTGTTACGCTTGCCCCTTTTAATATTATTCATGTTGATTTGTGGACATCTCCCATCCCTAGTTCGTTGGGTCATAAATACTATCTGCTCTTGTTAGATGATTGTTCTCACTACATCTGGATTTATCCACTCAAATTCAAATCGGAAGTCTTTGCCAAATTTCTTGAATTTTGCAAATTTATCAAAACACAATTTGAAAGACCCATAAAATCTTTTCAATGTGATAACGGACGTGAATTCAATAATTCTGCGTTTCACAAATTCTGCACAAATAATGGCATGGTTTTCCATTTTTCGTGTCCTCACACCTCTCCTCAAAATGGTAAAGCAGAACGTATTATTCGCACCATCAATAACATGATTAGAACTTTCCCCTTTCATGCCTCGTTACCTTGTTCCTTTTGGGTATATGCAGTCAAAATGATGGAATACGTCATTAATATTCTACCCACTAGCACACTCCGTAATATGAACCCCACCAAAATCCTATACCGATGGATCCCCTCCTATGATCACCTCCGAATATTCGATTGTCTGTGCTATCCTAATTTGTCCTCTACCGCCCCACATAAATTAGCACCCCGAACTACTCCATGTATCTTTTTAGGCTTTTCGCCTAACCATAGGGGCTATTTAAGTTATGACTTGTCCACCCGTCAACTTCACATCTCTCGTCACGTCACATTCGACGAGACGACGTTTCCATTTTCGAACATTCAAAAATTTCGACAAACGGACTACAATTTTCTTGACGAAACTGACCCATCTCCCGTCATTATTCGTGAATTGTGTCAGCCCACCCCCGTCAACCAAAGTTCGCCACCTACTGCCGCCTTCCCTAACCCCACTAGGGTGTCCATGTCTCCCGTCGCCTCACCATCTTTCCCGATACCAACTGCCATAGTCTCCGGCGATCGGCAATCGTCACCAGTCCCTTCTCCGATCACTATCCCCATGTCTGTGTTGCCATCGTCGTTCCAGCACCCACCAACTATCCGAACCCCACCCAACACCGCAATCGCCGCTTCACCATACCAGCTTACCAGTAACCCACCACCACTAACACCATACCCCACCTCATCGATCTCCCTAACCCTACAACTACCCAGATCGATGACCACCCACAACAATCCCCCTGTCACCAACTCCAGCCCCAACATACCAATTTCACACCCAGTTCCCGACGGCAACCCTAATCCCGATGGAAAAACTGTTCTTGATAAATCCTATCCCTTGCCAAATTACCGACACTAACAGTCCCCTAAACCAGCCAACAACATCCTACCGTATGGAAACCCGTGCTAAAACGGGATTTTCAAACTCAAAGTCCATTTTAACCTATCTACATAAACTATATCCCCAATTCCTAGAAATCCCAAATTAGCAAAACAGGACCCAAATTGGAATGCGGCCATGCGTGAGAAATTCAATGCTTTAATGAAACAACACACTTGGGATTTAGTTCCTCGACCGGAAGGGGTGAATGTGATTCGATGCATGTGGCTCTTTCGTCACAAATTCAGGGATAATGGTGAGTTAGAGAGGTACAAGGCAAGACTAGTGGCCAATAGCACTAATCAGCAGGAGAGTATTGATTGTGGTGAGATATTTAGTACGGTCATTAAATCGGCTACTATCCGCACAGTTCTGAGCATTGCTATGGGTAAATGTTGGCCGATACACCAACTTGATGTGAAGAATGCATTTCTTCATGGAGATATGAAAGAAACTATCTATATGCATCAGCCGTCTGACTTTGTCCATTCAGCAGCCCCACATTATGTCTGTCGTCTCCGTAAGTCACTTTATGGTCTGAAATAGGCTCCACGTGCATGGTATGATCGATTTGCTCAGTATATTATGTAGCTTGGGTTCGTATGTAGCAAAAGTGATACTTCTCTATTTATTTTTCATCGTGGTAGTAGCACTGCATATTTATTGTTATATGTGGATGACATTGTGCTCATTGCCTTCTCTGATGTGTTGAATAATGCGATTATTACACTGCTCAAATTCTAATTCGCCATGACTGACTTGGGAAAGTTGAGCTATTTTTTGGGTATATCAGTGACTCGGTATGCGAATACTATATTTCTATGTCAGCGTAAGTATGCGGAGGAAATAGTGTACAGGGCTAAAATGATGAATTGCAAAATCATGTCCACCCGTTTGACTCCAAATCAAAGCTTAGTGTTGTTGATGGTGATCCAGTAACTGATCCCACCCTTTACAGAAACATTTCAGGTGCACTACAGTATCTTACATTCACCAGACCTGACATTACATATGCTATTCAGCAGGTATGCTTATTTATGCATGCCCACAGGAGCCTCATTACACTGCCCTTAAACGCATCATTCGATATGTTAAGGGCACCCTTGATTATGGATTACATCTATACCCCTCATCACCTATCAGATTGTTAGCCTACACGAATGCTGAATGGGCAGGCTGTCCGGACACACGACGCTCCACCTCAGGCTACTGCGTGTTTTTGGGGGATAATCTCATTTCATGGTCTGCCAATAGGCAAGCCACATTGTCCCATTCGAGTGCAGAAGCAGAGTATAGAGGAGTTGCAAATGTTGTTGCTGAAATATGTTGGCTCCGAAACCTTCTTTTGGAGATTCACTGTCCCTTGCGTAAGGCGGCTGTTGTATATTGTGATAACATATCTGCTATTTATTTATCTCATAATCCGGTTCAAAATCAGCGGACCAAGCATATTGAGATGGATATACAATTTGTTCGTGAGAAGGTTGCTCTCGGTCATGTTAAAGTGTTGCATGTGCCTTCCTCATATCAATACGTGGATATCTTAACGAAGGGACTTCCTCGACATCTGTTCCTCGACTTCAGATCCAGCCTCAGCGTCCAGCCTCCTCCCGCTTCGACTGAGGGGGTGGTGCATTAACGTGTATCAATAGGTATAGAATCCCAATTCAATCCCACACCATAATCAGAATATATCCCATATATTCTGTATATAGAATTATGGTAAGTAGAAGATTCATTATCTAGGGATCTACACATTGTACATTATATATATATTTGTATTAATGAAAAAGTCTCCTCAAGAGAGATTAATACAATCTTACACAGAGGTATTGAAATTGAACTCTTGGGAATGAAAACAAATCCTATTGGAGCGCTAATGCGTGAATCCGGACTTAATTGGATCTCTATATAAATAATGAACACCGGATAAAAAATAAAAAATAAAAAATAAAAAAAGTTAAATATGATTGTGGAGTCCTTGCTTTTGGATTCGTGGTTGAATAGCATGAAAGACTGTGCAAATTGGATAGTTGCAGAGAAAAAATATAATAGATACCGAGAAGGCACGGGTGATGCTTCTGCTAGGAATGCTCCGCCTATTTCTCCAATGTAAATTGTATTTGCAATATCCCACTACTAATTACTTCTGTTTCCTCCTTCTATTTTTCATACTGTTTATATGTTGTCTCTTTCTCGGACTTTAAATTTTCTATTTATGTGTGTATTTATTATGTGTGCGTGCATGCATATTAGTAGTACATGTGTTTTTGTATTTATTATTAACGTGTACATGTATTCATAATTAGCATATATCCCATATATTGTGTAAATATTTAATGATGTATAATTATGATAAGTAGAATATTTTTATTGTACTAAGGTTCTACACATTGTATACTACATATATTTGTATTAATGAGAAAGCCTCCCCAAGAGAGATTAATACAATCTTACATGGTATCAAGAGTCAAAACCCTAACCTAGAAAAATCCTCCTCCTTGCCGCCCCCCTACTTTCTCCTCTTCGGCCGACGTCATACTCGGTTTTTCTCTATATCACAATTTTTTTTCCAATCCCCACTACTCAAATGGAAAACTTGGCTACTCCCACCTCTTCCGATGCTTTCGCTTCTACCCCAGTCGTCATCCAAACACCTCCCCCAACCCTCTCCTCACCATCTTTCCATCCGGCTCTCGCCGTTACTAACATCAAGAACTTTATACCTTTAATTCTTGATCAGGAAGATGACCAATACTGGTCATGGGTGGAACTGTTTCGAATTCATGCATGTGTATATCATGTGCTTGATCATATAGATGACTCTTTCCCACGTCCTCCCGATATGGATGACACCACATGACGTTGCCTCGATGCCGTGGTCAAACAGTGGATATATAACACTATATCCAAGGATTTACTCTACACAATCATGAAAATGGGAGCCGACGCCCGTGATCTATGGACACGTTTGGAAGAATTTTTTCAAGACAACAAGAACACTCGCGCAGTGTACTTGGAAGAGCAGTTCAACAACACCCGTCTTAAATTTTTTCTAATATGTCAGAGTATTGTAGGCAGTTAAAACTGATGGCTGACCAATTGTCCAATGTAGGCACGCCTGTTTTCAAAATGAAGATGGTGTTACAATTGCAGGCCTACCAAAGGGTGAATATGACACGTTAGCCACGATGATACAACAGGCTGACCCCCTACCTAGTTTTAACAAAGCCCGTTCGCAGTTACTATTGGAAGAGACACGACGTGCGAAGCAAGACGAGCACAACCAAAAGGCGTTAGCAGCTGACACCTCTACACAAAACAATACCGTCGTTGGCCAGCCGCCACTACAGAAAAATAATCAGCCGCGGCAAAACCGCGGCGGCAGGGGCCGCGACAATGGATGTAACGGGAAGGGCCGCAGTAGAGGCGGCAGGGGACAACATGCCAGTCAGCAACCGCAACAGCCTCATGGGCCGTCCCAGCAGGTGCCTTCCAACACGGGAACTGGGCCGCATATCCAGCAGTCCAGCCAACACAGTTCCCATTTCAGAACCCAGGCGTATTGGGCCCAGGTCCAGGCTACAGACCGGCCCACTACCAGCAGCTACAGGCTCACATCGCCCATGCATACTTCTCACAATAGCCCAATAATCTGGCTCCCTCTGATTTGGGCCAAGCCTTTAGCAGTTTGAACTTGCAGCTGCCCGATGAGAATTGGTACATGGACTCGGGGGCCACATCTCACCTCACCCGCTCTGCAGGTAAAATTCCCAATCTGTTTTATTTAAAGCATCCTCAATACATTACTGTTGGAAATGACTATCACATTCCAATCCAGGGCTATGGTACCGCCTACACACCACCGCCTCATCTACCTTTTCCCTTAATAATGTCTTGTATGCCTCAAACATCATTAAGAACTTAATTTTTGTCCGCATATTTACTCGTAATAATTCCGTCTCTATTGACTTTGACCCTTTTGGTTTTACTGTGAAGGATCTTCGTACGGGGAAACCTCTTACGAGATGCAATAGCACGGGGGATCTATATTCATTTCCATCCACCTCCGCTGCCGGAACCTGCCCCTCTATCTCTCTAGCTGCTATCTTTCTATCAACATGACATAATATGCTTGGCCATCCAAGAGCCCCAGTTTTTAATTTTCTTAGAGGCAACAATTTTATTAAGTGTAATAATGAGAAACTTGCCCAGCACTATGTTTCTTGCTCTATAGGCAAACATGTTCTCTTTCTTTTAAGTCATCTACTAGTCTTACGTTTTCACTTTTTGATATTATTCATGCTGATTTATGGACATCTCCTAACTCTAGTTCGCTCGGCCATAAATACTATCTAGTGTTGTTAGATGATTTTTCTCATTTTATTTGGATTTACCCACTTAAATTTAAATCTGAAGTGTTTACAAAATTCCTCGAGTTTCGTACCTTCATCAAAACACAGTTTGAGAAAAATATAAAATCTTTTCAGTGCGATAATGGTCGTGAATTCAACAACTCCATGTTTCATCGATTTTGTACAAATAATGACACGGTCTTTCGATTCTCGTGTCCCCACACCTCTTATTAGAATGGCAAAGCAGAATGAATCATCCGCACTATCAATAACATCGTTCGTACCCTCCTGTTTCATGCCTCTCTACCCCCGTTCTTCTGGGTCTATGCAGTCAAAATGGTAGAATACATCCTAAATATTTTACCAACCAACACTCTTCACAATATGACCCCAACCGAAATAATATACCA
The DNA here is from genome assembly GCA_029783415.1 of Anisodus acutangulus. Classification (NCBI taxonomy): domain Eukaryota; kingdom Viridiplantae; phylum Streptophyta; class Magnoliopsida; order Solanales; family Solanaceae; genus Anisodus; species Anisodus acutangulus. The sequence continues at coordinate 4,107,792 of CM056498.1, read as the reverse complement.
CTGGGTTCCCACTTATGACCATCTTCATATTTTTGGTTACCTATGCTACCCCAACCTCACCTCTACTGCCACTCATAAATTAGCACCTCGAACCACTCCGTGTGTCTTCATAGGATTTCCATCTAACCATAGGGGCTATATGTGTTATGATATGTCCACCCGTCACATTCACGTCTTTCGTCACGTTACATTTGACGAAATAATTTTTCCCTTCGCAAATATCCAAAAATTTCGTAACACGGACTACACTTTTCTCGAGACCAACACATCACCCGTCGTCCTAAAAATTTTGCTCCGATCCCCTGCCACTGGTACACCACCGACCCATCCGAGTCCCGTCACTGCCACCTCCGATGGTGACTCGACAACACGCATGTGTCCCATCACTGCCACCTCCGGCGGTGACTCGGCTCAGCCTCGTTCAGCCTCTATCCCCACCTCCATCATCGGTCACCACCACACTGTCTCCCCTGCGTCTCCGGCTATCACACAATCTTCCCCTCGGCTCAGTCCACCACTGCCCCTCATACCGCTGTCACACCACCATTCCAGTACCCCTACCCACCTTTTTTTCGGTGAACCTCAGCTCCTGTCAAACTGTCAACTCGAAACCCCAAACCTCCCAATTATCGGAACCCATCCCAACACAACAATACCACCTCTACAACCCATCTCCAACCCACCACTAACATCATACCCCACTAACATCATACCCCACTTCTCCTCACCCGACCCTACCAGAAATTGACACACCCAGTTCCCACCCCAATCTACTCCCATCAGAACATTCCCATAGCCAGATCCAAACACCAAATCCCAAAACTGCCCCTCTCCCTACCCACCGTATGGAAACCCGTGCCCAACACGATATTTTCAAATCCAAAGTCCAGTTCAACTTATCAACCCAAACTGTGTCACCAATCCCCAAAAACCCAAAATTAGCCAAACTAGACCCAAATTGGAAGACGACCTTATGTGAGGAATTTAATGCTTTAACAAAACAGCACACGTGGGATTTGGTTCCTCGGCCGGAGGGGGTGAATGTGATCCGATGCATGTGGTTTTTTCATCATAAATACAGAGATAGTGGTGACCTAGAGTGGTACAAGGCCTGACTTGTGGCTAATGACACTAATCAACAGACAAGTATAGATTGTGGTGAGACATTCAGTCCAATTGTCAAACCGGCTACTATCCGCACATTTTTTAGTATTGTTATGGGTAAGCATTGGCTCATTCATTAGCTTGATGTGAAAAATGTGTTTCTACACGGGGATCTAAAAGAAACTGTTCATATGCACCATCCATTTGGTTTTGTCCATCCCGCCGCTCCTCAATATGTATGCCATCTTCGTAAGTCACTCTATGGTTTGAAACAGGCCCATCGAGCATGGTATGATCAATTTGCACAGTACATTATGAAAATTGGGTTCGTCTGCAACAAATGTGATAATTCTCTCTTTACTTTTCATCGAGGTAGTAGCATTGCTTATTTATTATTATATGTGGATGACATTGTGCTTACTGCTTCTTCTGATGTGTTGAAAAATGAGATTATTGCACTACTTAAAACCAAATTTTCTATGACTGACTTGGGGATAGCTATTTTTTGGGAATATCAGTGACTCATTCTGCAGATACTATGTTCTTATGTCAGCGCAAGTATGCTGAAGAGATAGTGTACAGGGCTAAAATGACAAACTGCAAAATCATGTCCACTCCGATTGACTATAAATCAAAGCTTAGTGCTGTTGATGGTAACCCAGTGTCCGATCCCACTCTTTATAGAAGTTTTGCAGGTGCACTCTAGTATCTTACTTTCATCAGGCCTAACATCGCTTATGTTGTTCAGTAGGTATGCTTATTCATGCATGCCCCCAGTGAGCCTCATTTTACTACCCTTAAATGTATCATTCGATATATTAAGGGAACACTTGATTATGAATTACACATATACCTCTCAGCATTGACCAGGTTGTTAGCATATACGTATGCTGATTGGGTAGGCTGTCCGGACACGCGACGCTTCACCTCCGGCTATTGTGTGTTTTTAGGGGATAATCTCATCTCCTGGTCTGCCAAGAGGCAAGCCACGTTATCCCATTCGAGTGCAGAAGCAGAGTATAAAGGTGTTGCAAATGTTGTTGCTGAGATCTGTTGGCTCCGGAACCTTCCTTTGGAGCTCCAGCGTCCCTTGCGTAAGGCGTCTATGGTTTACTGTGATAACATCTCCGCCATATATTTATCTCATAATCCGATTCAGCATCAGCGAACCAAGCATATTGAGATGGATATACACTTTGTTCGTGAGAAGGTTGCTCTCGGTCATGTTAAAGTGTTGCATGTGCCTTCCTTAAATCAGTACGCGGATATCTTCACGAAATGTCTTCCTAGACAGCTATTCCTCGACTTCAGATCCAGTCTCAGCGGCCGGCCTCCTCCCGCTCCGACTGAGGGGGTGTATTAACATGTACGTGTATCCCTAGAATTTCAATTCAATCCCACCACCATAATTATCATATATCCCATATATTGTGTAAATATTTAGTGATGTATAATTATGGTAAATAGAGGATTGTTATTGTACTAGGGTTCTACACATTGTACACTATATATATTTGTATTAATGAGAAAGCCTCCCCAAAGGAGATTAATACAATATTACCTTTATAATTGGTCTTGATTCTCACCCTAGTTCTTGTGCTACAACACATGATCTTTTGTGCTAATTATCTATTTGTAACCAACAAGGAGGGTGGAAGAGTGATAGGTATAAAATCGCCTTTATTAGGGAATATTTTGCCCTTTAGTATGGAACTTTTCGTTCCGAATTCGGTTAATCGGACCAGATGGGAAACTATAAATAAATAAATTATCCATTTGTATGCATTCATTATTCATAGTCTGTGATGAAATTTTGCAAGTATTAAATTGTATGTAACACACAAATTTCTCACCTGCATGTATTCACTTAGAGGTGGATGGTCCACGAACCAGTAACGCAATGATTAAATACAAGGGCACAATACATGGGATAATAAATATCCAAAAATTAACTATAAATATTGCTACAACTTAAGTTAACAATTTATCCCATAAATTATACATGCTTTTGGGATGAAGTTTGAACATTAATTGTAATCTAGTTTAATTGTAAATTAATTTGAAGTTGTAGAGCCTTTTGGAGAGCATTTCACCGCATCCAATCTGAATTGCAACGTATAGGAAATTTCTAGTATGTCGAGACACTTGATAGGGCGGCCATGATGGTTGTGAACCGGAAGGTTTCTCAGCTTTCTACCGCCCTTGAAGCGCTACAAGAAAGAAAGATATTTACCAACAATATTTTTGTTGTCATATGTTAGATGTTGTTATCAAAAGTACTTTTCGCAACAATAAAAATTATTACATGCCGCTGCAATAACATTCGATGCGAAAATTTTTCGCAACAAGTTTTTTTTGGCTGTCATTTACGTTTTTAGCAACAATATATTAATTTTTGTTGTCATTTACGTTTTTAGCAACAATAAATATATTGTTGCTAAAGTTTTATTGTCAATTCTATACTTTCTTGTAGTGCGCGGCAGCGGCCAGAGAGAGGCGTAGGGTTTAGTAGGTAAAACGGTTTCAGGTTCAAGTGAGAGCTCTCCTTGCTATGAGCATTTTCATTGCCCCGGTCTCGTGAGGCTACACCCCTGTCCTCCACGCGATCGTTTGTCCTCATGATGATGAAGGGTCTTTCAGTAGTGGAGATGATGTTGTGGAAAACACTCTTTAATGAGAAAGTGAATGAAATACCTTTATGAATATTGTTATTTAACTATATTGTTGAACTATTGTACATGTTATTGTTGGTACTTATTAGACTAACTATTTGATACTTGTTTTAGTTGTTTTGAGTTGGTGTTATTAATGTTGAATGTTAAGTTGGTGATTTAGTTGGATACTGATGATGTTTTGATTAGGGATTGTTGTAGCATTGTGTTGAAGATTGAATGTTGTAGTGTTGAGTGATTGGCAGCATCGTAGTGCTGGAATATAGTAAATACCTAAATATTTTATTGTAATTTTTTTTGGTTGGCGGGTAGCGTAGCTCATGAGCACACTGTATGCTATCCCCCCCCCCCCCCCAGAAAATTGACGGAATTTTAGTAGTGTTGACCCATAAATGAATTGAACTTATTTAGGTTAAATTGTTTGATATACTTACTCATGACAAATAAAAGAATTTTCTTATAAGTTTGATTGGTAATTGAACAAACTAAAAAAAATAAGTGCGCAAATATATAGTGATTTTAATTTTTAAGTTGGACAAGTCAAGTTATCATATATTATATATTTTAAGTTATGATCTATTAAATATTTAGCCTCAATTAACTTGGTGTATCTTGAGTCAAGCAAATAATGAGCGGGTTATGATCCAAATCTATTTATTAGTTTAATCCGTTTTAATTCGGATAAATATAGGTCATTCTGCCTATTTAACATTCATAAAATTACAAGTTCTAAGTAATATCGTGTTCGTCCGCTCTATGGTGCTTGAACTCTCCAATAATATTATCACATTCGTGTCGAATTCTTCAAAAATGCATTATTTTTTAAAGGATCAGACACACATGAAATCCGAGCAACACGGTCCGCTGGGCCCACATCAGCTGAATGTCCGTGCAAGACATGCTGCTGATGTTTTTTTTTATAATCTGTTATTATCTGGATATATGCTGCAGTATTTTTCCATGGCATCATATTGAATTAATGGTCACATATGAAGAGGGGGCCATTTTTCACATGGGTCATTGACAGTATATATAGATGATCCCCACTGTATTCTACAGAAGATGATGATATCATCTTTCATGGTTCAGAGACGGATCTAAAAGTTTTAGCTGATATATCAATAATTTTTTGAATTTATCAGTAAATTTTATTTAGACGTTCGAGTTAATTATAGTCTATTCCCATTAAACACCTCAATATATAATAAAGTGTTCTTATTAATTAAACACTCCCGCCTCAAATTTTGAAATTTTTTTGCGCGTCACCTCCTTTAATTATATAGATCAACGTATCATTGATTGGAACAACCCTGAGATTTTACGCGTTATTGAGGTTACTGCATACAATTAAAAAATGTAACATATTTTAATTATTAACTTGTCTAGGTAATGGACGCTTGAAAACATGAATAAAAACGTTTTCAAAATTTGAGTCGGAAGTGTCCAATAAAATACTTTATCGTGTGCATATATTCAGGTTTTCAATTGAAACATACCATATTTGAATGTATAAATGAAATTTATTGGCAAGCTTAAGAAACTATCAATGTATACAACCAATATTTTTGAATTTATGATTATAAATTTTAGGACATTGCACGTTTACTGAATTTGAAGTACATTATTTGTACATTTTGAGCGAATATTTTAACATGAATATACAATTTTAGTCAAATTTTTTGCAGAACTCGTAACTAAAACTTTAACCCGCCCCACCTCCTGCTTTCATGGCCCTGCTGCAAGGCTGGTGAACTGGAGCCTGGAGAATGAAGAGAAAAAGACTGATCATACACACAACTGGGACTTAATTGACTGTACACAGACCTTAAATTCATTTATTCAAACTATCAGTGTTTATTCTCCTCATGGGGTTGATATGGCCTATCTGAACAACCAGTATTTATCCAGTTATGCATCTGCATGCAGCACTCTTCCATAACTGACTCATTTATCTTATTTTTCCCATTAGTACCAATCCTATCTTTCCTTTTTATTTCTTGGACCATGATAGTGTCCGCGTCAGTTTACGCACAATACATCAATTATTTCTCACAAAAAATCAGATCTAGAATTATATCCACCATCCATGGTTGGGATCGGAATAAAACACAATTCTTCATTGAGAGAAGCAAGTTAAATGATTAGTTCTTTTTGAATTTCCTTTCTTGATCAATAACACTGCAACATTATCACTATATCCTGTTATTATATACCACACCATGATTTTTTTATTTATTTTTTTGTTGACGAAGGAACCCGCAGCCGCTACTCTTTCGAGTGCGCACAGGGTAAACCCCAGACTGACGCAATAGCCTGCAAACCACACCATGATATGAACCTACGTCGGGGAGTTCAATAAGTTATATATTTAAACGTTATTTTGACAAAGGAAAGTCAATTGAACCCATCCTTCCCCAAAGATATAGCAACACTAGAGGCGGACCTACCCTATTGGAAGGGGGTGCATGACACCCGTTAACCTCGAAAAAAACTATATATATACCTTGAAGAACTATCATATATTTTGAAATTAAAGGACTCTTTGTGTGACCCGAGTTCGAGTCTCGGCACAACACTTACGATTTTTTTTTTTTGGTGGAGTTTGACCTACAATTAATACTTAGTGGTACCCTCGTTGTGCTTAAAACCTGGGTCCACCTCTGAGCTACATCTCTGTACCCATACGTGTGGATATAGTTTGTGGTACTAGATTCAACTAAATTCAATACTTTTGAAGTGAAATATAAATTTATGTGTAAACTTTTTACAACAAATATTATATATATGAACCCATAATTTAAAAATTATAATAAATTCAATACTAATAACTTTAAAAGTTGAATCCACAAAATTTCAATTTTGCATTCACCTCAGCCCCTGTTGTGTATATGGATGATTCCTACTAGTACCACTAGACTAAACAGGGTAAATAGCTTAAATGATCATCCAATTATAACAAATTCTTCACTAAAGTCACTCATGTTTATATTGTATCAACAAAGTCATTCAAGTTAGACTAGTTTATCAACAAAGTCATTACACCCACAAAATTAAAGGAATAATTACATAAATCTCCCCTCTTACTTCCTTTGTGGTTATGTGTGCTTTATTTTAATTTATTTTTTATAATAAGTTTTAACGTAATTATTATTAATAAAAAAAATATGATTTTACTAATTTGTCTTTTATGATATATTCTTTTGTTTAATTAGTTTTACAAGTATCTTTTTTTTTCAAGAAAAAACATAATTTCTTCTCCATGGTTATTCACATAATACATATCTCTAAATTCTTTCTTTTTGTCTTGATATATCTAGATTAAGAAAATTATGGATAATTTCAAAGACATCCTTTCATGTTTTGCCTAATCACACTAACCTCTTTTTTTTTTTTAACCCACCATAATGGTGGTGATTAGACATTGTCTAATCCTTCCATTGCACCAAAGAGAGAACAAAAAATATACAGTGCAGGGGTTTTGGATATTTGTCCAATCCGCCTTGAGTGATATGAAGGGTGAATATTTAATCCTTATACAAAAAATTTCCTATGCTAGGCCTAGAAGGAATATCACTAGGAATATGGTATCCTGTTTGATACTTAGTTACAAAGAGGAAGTAATCAGTTTGTAGCAAGCAAAACATAATATACAATCAAATTATATTAACTATTATCAAAAGTAAGGTTTTTTCTTTGAGCTCTGAATCTGAAGGAAGGAACTCCTTGGATATCACTCTTCAACCAGTTTTTAACCCTCAAAGGAAGAGCTAAATAATGTGTGAAGAGAGTGCTGTGTTTCCCATGGTTGGCCAAGCAATCTGCAATAGTGTTCACCTCCCTGTAGCAGTGACTGAACTTGAAATTGTCCTGTCCCTTTAATTCTTCAATTTGTCCTAGAATGTGCAAAATATGTCAGTTGATGGAAAATTTTGTCATTGATCATGTTAATGACCAGAAGGGAGTCTGATTCCACATCAACATTATAAAGAATGGATTATGGGCCTAACTCAACTCCAAAAGCTAGCTTGTAGGGTGAGGATTGTCCAAGTCCATATAAGGAGTCCATGTTCTCATTCCATATCCGATGTGAGACTCTTAACACTCCCATGCACACCCAGACCTTGTTAACTGGAGCGTGAATAATGTAATTTGGGGGCCCAACATCGGTGAACAAAGAATTGGAATGAGCATGACTCTGATACCATGTAAATAATGGATCTTGGGCCTAACTCAACTCCAAAAGCTAACTTGTAGGGTGAGGATTGTCCAAGTCCATATAAGGAGTTCATATTCTCATTCTATATCCGATGTGAGACTCTTAACAAACATCATAGTAGCCATTGGTGACACACCATTGCATTCCATAGAGAATAACTTTAGCCTCTGCAAAATTGTTAGTACAAACTCCATAGTAGTTTGTGTTGGTTACAATGGTGCAGGAAACGGAAATAAGTAACTGCTAAGTATTACAACAAACTGAAATTACAATAAACTTGAACAAGAAACTGAAATAGTTTTTCGTATGCTGAGTCGAGTGATGACACTCTGTCTTTAAGACAAGATTGCCCCGTATGTATCCTTTCTACGTCCTGGACAATTGTCTCCCAAGATAAAACAGCAAATGAACAAATGAGCAAAGGAAACTCAAGTGTTACCTTGAATAATTTTGAGTAATGAAATGATGTTGGAAGGTAGTAGGAAGACTGATTTCGTTTGTATGTTTTTGTGTGTCTCAACAATTGTGCAAAGGCTCCTTTATATAGTTCAAGGAGAGGACTTACCAACTGCCCACATAATTGCTGTTACTGGCCAAGTAATGACAATTATGGAGGTAGTAATTCACCAAAATAAATGGTGAATTGATGTGCAACGGATTGGCTTTTAGGGAGGAGTTATTCAGCCAAGGATTGGCTTTTAGGGAGAGTTATTCAGCCAAAATAAATGACTGAATTGAGTGCATATTAAGGCTGGTAGACATTCCAAAACCCAACAGCAAAGTTCTTTGCCCAATTTTGACTTACTTGAAACTTCAGGGACCAAACTGTAAATATGAAATAATTCTGGTCCAAAAAGATAATATCAGAAGAAGCCCACGACCGAACCGGACGGGCGGCAGCGGCGCGCGTGTGGGCTTATCCTCGAACTGAAGCACATCTAAGTTCTCTCTCCTTTAAACACATGGGATACCCCTTGGGGTCCCAAACCCTAAGCCAACTTTGAGACTTATAAACTAAATAAATCTTTCTTCCCCCACCGATGAGGGAGAATTGGGCTAAATACCACACTTTTCCACGCTTCAAACACCTCACTTCGTGGACCAATATCTCTTTCGTTTCTCAACGAAATTTGATCATCCTTGGCCCTACGGTCATCTACTTACTTAGTAGATTATGCACGTGTGACGAACCGGATTCTCCAACATGTGGAACACTAGTGTTTAAGCCGTTAAAGTTGGTTGGACGCAACTCCCGCCAAAGGCAAATTTCGAACAATCCCCTCTTGAAAGAGATTTTGACGCACTCACATGGTGCATTTTTCCTTTTCAGTAATATTTCAGCGGACCGATGTTGCATAAGGAGAGGTAGCTCCAGGTTTGAACCTTCCATAGTTAAATACCATCGGACTTACTTACTGCGTGGTGAACGTGATGTCTTGAACCGTCAGTGTTTAGTGTAAGCCAAGTCAATAGTACCAACACAACCAATTCCCTTACTCTCTTCTTCGTAATGTTTTGTCCGTTGTGGCCGTGGACAACTTCTTGGATTCTTAAGTGCGTTCATTTGAGGCGGCCTGTCCTCGCACTTAAATAGGTGGTCTCCTACAAGGTATCCTGCTATACCCAACTTCACAAGTGTTAGGAACCATTAAAAGTTTCCTAAAACCTAACCTCAACTGTTGAGGATCATTAAAGGTTTTTGAAAACTTAACCTTTACCCACACTGCAGATAGCACTTAACGTCTATCGCGGGAATTGATTTGGATTTGGAGTTTCTTTAAAGAAATCACTATCCGAAGTGCTCATGCTTCCACTGAAGCGATCAACTAAACCTTTACAACTTAGTTTTCCCATTGAATCAAATTAGCGGGATCTCCAGTCAGTAAGGTTGGGTTACCACCGTATTGGTCCTTATACTTTGGGTTTTAAGCCCATTCCCTTAGATAGGCAGAACATCTGATCCTTGGGTAAGCCCAATGTCAGCGGGTCTGCTATATTATCCTTTGACTTTATGTAATTAATGAATATTATACCCGTGGTGATCAACTGCCTAACGGTCTTATGCCTCCGTCGAATATGACGAGACTTGCCATTGTACATAACATTCCGTGCCTTTTCTAGAGTCGACTGACTGTCGCAGTGGATCATTACAGAAGGTATGGGTTTGTTCCAACACGGAACATCCTCTATGAAGTCATGAAGCCACTCAACTTCTTTTCATGCTTTGTATAAAGCGATAAACTCTGATTCCATTGTGGATCGGGTGATGCAAGTTTTATTAGAGGATTTACAAGACACAGCCCCACCACCAATTGTAAATACATACCCACTGGTGGACTTGGTGTTTTCTATATCAGATATCCAGTTTGCATCACTGTACCCCTCTAGTACATCTGGATATCTCGAATAATGTAACCCGAAAGTTAACGTGTGTTTCAGGTATTGTAATACCCGATTCAACGCCTTTCAGTGATCATCACTCGAATTACGGGTAAATCTAGCCAACTTATTGACTGCATAAGCAATATCAGGTCGGGTGAAGTTTGTTATATACATCAAACTACCGATCACATGTGCATATCGCTCCTGGTATACGGGTGCACCATGATTTTTATCAAGCTTTTGATTTGTATCCATTGGTGACTTTATCGGTGAACTGTCAAACATCTCGAACTTTCTCAAAACATCCTCGATGTAGTGAGACTGAGATAAGACCAGTCCGTCAGACGTCTTAGAAAATTTTATCCCTAAGATGACATCTGTGATACCCATATCCTTCATGTCGAAGCATTGTTTCAACATGTTCTTAGTCTCTAGGATTACCCTAGGACTGCTTCCTATGATCAACATGTCATCTACGTATAGGCAAATCATGATGAATGAGTCAGAGTTACCTTTCGTGTAGACACATTTATCACACTCATTAATGGCGAAACCCTTCGATAACAGAGTACTATCAAGTTTTTCATGCCATTACTTCGGGGCTTATTTCAACCCGTACAGAGATTTGACAAGCCGACAGACTTTCTTCTCTTGCCCTTAAACCACATACCCCTCGGGTTGGTCCATATAAATTTCTTCTTCCAAATCACCATTTAGGAAGGCTGTCTTGACATCCATTTGATGTATCTCAAGGTCACGCAAAGCTGCGATCGCAATGAATACCCGTATGGATGTCATCCAAGATACCGGGGAGTATGTGTCAAAGTAGTCAAGACCTTCTTTCAGCCGATAGCCCTTGACTACCAGCATGGCCTTGTACTTGTCTATAGACCCATCTGCTTTATATTTCCGTTTGAGTATCCACTTACAACCCAACGATTTATTTCTCGGAGGAAGATCAACCAACTCTCAAGTATGGTTATGCAGAATGGAGCCTATTTCACTCTCAATAGCTTCTTTCCAGAGCGGTGCTTCTGGAGTTGACAACGCTTTAGCAATTGTCCTTGGTTCATCATTAACCATATAAGCTACAAAGTCAGGACCGAAGGATTTATCTTTCATGGCCATTTTACTTCGCCTTAGTTCCATCTCTGGAGTCTCTAAGTTCTGAGAATCTGGAACACTAGATTCCGGATATTCAGCCACATCGAGATCCACTAGATCTGAACCATCTAGACCAGGGCCGTCAACGACTCCCAGTTCCTGAGAGCTTTGTTCATAACTTCGTTTGCGAGAGGTTATATCTTTTTCCTTTCTAGGAATGGTACCTTCAAAGAATTGAGCATTCCTTGATTCCATGATTCCATGATTGTACCCTGGTGGATATCTGACTTATGCACTAAGAAGCGATAAACACTACTGTTATTTGCATATCCGATGAATATGCAATCTACAGTCTTAGGCCCAATCTTGACCTGCGTTGGCTTGGGTACTTCAACCTTTGCCAAACTACCCCACACCTTAAAATATTTGTAGGTGGGTTTCTTTTCCTTCCATAATTCATATGGAGTTTTGTCCTTACCCTTATGTAGGACTCTGTTAAGAATCATATTAGCGGTAAGGACGACTTCTCCCCACATGTTTTGGGGAAGACCGGAATTGATGAGCAAGACATTCATCATTTCCTTCAATGTGCGGTTCTTACGTTCCGCCACACCATTCGATTGAGGTGGGTATGGAGCCATCGTTTGATGAACAATGCCTTCTTGGGCACAATATTCCTCAAATGGCGCTATGTATTCTCCCTCTCTATCGCTACGAATGGATTTAATCCGCAGGCTTAGTTGGTTCTCAACTTTTGCTTTGTAAAGTCGGAACGCTTCAAAGGCTTCATCCTTACTTTTCAACAAGTAAAGGTAAAAATACCTTGTGCTATCATCAATGAATGTCACAAAGTACTTGTTCCCCTCTCTAGTTTGCGCGAACTTCAAATCACATATATATATGTGAATATGTTCTAGAGGAGCGGTATTCCTTTCGACGGATCGAAAAGGAAGCTTGGTGAGTTTTGCCTCTCCGCACACCTCACACTTATGTTGAGGGTTTACGTTGATAGACGGCAACAACTCCAACTTTACCAGCCTTTGGATAGACTTGTAGTTAACGTGTCCTAATCTATGATGCCATAAATTAGAAGACTTAAGCAAATAAGAAGAAGGTTTAACTTTATTACTTGGACGCATTACAGACATGGCATTCACTTTGAATAGGCCTTCACAGATGAAGCCTCTCCCCACAAAAGTGCCATTCTTAGTGAGTACAAACTTATTGGATTCAAACACTAGCTTAAAACCAGCATTAAACAATAAAGGTCCTGAAATTAAATTTCTTCTAATCTCAGGGACATGCATCACTTCCTTCAGAGTGAGCTCATTTCCATAAGTCATCTTCAGGACCACTTTTCCTAACCCCAGCACGTCAGAGGAAGCGTTGTTGCCCATGAACAGCTTCTTGTCGGTGACCGGTGTGTACGTGGAGAAGGCATCTCTATTGGAACAGATGTGTCTGGTAGCACCTGTGTCCACCCACCACTGCCTCAGATTCTCAACCAGGTTTTCTTCAAGCACCACTGCCGAGAACTCCTCAATCATGTCATCCAGGAGCGTGTCCTTGACGACGTTAGCATGCGCCTTGCCTTTAGCCTTGGCTTTCTATTGTTGCTCAATCTTGAGGTTGCGACATTTCTTGATCTTATGACCAGGTTTCCCACAGTGGTGACAGTTACCTCTGAACATCTCCGCTGCGTGGGCCTTGCCGTCTTTCAAGTCCTCCATCACATAATTCCCTCGGTAACTGGTGAGGAGAAGGTGCCTACCCCCGAGGATGATCCTACATCATGGATAACCCTTGATGCTACCATTCTCCAGTGGATTTATTCCACAATCTCTACAGACCTCTTGGAGACGATTATTGAACCCGACGCTGCGGCGATGGCTACTTGGAATAGGATGCGTGATATATTCTAAAATAACAAAAAATCTCGTGGTGTCACTCTTGATCAAGAATTTTCCCATGTCAACATGAAAGATTTTCCTAACGTCTCGGCCTATTGTAAAAGGCTGAAAGAATTGGCAGACCAACTCTGCAACGTTGGTGCGCCCGTTACCAATAATCATCTTGTTCTTAAAATGGTTGCAGGCCTTTCTGAAGCCTATAATGGCATTGGAACACTACTTCGTCAAAGTAATTATCTGCCACCATTTTATCAGGCTCGTTCCATACTCACGTTAGAAGAGGTCGGTTTGGCTAAAAAGGCTACTACCGGAGCACATTCTGTCGTAATGATGACCATGTCAGACGACCCTCACTCATTCTCTGAAAATTTGAGCCAAAACCGTAACCACGGTAGCGGCAAAAAAGGTTAAAATCTTAAAAATAATGGCAAAAACAACGGTGGCAATCGCGGTGGTAACGACGATGGAGGACGGAACAATAGCAGCTACTTCAGTGGGCCACATGCCAACTGGCCCTAGCCGTGGGCCACCTGGCAGTGGGGCTGGGCCAGTGGCCATTGGCCTAACAACCCTTATTTTCCGCCTGCTCCTTATTCAGGAAACTGGGCTCAGTTCCAGCAAAATTCCAAGCCCAGTTTCTCGGTCCCAAATAGTGGAATGCGGAACAGTAATGGGCCGGGACAGCAGGTAGGCCTGCTTGGGCCTCGTCTCCCGCAGACCTTCCATGCTGCGGGCCCAAATCCTATCTTGACACCTACAGATATTGAAGCCGCAATGCATACACTTGACTTAAATCCCCCGGACGCGAATTGGTATATGGACACCGGAGCCACTTCTCGTCTTATTCAAATTTGAGCAAAAAGTGTGGTATAATTGTTGGTAATGACAACTCAATTTCAATTCGCGGTTATGGACATACAACTTGTCTCCCCCACATCCACCTCTAGTTTTGAAAAATACCCTTCATGCCCCTAACTTAATTAAAAATTTGGTGTTTGTCCGAAAATTCACCATTGATAATTGGGTTTTTGTTAATTTTGATCCTTTTGGATTTTCTGTGAAGGATTTCAAAACGGGGATACCTCTAATGAGATGCAATAGTAGGAGAGAGCTTTATCCAATCACGACTACCACCACTTCCACGAGTCAAGCCATGGCGTCTACTTTTTCCGCCCTTGCTCCTTCCTTGTGGCATGCACGTTTGGGTCATCCAGGATCGTCTATTATTTCGTGTTTCCATAAAAATAATTTTATTTCTTGTAAGGGTACGCTTAGTACTCCACTTTGTTCTTCTTGTCCGTTAGAGAAACATGTTCGATTACCATTTGTAGTCTCTACTTCTCGTACTTTGATGCCTTTTGACGTTATTCATAATGATTTATGGACATCTCATGTTTTAAGTTCTTTGGGCCATCGTTATTATGTCTTATTTTTGGATGATTATTCTAATTATTTTTGGACCTTTCCGTTATCCAAAAAGTCTCACGTTTTTTCCACTTTCTTAAAATTTAAAGCATTCATCGGTACCCAATTCGAACGAAAAATTAAAAATATTCAATATGATAATGGTAAGGAATACGATAATGTGTTGTTTCGGGAATTTTGTGATGCTAATGACATAGTTTTTCATTTTTCTTGTCCTCATACGTCCTCACAAAATGGAAAAGCCGAACGAAAAATTCGTACCATTAATAACATTGTCCGAACTTTATTAGCACATGCTTCCGTACCCTTTTCCTTTTGGCATCATGCACTACAAATGTCTACTTACCTCCTTAACGTACTTCCTACCAAAGGGTTAGCATATGAATCTGCTCTTAAAATTCTCTATAATAAGACTCCTTCGTACTCACATCTTAGGATGTTTGGGTGTTTATGCTATCCACTTTTTCCGTCAACTACAATTAACAAACTCCAAGCATGTTCAACCGCTTGTTTGTTTTTGGGTTATCTATCTAATCATCGTGGTTACAAATGTTTTGATTTATCGTCTAATAAAATCATAATTAGTCGTCATATTCTTTTTGATGAAACCCAATTTTCGTTTGCTAAAGTGAGTAGTCCCGTGCCTAGTTCGTATAATTTTTTAGATGATGAGGTCTCACCATATATTATCCACCTTTTATCGGACTTGTCCCGTGACCAAAATACGCCAGCAGGCCCACTGCCTACTGGCCCACACAGTCCCGTTACCATTTTTCCTCTGATTCTTCCCAGTGGGCCAGAAACACGGCGCAGTACCAATCTCGGTACTGTTTCAGTTTTCCAGCCCACTCCAGTATCGACTTCCACCCCTGCTGGTCAGTCCGTCACCGTCCCGCACATTGCCCCAAATCCACATAGTTGGATGATCAATTAAGTTATTCACTCGACTAAACATTATTCTTAATTAATCGCACAAAAGAGTTTCATTTTCGTGATATTCTTTTCTTTCAATATTCTTACTTTTTATGCCTTTTGATATTGCAAATGCACATGCTGATAGCATAAGTCGTAAGAAGAATGGCGTTGAAAGAAATTTTCATATATCAGTGTGGCAATATCTCTTTAATTATTTAATGCTCGAACATGTCGCAATTAGGTACACGTGGATTAATTTACCAAGCAATAAAGAAACAAAAAGAAAAAAAAACTTTGGATACACTCAGTAAATAATAGAATCCAGTTTCAATATATTCTACAGTGACAGTAAATTTATTTATTAGGTGACATTTGTACGTGTACCCCAATAAATAAATATAACAAAGCTCAAAAGACTAGCATTCGTTAATTTAAGTTAGTTAACCGACCTTTAAAAGAGAGTGGAAACGGGAGAAAAATTAACTCTTCATTAGGTGGTTGTAAAGAGGGTAGCTTATTATAAGTTCATATGGCCAGATAAGTTGAATGAAAAAAGAATCTAACAAAAAGAATTATGTTTTATCTACCGATCTTTTATATTTATGTTATTAATTTCCCAGGAAAATGATCATTAAAGAAAAACATATTTATAATGAAATATAAACTGATGTTCCCTTGACAAGACATTCTATTGCCATTGGCCATGAAGAAATACCATACTATATTCAAGGAAATTATGGTTGAATATAGTTTCTTATAATTTAAATAAAAGAAAATGATCAACAACAAAAAATTGAGTATAATTTTACAGGTGAGATCTGATAAGGGTAGAGTGTAAGTAGACATTACCCCTACTTTGAAAAGATAAATATATTGTTTTCGATAGACCATCGGCTCAAAATCTGCGAAGATGTTTTATATATTATTTAATTTTTTTATGTGTAGAAATAAAAAGTTTTAGAAAATATATTTATTGAAAGTAAATTTATAAACAACTACAAAATCATTTTTTTCACAAAATTACTAGTAAAAATCGTTATTCAAACAAAACTAGGGTTAGTCAATGATATAGGTCAAAAGTCGTAATTTACTCCTCTATCCCATATTAACACATGGAGGCAAAGGTAAAGGCAAAGTTTTGAGGCATGATTATGATTATGTTACCGAGATGCATTTATTTAATTTGATTTATTTTTACAGTGTGGATACATACAAGAGGCAGTCTTTTAATAATGGATCAAAACAAAAAAGTCTTTCATAAATAAATAAAAATAAGAAAAACCTATTTAGGGTTGGCAATACCATGTGTTTTTTACCGTCTTTTGATTCCCTTTCTTGACGGTCAAACTTTGCTGTTGAGTTTTTACATCATTCGAGATGATAATCACCCCCTCCACCCCCAACCCCAATTTTGCACCACCCTACCTATCTTTTTGGTTTGTCACTGGGTTTCCTTACATGTATTACGATCCGATTAAATTTAAATTTATACCGGAAAGTTTCACATTAAGAGTAAACCGTTTCTGACAAAAATAACTCTGTATCTAAAACTCGAACTCAAAATTTTGATAAAAAATGAAAGAATACATACTACTCCTCCGCAACCCTCATCGGTACCCTCTCTATTGTACACTGTTATTGCATAAGTGAAAATCCCCTCCAAATTTAACTTATCTATTGCAAGTGTAATTTTTTAAACTACATAAAATAACTATGCTAACTTGAATATTTTTCAAAGTTTAGTGATGCATTAGTCAACCTCTTAAATATCTTGCAACAAGAAGTTAGAGGGCAACTTGATGAAAATGAGCAAGAAGTGTATAAGTCTATTCAAGATTAATTTTGATTGGTTTAATTTTTTAAAAGTTTATTATTAAATTTTTTATACTTTTAGAATTACGGATTCAAGTATAGATATTTGTTGGAATTTTACGAATGTATATATGTTCCACATTAAATTACTGAGTTTAGATGAACACGGACAAAGTATTTTATGACAAAGACGACTTTGTACTCTTGCTCGAACCTAATTAATTTTGCGTTAATCATGACCTAGTTCAGCTAATTTGCTAATGAATGGATTTCACAATTGAAAGTTTGAAACCATTATAATTTTCATGCACAGTAAAAGTTTCTCGACTAGATATATATAGTCACCTGTTTGGAAGAATTGATTAAATGAGAATCTTAAATTAAATTCTAATACATTTAACAAAAGGATATAGAGAGTTACCATCTCTAATTTGACAATTTTATGAGTGAACTTACTTAGTTATAATTTTAATTTGAGAAATTTTCAGCGAGAAAGGAACACTTTATTATATCATTTTTAAAATTCAATTTTAAAGACAACATTAATATATAAATTACCTCGTTTTCGAGGAGACTATATTTAGCCATTGTCAGCTGGCCTGATACAAATTAAATATTATTGTCCATCATACGAAGGACAAAAAACGAAACTGAGATTCTAAGACACTGAAAAAAATTATAAAGTAAAAATTGAGAAAATATATATTTAAAAATGCAATACTTTTACTTTTTTTTTATTTTTTTATATTACATATGGGGCAGGAGAAGGGGAAATGGGGAAAGGGATTACAACAAACATTCACCAGTAAGGTAAGAATACATTTAGCCAACCAACTGAACTACTAGATCCCTACCAATATTTTTAGTTTCACTTGAAACAATTGTTAATTCTTTGTCAAATTTGTTCATGCATTTGAAAGAAAAAGAGAAATAATTAAATAAGAAATTATTAGATACACATAAAGGTAGAGAGAGAAAGTGAAAATTCCTTAGGAATTAATCAAGATTTTCATCCAAATTGTCCCAAAATTTGTAACAATTAAATTAATCCAAGACCCGTAAGACAAGGGTTAATGTCCTCGTTTAGGGACACCCCCCTTAATTATGTATTTTTTAAATTAATTAGTGCCTCTTTATTCTTTTTAATTACTCTCTCCATCCAAATTTATGTGGCACAACTGAAATTTCGAGAGTAAAACAAGTTTTTATTTGATCGAAATTTCTTTACATGCCTTTTCAATATTTAAGTTGTTAATTATTACGATTTTTAGTACTTTACGTAGTTTTCAAATACATAAATTTTATTTCAAAAAAATTAAAGTAAAGTGTCCGAATTCACCGTCAAAATGTAGAAGTTTGAATCTTGAATTTTTAACTTAGCCACATAAATTGGGAGAGATCGAGGGAGTAATTAGTGCATTTTTTTTTATAGTTTTGCAGCATTGTTGCCATTGCTATCCTTCCATTTTAGTGACTGTCCAAGACCTAATTAAGCATGAATAGAAGTATTTTCTTTTTGTTTTTAAGTTTGGACTTTTACATTAATAACAATGATATTAAAAAGTAGTTGCATGTGAATACCCGAAAATTGATTGTACTAAGTGTATACTTCACATTATTTATTTAATCTATCGCACCAATCACATTATATATCCTGAATTAACTTCATGTTTGACCAATTTTAATACGTACTAGAATTAATATTTGTAAGTATTACAATTTTAGGTAGATAAAAGAAAATGGTTGGAAGTACTTTGCGGAAATAATCGGATAATTAAATAAACACCCTTCAATTTGTTTGTGAGGTTTCAGTTACACACTTAAATTTGTAAAACAGGTACAATTAGCTCATCACACAACCAAAAATTACTGTAAGTAAGTTATGTTAGATATGTATTTCTTAGAGACGGACTCAAAATTTAAACTTTATGATCAGTTCTGAATTTTAAGACAATTACCTCATGTGTTAGTAAATGAATTTTAAATTTAAATTTTATACAAATTTAATGAATTTCATAGCCATGTTTATAGTGTAGGAACTAAGAAGTTAAGTTATTCATGCATTAAATTCTACATAAATAACATCATATTTGATAACATTCTTTTGATTTAACACATTTAATATAATGTTTGATTTGTAATTTAGAAACTCGCATAACTGATATATGTATAAGTTATGAGTGAATCTATATATTATTTTATATAGGATAGAAAATGAAATAACTAATATATAAATAACTAAATTCTACATAAAGTAATATATATTTTTTCTTATAATTAAATTTTATATTACTAATATATTTAACCAGCTACCTAAAATTACTGAGTTTTATTGAATCTGACTTCAACCTACATCTGCCCCGGTATTGACACGTGTCAAAGACTGAGTTCTCTGTGAATTGATCTGCATAAATTAAAATAGGAGAATAGTAGTAAAAAAAGGAGAACTAAGAAGTGTCCGTCTCATGCAAATGAATTATTTTTTGTTAAAACTTAAAAGAAGGGGAAAAAGTCGCCCGTTTGTAGCGGGGGAGCAGTTTGATGATTATGACAAACATAGAATAATGAATATTTTTGGTATGACAAAAGAATGTGAGAAAGTTATGGGAAAAAATAAATCAAAAGTAGTGGGTTGGTTAGGTTAAGGGGTGTGGCAGTGGACAGATATATATAAGAGAGGAAGATGAAGAGGAAAAAGATTTCTGACACTGATATGACTTATGTCCAACTGCAGAGATAGGTGTTGAGGAGAGAAAGAAGAGGGTCCTGTCACGGGTATGGAGTCGCTTTTGTTAGAAAATAATTTATTTTAAATTTGAAAATATTTTAACGTCAATTAAAATTTAATCAGATTTTAATATAATATTAAATATTAAATATTAAATATCAAATAAAATAATAATAATATATTTAATATAATTTTACAAAGTGAAATGTATGAAGAATAAAATATATGTATATCTTACTCTTACTTTAAAAATAAAAAACCTATTTTTTAATATATAAATCCTCGGCTCAAGAATTAAGATCGAATGAAAGAAAAGGTTAATGGAGAAGTGCGAAGACATCTATAATGTCAAAGCTAGCCAACAATATCACTAAAGAAAATAGAAATATGAATAAGTAAATATACGAAAAAAATTAAAGAGATTTAAATTATAATATATATATTATAATACTTCGGGTATATTAGCTAAGGGAATTGAGATATTAATGATGATGTCACACATCGTATTGGGGTAGGGTGGATGAAATGGAGGCTCGCATCTGGAGTCTTGTGCGATAAAAAGGTGCCACAAAAATTTAAAGACAAGTTCTATAGGGTGGTGGTCAGTCCGACTATGTTGTATGGGGCAGAGAGTTGGCCGGTCAATACTTCGCACACCCACAAGATGAAAGTTGCGGAGATGAGGATGTTAAGATGGATGTGTGGGCATACAAGGAGGGATAGAATTAGAAATGATGATATTCAGAACAGAGTGGGAGTGGCCTCAGTGGAGGATAAGATGAGGGAAGCGAGATTGAGATGGTTCAGGCACGTGCAGAGGAGAGACACAAGTTCCCTAGTGCAGAGGTGTGAGAGGTTGGCCATGGACGAATTTAGAAGGGGTAGATGTAGGCCGAAAAAGTATTGGGGAGAGGTGATTAGACGGGATATGGAGCAGGTGCAACTCACTGAGGACATGACCTTAGATCGGGGGTATGGAGGACATGAATTAGGGTATAAGGGTAGTGGGTAGCCCAGCGTAGTCCTACCTATGCTTACAAACTGGTAGTTGTAGTGTTATTACTGTAGGTCCGCTTAGCCTATCATACTAGTAGACGTAGTATTGCTTTATAGTCCCCTGTCGTTTGATTTATACTGATATGTGTTTCTAGTGTACCTTGTTTGTCTTATTTGCCTGCATTAGTTATTTTTTCTATTTAAGAATGAGATATCATGATTTATTCACTTTGTTTGTCTTACTTTGCTTGTGTTTGTGCTTTGTTTTGAGCCGAAGTTCTCTCAGAAACAACCGCTCTACCTGCCAAGGTAGAGGTAAGGTCTTCGTACATTCTACCATTGCTAGACCTCACGTTATGAAATTTTACTGAATATGTTATTGTTGTAATTGTATATATTAAAAAATAGTTTACATATTTACACGCTATAATTTTCGAGCAAAAGTATATTAATTGACATTCCTTGAATAAGGATGGCTTATTCGTGTGGGTTTTTATGTCATCACTCTTTGTCAGAGGTATCATTTTTCCTCTATACAGGTGTTCTTGCACCATCACACCCTTCTCTTTAATGGCAACAATTGTTTTATATATAGACAGTGAAAATTATTTTTTTATTATATAATTATCTTAAAGAAAATTACATATAATTGTTCAAGATAAGTGTGATCATTCACTTAAAGTAGAAGACAATAACATGTTATAGTTTGAGTAAGGATTTGAAGTTTACGAGTTTCGAATTTAATACAAAATTCAAGCTCATTTTAGTTACTTGCTATGTTTAATTAAATACAGTGTATAATGTTTTTATGTCAAGGTATAGCAAGTTTTTTGGGGTCCAAATAGCTAAATTCTTGGCTAATGAAGCATACTTAATTAGTTTATATCTGTAAAAATCACATTATTATGGGCTTAACGTTTTAATTCTGATCTTGGTTTAAGTGAAATGCAAGTTGCAATGAAGTTATCTTTTTCACTGGCCAGTAGTGTCCAACAATTAATGAACTTGTCAATCGTGACTAAGTAAGTGGAGATGGGTACAATTTTCCACTCTACTCAACTGTACGTTCAGACGACAATTTGTTTTATTTGCCATTTGAAGAATGATTTAGTTTACATATACATCATTAATATAAATATTTTAATATTATCGGGAAGAAAATTTTTATCAGTTTACTGATTAATTAGAGAAATGTATTACAGTAATAATTACTTTATAAATAATATGAGTATTAAATATTGTTTTCACCGTTAAATGTAGAAAGACAAGCATGGAGGGGAGTAGAGACGGAGCCAGGTGAAAGTAAGGGATTCTTCGGAGAAATTATATTGTATATATAAGGTTCAAAATATTTTTTTATAAATATATAGTAATTATCGAATCCTCTTAGCTTATTCATGTGTTTATTTCTTCATATTTTAAACCTTTTTATGAAAATTATGGCTCCGCTACCAAAGGAGGGAGAGACAAGCTAGCAGCCTAGCACAAATAATAGAGAAGGGAAATACCTATTAATTAATTACTAGTAATAAACTATTTAAGAGATTTGGTATACAGAAACAAGGAATGACTTTCATGAAGTTCTTGCAGATGTGTTAAGCCAATAATATCGGCAATTTTTTTTGTATAATAAGAGTACAACTTGGATACTCTTTGAACGTTCAAAGAACATTAGTATATTTTTGTTTCAAGATTACGAAACCACATGCCCCCAGAGGATATGCATGACTCCATGTGTTAGGCCAATAACTATTTATAGAATATTACCCTTAAATTAATACATATCAATATTTAAGAATTTAAGTTGTATACACCGACGATAAAACAATTATGCTATATACTATCAGTGTAATTTTTGACATATTATATAGAAGATTTTTTTAAAAAAATGACTCGATTAATATTTGTATAGTGAATCTCCTGCAATTATCTTTTATATTTGTATTCTATTTTAAAACAATGGAGTAGAAGATATGCAAGAATGAAAAAAATAGGGTCAAGTGTCTCAACATGCTATATACCACTTTGCCCTATCTTTAGATTACACAAGAAAGGGATTAGATATTACAACTAAAATATTAGGATCCTGCCAAAATAAACTATTAGCTAGTACGTACAGCAGACTATACAAATTCAGATAATATTTTAATTTAGTCCTCGTGTACGCACTTTTGATTATTATTCTTTTATTTTCGATTGATATGTATAGAATTTCGTAGCAGCATTAAAGTTCAACTCATGTTTGAGTAGGATTAATTCCTTGAGTGATTTCATTCCAATGGTAAAATATATATATAAAAGTATCATGCTAATTTTAAGGAAAACTTATTTAATTAGCCTAAAATATAAGATACTAATTTACAATCATCCTAAATTAAAGATATTACAAGATTACTAATTTACATGATTAATGGTGATTAGAGATAATTATGAGATTGCCCCATAATTATTTTAACAGTCCCCCGCAGTCTTAGCGAGAGGTTTTCGTATGCTGAGATTGTCCCTGAAATCATCAAAAAGTACGTGTGGAAGACCTTTTGTGAAGATGTCTGCAATTTGATAGCGGGATGGTACATGGAGAACACGCACTTGGCCACGTGCAACCTTTTCGCGGACAAATAATATATCCATTTCGATGTGTTTTGTGCGCTGATGCTGAACATGATTACCAGATAAGTATATCGCACTCACATTATTATAATATACCATTGTTGCCTTGTCAATCGGACAATGTAGCTCTAACAGAAGATTACGAAGCCAACATGATTCAACCACCACATTGGCTACCTCTCGGTATTCTGCCTCAGCACTTGACCGAGACATCATGGATTGTCGTTTTGAATACCATGAAATAAGATTGTCCCCTAAGAAAATGCAATAACCGGAGGTGGAACGACGTGTGTTCGGGCAGCTACCCCAACCCGCATCTGTATATGATGAGAGACTCGGAATGGAGGACTTATACAGATGCAATTTAGTGCATTGCGCGGGTTTCAATTCTGAGGTTGGGGAGTTGGGCTATCGGGTATGCTATTGGGCTGAGTAACTGTCCTAGGTTGGGCCAACACAGTGGGCTGGGTGAGTGGAACGGGCAGTAGGGTAGAGGTCTCCCTTTGTTGGGCCTGCCCGCCACTAAATGTGGACTGGGTCGAGACTGAATGAAGAGAGGTAGTGACCTTTGTTCCTCGGACTAGCCCAGTCATATTTTGTGGTTGGGCTGGGACGGTAGGCTGTGGTGTTTGGGCTGGTCCCACGTTGTTTTGGGAGTGTAAACGATGATTCAAAATTGGATGTATTCCGTCGTCCAAAAAATAATATGAAGGTGATGATGCCACGTGAGATTTAGCAAATGGGAATGTAGACTCATAAAAATGGCGTGATGAGAAATAATGATCTTCCCATTTGTCATATCATAACACTTATATCCCCTATGATTTTGTGGGTATCCCAAAACACATAAAGAGTGGAACGAGCCTGAAGTTTGTTAATAGTCGTGGATGGAAACAAAGGATAACACAAACACCCAAAAACCCTCAAATGTGTAAAAGATGGGAGACAGTGGTACAACATTTGTGCAGGTGACACATTGGAGAGCAGTTTACTAGGAAGAATATTTAATAGATATGTGGCCATTTGAAGTGCATGGTGCTAAAAATTTGGTGGTGTGGACGAATGCACAAGGAGAGTGCAAACCATATTATTAATTGTTTGAATTTTTATTTCGGTCTTCCCATTTTGTGGTGATGTATGGGGACATGAAAGACGCAAAGACATCCCATTTTGGTGACAAAAATCATTAAATTAGGCATTTATGAATTTCCCCCATTGTCACATTGAAAATATTTAATGGATTTGTCAAATTGAGTTTTGATAAAAACACTAAATTATTTTAAAATGGTGTAGGCTTGTGATTTATTTCCTAAGGGAAATGTCCACAGAAAATTCGAATAATCATCTAAAATGAGCAAATAATATTTATGACATACAGAACTCAAAACTGGTGATGTCCATAAATCACAATGCAAAATATCAAATGGCATAAGGGTAAGTGAAGTAGATGATGCAAAATGAAGCTCAACATGTTTGCCAAACACATAAATTTGGCAACAGAAGAGTCCAAAAGTTTGTTACAAGAAAATAATTTATTCTTCCTAATATTATTGAAAACTGGTGCTCCTGGGTGTCCCAACCGATTGTGCTGTATAATAGGAGAAATGATGGCAAAGGTTGATGATTTGGTCAAGCGATTGTTGGAAACAGTTGTGATGGGATACAAGTCCCCGTGCTATTACATCTCATTAGTGACATCCCCGTCTGAAAATCCTTCACAAAAAAGTCAAATGAATCAAAATTCACTGAAACATTGTTGTCAATTGTAAAACGTCTAATAGATATCAAGTTTTTAATCAGTTTTGGTGCATGTAAGACGTTTTCAAGTATAATGGTGGGTGAGGTATTTTTACCTGACCAATACCACGAATTGGAATTTCCTGCCCACTGTCGACAACAATATTTTTATTACTACTCATATTAAAATAAGATGAGAGATTACCTTGAGATGCCGTCATGTGGGACATAGCCCTTGTGTCCATGTACCACGACTCATCTATAACACTTAGATTAATGTTGTTCATGGCTTGTTCAATGTCAATGGGTGCATAGCCGATAAAAGATAGTGCCTGGGCCGCAAATGCATGTTGTGGACGCAAACCTAAAATTCCGGGTTGCCGATTTGAAAAGGGAGGCCTGGCCATGTCAACTTGGATAGGGGCATGGCGGGGCAGCCCACTATTGGGCCCAGGCCCACGATGGGTTGTGCCCCCAATAATTTCCGATGGGCTGCCACTGGTTGGGCCGCCACTGCCCAGACTGATTGTTGCCGCCGACAGGCTTCCCACCGCCTATGCCCCGTCCCTTTCCACAATTATTTTTCCTTTGTTATTATTACAGTTTGAACACCGTTTTTTACCATTGTTGTTGCGATTCCATTCCCCCCCCCCCCGAACCAGAATTTTGTGGCTATAAATTAGTAGAAAATGAGTTGGTGGAGATGAGAGCATTTCCGGCGGTGACTGCTCCAGAGGATGCCTATTTTTCTTTCCGTGTTTCCTCGAGAATCAACCTCGAACGGGTCTCATAGAAAGGAGGCAACAGATTACTCTGCTGAATGAATGTAGCAACTCCATCATACTGTTCATTCAACCATGCAATCAACTGAAGAACCAACCGTTGATTTGTTACCGGCGAACCAACATTTGATAGTTGGTCTGCGAGCACCTTCAATTCTTGATAATAGGCAGAAACGTTGGAGAAATCATCCAATTTAACATTAGTAAATTGGTGTTCAAGATGTACAACCCTAGAAAATTTGTTATCTTGAAATATGTTTTGTAAACGTTCTCGTGCCTGTTGAACCGTAGAGTTCGGCTCTAATATGGTATGTAAAATATCGTATGATATAGTGCCATAAATCCATTGAAGTACTATAGCATCCAAATGGGACCATAGCTTTGTGTCCACCGTAGTGGTGTCCGATCATGACTCGGAGGGTATGATATGGTCGATTACCTCATAAGCGCGGTAATGAATTTTGAGCAATTCCGCCCAAGAGGTATATTGCCCTTTTTCCATTTCAAGTATTATGGAAATAAAGTTCTTGACGTTATTGATTGCAAGAGCGGGATGAAATTTGTGTTTTTCAGCGATAAGTTCCACAAGAAATCAAAACAAAGGAAGAAGAGAAAGTATTTTGTGTTTTGATGGTAGTGGAGTAAAGAACCCTAAGTGTTGGCTAGGGTTTTAGGATAGAAGAGGGTAGTAGCCGGGGGGGGGGGTCGGCTAGGTTTGTCTTAGGTTTAGATTTTTAGAAGTTGTTTTAGGTTTAGGGTTTTATGAGGGAAAACCCTAAATTGGCCGAAAATAAAGAAAAAATTAGAGGAAAAATCGGCTAAGGGGAAGAAGAGGTAGGGTTTAGGAAAAAAGATTTTTGGCTCTTGATACCATGTAGGAAATTGATTTCTTGAGTGATTTCATTCCAATGGTAAAATATATATACAAAGGTATCATGCTAGTCTTAAGGAAGACTTATCTAATTAGCCTAAAATATAAGATATACTAATTTACAATCATCCTAAATTAAAGATATTACAAGATTACTAATTTATATGATTAATGGTGATTAGAAATAATTATGGGATTGCCCCATAATTATTCTAACAGTTTGTAGAGTACATAGAAAAAGATTTAAGTTAAATGTTTAATCAATGGTATGGCAGAGCTAGAAATGTGCAGAAAGAAATTCAAAAAAGACTAAACTATTTATGAGATTTGAACTCGTGATATACAACAATTTTTAGACTATACTAGAATTCCTCCTATGTTAGGGAGATTCATCAGTTTATATATAAATAAGAAAGGAACATGCTTAATTCAGTCTTGAACCCATTACTTATATGCTACATATGCTTCTGCAGACAATATGATCAATGTTATACTATCAACGTATTTTATTATGAAGAGTTATATGTGTTGAAAATTTACCTTTGGTGGGGGTTGCGTCCACCCATATTTAATGACTTAAACACTAGAGTTTCACATGTTGGAGGCTTTGTCTCTTCACACGTGCATAATCTACTAAGTGAGTAGATGACCGTAGGGCCAATGATCGTCAAATTTCGTTAAGAAATGAAAGAGATATTGGTCCACGAAGTAAGATGTTTGAGGCATGAAAATATGGTGTGGGACAAATCTACCACATCAGTGGGAAAATGAAGAATTGTTCTTTTTATAAGCCTAAAAAATGGATAAGTGTTTGGGACCCCATGGGGTAACCCATGTGTTTGAAGAAGGGAGGACCTAGGAGTGCTTGGGTTCGAGGCTAGCCCCACACGCGCGTCGCCCTTCAAGTCCGGTCCGGTCTCGGGTCGTGGGTTGCGGATTGCGGGCTGCGGGATTCTGGACTTCTGGACTACTTCTGATATTATCTTTTGGACCCCAAACTGTTTAGTAATTAACCATCTGAAACGTTTTGCACTTACTACAAAACATTTCTGGCCATGAATACACCTCTTAACACCTCTTAACACCTCTCCTCCTCCTAAACACTATATATTGAGACTTGAAACAGATTTGAGGGAGAAGATGAAAAAGAACACAGAAAAAGAGAACAAGAGCAGAAAGATAAGAGAACATAAACTCTTCCTTTTCCTCTAAATTTTCCATTCTTCAGCAAGTCATTTCATGTTTATTTTCTTCGTCAGAATTAACCTATTTACTTTGTAGTGTTGATTAGTTGTTGTTTTATCTTGGGAGACTATTGCCCGCTAACGTAAAAGCATATATACGGGGCAATCTTGTCTTAAATACAGAGAGCCATCTCTCGACTCAACCACAATTGTAACAATCCATATTTAGTGTTTCTTGATTTCAGGTTATCAAGATTCAAGACTCAACAATCTTGCGACAATTATAATTTTGGCTATTAGTTTATCCTTTCGAACACTTGTAATATTTATTTACTTCCCGTACTGCAATTATATCCAATAATTTTAAGACAAGATTGTATTAGTGTTCGAAAGATGTCGGTCAATAGGTTTGTCACCAAATCTGGCTATGGTTGTGGTTTTCTGGAAGAAGACAGTTCTGATTATGCTGTTGACAGTCAAGGTGTTGATGGTGTCACCGCTCCCGAGAGTAGTGGGAACAAGCGTCCATGAGAGGCTGAGGATGTCAACTGGGACAAGATGAGAAGGCTGAAGATGATGTTCTATCATGTAGCAAAAGGCCTATATCTATCCCAGCCAAATGATCTGAATTATGATAAGGAGGAAATGGACACTCAGTCCGACGAAGTGATTGAAGTGGTCCAGAATCCGAAATTGGGATAAGTTATTTTTCTTCCTTGTCAAAAATGAGATTAAATGTTGTCTGAATAAAAGGACTTAATGTAAGGCTAGGAATATGAAAATGTTTTCCAGAATATTATATAACTTACGTTTGAAAATCAGAAGTTTAATCTCACCTTTCTTCCCGTTTAAAGATTGGGTTTTTGCAAACAAATCTTAAAAAATCCGTTCTTTTTGGTGTAATTATTAAAAATATGTAAAGTATGTTCGCACATACGAGGGAGAAAGATCCACTGACTGTGCGAAAACCTTTTACCACTCTTAAGCAAGTGCCAGGAATCGTCTGGGCACCAATCTCAAGGGAAGAAGACTAAAAGATAATGGCTTATCTTAAGACGTTGAACCTGTCACACTATTTGACAGAAGATCCTTTATTTGATAGGATGATATTGGACACTCAATCGTACAAAGCCTACGGGCGACTGGAGTGGGCCAGAATTAATTTGATAGGATGATATTGGACACTCAGTCGTACAAAGCCTACGGGCGACTAGAGTGGGCCATAATTTCCAGGTCTTAAAAGATCTAAAGGCCAAAAGAAAGGCAGAAAAGTAATAGAGACCTAGTGAGGTGGGCCAAAATTTCCAGGTCTTAAAAGATATGAAGGCCAAAATAAAGACAGAAAAGTAATGGACACCTAGTGAGGTGGGCCAGAGTTTCCAGGTCTTAAATGATCTGAAGGACAAAAGAAAGGCAGAAAAGAATTGGACACTCAGTCTGCCAAAGCAACTGAAGTGGGTAAGGGTATCCAGATCACATATGATCTGGTTATGCCCTAACTACGGGCAAGAGGTTGTTCACGTAAAGCAACGCCACCTCTAAAGTAGAAGGGGTTGGAGAGGCTGTCCTTAAAAAGGACTTTAGGGAATGGAATCACTCTAAAAGGAGGTGATACATGTCCGAAACTTAGTTTCAGGGACGCTGTTGGTCAAGATGGTTTGAGACTAGTCCAACATGTCTGTAATAACTAAGAATGGTACAGTATGTCTGTAGCTAAATGAATGATATATTTATAATTCGTGCATCTATGCCTTCATATATTAAGACACGTTAAATAGAAAGTCATTCAAAAGCTAACGAAGTTGAGATTGTTGCCTTCTATCAACATAAATCCTCAAAATGAATGTGAGGTAGGCGAAGAGGCAAAATCACCTTTCCATTCCGTCAAAGGAATAGCGAAAAAAGCATCGCTCCTCTAGAACTTAGTCACACCTACATGGGTGATTTGAAATTAATACAAAATAGAGGGGGGAGACAAGTACTTTGTGACATTTATTGATGATGGTACAACGTATTGCATCATTTATTTGTTGAAAAGCAAAGATGAAGCTGTTGTAGCGGATAAGCGCTACAAAGCAGAAGTTGAGAATCAACTAAGCCTACGGATTGAGGAATTCGTAGTGATAGATGGGGAGAATCTGAAGCATCATTTATCAAACGACTGCTCATTACTCACCTCAGTCTAATAGTATTAGCCAAGTGCAAAGTCGTACGCCTAAAATATGTAGGGAAATGCGATCCTTACCGCTAATGCGATTCTCAATAGAACTACGCATAAGGATAAGGATAACCCTCCGTGTGAAACATGTGAAGGGTCCCACCTACAAATGTTGTGTTGTGGGGTGGGTTGGTAGAGGTTGGAATACCAAAATAGGTCAAGTTGGACCTAAGACTGTAGATTGCATATCTACTGGATCTGCAAATAACAGTAGTGCTTATCGCCTCCTGGTGTCAAAAGATGCTAAATTCTTTGAGGATAACTTTCCTTGAGAAGGAAAAATGAGTAATTGCTCGAGGTTAACAAGAACCCGCGAGTGCCTGATTGTTCGGAACCAGACGTTCTAAAGCTACATGACTCGAAAGTTGCTGACTATCCGGAACTTAATGTTCTAGATCTACAGAACTCAAGGATTCTAGATGTTGAACCGAGACGGAGCAAAGAGGGGACAAAGACTTGTTTCAGGCCTTCTAGCTTGTATAGTTGAGACGAACCATGGACACTTAACAAAGAATTGTCATCTCCAGAAGCGCTGCTTTGGAAAGAAGCTACAGATAGAGAAATAGATTCCATCATATAGAACCATACTTGTGTAATTGTTGACCTTCCTCTGGGAAAAGAACCTTTGAGTTGTGAAAGTGGATACTCAAAAGTGAGTACAAAGTAGATGGTTCTACTGACGAGTATAAGGCCTCGTCTACTTGGACATGTGCTCCCCTGTGAATAGCTTAACATCCAGGACCATTGCAGTCTTGCGTGACATGGATGTTGAGATAACCTTTCTAAACGGAGAGTTGAAAGGGGAGGATGAAACAGAAACATTGACTCTGAAGTTAAAAAACCAACAGTCGTAAAATGGAAGTCATATTGACACAAAAGTCTCGATATGAAAGATATGGGTATCACAGATGACATCTTAGGAATTGGAATTTCTAAGACATCTAATGGACTTGTCTAATTCCAAACTCATTTGTGAGGTAGTTGACAGTCTCGTTGAAGCCACTAATGGATATGAATCATAGAATTGATTGGAATCATGGTGCATCCATATACCAAAAGCGATATGCGCAGGTCATATGTAGTTCAATGTATTTACAACCGATCTGGTATCGGCTTACAAAGAAGACCAGTTGAACTAAGGTCCACTTGTGATTCTAAAAATGATTGGTAGAAAGCGTTAAGTCGGAAATGACGATATCTGAAATATTCCCTTATCTACAGATTATGATATTCTGGATGTCCATCGGTTCTGGGAAATCACAGTGATGCAAACTGGACATCAGACTTGAAGAACACCACAAGTAAATGTGTATGGTGGGTCTTGGAAAATCCTCTAAGAAAACTTGCATCGGCCGATTCATGATGGAATCAGAGTTTATCACTTTAAACAAAGCATGAGAAGAAGTTGAGTAACTTCACGACTCCTTAGAGGACGTCCTTTATTGGAAGAAACCCGTGCCTTCGACAGTTGTACACTATGGCTAGCCGGTCGGCTTCAGGAAGGTCACGGATGATGGCGTCTAGACATATCTGTTGGAGACATAAGATCGTATGACAGTTGATCATCATGAGTGTCACTTCCTTGATTACTAATTAAAGGTTATAGCGGACCCTTTAAATAAAGGACTACCCGAAGATCAAAAGTTCTGCCTGTCTAGGGGAATTGGCTTAAAATCCAAACAATACAAACTTTTGCAGTGGTAACCCAACTATACTGACTGGAGATCCCAAGAATTTGGTTCAGTGGGAAAACTAAACGGAAAAAGGTTCAGTTGAATGTTTCGGTGGAAGCAAAAGAACTTCAGATGATGATTTTTGTAAGAAAACATGAATCCAAAGTTGTTCCCGCTATATACATTAAAGTGCTACCTGCATGGTGGGTAAATGTTAAGCTTCCAAACCTTTAACGATCCTCAAACGGTTGAGGTTAAGGTTGGGGAAGCTTTTAATGATTTCTAACACTTGTGAAGTGGGGTATATCATGATACCTTGTAGGAGATCACCTATTTAAGTGCGAGTACATGCCGCCTCAAATGAACGCACTTAAGAATCCAAGTGTGTCCACGGCCACAACGGACAGAACAATAAGAATGAAAATGAATAAGGGGAGTTATTGTGTTGGTATCATTGTCTTGGCTTACACTAAACACTGATGGTTCAAGACATCACGTTCATCTTGCAGTAAGTAAGTCCGATGGTATTCAACTAGGAAGGTTCAAAGCGGAAGCTACCTCTCCTGATGCAATATCTTTTCGCTGAAAGATTGCTGAAAGTAGACACCTTGTGTGTGTACCAAAATCTCTTTCAAGAGGGGATTATTGGAAATTTACCTTTGGTGGAGGGTTACGTCCACCCATATTTAATGACTTAAACACTAGGGTTCCGCATGTTGGAGGCTTTGTCTCTTCACACGTGCATAATCTACTAAGTGAGTAGATGACTGTAGGGCCAATGATAGTCAAATTTCGTTAAGAAATGAAAGAGATATTGGTCCACGAAGTAATGTGTTTGAGGCATGAAAATATGGTGTGGGACAAATCTACCACATCGGTGGGAAAATGAAGAATTGTTCTTTTTATAAGCCTAAAAATGGATAAGGGTTTGATACCCCATGGGGTAACCCATGTGTTTGAAGGGGGTAGGACCTAGGTGTGCTTGGGTTCGAGGCTAGCCCCACACGCGCGCCGCCGCCGCCCGCCCGTCCCGTCCGGGCTCAGGTCGTGGGCTGCGGGCTTATGGACAACTTATGATATTATCTTTTGAACCCTAAAATCTTTAGTATTTACAGTTTAGTCCCTGAAGTTTCAGAAATGCTGCCAGCAGCTAGAAAGCCAACAGTTTATGGCATTAACCATCTGAAACGTTTTGCACTTACTACAAAACATTTCTGGCCATGAATACACCTCTTAACACCTCTCCTCCTCTTAAACACTATATATTGAGACCTGAAACAGATTTGAGAGAGAAGATGAAAAAGAACACAAAAAAAAAGAACAAGAGCAGAAAGATAAGAGAACAAAAACTCTTCCTTTTCCTCTAAATTTTCTATTCTTCAGCATGTCGTTTCATGTTTGTTTTCTTCGTCAGAATCAACCTATTTGCTTTGTAGTGTTGATTAGTTGCTGTTTTATCTTGAGAGACTATTGCCCGCTAACGTAAAAGCATAGGGCAATCTTGTCTTTAAGACAGAGAGCCATCTCTCGACTCAGCCACAGTTGTAACAATTCAGATTTAGTGTTTCTTGATTTCCGATTATCAAGATTCAAGACTCAACAAGCTTGCGGTAATTATAATTTTAGCTGTTAGTTTATCCTTTCAAACACTTGTAATATTTATTTACTTTCCGTACTGCAATTATATCCAACAATATGTTATTACAGATCATCTTAATTAATTTGATAGCATAAAAATATTAATCACAGTACACATAAATTAAACTAAAAAAGAAATATTATTTCGTGGGTTAAGAATAAGAGGGCTATGTTAGTAGAATCAAATAGAAATATCCATCTTATAGCCACACTTGGTTCATAAATTTTACAATCCTACCCCATCAACCCTATATTTGCTCTTCATTTTGAACCCTATAGATGTTTTTGGGATCAGAGAAACACTGCCCCTCATTTAGAGGGCACCCCATTTATGACCAACAAGAAATGGAGAGAGAGAGGGGGTGTGTGTGGGGGTGGGGGTGGGGGTGAAAAACTTGAGTTAGAGTTTCATATAAATCTTCACCTCATACTTTGGGAAAAATGATTCCTCTACATATTTTTTTGGACCTTTCCTCTTCTTTCTCTTTTTTTCTCCCTTCTTCAAAGAACTTAGTCTATGTCTTTTAATTTCTACTAGTAGAACTTCATACATGAACTTTAGTGGGAAAATTAATTGTACTCCATAGTGTTTCAATAGTTATATATAACTAGGAGTATATTTTTTATTTAACCAAGATTTTGTCTTGATGGCTTCTTCAATGAACAACTGGCTTGGATTTTCACTTTCACCTCATGAAGAAGTACTCACATCACAACAAACATCTCAAGAATGTTTTGATCTTACTTCTCATCATGATGAATCCACAGTAGTACTTCCTTCTCTTAATGTTGTTCCTCATGATACCCCTTTTGGTATTTTTGAAGCTTTCAACAGAAATCATCATCAATCACAAGGTGAGTTATTAATTGTCTCCTTTTCTTCTTTTTGGCCATTTCTTGATCCAAACTACTAAAAACTCTATGGAGGTGAGTACCTAAGCTCTCGCTATTTGATGGTGCAATTTTTTTTTACCTTTTGTTTCTATTTGTTTCTTAGTATGACATAGATATATGGCTCTTTAAGTTGAATACTAACTTGTTTCTTGTTGAAAGATGGATATATATGGTCTTAATTTTCTTTTCGTTTTGCCTATGTTTGATATTTTTTGTTTTTGTATGCAGATTGGAACTCTCATGATACTGACTACAAGACCACATCAGATATGTCTATGTTTATGGATAGTTCATGCAATAGTCAACATCTTGAAAATAATCAAGAACCACCAAAGCTAGAGAACTTTCTTGGTATTGGTGAACAAAAGCTTCAACAAGTCTGCAGTAACAACAATAATAACAACGGAGACTATGGTATCTACTGTAGCACCACTAGCAATATTAGAGAAAGTAACACTAATAGTATTATAGGGCTTTCAATGATCAAGAATTGGTTGAGAAATAATCCTAATACCACAACCACCACCATCCCATCATCACAAGATGATAAAAAAGAGGGGGATGTTGTGGTGGTGGTGGGTGGTGGTGGTAATGCACAATCATTGTCACTTTCTATGAGCACCGGTGGTGGTGGTGGCGGCGGTGAAGAGAACAGTTGTTCGTCTGAAAATAACAAACAAGAGATTACTGTGCATGGAAACAATGGTGCTATTGTTGAAGGGCAAATAAGTGGTGCAATAGAAGCAGTGCCAAGGAAATCTATTGATACTTTTGGACAAAGAACTTCTATCTACCGTGGTGTTACAAGGTATTTTAATTTTCTTTTTCTCATTTTCTCCCTCATTCTTTTTCCATTTCCTATTTTCTTGAATAGATACTCGTTTAATTTCATCATCTTTCAAGTCATTTACAGTGGTATAGCCACATAGATGGATGGTCAGTTGAATATCCTTAGTCGGAATATTATTCGGTATATAACAGGAAATAATGTTGCACATACATGTAGGTTAATATTTATTATTTATAGATATATATTAAATATTGAATAACCTTTACGAAATTCTTATCCAATAAAAGTTCATAGAGAACGAGAAATCACAATTAATTTCTATAGTAAGTAGTTGATATTGAGTGTGAATTAAGTTTTTTTAAATCTAAATTATTTTGAGTGTATAGGCATAGGTGGACTGGGAGATATGAGGCACATTTGTGGGATAATAGTTGTAGGAGAGAGGGACAAACTCGCAAAGGAAGGCAAGGTATATTTCATTTGTCTCCCACTACGTACTTCTTCAATTTTTCATTTATTTATTTATATATTTTTCATTTTACTCGATTATTAATTAGTGCTTCAAAATTACTAACTTGATTGTGTCTTGTTCATTTTTATCTCATTCTATTGGATGCTACTGATGGATGGATTCAACGCTTGTATACTTGCTGCAGTTTATTTGGGTAAGTTATAGATTAGTTCCTTCTAATTATCTTGTATATATATACACATTTCAAAATGTTAATTTAATGCAAGAACTCACTATTTTGTCAATGAATTTTACTTACGTACACTGACAATATTAAAGATTTTTACACTAGTTACTAAGTCATAAAATGATAAATACATGAAAATAAGGTACGTTATTTATTATGACAAATTAAAATACGCTAATAGTGAAATTTTTTTAGACCATCAGTGTATATTTGCTAAATCCTTTAATTTGTCAATATATATACTTTAATAGTTTGGTTTCTAAATTCAAGGATGGAGATACAATATTAAGCACGAGTTTGAATGAACCCACCAACTTTTGCTTAGAGCTTGTTTTTGTCAGGAAAATCATTAGATATGAATAAATAGAATTGTGAATCTAGTAACTAAAACGAGCTATGAATTTAATATCATGTTCAGAACGTAACCCGTGATTTTAAATCTTGACTCAATTTCTATGTTTGTGTAATTGATTTCTTTTTTCATTTTGTTAAGATAATTATGCCATAGTCCATAATTATCTCCATCATATCACATCATATTGTAATTAAATCAATTACTATATAATTAGGATGATTACCATATACTTAGGATAGCTAGATTGATTTTGTATAGTTGTATATATTGTATACTTGGTATGAAATAAAGGCATGTAATTAATTTCCTTCATGGTATCAAGAGTCACAAATTAACCCCCTTCCCCCCCCCCCTCCCAACTTTTTTGCCCTAACCACCGTCGATCTCTTCCACCCTAGCCGAAAACCACTAACTTTTGGCCCACCCCCCTAAAACCCTAGTAAAAAACCACCTAGTTTTCAATCTAACCAAACCCCAACTCTAACTAGGATTTTACCTAAACACTACCCTATCTGAAATACAACCCACCCTCCCCTACCCTTGTCCGCTTCCTATACACAAACCCTAATTAGGGTTCTTCATATCTCTCACTCTAAACACTAAAATATCCTTTCTCTTCCCATTTTCTTGAATTTTCTTGGGTGACAATGGACGACAAACAAAAATTTCATCCTGCTCTTGCCGTGAACAACATCAAGAACTTTATTTCAATTACTCTTGAAATGGAAAAAAGGGCAATACTCTTCTTGGGCGGAGTTATTCAAAATTCACTACCGAGCATACGAAGTAATAGACCATATTATTCCTCCCAAGTCTTCATCGGAGATCATCGTTGTTGACAAAAAATTATGGTTTCGCTTAGATGCTATAGTCCTTCAATGGATTTATGACATCATTTCAAATGACCTTTTGCACACCATTTTGGAATTGGACTCTACGACTCAACAAGTTTGGGAGCGTTTGCAAAATATCTTTCAAGATAATAAAATTTCTCGGGTGCTATATCTCGAAAACCAATTCACCAATATTAAATTGGATGATTTTTCGAACATCTCCGCATATTGTCAAGAATGGAAAATTCTTGCCGACTAACTATCAAATGTTGGTGCGCTAGTGACAAATCAAAGGTTCGTTCTTCAATTGATTGCGGGATTGAATGAACATTATGATGGGGGTAATACCTTCATTCAACAAAGTAATCCGTTGCCACCATTTTATGAGACTCGTTCGAGACTGATTCTCAAAGAAACCCGCAAGTCGAAATAAATAGCCCCGGCGGCAGCCACTGCCGGAACAACCCTCATCTCCACCAACTCTTATTCCGCTGATTTTGGGCCACAAAAATTTGTTTCGGGAGGAGTAGTGAATCGCAACAACAATGGTAAAAAAACGGGGGTCAAATCACAACAATAACAAAGGGAGAAATAATGGCAGAAATGGACGTGGTAGGGGTGGTAGTCGACCAGCCGACAATAGCAGCAACCACCAGCAGCAGGGGCAGTCGTGGCCCAGTCAGTGGCAACTGCATGCCCAGTCCAGCGGTGGCCAGTGGGGACAGTACTCACCGTGGGCTTGGGTACCACATTGGGCTGCCCATACCCCACCTCATCGTGGCCAGACCACTTCCTTCAAACTGATAGCCCGGGGTTCTCTGTTCTCGTCCGCAACAAGCTTTTGTAGCCCATGGACCATCTTTCGCAAATTATGCTCCCACAGATATTGAACAAGCTATGAACAACATGAATCTGAGTTTCCCGATGATTCGTGATTAAAAACTTGATATATGTATGTCGTTTACAACTGACAACAATGTTTATGTTAATTTTGATCCGTTTGGGTTTTCTGTGAAGTATTTACAGATAGGGATGCCACTAATGAGATATAATAGCACTGTAGATTTGTATCCCATCACCGCCACTCCCAACAACTAAGTCACCAATTCATCAATCTTTGAAGCTATTTCTTCTATTTTATGGCATAATCGATTGGGACACCCGAGAGCATCCGTGTTCAATTTTCTTAGAAATAATAATTCTATTGATTGTAACAAACTTATGGACTCTCATGCTTTCCAAGATTGTGTTTTGGGAAGCATGTTAAACTTCCTTTTTCGTTATATGCTTTCAATACGCATATGCCATTTGATCTCATGCGTAGTGATTTGTGGACATCCCGATTTTAAGTTCGGCATGTCATAAGTATTATATATTTATTTTGAATGATTATTCGAATTTTCTGTGGACATTTCCCATAGGACAAAAATCGCAGGTCTTCACCGTTTTTAAACAATTTAGTGTTTTTGTCAAAACCCAATTTGAGAAACCCATTAAATGTTTTCAATGTGACAATGTGAGGGAATTCATAAATGACCAATTTAAGGAATTTTATCACCAAAATGGAATGTCCTTGCGTCTTTCATGTCCACATACTTCTCCTCAAAATGGGAAAGCCGAAAGAAAAATCCGTACAATCAACAATCTAATTCGCACACATCTTGTGCATTCGTCCACACCACCGTCTTTTTGGCATCATGCTATTCAAATGGCCACATATCTTTTAAACATTCTTCCTAGAAAGCTACTCTTAAACATATCACCCACATAAATGTTATACCATCATATTCCTTCCCTAAACACCTTTGAGGGTTTTTGGATGTTTATGTTATCCATTTTTTCCGTCCACAGCCATAACAAAACTTCAAATTTGTTCCACTCCTTGTGTTTTTTGGGATACCCACAAAATCATAGGGGATATAAGTATTATGATATGTCTAATGGAAAAATTATAATCTCTCGTCACGTTGTTTTTTATGAGTCCACATTCCCATTTGCTAAACTCATGTGGCATCCCCGCCTTCACATGAATTTTCAGACGTAAGAATACATCCAATTTTAAATCACCATATAAATGCCCAAACAAATTCTTCCTCGGGTTGACCGGTCCAAAATAACCCACTAAATATAGCGGCCCAAAAACAAAATGGGACTGGCCAGTCCGAGTCGGAGAGCCCACTGCTCCCCCCTCTTCGGCCTCAGCCTAGTCCACTTCTCGTGATTGGAAGGCCCAAATGATGGAGCCCATTGCTCCCTCATCCGACTCACAAATCAGGACAACAGGTCAGCTCCATTAGCCTAAAATATACCTACCTCTCGGCCCAGCCCACAAATCGAAAGCCCAATGACCCAGCCATCTATCTCGGTCTCACCGCAGACTATTGAAACTCGTGCCATGAATGGAATTTTTTGTCCCAAGCATCATTTTAATCTAACATCTTCGGTCCAACCATCACCACTTCCAAAAAATTCCAAAGCGACCCTATTAGACCCGAATTGGAAAGCTGCCATGTTAAACGAAATTGATGTTCTTATTAAAAATAAGACGTGAGAGTTAGTGTCCCGTCCATCTAATGTGAACATAATACAATCTATGTGGGGTTTCTGTCATAAAAAGAATTCTGATGGCTCTTCTGCGAGACACAAAGCTCGTCTTGTTGGTGATGGCAGGTTGGCGTGGATTGTGGTGAAACATTCAGTCCGGTAGTTAAGCCAGCAGCTATCATGACTTTTCTTAGTTTGGATCTATCCAAATCATGGTCCATTCATCAGTTGGACGTCAAAAATGCCTTTTTACATGGTCACCTACAGAAAACCGTTTACATGCACCATCCTTTGGGTTTTCGAGATCCTTCTCATCCGGATTATGTTTGCTTGTTGAATAAATCATTATATGGTTTGAAACAGGCCCCCAAGGCGTGGTATAACAGGTTTGCAGGATTCGTATCCACACTGGGGTTCTCACACAGCAAGTCCGGTCAGTCTTTGTTCATTTACAAGAAGGGAAATGACATGACATATTTTCTTCTCTATGTGGATGACATCATTCTCACAACATCAATATTATCTGAGTTATTTTGCTAGTCTATTATGTCCTTCCTTGCCTTGGAATTTGCTATGAAAGATTTGGGCCCTTTAAACTATTTTTTGGGCATTGCTGTAACTCAATATACAAGTGGTCTGTTTCTCTGTCAAAAGAAATACGCTAAGGAAATCATTGACAAAGCCGGTATGTCCTCGTGCAAACAGTCACATACGTCGATTGATACAAAGACGAAATTGAGTAACTCTACAGGTACTCCATATAGTAACCCAACACATTACCGCAGCTTAGTAGGGGCATTGCAGTATCTCACATTCACGAGATCCGATATCTCCTATGTAGTTCAACAGGTAAACGAATTCTGCAGTATGTTAAGGGTACTTTTGATTTTGGGTTGCATCTGTATAATTCCACCATTTTTGGCCTCACATCTTATACAGATGTTGATTAGGGTGGCTGCTCGGACACACGACGTTCCACCTCTAGCTATTGTGTATTTTTAGGAGACAACCTCATTTCATGGTCATCGAAAAACGCCAACTGACACTATCTCGGTCAAGTGCTGAAGTAAAATATCGAGGGGTAGCTAATGTGGTCTCTGAATTATGTTGGCTCCGTAATCTTCTGTTAGAACTTCATTGTCTATTCGAAAAAGCAACCGTGGTTTATTGTGATAATGTGAGTGTGATATGTTTATCAGGTAACCCTGTCCAGCATCAACGCACAAAACACATAAAAATGGATATCTTGTTTGTCCGTGAAAAGGTTGCACGTGGACAAGTCTGTGTTCTACATGTACCGTCCCGTTATCCGATTGCAGATATTTCACCAAAGGTCTTCCGCACGTACTGTTTGATGATTTTAGGGACAGACTCAGCATACGAGAACCTCCACTAAGACTGTGGGGGACTGTTAAGATAATTATGCTATAATTCATAATTATCTCTATCATATCACATCATATTGTAATTAAATCAATTATCATAGAATTAGGATGATTAGCATATCCTTAGGATAGCTAGATTGATTTTATATAGTTGTATATATATATTATATACTTGGTATGAAATAAAGGCATGAAATTAATTTCCTTCACATTTATATGTTATTGTAGGAGGATATGATAAGGAAGAAAAAGCAGCTCGTGCTTATGATTTAGCTGCACTTAAGTACTGGGGTCCGACAACTACAACGAATTTCCCAGTAAGTACATGCATATTTTCTACCTTTTCTATTTACTATGAATTTTTTCTATTTAGTGGGACAACAAATATTAACTCCATACATATAATTTTATATTATTTGAAAATTTTCAGATTAGCAACTATGAGAAAGAGCTTGAGGATATGAAGCATATGACTAGACAAGAATATGTTGCGTCTTTACGAAGGTACACTTAAAAAGTTTTACATTAAGCTATTATTATGAAAAGAAGTTTGTTAAATGTAAGAAATAAACATGTAATATTTTTTTTGGTGCCTTATTATAGGAAGAGCAGTGGGTTTTCTCGTGGTGCATCCATTTACCGAGGTGTTACAAGGTTGATATGCAATTTCATTTTTTTTCTCAATAAAACCATTCACCCTGACTATATTGACCCGAGGTGATGAGTGATTTCGTCTAACCGTTATCTTTCTATTATATCATTCAAGAAAATGTTTCTTCTTTTCGAGTTGTGTTTCATATAGTACAAGCATGGGCGGGGTTCATTGGGACCCCTTCGTCTAATAATTATACAAAGTTAAAATTATTTTATACGTATATATAATAGATGTTGAATCCTCTTTATTTCTTTGTATTTTACTTCTTTATATTTTGAATTCTGTTAGTAAAAATCTAGGCTTTGTCACTTAGTATAAAGGCAAAATCTTTCTCTCATTTAGTTTTAAAACTTTTTGGTGATATATAATAGGCACCATCAGCATGGAAGATGGCAAGCAAGAATTGGAAGGGTTGCTGGAAACAAGGATCTTTATCTTGGCACTTTCAGTAAGTGCTCCTTAATTCCCTTAAATTAAACCAATTTCCTGAAAATCATTTGATGATCCTTCCTAGAAGGTGTCAAACTAAATGGGCGGGTAGAGTCAAATTTGGACGGTTCAAAACAAATCAAATCAAAAAACAAGCATGACTCCATTCGAATTTTTTAGGGTCAATAAAAATTAAATAACGAGTTAACATTCTTCTTTTTTTCATTTTGCCTTTTGAAAGTAGGAAAATTAAAATTAATATACTTTTCTTTAATTATTAGCTTAATTTCTTCCAACTTAACTTAATTTTCAAATTTCAGATTAAACATTTGGATTGTATTTTGACCCGATAGTTTGATGAATCATTTTGGGTTCAATCTATTGAGGC
This sequence comes from Anisodus acutangulus, assembly GCA_029783415.1. Taxonomy (NCBI): domain Eukaryota; kingdom Viridiplantae; phylum Streptophyta; class Magnoliopsida; order Solanales; family Solanaceae; genus Anisodus; species Anisodus acutangulus. Next base: position 4,064,844 of record CM056498.1, on the reverse strand, counting down.
AAGTCTAACAAATGAGTTAGTGATAACCCAACTCATTTATTTAAACTTGGACAGGCTAGACGGATTACTAAATAGTTGGATTGATTTTGGCCACCACCTAATATATTGTTCCCCTTCTAATTTTGTTCTTCTTTTAGGCACACAAGAGGAAGCTGCTGAGGCTTATGACATTGCAGCAATCAAATTCCGTGGACTCAGTGCCGTGACAAACTTTGAGATAAATCGATACGACGTAAAAAGCATCCTCGAAAGCAGCACATTGCCCATTGGAGGCGCTGCTAAACGTCTCAAAGACGTTGAGCAAGCTGAAATCGCTCTGGATTATCAAAGAGCAAGCCAAGAAAATATTGGTACTCATCTCACGAATGGTTCAATTGGTAGCTATGCCGCGAGCCATTGCTGGCCTAACATCGCGCTTCAACAAGCTCAGCCTAACAGCGCGATGCATAGTTACCCTTATAGCCAACAAAGGCTGTGGTGCAAGCAAGAAGTACAAGATTCTTCTGATCATAATATGACTACTCAAAATTTTCAAGATTTTAGTCATCAATTTCAACATGGGAATATTGCTCACAATTTCTTGCAGCCTAGTTCAGCTTTGCACAATCTAATGGGCTTGGATAATTCTTCATCAATGGACCAAAATAATGTTACATATCATCAAGGAGTTGGATATGCAAGTAATAATCCTCATGGTGGTGGATTTGTGTTGCCACAATTGAGCTCAATTATGGCTCATCAAGAAGGCAATCAACAAAGCCAAGCAAATGGATATGGAGAGAATGAAGTGAAGCAATTACAACTTGGTAATGAAAACACATTTGGTTACTATCACTCCCAACAATCAACATCTAATGGCTCTGTCAAGGCCGGTCTGCATGATCATCAGGAGCCCGCTTGTAATAATTGGATGTCATCAGTTGTCCCTGTAGCTCTCACTTCGAGGAATAACACGATGGCCGTTTGCCACGGTGCGGCCCCCACTTTCACTGTGTGGAATGACACATAGACCTCTCATCACAAGGCCACATGGACTATGGGGAAATCTAGCTAGCTAGCTAGCAAGGGATGTATACATAACTAATCTCTTATTCCAAAAGGTGGAATCTCCTACCCCAGGAGCCCCCACACCCCGGTCCGACAGGTCTGTGAAGGAGGTAAATTTGGTTCTAACTTTTTTCTTCTTTTTCTTTTTGGCTGAAAAATCAACTCAAGAATATCAGGGTTCCTTTTTTTTTTGTTGCTTTAATGCAAATGCTAATTTTGTTAATAGGACCTGAAGACTGAAGTTCATGAATAGTCTCTCCTTGGCTATAATTTTGGGAACTTCATTCTTACAGATCCTCGGAAAGTAAATGCTTTGTAATTTTGGATAACATAGTACAATGCAGATAATGGGATTTTTCCAATTATTGTGTATGTATATTTGCTATATATATAGTTGTATACATGTCACATGCTTATGATTATAAGTTCTTCACCTTTTTCTAATTTTGTAAACCATTTTATCATTATTACAAACAATTAATGCAAAAGAAAATGAAAGAGAAATCAAATGCAGTGATGTTTTCCAAGTGCATCCAACCATAAGTTTGGTTCTTATAGTAATTTTAAGTTTAGTCCTTTGTACTCGAAAACTCTTATTAATAATGGAAGAACCTTATCTTATTGTCCCTCGTTAGTTTCATTTCTTAGTCATTCTTTCTAACATCTTATTTTCCTTCTTTCTTTCATTTTTTTTTTGGGTGGGGGGAGGGGAGTGTTAAAGCGTCCCAATCTAAATTCTACTTGCATCTTTATCAAATGTTAGGTATGATATTTATTAACTCCGATTGTAACCAACAAAGGTTGTAGTTTGATAGATAGGATCTTCTACCCTTGGCTAGAAGTCTCAGGTTCGAGCACTTGAAATGAAAAAAATCATGTTAGGGGAACACTTTTCCTTATTTATGAGATTATGTACTTGCTGAGTATTAAAATAGAGTCCAATAAAACATGTTAAAATTGAAAGAATGAATAAGAATTTGAGCCTGGACATTACTTCAACAAGAAAGAAAGAGACTGGAGTTCTAACAAAACAATCTCATTATGAGGTTTCATTCTCAAATTCTACAAAACTATACAACAACATACCCAGTGAAATCCTACAATGTGGGGTCTGGGGAGGGTAGAGTGTACGTAGACCTACCTCTATCTTGGTAGGTGACTGTTTCCGAGAGACCCTCAGCTCAAGACAAAACTATAGATAGATAAAAGCACTCTTTCATGAAAGAAAGAATTGCAGAAAAGGAGTACAACAACATACCCAGTGAATTCCCACAAAGTGGGGTCTGGGGAGGGTAGAGTGTACGCAGACCTTACCCTCTACCTCTATCTTGGGAGGTAAAGAGGCAAAAAAGGAGTACGTAACCAAAAAAGAAAAAAACCTCTGAATTCTTGCGTATATATACAACGATAAACATTGTGCTTACAGCAAATGTTGGCTCAATTTTCCAATTTCCTAGAGTGCCTAATACATATTGCCACTAACACAGCTACATAATTATTCATGCAGGAACTATTTTCAACATTCTCAAAGAATGTGCGTGCATATATATTTACAACTACCGACTAATAAAGTGAGAGAAGAAAAAAGCAAAGGCTACTAAGAATGAGCAAAACACATTGTTTACAATTTTTGACCTGAATAAAGGTCCGTTACTCTAGAGGTCCTGGAATGCACCTTCTTTTTATCGGATACGCCAAGCCACTTCTTGATATGCTCGAAAACTTTCTCATCTCTTAGTAGTTCCCTGTGACCAGCCTGAACTCCTACTGTTTCCACTGCTTCGAAATTATCAGCCTGCAGAATTATCAGCAGAGGGTCAACAATCATCCAAGATATTGAATATTTGTCAATAGCATCACCATTGACGCTATCTTCTCAATAAAGGTGAAATATCACTCCTAAAAGCAAGATTTCTCTTATATACGATAATATACCACATAATTTCATTTGCCTTCCTCTTAAGGCACTAGTTCGGATGGAAACCCAGATCAGGCAGGTGGCCTAGGCGCCTAGCTAACATCAATTTCCCTAACCTCTATTTGGTTTCCTCAAGTGACAACGCAAAACAGTGAGTAAATGCAACAATGAAGTAGTTGGTCAAGAAAAAGGTTTTATCAAGATAAACATAATGAATTTTAGTTTATATCTGTATAATTCTTAGAGAAGGTCAAATCTACCACTTGAGGTAATGATTGCAAATAGTCATTCGTGTGGGACGCAAAAGCAGAAGATGAAGGTAATAGCATTGTATCATATTAAATAGTTACATATAAGACGGAATTTCACAAGTACCTATCCAATGTTTCATAGTCACGAAGTCAACCATAACATATACAAGCTGTCATATTACTTCATTCCAATGTCGCTGCTGAAAAATTAATTGTGCTATCTTTTTTTCGTTTCTTTAGTATCAGATTCTGTCTACATACAGGTGCTGCGATACCATTAATAACCGTGGTTTCTGGGCCACACCTCGACTAATTCCACGGGGTGCTTTTGCCTCCCACCAGCCAAGATACCATTAATCTTATAATATAAAAGAAGAGTAAGAAACAAAACAGAGAAGTAAAGAATAATACCATTGCTGATTCAGTTGGAACAGTTCCATCACCATCCACGTAGGAATATTGGGGCTAAATCACAATGGAAATAGGTAACAGTAAGTAGAAAAGCTTCAGAAAGCATTATATAACAGTAGAGACATGTAATCTCTAAATACAGAATGAATTTCATCACCATGCACATTTCACACATTAGTCGCTACACACTCCCCTAAAGCACCCTAAATAAGATTGAAAAGGTGGTTGCTTAAATTCTCCCCAGGACCACAACAAAAGGCACATGTCATTGATGATTCTTCTGGAACAAAACGTACTATCCTCCTCAAGGTGTAAGCTTACTTATCGACCAATTGGAGAAAAAGATTACAAACATCGTCTTAGGGAAGCATATGCAGCCGCAGGTTCTCTCGCTAAACATGGCCAATGATTACATGCGCCACATATATATGTCGCAGGTTCTCTTGCTAGACGCGGTTAACGAGTACATGCGCCACAAAATTATGATAATGGTAACAACCTACCTCAGAAAGCAAAAGGCCTTATTAGTCTTAATGATATGCATTATCTTTGTTCCAGATTCTATATAGGAAATAATACATGTATAGGGAAATTAAAAGGTGATTCTGCATGTAGTAGAGTTTTGTTGATCACTTGATAACAAATCACAAACCCAGAAAAATATGCAGAAGAGTTGGAACGTCGTTATATCACTCTTACTCGCAAGGAGAAAGAAATGAAGTTAGTTACCACTGTATGGCAGACATTCGTTAGGTCCTCAATTGGAGAAGCTTTTGAACCGTAACTACAAAAGATATGTGTACTCATCATCAAATAGTGCAGAACCTCAAAGACAAAGTACGAATCTGCTATACACTACCTTGTCCTATTTATATGATAAGATGCAGTTATGTACCTAACATCAAAAGGTGTATCAAAAGATGTCCCATAGATGCTATAGAAAGGAATCCCTTTCGGTAATTGAGCATCATTTAAAATTTTGCGAGTACTAGCTGCCCAATCAAGAATTGATAAGTTGAAAGGTAGAGCCACTGTTTTACCATTTAAGTTGAGCTGCAATTCAGGAAAAGGAAAAAAAAACGTTAAATCCCTTGCTATGGCACTGCGTCTAGTCATAGATATGCATAAGAGAAGCAGGTTGTAAACAGTATCATCCAAAACCAATAACGACCGCTGACAAACTCAAAAGGTAATAATAACAAATTATCCATCTATCTTATGTGTGAGACACACGTTTTAGCCATCCTCAAATGGTTGCTGCACTTCCAGATGATGACAGATATATCACCCACAAGTTTCAAAATTTCAAATGCCTAGACCATGTTGATTCTTTAAATTGGTGCCAAAGCAACTTTTTACAGATCTTGTCCTCTAACAAGACAAATAGAAAAAGGGTAAGTCAAGTTTAATCCTAACCTCTAAACCCTGCCAGCCTTTGTCTCATAAGTGAGCTTAGCGAGTACTTGATACAAGGCATGCAAGGAAAAGCTCATGGTCATTTGAAGTGTTATACAAACAACATTGAAATACTACAGCACAGATATGATCATATTTTGGCTAGTTATAACCGCACCTAGTAGTAAAGTGAGCATACAGCAGTTACACTCTTGTTTTTGGTTGGATCAAGTATATCCACTTAAAAGTAAAATTGGTCCAAGTGGCACTTCTCAGCAACATTGGGGCGGCTGCTCTAGAAAAAATGTTACACGTATTTTACTAAAGCCTCATTATTTTAGCCTTGACTAGTTCAAACATGCATGACATCACGAAATGCTTCTCAAAAAGCAACAAGCCTTCTCATTTTAACAGCTAATCGGCGAGTTGGGGAGATGTAGAAGCGTGAAACGTAAAAACTTGTAATAAGAAGTTAATAATTCTAGTGGCTAAAGATAGCTTGGGGATATACCTCATTGCTCTTCAATGCTTCCTTAAAGAGAGTCACACTTGTGCTAGCATCATAACATTCTAACTCAATCACTGTATTCCCATCCTTAGACTTCTTCCGCCACACCAAAATTTCAGGTTGCTTTTCCCACTTGAAGTCAGGATTTGGCAACATCTCGTAGATTGATGGGCACTCAACCAACTTGCAAAAGATTAAACTTGAGAGTAAATTAAATGTCATATTACGAGAACTCTTGGGACAAAAAGGAACTATGACTCTAGTTGGTATCTTAACGATGACAAGATTGACAAACAGATAATTATTTGCAGTATTGATGGAAACCATATCATAAAGTGAAAAACTAAAAAATATTCTTTTATGTGCCCATGAGTATTACCAAAAATAAAATATAAGAACTACCAGGTGAAAGAACAGTCATCCCTATTTCAAATGAGACAGGAATTAAAGCAAGGCGAGAGGCAGAGAGAATGGAATACTACGGAAGAATCCTAGGACTTAAAGAAAGTCAGGCGAATGGGTGCCTACACCTGAAAGTACATAAGCTCGCATTCCAAGACTTTGAATGCAAACTAAATCGAAAGCTAATGGAAGGCTGGAGGACCTGACCCGCGTATGGAGTTTCCAGTTTAACTCAATGTATAGATAACCATGGTTTGCAGCACCTAAAACTTGTAAGCATTGGATTGAATATTAACGTTTGTAAATTCCTTATAAAAAAAAAGATGTATCAGTAAGGTTCAAATTCTTTTGTCAAAGCCTAGAACCACACTTTGAACATTCACTTCCGGAAGTCTTCTACAGATATACTCTATTAACTATCTAGGACCGGCGAAGATATGATTAAAAAATATAAAAATTAAAAATGGCGAAGAAGATCTTTGTACAGGATGATGCATATGAAGTTAGACAAACTTCACGCTTCAAGCGTAGTCTATATTTAATAGCTTCACTAGATGAAAAAGTCTCATCTTCAGTAAATAAGGAGGCAGGTTGATTAATTTCATCATCAAGGCATATTCGCCAGCCAAATCAACAAATAAGGGGCTATTAGTACAGTTGAGCTTTGTTTTTCTGTGAAGTTATAAATGGGGGCTGTTGCAAAAGTTCCTTGACCAAGAGAGGCTTACCAATTGATGCATTGTCCACCTTGACACGAAAAAGTTGCTTTCAAATCCATCCACGAACTGCACTCCAGTTAAGAGAGAATCATTAATGCATCCAGGAGCACCTGTTTACCATAGATGAACAATTAGCATTCTGCACACTTGTAACTCGCAATCTCAAGGTCCAGGCCATTTATGATAATCAAATTTATCTCACTATCTGAATTATCTATGCATCCCCAGATTGGTAAGAAGGATATCTTAGCTAGTATCCTAGCGATTCAACCTAGACATCATCTGCAAAAAACTGCAAACAGAAGGAAAGAAAAGTTACCTTGAAAGGGAGTGGCAATGGTAATCCATTTATTCACATACTTGGAAAATACCTGAAAGGAAGACGTTATCTTAAATTGGAGAAAAATAGGTGACCCAATGGGAGCAACAGACCAAACCGACCCCCTGTTGCACTCCACTTATGACACAACAGACTATCTTCTTTTGATTAATACAACTTGGTGATTTGCAACTGAATTGAGTCTCAAGCAATTGCACTTACATCACTATAAAGAGAAATGAAACATTTGATTAACAATCCACCCATGGAATGCGAAATAATATCGACTTTTCTTCCCCCAGAAGCTTTATAAGCTGCAGCCAACTTTTCTTTCAGGTCATTCATTGCCTTGTCAATCCTGCAACCATATGCTAACCAGGTCCCTTAAGTGCGATGACAGTTTCAGCAGAAGAATCAAATAAGCCAAAATGGAACTTAGCTTGTCTTGTTTGCTACCATCACAAAAACCAACTTATCGAATAGTAAGCTATAATACAGTGCGATATAGCGTAGTGGCAACGGAAATTTCAGCGGTTAAAATAATACCTATTGCTTTGGCGGAAGTCGTAACCAAAACCGAACAGCGTAGTTCCCTTTTTATATCCACATTTGACAAGCATATCAATCATATCATGAAAATGGTATACACCAGTCAAGTGTACACACTTCACCATCTGGAAATCAAAAATCAGTAGAAGAGATTATGATCTCATTAAAAAAAACTGCAGAAAAGGCAAAAAACAAAAAAAGCGAGAAATATATATTTACTTTTCACAGGGCACATAGATTGTACTAACCAGAATTATCTTTTTGATAAGTGTACTAACTAGTATTATTTCAAAATTCAAAGAACTTCAATATGTACTTAATTATGCAAGCGAATAATTCTCACTATTCATCATCCATGTTGAACGTCTAGTTAGTTAAATTTCATCGTTACTCTGATAACAATAATCAGTTAAAACCTTGTTTAATCAACCAACAAATGATTCGTCTGATAGCAGCGTCTGTGAAAGCAAAATTCATCATAGAGAACAAATACCCTAATGTTGCCTAGCATGATACTTCAACAATCTCATTTCTTCCTTGGTCCAAATGACCAGGCAATAACATTTGATCATTTCTTTTCTGCTTCCTTATGTTATTATTGTTATTATTATCTTTCCTTTTTAGGGTAGGTACGTGTGGAGTAATAATTCACAACTCCAATTTTGTTCTTGAAAGTGTGTGAGTTTTCAAAAGTTACTGAAAATGCATAATCTTAATAAGACTCATTTTCACAACCAAAGCCTGTACAATATTTCAGCATATAGTTTGCTATCAATTGCCAATTTCCTTTCATAAAAGATCTTGATGTGAGGTACAGACAACTACTGAAATGAAACCAGTAGCTGAGAGCCAAGAGCCAATATGATGCAAGCCGAGCTTCATCAATATCATGCAAACCAAGCCGAGCTAGGGATGGCTACTTTGGAGGCTTACAAGGTGCTTGGAATGAAGGCTTGAAGCACAAGAATGTGCTAAAGTGGAAGTATAGGCCTCCATTTGGAAGTAGGGAGAAGAAGGTTATTTATGCAAAAAGGGGTTATTCCAGAAATGCAAGCCTTTCATCCCTTGAAAAGACTACCAAACAAGGCCCTTACTTCATCAAGGGTATTATTGTGATAGCTATAGTAGTCTTCCTATTCTAGTTAGTATAAATACTACCTTAGTTTATTTCATTAGGAGATTATGTTGAATTGAGATATTTTGATACTCCTTTGAGAATTTGAGTGTTGAGAGCTTGTTGAAGCTAAGGGTTGAACCTTGTTTTTGAGAGGAATGGTTGCTTGGGACACTAGTTCCCTTGAGGTCTTCCTAAAAGTTAGGTGCTTTTGTTAGGTTAATCAATTGAGGTCTTAGCTTTAATATAGCTTTGGTTGCTTTTGATTCCTTCTCTTGTGTCTATCTATCTATCCTTTAACTTATCTTCCGTATTTCATTATTGTATCACAATATCTGAGACAAAAGAGAGTCAGAGTTTTGTAGGAAAGGATAGAAACTATCTTCTACTATTAGCCTGACACGTTTATCAATTTATGTCCTTTGGATACTTCTAGAACTTTATTTCTCCAGAAATTGGAAAACTAGGGGTTGCTTTCCCTACCTTCCCCTTTTAGCCTCTGGCACTGCGTGAATCAAATGTGAAATCCAGTGATGTCTTCTTTAAGAAGAAAAACATTCTAAAATCCAGAATGGTAGTCTTGAAGTTTATTTTACTCACACTTCATGTTCCACTCAGAGTCAAAGGGTCATTTGAGGCTTGCTTAAGCCCTGAAGCTCAGAGAATCTCAGGGCAGGCGCTTCACGTCACTTAGGTTGCACTTCAGTGTAGGCAAGTTACTAAGGTGTGCGCCTCATCACCAATAAGTTTATCTTGAATAGAGCGGTACTAAACATAATAATGATTGGCAAAATGATTTTTAAATTGTTAAGGAAGTCATTACGAATGAAGTTATTACTTTTTTCTTGCACTACATACACATTTCTTTTCTTAGTTGCACCTTTTTAAACTAAAGCCCACACTTTGATTGCGCTTAAAGTCCCGATAGACATGGAGCTTTTTGTAGGTTCTTCGCCTTTGACAACACTGGTTCCATTTATTATTATTTATTTTTTTGGGACAGGTAATTTTACTTCACTTTAAGTGTACAGTATACTCAAGTAATTAATCAGCTTCTATATATACAAAGGTGCTTGAGCTATTCTTGAGATTACATCATCACCCCATACAAATTTGTACTTAGCAAAATACACACAAAAAAAAAAGCACATAGATATACACTTGATAATGCAAAACATACCACTGAAGGATCCAAAATGTCAATTGCATACAGTCCATAATCATCTTGTGGCACTACTATTTCTGTGCTATCATCCAATGCCTCAGTATAACCTGAAAATCCCACACAAAAACCAACAATAAATAAACAATTCACCCAACAAAATTAAAAAAAAAAAACTTGAAACATTAATCTAAAAGTCTTCCAGTTTTTGGTTACTTACAAGTTACAATTGTACAAAACAGTTCCCATCACAAGTAGGAAAATCACTCATGTTACTTATCAACAAAATCATTTTTTTTTTCAGATATCCACACACTAATCAAAATCACTTGTTCTAACCAAAATACTCAAAAATTATTAGCAAAACACTGTTCTCATACTCTATATTCCACCTTATAAACTTTAATAGTAGTAGTACTACCTCTGTCCTAATTTATGTGGCACAGTTAAAATATCGAGATTCAAACTTCTAAACTTTGACAATGAATTAGAACATAGAAGCTTTAAGTTTTTGAAATAAAATTTATATATTCGGGAACTGCGTAAAAAATACTATAAATCACAATATTTAACAACTTAATATATTTACCCCCATTTGGATGGTTGTTTCCCGTGGTTCATTATTGTATGATTTTCATTGTTCTTAAAATTATGTTGAATGGTGTTGTAAATCCGTTGTAATTCCGTGGTTATATAACCATGAAAAAGCCCAATTTTTGTAACCAAGGATTTGGTGGTTTTTGCGTGATTTCTTATTTCATTTACCCATTGTAACCCCACCACACCCTACACCACCAACCCAACAACCACCCACAACCCCACCACCCACCTACTTATTTTTTAAAGTTCCTATTTTATCTTTTACTCTAACTTTATTAATATATATATAAACTAGTTAGTAATTACGGGTTAAGGGTATTTTAGTAAACTTACATGTTATTATACAGTACCATACCGTCAAACCAAACAATAAAAATGTTATTAAACCACAACGAATGATACAGTCTATCAAAATATTATATTCATTAATACTATACAATACTGTACATTATGAAATCATGGGTAATGACCATCCGAACACAGTGTTAGGAAAATAACTCATGTTACTTACGAACAGAATCATTTGTTTTGCATATATCCAAACACTACTCAAAATCACTTGTTTTAACCAAAATACTAAAAAATTACTGGCAAAACACTTTTATCATACTCTATATTCCACTTTATTGAACTTTATAATCCAAAAACCAATTTCAACAACAACATGCCCAATGTAATCCACAAGTGGGTCTGAAGAGGTTAGTGTGTATGCCGACTATATCCCTGCGAAGGTAGAGAGGCTGTTTTATATTAAAAAAATAACTAGAACAAAATAAGACAATAATCCAGGTACAAGAAACAATAAAAGTTACACAGTAATACTACAGCTACGAGTACGGAATATTTTCATCCAAATAATAAGGCGATGTTTTTACCTGTTTTAGGATTGTAAATAGACCATAACTTATTTTTGAACTCAAGTTCAGCAAGTAGAATTCGGACCCAAACCCGGGTTTCAAAACCACCCACTTTCTTGCTCTTAGAATGTAGAATTGACCCGGCAATACCCGTCACTAACAAAACCGGGTTCCTATCAGCTACAATATCATTAAAGGATTCGGAGCCCCGACCCCGAAGGAAACAACAGCAGTAATTTTTGAACATTTTGAAAGTCCGTCGGAGCTCCGAATTGTGACGGATATAGCTTTATTTTATTTTATTTTTTTTAAAAAATCCAGCTTCACAGCTTAAGTCTATGATCAGAGTTTAAGAACAGTCAAATTATAACTTTATGTAGGTGTGGTAGTTGAAGTGAATATTATGGGATTTCGCTTATTTGTGGAGAGTCTAGTGTGGTTTTATAAAAGTTTGGTGGGACGTATTAAGTTTTTTGATTGAAAGAAGTGTGTAGAGAAGTGTAATAATTGAAAGTTATGGGGTGTGGGGACGTATTTTAAATGTACTACACTGTACACTGTTCTTTTGCATTCAATTTTTTTTTTAAAATAATTATTCATCTTATATTCAAAACTCATTTCTAAATAACTCAATTTCGCGTTGCGTAAGTTTATTAAAGGAAAAATCGCTAAGGTTTTTCATTCATTTCGGGAGATCATCCAACCCACCACACACACCTTGGTGGTTTCTGCTTCAAGTAAATGTGGTAATCGGCTCGTAGACAAGTAAAGATAAACTAAGTTGTATTTCGATCATTTTTATAATCATTTTGTAGATTTGGCTTTAGTATTAATTATTGGATTAAACAACTCAAATATATTCTTAACTTGTGTCATGCATTTATTAAATTGACGTAAATAAAAAATTACCCTCTTAACCTGATATGATATTAACCTTTTTGAACCAAGTTCACATAATTTTCATCAAAGACTTTACACTATTAAAGCAGTGTCTTTATTAGCATGTAATAGTCTAGTAACTTGCGGGAACTTATATGTAGCCACCCGATATATATATATATTACCAAAAAAAAATCATTATAACTTAATATGGAAGTTTTCTTGTACACCTAACACTGGTTTTTGTTTGTATTCATACTTCTTTGTGCTCATTATTTTTGCCACTCAAAAATTGAATTTGCAAACGTAGATTTTAAATTGTCGAAAAAGTTAAGGTTAATTTTAAAATATTTCAAAAAGGTTTTAACATTTATTTCGTGTTCTTATGTATAGAATAAAATGTTAAAATAAAAATTAAGCATGCGTTGTTATAAAAATTATAATATGTGTTACATGCATTACTTTTGAAGTTACGAGGCTTGGATGTTGAGGTCCCTGTTGTGAGTAATTTATTTAATATTTGACCATAACACTTGACTAGTATAACTAGTACTAGTAAATCTAACCAACTTACCAACAATGGATATTCATATAAATAAAAACAAAGATCATTAATACTCACACGTGTACTGGATAAAAAAAAATGGGGATTTTGTCAAACTTTGTTGGCAAAATTTTGTCAAAAAAATGATTATAAAATTTTTAACGCGCTTTATCAAAGAGGACTTGGTTTTCATTAGTAAAATTTGAGATCGCTAATTAAAAGTGAAGAAATCTTAATTGATTCATTATACAATTGATAATACAATCTTTTTTCTCAATATTAAAAAATTATCTCTCAAATGAAAAACTAAATATACTCCACATAAAAGAAGAAGAAAAAATATAGTCTTACTACAAAATTATTATTTCAATATTTTTGAAAATATTGAACATTGTTTTTTCTTTTGTGTTATTGCCTTTTATTTTAAAGAATTCGAACGCATAGATTTGGATAAACTGTGACACGTCGAAAGAAGCATAAGACCACTTTCAATGAAACTAAATCCCACAAGTAACCAGTAATAGACCAAATAAAATAAATGGATAACTATCATTATCTTCTAGATATGAACGTACAATCACCAAAAGCAAATGTCATTACTAAGTAATTTATAATCCAAGAATTCTATAACTTTCTGAATTAAAATGACTAGATATACTGTTTATAACAAGTGATTAGAGTTTGTGAAATTAATTTAGCATTATCCACTTCTATAGTTAACTAGACCGCTTTGCTAAAGGAATACTTTTAATGGGATAATTCATTGATTGGTCACCAAAAATATTAACTTGTTGATTAAGTAACTTAATGAAACAAATTTTTTATTTATTTATTATAGATAAATAAGAAAAATTCTATTTTAACAATTTTAAATTTTTTTGGTTAGTGTAAATATAGTGTCAATAAGTTTTTATGCGGTAATTTCACGAGATAATGGTTCAATAGATTCCAATAAATGTCATTTAAATTCATTCTCTGCATATATGATTTGACCAAAAAAAACTTTTGCGAAGATCTAGATACCTTTTTCTTGAGAGGAAAAAAAAATACAACATATATGAAAGAGACGATAATATACACGGTTGGGACTAGAGATGGCAGTGGATCCTGGACCCGGTGGATCCAGATCCGTTTTATAGGATATGGATCTTCAAAATTTGGACCCGACGGATCCGGATCGGATCCGAATCCGTTTCTGACGGATTGGATCTGGATCTGGATCTTGTATTTGAGATCCATATCCGGTCCAGATCCGACCCGTGGATCCATTTTTTATTAAATATATTCATAACCTAGAATGTAATTTTATAAGTATTTTCTTAAAATTGCTAAGCACATCCTTGCAAGTTTAATTCTCAAAACAAGTTTAATTTATCCCCGCGTTAACTCAAAAACCAAAAAATAAAGAGGTAACTTCGATAATAAAATCAATGTTATATTAGTGAATGACTAACATCTCCATAGACAAGTAGTTAAAATTATATTCACTTCATTTGTGAAGATTTCAAGCACATTCAAGTTCTGCATTGTGGAAATACCAGTCAGCATTTTCCACAACTATTGTCATTGTCCAACATTTTCAATTAATAGCTCACAATCAAAACGAAACAACGAACAAAATATCTCATACGAAAAATTGAAACACAGTAAACTGTTAGCTAAGTAAAAATCGTTTGTCAGTTCAAAAAAAATTCTTAGCAAGACAAATTTTTTTTACATGTTGATCCAGATCCGTTCCGTGGAACCGGTGGATCCGATGGATCCGAATTTGGATATGATTTTTATGGACCCGACGGATCTGGATTCAGGTATGAAAAATGGATCTGGATCTAGATCTGGATCTAGTAGGATCCGGTCCAGATCTAATCTGTTGCCATCCCTAGTTGGGACCGTGTATATCAATTAAGGATTTTGTATATAATTTACCATATTTATAGAATTCTTGTACAAATGTAATTATGGTAGTAGTATTATATTAGGAAAATGTATTAGTCTTGTATTAGCAAAATATATATTTATTTTTCTTGATTATTTTCATTAATGAAGAGGTATATATATACATGATATACAAAATTAATTAAGGAAATTAAATCTACCTTTTTCCAATACAAGTCTAATAATTTTTCCTAATATAAGACTAATACCATAATTACACTTGTACAATAATTCTACAAATATGGTAAATTATATACAAAATCCTTAATTGATATACACGGTCCCAACCGTGTATAGTATCGTGTTTTTCACACCCATGCAGTCATAGCGGGCGATTGTCGTACGCTGAGACTGTCCTTAAAATCTTCAAACAGAACCAAGGGAAGACCCTTAGTAAAGATGTCAGCAATTTGGTATCGTGAAGGGACATGCAAGACACGTACTTGTCTACAAGCTACCTTTTCGCGAACAAAGTGAATATCCATCTCGATATGTTTAGTGCATTGATGTTGGACCGAATTTCCAGAGAGATAGACTGCACTAACATTATCACAGTACACTAAGGTAGCTTTCTGAATAGAAAAGTGAAGCTCTAATAGAAGATTACGTAGCCAATATGACTCAGACACCACATTGGCTACCCATCGATACTCGGCCTCCGCATTGGATCACGATAAAGTAGCCTGACGTTTTGCCGACCAAGAGACCAAGTTATAACCAAGAAACATACAATAACCAGATGTCGAACGTTTGGTATCTGGACATCCACCCCAATCAGCATATGTATAAGATACGAGAGTAGAGGCGGATGATGGATAAAAGTGCAAACCATAATCAAGAGTGTCGTGTATGTAACGCACAATGCGTTTTAGCGCATGCATGTGCTCATCCATCGGATCATGAATTCTCTACACTTTAGGAATGTGGAAAAAACTTGAGACTTTTTAGACAAAGGAAAGGTCCACAAAAAATAGAATAATCATGCATAAATAAACACACCAGCTGCACTGCATAAGTAATATCGAGCCTCATGAAAGTAAGTTACTGAAGAGCCCCTTCAAGAATGCGATAGTGGGTGGCGTCCTAGTAAGGTGTGCTAGAAGTAGCGCTCAGCTTCAGTTTGGTATCAACCGGAGTAGAAAAGGACTTACAAGATGACATGTCAGCTCTCTCAATAATATCAGCCGCATACTTTCTCTGTGATAAATATAGACCACTTGCATGACGTGTGACAGCTATACCCAAAAATTAACTCAAGGGCCCCAAGTATTTCATAGCAAGTTCTGAACTTAGAAGAGACATGATAGACTTGCGCAGATTATCAGAAGAGGAAGTCAATATAATATCATCCACATATAACAGAATGTATTCCAGAGAAGTACCACGATGATAGATGAACAGAGAATGACCAGACCTGCTGTGAGAAAATCCAATAGTATACACATAATCTGCAAACCTCTTATATCAAGCCCGTGGGGCCTGCTTAAGCCCATATAAGGACTTCTTGAGAAAATAGACATGACTAGGATAATTGGGGTCCCTGAAACCCATGGGCTGATGCATGTATACTGTCTCCTTGAGATCATTGTGTAAGAAAGTATTTTTCATATTCAACTGATGAATGTGCCATGATTTCGAAAGAGCTAGACTGAGAACAATGTGAATGGTAGCCGGTTTGACCACCAGACTAAATATCTCACCACAATCCACGCCAACCTATTGAGTTTTGCCATCTCCTACAAGATGGGTCTTATGCCTCTCAAAACAACCGTCATACTTTTCTTTATCAGTAAAAATTCACATAGAACGAATAACATTGACACCGGGGGGATGGGGCACCAACTCCTACGTCTTATTTTCAATAAGAGCATTAAATTCATCATCCATAACCATTTTTCAATTCGGGTCATGAAGGGCAGACACTAGGTTACGTGGCAAAAGTGATTTAGTGACATTAGGATTGAGATTAAAATGTCTTTTAGGTTTAAAACTACCCTGTTGAATACGAGTAACGGACCCTTGACTCGAAATAGAAGTGGACGGATTTGGGTAGGTGTCGGGTTGGCTCGGGATTGACTAGCAGGCAGTGGGCCTACCGCCCTAGTAGCAAGACGTATGGACGACAAATGTGGGCCAACAGACAGTGGGCCTACTGGGCGAAAAACTGGATGTGGGAAAATATTATTTGGGTTAGGTTGTTGAGAAATTGGGCCAGCAGGCAGTGGGCTTGCTGGCCGAGATTCAGGAACCGGGAGGGGCAAATTTTGGCCAGAGGCAGCGATGGAGTCCATTGGCCAGCGACTGGATCGGGGACTATTGGGCGGCCCGGCGATGGGCTTTCTTGGCGGATATGGGTCATGGGACAACCTAGTTAAATGGTGGATAATATATTGTGAGAGCCCATAATCCAAAAAATTATAAGAACATGACACAAAATTATACAATTTAGCAAATGAAAATTGGGTTTCATCAAAAATAACATGACGACTAATTATAATTTTATTAGAAGATAAATTAAAACATTTGTAACCACGATGATTAGACGGATAACTAAAAAATACACAAGCGGTAGAATGCGCTTGAAATTTGTTAATTGTAGTAGACGAAAAAGTAGATAGCACAAACACCCTAAGATGAGAATAAGAAAGGTCTTTATGATAAAGAATTTTTAGGGGAGATTGATATGCTAACCATTTGCTAGGAAGTATGTTAAGGAGGTAAGTGGTCATTTGTAATGCATGACGCCAAAAAAAAAGGGGTAATGAAGCACGGGCGAGTAAAGTTAGGACAATATTATTAATGGTACGAATTTTTCGTTCGGCTTTCCCATTTTGTGAGGACGTACGAGGACATAAAAATCGAAAATGATGCCATTAGTGTCACAAAATTCCCAAAACGACCCATTATCAAATTCCGTACCATTATCACATTGAATATTTTTAATTTTCCGTTCAAATTGAGTACAGATGAATGCTCTAAACTTTAGGAATGTGGAAAAAACTTGAGACTTTTTAGATAAAGGAAAGGTCCACAAAAAATTAGAATAATCATCCAAAAAAGCACATAATAACTATGGCCCAACGAGCTCAAAACGGGAGATGTCCACAAATCACTATGAATAATATCAAAAGGCATCAAAGTACTAGAAGTAGAGACTACAAACGGTAATCTAACATGTTTTCCTAGGGGACAAGAAGGACAAATATTAGTACTACGCATACTATTACAATCAATAAAATTATTATTCTTAAGAGAAGAAATAACAGACGCCCCCGGATGACCCAACCGAGCATGCCATAAGGAAGGTGCTAGAGCGGCAAACATTGATGGAGTGGCTTTACTCGAAGAAGTGGTGGTGGTGGTGATTGAGCAAAAATCGTGGCATAATTGTTGGTAATGGTAATTCAATTCCAATTCGTGGTTATGGTCACACAAATTTATCTCCCCCGCATCCCCCTCTTGTCTTGAAAAATGTCTTTCATGCCCCTCACTTAATAAAAAATTGGTGTTTGTCCGAAAATTCACAACTGATAATTGGGTTTCTGTTAACTTTGACCCTTTTGAATTTTCTGTGAAGGATTTCACGACGGGGCTACCTCTAATGAGATATAATAGTCGAGGAGAGATTTATCCAATCACCACTTTCTTGCGTCAAGCCACTCCATCAATATTTGCCACTCTAGCACCTTCCTTATGGCATGCTTGTTTAGGTCATCCGGGGGCGTCTGTTATTTCTTCTCTTAAAAATAATAATTTTATTGATTATAATAGTACGCGTAGTACTAATATTTTTCCTTCTTGTCCCATTGGAAAAAATGTTAGATTACCTTTTGTAGCCTCTACTTCTAGTACTGATGCCTTTTGATATAATTCATAGTGATTTGTGGACATCTCCCATTTTGAGCTCGTTGGGCCATCATTATTATGTGCCATTTTTGGATGATTACTCTACTTTTTTGTGGACCTTTCTTTTATCTAAAAAGTCTCAAGTTTTTTTCCACATTCCTAACGTTTAGAGAATTCATATGTACCCAATTTGAACGAAAAATTTAGAACATTCAATGTGATAATGGTATGGAATTTGATAATGGATCGTTTTGAGAATTTTGTGACACTAATGGCATCATTTTTCGATTTTCATGTCCTCATACATCCTCACAAAATGGGAAAGCCGAACGAAAAACTCGTACCATTAATAATATTGTGCCAACTTTACTCGCCTATGCTTCATTACCCCATTCTTTTTGGCGTCATGCATTACAAATGGTCACTTACCTCCTTAACATACTTCCTAGCAAAGGGTTAGCATATCAATCTCCCCTAAAAATTATTTATCATAAAGACCCTTCGTATTCTCATCTTAGGGTGTTTGTGCTATCCACTTTTTCCGTCCACTACAATTAATAAATTTCAAGCACATTCTACCGCTTGTGTGTGTTTTTAGTTATCCGTCTAATCATCGTGGTTACAAATGTTTTAATTTATCTTCTAATAAAATCATAATTAGTCGCCATGTTATTTTTGATGAAAGCCAATTTCTATTTGCTAAATTGTATAATTTCGTGTCTAGTTCTTATAATTTTTTTGGATGATGGGATCTCACCGTTTATTATCCACCATTTAACTAGGTTGTCCTATGACCCATATCCGCCAGCAGGCCCACGGCCTGCTGGCACATTTTAATCTTAATTCTAATGTCACTAAATCACCCCTACCACGTAACCCAGTGTATGCCCTTCATGACCCGAATTGGAGAATAGCCATGGATGATTAATATAATGCTCTTATTGAAAATAAGACATGGGAGTTGGTGCCCCGTCCCCCCGGTGTCAATGTTATTCTTTCTATGTGGATTTTTACTCATAAGAAAAAATCTGACAATTGTTTTGAGAGGCATAAGGTCCGTCTTGTAGGAGATGACAAAACTCAGTAGGTTGGGGTGGATAGTGGAGAGACATTTAGTTCGGTGGTCAAACTGGCTACTATTCACACTGTTCTCAGTTTAGTTCTCTCGAAAGCATGACCCGTTCATCAGTTGGATGTGAAAAATACTTTCTTACACGGTGATATCAAAGCGACAGTATACATGCATCAGCCCTAGGGTTTCAGGGACCCCAATTATCCTAATCATGTATGTTTGCTCAATAAATCCTTATATGGGCTTAAGTAGGCCCAACGGGTATGATATAAGAAGTTTGCAAATTGTGTTTACTATTGGGGTTTCTCACAACATGTCGGATCATTTTATGTTCATCTATCGTCGTGGTACTTCTCTAGCATACATTCTATTATATGTGGATGATATTATATTAACTGCCTCTTCTGATAATCTGCGCAAGTCTGTCATGTCTCTTCTCAGTTTAGAATTTGTTATGAAAGACTTGGGGCCCTTGAGTTATTTTTTGGGTATAGATGTCACACGTCATGCATGTGGTCTATTTTTATCACAGAGGAAGTATGTGGCTGAGATTATTGAGAGAGCTGACATGTCATCTTGTAAGTCCTCTTCTACTCCGGTTGATACCAAACTAAAGCTGAGCGCTACTTCTAGCACATCTTACGAGGACCCCACCCACTATCACAGTCTTACAGGGGCTCTTCAGTATCTTACTTTCATAAGACGCGATATTACTTATGCGGTGCAACAGGTGTGTTTATTTATGCATGATACGAGGGACGAGCACATGCATGCGCTTAAACGCATTATACAGTACATACAAGACACTCTTGATTATGATTTGCATTTATATCTATCCTCCGTCTCTACTCTCGTGTCTTATACAAATGCTGATTGGGCTGGATGTCCAGTAACCATATGTTCGACATCTGGTTATTATATGTTTCTTGGTGATAACTTGGTCTCGTGGTCGGCAAAACGCCAGGCTACTTTATCACGATCCAGTGCAGAGGCCGAGTATCGAGGGATAGCCAATGTGGTGTATAAGTCATGTTGGCTGCGTAATATTCTATTAGAGCTTTACTTTCCTATTTAGAAAGCTACCTTGGTCTACTGTGATAATGTTAGTGCAATCTATCTCTCTGGAAATCCGGTCCAACATCAGCGCACTAAACACATCGAGATGGATATTCACTTTGTTCGCGAAAAGGTAGCTCGTGGACAAGTTCGTGTCTTGCATGTCCCTTCACGGTACCAAATTGTTGACATCTTTACTAAGGGTCTTCCCTTAGTTCTGTTTGAAGATTTTAGAGACAGGCTCAACATACAACAACCGCCCGCTATGACTGCGGAGGTGTGAAAGACACGATAATATACACGGTTGGGACCGTGTATATCAATTAAGGATTTTGTATATAATTTACCATATTTGTAGAATTGAAATGTAATTATGGTAGTAGTATTATATTAGAAAAATATATTAGTCTTGTATTAGGGAAAAGTTAATTTATTTTCCATAATTAGATATTATATTTATATATCTCTTCATTAATGAAAATAAGAAAGGGAGATTATTCTCTTTTAATATATATACTAATTAAGTTGCCTTTCACTTTTCTCTGTGTCATGGATGCAAGTCAATGTCACTTGGTTTCTGGGAATTATTTATTCACGTGATTCACGTGATATACAAATGAAACAAGTTAAAACTCGAAGTTTGGTTGAGTAGAAAGAGCATAACTTGTAATGTGTGGGTTAAATTAACATCATGAATTTTTCGCTTGTCGAGCTTTCTTAAAAAAAAGTGATGTAAGAACGTATTATTTTATCTAAGCTTCTTTCATTCAATTTTTTATGTTGATAAAAGTTTATTACGTATTTAAGTAGAGAAGGATTAAAAGGCTAACTCATTATACACCAAATTCCGAACCATGCATCAGTGATCCTCATATATTTCTCTTAACCGGAAGTGATTAAGTAAATTAAAAGTAACAGCCTCTAAAATGAGAAGGTTTAGTTATATTAATTTTGGATTCAAGTACCTTTATTTGTATTTATTTCTCCATCACTGAATCATGAAAGTGAATATAATAATGCTACCCACAAATAAAACTCATCTTTTACTGTCAATATCATGATGAGTTTCTATTTTTTTGTATGTTCTTCTTTTCTTTTAATTAAAATTAAAATATTTTCGAGGTCCAAAGGAATATGCACTTTATCTGAATTATCCCAGAAACACAAAGAATAATAAATAATACACAAAACAAGAAACAAATTTTGCAGAAGTTTCCTTGCCTTTCACGATCTTTTCAGAATTTGGAATATGCTCTCAAGGTGCTTCTTTCCCATATTTTGAATGATTGATCATCTCTTATTATTTGACAAATTTTTATTTTATATGTACAATCAAACCTCTCGACAATAATGTCATTTATCTGAATATTTTTTAGTTGATATAACGAATGTTGTTACATAGAATATATAATATAACATAACATAAAATATCGATTATTAAAAGAACTTGATTGTAACTATGAAGTGTTATTATAGAAAATGATTGTTATAAAATTAATGATCTGAATGTATTATAATAGTTGGACCCCATGTAAATAGATAGATCAAATTCTTGGAGATATATCTTGATAACTGTTATAATTTTTTTAATTAAGCTTGATCATAAAAGATTAATCACGTATGCAGCAGACTCGAATATCCTAAAGGGGTCTTTAGTTTAGAGATTTTTTTTTTTTGCATGGATTGGTAATGCAAAAATTAATAATAATACATGATTTAATTATATCTTAACATATATAGAAATTGATCGACAAGGTAGAAATTATTTCTTAATGAATGTTTAGTTTGATATATTACAAATTCATAAATTATGACAAAAGTAAAATAAAAACACATAAATTAATGTTAGATTTTCAGTGAATATTAAATATTATCAAACAAATTTCTTGATATGGAACATTCCTGTTTCTCACTAACTGTGAAACATCCAATGTGGAAAAAGCCATAGCAGAATGAATTTAATGCTACATTAAATGTGGAAACAATCCATGCCAGATTAGTTGATGCCTTATTGTATGCGTCCTTGTTCCTTATAATCTTTTAAAAAGTCGTAGATGGGTTTATCACATTAAATATATATTGCGGGTACAAATCTATTTTTTTTTATTCTTCTCTCTTAATTTTCTCCATGATTCGAGGGCCGTTAATAGCGTGTTTCTCGAACTAGGATGATATAGGCCTCCTTGGAATTTATCTCCATGAAAGGATTTTGTGGATTTTCATGACATATTTGATTATCAAGAAAAGTGTGGCCACATCTTGATTAGGGGTGGGCATATATCGGTTTATATCGGTTTTGTATCCGAAAAATATGAACCGAATAAAAATCATTTAAAAAAAAAAACCGAATACAACTTTTTTTAAAAAAAATCGATATGTTCGGTTTATATCGCCGAACGTATCGGATTATATTAGTTTTTTTAGTGGGCCGGGCCGGGTCGGGTTGGGGATTTATTTTTTTAAATTGAATTTCCAAAACTGAAATTGACATTCACGCCTACACTATCATGAAATTTCGACGTTGAAATCTATTATGTATCGTGAGATGTTTACTAAAGAAAAAGGAAAATTAGAAATCGATTTGGGGGAAAACACAAATTGATTGGGAAAAAGGACGCATTTCTAAAAATTGGCTGCGCTGCAGTTTGACTGGCCCCGTCTCGAAAAAATACCCAAAATAAAAAAACAAATCGGGTAAAACGGACATCCGAGCGCAGAGTTATGACCATTTAAAGTTTTACCAATTTACAACTACTTTCTCTCCCTACATTTTATGTCAATGCTTCCGTGATATGTTAATCAAGTTCATGCCGCATGCGACTTCCATAAAAGCTTCATAGATTGACTTCAATGTCTATGATTCAAGAGATAGTAGTAGCCTAAAATAAAAAAATAAAAAAATATATATTTAATTCGGTTTTTCGGTTCGGTTCGTATCCAAAAATAAAAAACCGAACCGAATCACTCAATCCTGATTCGGTTCGGTAAAAAACCGAGAAAAAACCGAACCGAATTTTGGTTCGGTTAGATTTTTTCGGTTCTTCGGGATTTTTGCCCACCCCTAATCTTGATCTCTTTGTGATTATTCCATGTTCAGTTTATGGAACTTTCGAGATATCTATTCAAGGGAATGTATACCCCTTTATATAAGGGTGAGCTAGGATTTAGGGTAGAGTAGCCTCCAAGAAACCCTAACAGACCTTAGAGTTTGAAGATGGATTAACTCGTCGCGTAGAGGCCTACAAAATTTTGATGTCTACAAATACCCCCTACTTCAAGGTTTGTCGGAGTGTAGACTTGTTGAAACTCAAATACGAGGCTTGAAGTATTCATGAAAATGGCACTTTCATCTTTGCGGTTTGCAGATTTGTGAGAGAAGATATGAAGGGCAGACTTGGCTCCACTAGGCGTGCCAATTTTTTCTCAACAAATTTTCAAGTGCCGAAAATTAACTGTAATAAAAAATAAAAGAAAATATAATTTTATTTATGAATCTTGTGAGTATAATTCTGTTGTTCTCTTGATTCTTCTCTCTGAATTTTGTCATGATTCAAGGATCGTTAGTAGCATGTTTCTCAAACTAGGATGATATAAGCATCCTTGAAATTTATCTCCATGAAAGGATTTTGTGGATCTTCTTAAAGTATTTGATTATCAAGAAGTGTCCGACCACATCTTGATATCTTTGTAATTATTCCATGAGTTTATGAAACTCTTGAGATATGATGTATTGATCTCTTGATGAATACCCATGAGTTTATGCGATATTTGAGATGTTGATCTCTTTATGACTATCCCTAAAATTTATGGGATATTAAAAATCTTGATCTCTTTGTGAATACTCATGAGTTTGTGGGATATTCAAGATCTGTCTTGATCTTCTTGTGAATATCCCTGGAGTTTATGGAATTTTTGAGATGTCTTGAAAGACAATATTTGATGATCTCTTATGAATACCCAAGAGTTATGGGATATCCGAGATGTCTTGAAAGATAACATTTGATGATCTCCCACTGGGCGTGTCAATCTCTCTTAGATTTGGAGACGACTTTCTTCAACAAGTTACATAGTGTCTTGTTAAATGCTTCAGTGAGGCCAATGACAACAACATAATACATAGAGGAGTTACGTTGTTTGACGCCAAAAAGGTCACAAATCTTGGTCATCAACTTGTTATCAAATAGCTTACCATTGTCAGTCAAAATATATCAAGGAATGCCAAAATGATAAATAATGTTGACTCAGATGATGTTTGCCACATTCTCCTTCTATACTTCTTTAAGCGAAACAACTTCTGCCCATTTTGAGAAGTAATCAGTTGCAACCAGAATGTACAGATGTCCCCTAGAAGACTTTGGCAATGGCCCAACAACATCCAAACCCCAAGCCTCAAATGGTCATGAAGCAACAGTTGGGTGTTATACTTTCAGTTGTTGATGTATGAAATTAACATGGAATTGACAAGCTTTACTCCTTCGAGCATAATTCAAGAAATCCTTCACCATAGTTTGCAATAATACCCCATTCTTTTATATGAAAATAAAGTTTTGGCCTAGATTGATGCGCCCCACATACTCCAGAATGTGCCTCTTGCATGGCTTGAACGGACTCATCTACCCCCAAACAACGTAAGAGTAGTCCATTGAATGATAATCTGTAGAGCGTATCCTTATAATAAAGGAATCGAGGGGATCTCCATCGGATTTATGTCTTCCTTCGAAGATTTTATGGAAATATCCCATAACATAAGTAATCAATTATTGGTTGTCGCCAGTCTTCAATTTCAACCTCCGAAGTGGTGATGACATGGTCAACTTCTTCTTCATAATCATTTGGTGAAGGTTCTACCCATCTTTGGCAAACATCGACTTGCATTTGATCAGGCGATACTAGTGCAGAAGCCAAAGCTGTTAATGCATCAGCTTTTTTATTTTCCTTTTTAGGGACATGTTGAATAGTCACCTCTCCAAGTCAACCTATCAATTTCTGAGCGTAGTTGCGATATGGAAGCAACTATGGTTTCTTGACTTCATAACTATCCAAAACTTGATTGATCACCAAATTAAAATCTCCAAAAACTTGTAATTGCAATTGTTTCATATCAGCAGTCATTTCAAGCCCAAGTATGAGTGCTTGATATTCAGCAACATTATTGGAGTAATGTTGCATTAGGGAGAAGGAATATAGGACTTCCCCATAAGAAGTGACAAACACTACTACAACATCATCTCCTTCACAATGTGCAGCGCCATCAAAATACATCTTCCAACGAGGCTGAATTTCTATAAGCATTTCATTTTCATCAGGTAGCTCATCGAATAACTCACAGTCATCTGGAATTGGGTGGTTGGCCAAGAAGTCTTCTAGCACTTGTTATTTAACTGCCCTTTGAGAGATATACGTAATTTCAAATTATTGAAATTGGAGGTACCACCTTGCTAATCGATCACTTAGGACGGGTTTGGACATGACAAACGTGATAGGATTTGCTTTCGAGACGAGTCGCACAACATGAGATTGGAAGTGATGCTTTATCTTCTGAATTGAGAACAAGTGTCAGACATAACTTCTCGATAGATGAATACTTCATCTCGTTCGGTGTCATTATCCTACTCAAGTAATAAAGGGCATTATCTTTCCCTTCATTATTTTCTTGGGCTAGAAGTGGTATTACTGATCTTTCTTGCGCCGTAATACATAATATCAATGATTTTCCAGGTATGGGAGCTACAAGTATTGGAGGCTTCATTATATAAGATTTGATGCTCTCAAAAGTATTTGTGCAAGCCTGGTCCCATTCAAAAGGGACATATTTCTTCATAAGACGACTGAATGGTTAACATCTCCCAGCTAGATTTGAAATGAACCTCCTAAGATATGACAACTTTCCTTGCAAGCTTTTTAACTCATGAATATCCTTAGGCTCAGACATCTTCAAAATAGAATCTACCTTAGCTTGATCAATTTCAATCCCTCGCTGCCGAACAATAAACTCGAGGAACTTTCCAAAAGAAACTCCGAAGGCGCACTTCAAAGGATTCATTTTGAGTTGGTATCTTCGAAGCAGTTCGAACACCATTCTTAAATCTTATAAGTGGTCGTCTTTCTTCCTTGATTTCACCATCAAGTCATCAACATAGCACTCGATGTTTTTATGAAGTATGTTATCAAAAATATTCTGCATGGCTCGTCGATAAGTTGCACCAACATTCTTCAAACTAAAAGACATTACCTTGTAGCAATATATACCTTTAGGGGTGCGAAAAGCAGTAAGTTCTTCATGTTTTGGTGCCATGCAAACTTGATTGTATCCAAATGAACCATCCATGAAAGACATTGCCTCACATCCAGTCGTTACATCAATCATAAGCTCGGGGATTGGAAGAGGAAATTCATCCTTAGGGCATACATTGTTAAGATCCCTAAAGTCAACACAAACTCGGAGTTGGCCATTCTTCTTTCTAATAGGCACGATGCTTGAAATCCACGTGGGATACTTGACTTCACAAATGAATCTGCCTCAATAAGCTAATTGACTTCAGTTTCAATCAAAGGAACTAGTTTAGGTTTGAAGCGACATTGAGCTTGCTTAATAGGACGAGCACCTCGTTTTATAGCGAGATGATGAACTACAAATTTGGGGTCTAATCCTGGCATCTATTTGTAACTCCAAGCAAATACATCTCTGAACTCCATAAGTAGCTCAATATACTTGTTCTCTTCATCAACATTTAGCGAGGCAACTATATATGTGGGCCTTGGATCTTCAACAGTTCCAAGATTGACTTCCTTTAATGCATCAACCATCTTTGTCTTCTTGGGGATCACCATAATTGGAAGATATGTGATTACATGTGTGAATATCAACATAATTTCTCAATTCTCAATTCTCGCATGGGCACCTTTAATGCATAGTACTTTGTTCATCCCAGATAGCGATGTGATATGATGATCCTACACTTTCCTCATCTTCATCACGCTTCTTAGTATGGACTATACTATGCATTTTTTCCTTTAGGACCTCTCCACATGACACTACAAGTTTCATTTCTCGCCTCATTCTAGAAGGAATCACACTCGGGCAATTCTCGACAATGTTTTTTTAGTATAAATAGGTGATTTTATCCTTCTATTATTTCTTTGAAGCTTGTGTTGCTTCTTCAATAGTCCCAACCGATCAAACACAAAAGTTCTTGGAGTTGGGTTGGTAAGCCGATAAAACACAGAAATCTTCTTATTAGACGCCGTGGACTTTTCTTTAGTGGTAATGTATTTGCTGCTTGCCCTTCTTATAGAGATCCCTATAAGTGATGGTTGTTTATAACCCAAACCTTCACGTGATTGTTTGACAACATGCCCTTTCTCTATCATCATCTTCTGAGTAGGTCTTAGGCCATGGTTTCCCTTTCCAACTGCTTCTGGAGGGAGCTTCTCTAATTTAGAAGGTTCATTGGGATTGTATCCAGCTTTTGCCAATAACTTGTAGGCGTTTGTGTCAAAGCCCTCATCTGTGCACTTTTTAGGAAGTGATTCATATGAATTGTGGTTGGATGATTTGATAAATCCTTCCACTTGTTTTGGAGATGACTTGATCACATCAATTCACTTTATAGGAAAGGTCAACCCACCTACCATATTATGTTGTAACTCAGAAGATTGACTTTCAACCTTCTTTGCCTTTGGGACATATTGAAGAACAGGAGTTACTTTCTTACTTGAAGATGCCATGTTTATCTTAGGTACCTTATTTATTTCAGAAAGAGTTTGATTTCTTTAAACCATGATCTTTACCTTTCCAGCTGCTACATCAGCCTTCACTACAATATCCATTATTTTGATTGGAATTGAGTTATCAACTTTGACCTCCTAAGGGACGATTATGCAATGTTTATTCTAACAAAATTTCATCTTTAGTGAACGTGATTTTTGCATCACAAAGCGTCTACTTCTTCAGATAGAGTCTCTATGAGCTTTTCAGGCAGTAGAGGTGATGACAATAGTGGATCTTTCTTTTTCATCTCTTTTTTGTCAATGTTGCAACATGAGGCCTTGGCATCATACTGAGAATTTTTGCTGCGAAACCAGCTTGGTAAGAATTCCTCTAGTGTTACCGGATAACGTGACTTTTGATAGTGAGTCTCTTCAATCTTTAATTTCTTCACATTCTTCTTCACCCTTGGCTTCTTGAGTATTTTCATCATCTTTTCTCTTATCACTTGTTTACTTGAATCTCCTCGTGAGCTCATTTTGTAGCTTCTCCACCGAGTCACCAGAGTCCATCCTTCATCATCAGTGTGATCATCTCGAGATGGTTTTTCTTCTAAAGATTTATGCTTCACTATTACTTCTTTCATCATAGGAAAGTGAGATGGCTTGCTAACATCAATGGGGTCGAAGTCACCAAATTTAATCATCTTTGGTGGTGGTGCATTAAGAATATCTCCACATCCATGTACTTCGAAAAAGCTACAAAGAACTATGGGATCTAGCGAACCAAATGTGACAGAGACTTGATTCGAGCTTTCCCTCTCATCTTCTAGCAATATATTTCCTTCATAGGCTAAGCCCATGAATTTTTATTTTAAAGATGAAACACTTTTTAATGGGGTAACCCATCAACCGATGATACTTGCAGTAATTTGGGTCATTAGTCCTCCCTAGGGATGGCAACGGATCGGATCTGGACCAGATCCTACTAGATCCAGATCCAGATCCATTTTCATAACTGGATCCAGATCCATCAGGTCCATAAAAATCAAATCCAAATCCGGATCCATCGGATCCATCGGGTCCACAGATCGGATATGGATCTACATGTAAATTTTTTTGGCTTGAATAATATTCCCACATGTTGAAACTTTTATGACAAAATGAAACGTAATCTGATTGAAAAAAATGATTGAGTTCATTCAATCAACCTACACAAACATGACATCATTCTTCCAAAATACTGAACAAAGTTTTAGCATCACAAAAAAATAAAGACGATTAACTTCATTAGTGATGCTGAATAGGTTGCAACTTTGAGCTAATTTTTGGAGGCTTTAGTGATGCTCCACTTGTAGTTCTACTGATTGACTTCATTAAACAACATAAAACAATGTAAGTCATCTATCAAAAGTCCCAGTTTTTTTTTGCTGATCAAATAAATGAGAGAAAGATACTTAAAGCTTATGGCTAGCAGATTCAAGAAAGGGAAATTTAAAGAAGAGTGATAATTTTTTCTTTTTATAGAAATGAAAATATGGGAAACTGAAGAGAGCATATAGGTAAAAGAAATGAAACTTCAAAGACAAATTACATGGTTGTGTGACTTGTGTCTTATCCTGGTTCAACCCTTTACCCAATACATAAATTATGAAAACAATTTAAGAAAATACTTATAAAATTACGTTCTAGGTTATGAAAATATTTAATAAAAAATGGATCCACGGATCAGATCTGGACCGAATACGGATCTCAAATACAAGATCCAGATCCAGATCCAGATCCGATCCGGATTCGTCGGGTCCAAATTTGGAAGATCCATATCTAATAAAATGGATATGGATCCACCGGGTCCAAGATCCATTGCCATCTCTAGTCCTCCTCGCTTCATCTGGCCGCTTCATCTGAGGTAAGTTGATAAGTTTTAATGCAAGGAGTTCTTCAAATATTGCTGGATCATCTGAGTCTAGAAATGGATACTCTTTAGCTTGTATTTCTAACTTTCTGCCGACATTATTTTGGAAATACGTAGTCTTCACACCTTGCTTCTTACATAGCTTTGTGGTGACCTTTAATGGAGCATCATTAACATTCATCGACTCTTTGCTCTCAGACTTTGGCATAAACCTGCCCTTTCTTTTCACTTCTAATTTATCATTTCCTTTGCGAGGCTCGTAAACGGGCAATCCTTGATTTCCATTTGAGGACATGCTTAACTCTATATCATGAGCACGCGTAGCTAAATCTTCAAAGGAATTAGGCTTGATTCCTTGAAGGATGTAAAAAAATCCCCAGTGCATTCCTTGGATACACAATTCTATTCCAGAAGCCTCGCTAAGTCTATCTTTGCAATTGAGGCTTGCATTCCTCCATTGACTGATGAAACCAATGACAGGTTCATCTTTCCATTGACACATATTCGTGAGTTTAACCATGCTTATATTACACCTTGTGCTATAGAAGCGGTTGAGAAATTCATGTTCAAGTTGCTCCAGCTATCAATGGAACCGACCTCGATGTATACCATTCAAAAGAATTTCTGTGCAAGGAGCGCACAAACTACTTAACAAGATAATCCCTGTAGGTTCCAGTGTTATTGCAAGTTTCGATGAAGTGTGCAACATGTTGCTTCAGATTTCCTTTACCATCAAATTGTTGAAATTTTAGAGGTTGATAACCTATAGGCATCTTCAACCCATAAATCCTTAAGTGTATGTCTAGGCGTATGTAACAGAAGACTTAGTAGCAACATCATACTTGTCTTTGATGGTCCCCATAATGAAGTCTTTCAACTGATGAATTGGAATTAATCCTTCAGAGGATACTTACAGTTCTTCAACAACATATACTTGCTTCGTCTACAAATCTTCTTTAGCAGCATCCAATATGTTCTCCACATCAGAGGAAAACTTGGAACCAATAGCCTTAGCAGCAGTAGATTTAGAGTTAATCTTCTTGGATTCCATTTCAGTGTTCTTGAAATTTGGTGATTAATGTGAAGAGATGAAGGGCAGACTTGATCCCACTGGGCATGCCAAAATTTGTTTACAATAAATTTTGATAAGTGGAATATAAACTGCAACCACAAGCAAAATATGAAGAAATAAGATATTTTATTGATAATATTGCGGGTACAATTTTGTGTATTCTCTTGATTCTTCTTTCCTATTTTTCTTCTCCATAATTCGAGGGTCGTTACTGGCGTATTTCTCGAGCGTAGGATGATTTGGATGTGGACTTTCTTGGGGTGTATTTGATCTCCAAGAACATCAGGGCAACACTTCGAGTTGATCCTTGGTGAAAAGCGTCCCTTAATCTTTGAGGCTTTGAGAAAGGCAATATTTAATTCCTATCATGCATTAATCTCTTTATGCATATCCTATGAATTTATGAGATTTTCAAGATATTATTTAATTCCTTGATCTCTTTATGAATACTCACGAATTTATGAATATGCGAGATTTGATATGTTAATCTCTTTGTGAATACCCAAGAATTTATGGGATTCAAGATGCCTTTTAAGAGGACTATGTGCCCCTTTATATAGGGGTGAGCTAGGGTTTAGGTTAGAGTGGCCTCAAAGAAACCCTAACAGACCTAAGATGGACTGAACTCGTCATGTAGAGTCCCACTCTTCTTGGATGCCATTTCAGTGTTCTTGAAATTTTGTGATTAATGTGAAGAGAAGAAAGGCAGACTTGGTCCCACTGGCGTGCCAGAATTTATTTGCAATAAATTTTTATAAGTGGAATATAAACTGCAACCACAAGCAAAATATGAAGAAATAAAATATTTTATTGATAAATATTACGGGTACAATTCTATTTATTCCCTTGATTCTTCTCTCCTATTTTTCTTCTCCGTAATTCGAGGGCCGTTAGTGGCGTATTTCTCGAACGTAGGATGATTTAGATATGGACTTTCTTGGGGTGTATTTGATCTCCAAGAATGTCAGGGTAGCACTTTGAGTTGATCTTGATGAAGAGTGTCTCTTCATCTTTGGGGCTTTGAGAAAGACAATATTTGATGCCTATCATGCCTTGATCTCATTATGAATATTTATTGAATTTGTGGGATTCTCGAGATAATATTTGATTTCTTGATCTCTTTATGAATACTTATGAATTTATGGATATGTGAGATTTGATATATTGATCTCTTTGTGAATACCCAAGACTTTATGGGATTCGAGATTCCTTTTAAGGGGATTATGTTCCCCTTTATATAGGGGTGAGCTAGGGTTTAGGGTAGAGTGGCTTCCAAGAAACCCTGATTGACCTAAGATGGATTGAACTCGTCTTGTAGCATCCCACAAAATTTTGATGTCTACAAATGACCCTACTTAAAGGCTTGTTGGGGTGTAGGCTTACAAAACTTGATGACGAGACTTGAAGTATCCATATAAATAGAGCTTTCATCTTTCACTACGGATTTGGTTTATGAGATAAGATATGAAGGGCAGACTTGGTTCCACTGGGCGTGCCAATTTGTTCTCAACAAATTTTTAATATGTGAAAAATAATTGCAAATCCCAAACAAAATATGTTGAAACTGAGATTTTATTGATGAATATTCTCTCCTAATTTTTTTTAATAATTCGAGGGCTGTTAGTAGCATATTTTTCGAGCGTAGGAAAATCTCCTTGTGATGTATTTGATCTCCACAAATGTCGGACAATTTGATAAAAACAATATTTGTTGCCTTGATAAAGGCAATATTTGTTGTCTTGATCTCTTTGTGAATATCCTAGAGATTTATGGAATTTTCAAGATTTGATGTATGATTTCTTTATGAATATCCATGAATTTATGGGATATTTGAGATTTTGATCTCTTTGTGATTATTCTATGAGTTAATATTTGATTTTTTGATCTCTTCATGAATACCCATGAATTTATGGATACGCGAGATGCCTTTTCAAGGGAATATGTGCCATTTATATAGGTGTGAGCTAGAGTTTAGGGTAGAGTAGCCTCCAACAAACTCTAACAAACCTTAGAGTTTGGAGATGGATTGAACTCGTCTTGTAGAGTTCCACAAAATTTCGGTGTCTACAAATGCCTCCTACTTCAAGGTTTGTCGGGGGTGTAGTTTTTTCTAGATGCTACGCAAGTGTACGTATCACAATTTGTAATAAATTTCGGCAAGACCGAGTATCGTCCACAAAGACTGATTTATCAAGTATCAATTCACTAATCTTTAGTTTCTATTTGGCTAACAAATATAAGTGATGATTTCTAACTAAAGAATTAACAAACTAATATGAATTTCTAGAATAAAATAGCAATGAAAACACACGAAATTTAATTCAGTAATGCAGGAATTAGGGTTTCAATCTCCTCAACTTTCCACTCTATCATTCATTAATGCAAGACTAACGATTCTTCTTCTTATTAAGATAACAGGTTAACTGAGATGGTCTATATTCCGGTTAGGACATATAAAAACTCAACCTAAGTGAGAACTTTTTATATTTCTATGATAAGTTCGACCACATAGGAGGATTACGATCAATAACATAAAATGCTACACAGACAATCGTGATACTTTCGTTCAAGATTAAACCTACGTCTAATCAACAATAGCATATTCAAATAACCCTTTTCAGATCTCGATTTGAAATCATATAGATAATGAAAACTAAAGGCCAATTAATTCTCATTCAATAAACGCAAGTTGAATAGATTTTAATAGATGAAGAAGAACATCAACAATGCATTAATTCATAATAGAGTTTCAAGTGATTCAACGGAAAACCCTAATAAAGTAATTAGCTCCTAGACATGCTAAGAAAACTAATTAACTTAATATCCAACATAAACTGAATAAAGTAAAGAAAAGGAAAAGAACTTGAACAATAGATGTCTCTAATGGCTTCTTGTTCTCTTGTTTCTTGCCTCCAAAGTGTTATTCTCCCTCAAATTCGTTTCCCCCAATATATATCACGAAAACCCTCCAGAATGAACCTTTTTGCCCTTGTTAATTTTAGATTTTTGCGTTCCTGACGTCGTCGGCACGCAACTCACCTATTAGGCCGCGCCCCTTGTGTTGGGCGCCGCGGCGCTGTTGTGCCGTATCTCTTCAACTTGTTGCGCCGCGGCTCTTTAGTTTTCTTCGTCCGAAATTCATTTAAATTGCTTTTCGAGCTTCTCAGGGCTTTTTTGACTTGTTTCTTGTGACCAGCTATGCATTTTTGTCCTTAATAACCGCCTATTTCCTTTGGATTCGCCTTATTACTTTACGAGTCACTTAAAACCTGAAAACACAAAACACACGCATAATCTTGCACAAAACAACAAAAAGACAAAAAAAACTCTCTAAAACACACTCTAAAATCTACCTACCAAACACCCCAAACTTAAACTTTACTCGTCCTCGAGTAAAGAACTCTAGACATCCTAAAAAGAAAAATGCACAAACTCAAAAAAAAAATGAATCAAGTCAACCACAATAGATTATGCCTCGAAGATCATGAACAACATGCAATAAAATCTTCCGGAACATTCTAGCCACTAATTTGCTATCTAGAATTTCAAGTCGGATAATCCCCAAATTTGCTTAAAGTTATTAATGCATATGACCACTCAACCATGATTATTGAAATAACCAAGTATTCAATATTAGCTTATGCATAGTGAATTCTCACCAACATTCCATCAGGCCAAAATTCTATAGGCTTGCTAACTTGCTATTCTCCACTAATTTAGATAACACATGCTCAAGAATCAATATGACTTTTATATGTTATGCCGATAGGCTTAGGCACGGGTAGATGAAATAGCATTTAGGCTCAAAGTTACCATAAGCTACCAATCAACCCAACTCTATATTCACGTTATAAACTAAAAGCAATCCCCAATTTTTTTCTTTTCTTTTCGAACTACACCCCCAAATTTATTTTTCAATGTATGTACAAGGAGAATGTAGTTTATTTCCCTTTTTCTTTTTCATATATATATATATATATATATATATATATTCAATCCTTTACTCTTCTATTGATAGCACCCAATTTAAAATACCAATTACAAAGTGCCAATCCTCCAATCATATACTTATATGCTCATGGAAATCAAGGGAAGGAAAGTATTTGTAAAGGGTTTCAAGTAGGCTCAGAATAAGTGTCAATCAAAGAAGGGTTATTTAAGGCTCAAAAAGGGTAACTAGGGATTACATTAGTCAAGGTTGGCTTGAAAGGCTCAATCGTTCCAAAGATGGCCTAAATCATCTTCCTAAGCATGCATGTCTATGATTTCATCTCAAATAGCAAGCAAGCAAGTTCTAGGATTTTCCACCATCTTTCCTCAAACCAAAATTCAATCATGTCTAAACCAATATTTGAATACAAGAAATTCACCAATCATGGTCGGGTTTTCATACTTATTAATAATTAAAAACAACTCAAGACCTATCCAACTCAAGCACACAGATTTATGCATTTCATGGCTATCAATTTCACCCCACTCTATCACATGTGTTCACTCAATCTCATGGGCTATTGTTATTAACTTGATTCATTGACACATGACACTTAAACACTGACACTAAACAAAGACACTAACAACAATCAAATAACTTAACAAACAATTAACACAAAACAGTAAGACTCCCTCCCCCCAAACCTATTCAACACATTGTCCCCAATGTGATAAGTAAAGCAAGAGTAAGAAGACTTACCAAAACTGCAGCTAAGCGATTCAGAATGGTGGCGGCTGTGGTGGTGGATGATAAGGCGACTGGTACATTGGAGGATACCCAAGAGAGGACTCAGTGTTGTCGTCATACATGGACCAGTTATGCATGAATGAGTTTATTTGGTCGACATGCGTGACCTCATACTCATATCTTTATTGCATGTAAGTGTCCATATATTGCTGGTGTTGGATGAGATACTGGTTCTGCTAGATAATGTACTCGTTCTGTTGGAAAAGTTGATCCAACCTCTGGGTGTGGCCATCCTCAATCGCCAAAGGAGGTGGCTGACTGCTTTGTCTAGGCTCTTCGGCTTCTTCATCGTACTCTCTCTGCTGGTGTTTTGGCCGGTTGCGATTGCCCTCTCCAGGTGTAGGTTCTAGTGTATGGTCTGGGTATGCATTGACCATTGTCCGGGTTAGGGGATTTTGCACTCTGCCTTTTACATCATTGCTACTCTCAGGCACTCCATGTGTGATACATAGTGCAGTGATCAACGATCCATGCCCCAACCCTGCTGTTGTGTTCAGTCTGTATATCCAATTGAGGCTATTTTTGACAGCTCGACCCAATCTACTGAAAATCCCTTTATGATAGCATACACTAGCTTA
This sequence comes from Anisodus acutangulus, assembly GCA_029783415.1. NCBI lineage: Eukaryota > Viridiplantae > Streptophyta > Magnoliopsida > Solanales > Solanaceae > Anisodus > Anisodus acutangulus. Next base: position 4,028,250 of record CM056498.1, on the reverse strand, counting down.
ACACGATCCACTGGTATATTAGAGAAGTGTGTGGTGGGAATCAAGCGGACACTCACAAAGTAGAGCCAAGCTTTGGCAACTTTGTTGAATTGGCAGCGGAGCATGCCTTTGGGGGCATCATATGTATAGGTGAAATGGGCTCCTGGATATCCTCTTTGTCTCATCCACCTCCACCCAGTCAATTTCTGAATTCTTCCAAACAGTGAAGTCATCTTCCTCCAGAAAATTTGTGACCCCACATATGACATTAATCGCTTCAGCCCCAACTGGTACTCTTCTCCCTCGTACGAAACAAATGTTGTCTTGTTTCTCTGGGTTATTGGCATAGAATTCATAGACTAGTTGAGTATTTGGATTTGCCAAATAAGGATTGAGAAATGTACCCCAACCTCTATCAGCAATCATGGCCTGATAGGTTCATATACCTCATCTTCGTATGGCGCGATCTAGAATTCCATCCCCTTTCCGGTACCAGGAACGAGTACACAACTTGTTATACCTGTCTTGGGCATCCTTATTGGCAAATATTTTCTTATCATAGTCAGCCCTTGGTGGTAGATTCACAGGGGCCCGAGAGGAGGATGCCTTAGAAGTAGCTCGTCGTGGACCCATTATTCTTTGTTTGGCGACTTTGAAGTTTTCTAAAAATTTGGCAGCACTTCCCCCTAAATCTTCCCAACAACAATTCAACTCCTCAATAATATATTCAATCAACCCACAATATTAATAACTACAATTCAACCACTCCACAATAACACTATTCCTCACAAGAACACAATCAATCCTCCCACTTAGAATTCCTCCAAAGTCATAAAAGAATACACAAAAATTCTTCAAAACTTGAATTCAATACTTACCTTATGGCGAGAGAGAGACTTCAGGTGATGCTTCACTGCCACAAGTATTGAAGATTTGAAGAACTTATGGAACAATTTCTTGAAGGATTAGTATTTTAGGGTTTGTAAAGAGGAATTGGGGGGGGAGTGTGGATTTAGAATTAATGGAAGAATTGGGGAAACAGAAGAGTTTTTGTGGTGCGAAAAGATTGTAATTTGAGATACAATAGGAGTTTTTCAGATTTTTGGGGTTGGAGACGAGAAGAATAGAGAAGGGTTATGTGAATTGTGTTTGGGGATAATTAGAAAAGTATTCTTTTCTAGGTTTTTATCCTGGAATGCACATGGGCGCCACAACTCTCACCATTCAGCGTCGCGGCGCGATCACGTATGCCGTAGGCCCAGCGACTCTTGTGTTGGGCGCCGCGGAGCTAAATCAACAAAAAAATTCCTTTGCTCACTGCCTTCTGAGCGCCGCGACCCTAATGTTGGGCGCCGCGACGCTAATTCAACATACAGAGTTCTGACTTTTGGTGCTGATTTCAACATCCCGCGTCACATTTTCATCCCAACGCTGGCTCACAATTCACTTAACATAAACACACATGGCAAGAAACATCAAGACAATGAGATTGTTCAAAACAAGATAAACAAAATAGAATAAAATAACAGAATTAAAATGCTGGGTTGCCTCCCAATAGCGCTATCGTTTAACGTCATTTAGCAGGATGCAGATTTTCTCTTCATTTCAAGATCTCTTTTCTTATCACCTCCTTCATAGTTGGGTTCAACCTCCTTTGTGCCTCAATTGAAGGCTTGCTCTCATCGTCCTCACATTATGTTAATGCTACTTCAAGAGTATCAGTACTCTTGAAGCTTTCCTCAGCAACTACTTTGTCAATTACATCAATGGAAAAACAGTCGTCACTTGCTCTGGGATACGATATTGACTTGAATACATTGAAGACCACCTCTTCGCCCTGCACTCGAAGTCTCAACTCACCCTTCTGAACATCTATAAGTGCTTACCCCGTGGCTAAAAATGGTCTCCCAAGAATTATGGGCACATCAGCAGCCTCCTCTATGTCAAGGATAATAAAATCAGCAGGAAAACTGAATTTGTCCACTTTAAATAACACATTCTCAATAATTCCCCGTCGATGCTTGATTGAGTGATCTACTAACTGCAAGGTAACTGTTGTAGGCCTAGCTTAACCCAAACTAAGTCTACGAAACACAGATAAGGGCATCAGGTTGATACTTGCCCCCAAATCACACAGCGCATGCTGTCATTCAAAATTCCGATAGTGCAGGGAATCGTGAAGCTCCTGGATCTCTCAACTTCTGGGGACGCTTCTTTTGCAAAATGGCGCTGCACTCTTCAGTTAACGCCACAGTCTCATAATCTCCCATTTTTCTCTTTTTAAAGAGAATTTTTTCATGAATTTGACATAACTGGGCATCTTCTCTGAGGCTTCAGCAAAGGGAATATTTATGTGCAGCTTCTTGAATAATTTCAAAAACTTGGAAAATTGTTTATCCAAAGAATTCTTTCTAAGCCTCTGCGGGTACGGAATTCTGATTTGAGGCTCATTACTCACTGTTGGTGGTGCCTTTTCCACCGTGGGGTGGTCTTCAGTAACCCCCTCCTTCTCTGAATTAGATGTCTCACTCAATTTATCTATTTTCTCTGTAGATAGTAGAGGTGCAACTCCTTCGGATTTACAACAGTATTGCTAGGGAGATTCCCATGCGATCTGTTGTTTAACATATTTGATAGCTGACCCACTTGTGTTTCCAGGTTTCAGATAGAAGATCTTGTTTCAGTCATGAACTGAGTCTGGAATTGGTGAGAGTCAACAAGGCTACTTGCAAGTCATTGGGTTCAGCTTGTTGAACTTGTGGTTTGGGCTGCTGAAACGACAAAGCTTGACTCATGGGCTGTTGTTGATTGTTTTATTAATACTGCCCTTAGAATTGTGGTTGCTGGTTCTGGCTATTTCTCTACGAAACATTAGGGTGATTCCTCCACCAGGATTGTAAGTGTTGGAGAATGGGTTGTTGTAGGGCCTTTGAAAATTCCCAACTGCCTGAACCTGAGCTTGATCCATAGGTACATTGTTGGGATCCACTATTGTGCACCGATCAAAAGTATGTGGACCCCCACAAATTTCACAGATCACTTGTATCTGAATAGCATTTGCGGACACAGTATTCTGTTGCAATTGCTTTGTCAAGGAAGCAACTTGAGCAATTAACGCGGTGATGGAATCTAACTCATGAACTCCAACCACCTTTCTGTTGTTGGTAGGTTTTTCATCGGACCACTGGATGGTTATTTGTTGCCATAGCTTCCAACAGCTCATGCTCCTCATTAGCACTCTTGCTCATGAATGTCCCTCCAGCAGCAGCCTCAATTATGGTATGGGTCGTACCATACAACCCATTATAAAAATTATGGACTAACATCCACTGCTCATGCCCATGATGAAGACATCTCCTTTGCAACTCCTTAAACCTCTCCCAAACATCATACAAAGACTCCCCATCAAGCTGATAGAAATTGTTCATTTCTCCCCTTAACTTCGCAGCCTTTGATGGAGGGAAGAATTTTCCAAGAAACTTCTGAGCCAGGTCTTGCCACGTAGTGATGGAGTTAGCTTGTAGAGAATTCAACCAGCTTTTGGCTCGGTCCCTTAGTGAGAATGGGAAGAGCCTCAATCTAATAGCGTCATCAGTCACACCATTGTATTTGAATATTGCACATAACTCCAAGAAATTGGCCAAGTGCATATGTGGATCTTCAGAGGGCAAACCCCCAAACTGAACTGTGTTCTGGACCATCTGTAGGATTACTGGCTTAATCTCGAAATTATTTGCCTCCACAACTAGTAGACTTATATAAGTCTGCACTCTTGTTACGGTTGGAAGTATATAATCCCGTACGCTTCTCATAGCGGGATTCAGAGCTTGCTCCTGCACCATCTCTGGCACCCCTCTATTCAACCCATCATTATTTTGACTGTTTGCCATATCCTCGGTTGAAAAACCAGCTCTCTTGTTTCTTCGATTATGCTTGCACACTTTCTCAATCTCAGGAGTCAGAGGAACAAGGTTGTCTGCTCCTCTTCTACTTCGCATATACCAAAGCTACCTGAAAATGATCACAAACACTACACGTAGATCAAAAATAAAATAAAATAAAAATTTTTAATAATAATAAAATGTGTTCTAGGAACAACCAAATTAGAAATAAGATTAATTATTATGATATTGATAATACTTCAGTCCCCGACAATGGCGTCAAAAACTTGTTGCGTTTTTTCTAGATGCTACGCAAGTGTACGTATAGCAATTTGTAATAAATTTTGGTAAGACTGAGTATCGTCCACAGAGACTGATTTATCAAGTACCAATTCACTAATCTTTAGTTTCTATTTGGCTAACGAATATAAGTGATGATTTCTAACTAAAGAATTAATAAACTAATATGAATTTCTAGAATAAAATAGAAATGAAAACACACGAGGTTTAATTCAGTAATGAAGGAATTAGGGTTTCCAATCTCCTCAACTTTCCACTCTATCATTCATTAATGCAAGACTAATGATTCTTCTTCTTATTAAGATAACAGGTTAACTGAGATGGTCTATATTCCGGTTAGGACATATAAAAACTCAACCTAAGTGAGAACTTTTTATATTTCTATGATAAGTTCGACCACATAGGAGGATTACGATCAATAACATAAAATGCTACACAGACAGTCGTGATACTTTCGTTCAAGATTAAACCTACGTCTAATCAACAATAGCATATTCAAATAACCCTTTTCAGATCTCGATTTGAAATCATATAGATAATGAAAACTAAAGGCCAATTAATTCTCATTCAATAAACGCAAGTTGAATAGATTTTAATAGATGAAGAAGAACATCAACAATGCATTAATTCATAATAGAGTTTCAAGTGATTCAACGGAAAACCCTAATAAAGTAATTAGCTCCTAGACATGCTAAGAAAACTAATTAACTTAATATCCAACATAAACTGAATAAAGTAAAGAAAAGGAAAAGAACTTGAACAATAGATGTCTCTAATGGCTTCTTGTTCTCTTGTTTCTTGCCTCCAAAGTGTTATTCTCCCTCAAATTCGTTTCCCCCAATATATATCACGAAAACCCTCCAGAATGAACCTTTTTGCCCTTGTTAATTTTAGGTTTTTGCGTTCCTGACGTCGTCGGCACCGCAACTCACCTATTAGAGCGCCGCGACCCTTGTGTTGGGCGCCGCGGCGCTGTTGTGCCGTATCTCTTCAACTTGTTGCGCCGCGGCTCTTTAGTTTTCTTCGTCCGAAATTCATTTAAATTGCTTTTCGAGCTTCTCAGGGCTTTTTTGACTTGTTTCTTGTGACCAGCTATGCATTTTTGTCCTTAATAACCGCCTATTTCCTTTGGATTCGCCTTATTACTTTCTGAGTCACTTAAAACCTGAAAACACAAAACACACGCATAATACTGCACAAAACAACTAAAAGACAAAAAAAACTCTCTAAAACACACTCTAAAATCTACCTAACAAACACCCCAAACTTAAACTTTACTCGTCCTCGAGTAAAGAACTCTAGACATCCTAAAAAGAAAAATGCACAAACTCAAAAAAAAAATGAATCAAGTCAACCACAATAGATTATGCCTCGAAGATCATGAACAACATGCAATAAAATCTTCCGGAACATTCTAGCCACTAATTTGCTATCTAGAATTTCAAGTCGGATAATCCCCAAATTTGCTTAAAGTTATTAATGCATATGACCACTCAACCATGATTATTGAAATAACCAAGTATTCAATATTAGCTTATGCATAGTGAATTCTCACCAACATTCCATCAGGCCAAAATTCTATAGGCTTGCTAACTTGCTATTCTCCACTAATTTAGATAACACATGCTCAAGAATCAATATGACTTTTATATGTTATGCCGATAGGCTTAGGCACGGGTAGATGAAATAGCATTTAGGCTCAAAGTTACCATAAGCTACCAATCAACCCAACTCTATATTCACGTTATAAACTAAAAGCAATCCCCAATTTTTTTCTTTTCTTTTCGAACTACACCCCCAAATTTATTTTTCAATGTATGTACAAGGAGAATGTAGTTTATTTCCCTTTTTCTTTTTCATATATATATATATATATATATATATATATATATTCAATCCTTTACTCTTCTATTGATAGCACCCAATTTAAAATACCAATTACAAAGTGCCAATCCTCCAATCATATACTTATATGCTCATGGAAATCAAGGGAAGGAAAGTATTTGTAAAGGGTTTCAAGTAGGCTCAGAATAAGTGTCAATCAAAGAAGGGTTATTTAAGGCTCAAAAAGGGTAACTAGGGATTACATTAGTCAAGGTTGGCTTGAAAGGCTCAATCGTTCCAAAGATGGCCTAAATCATCTTCCTAAGCATGCATGTCTATGATTTCATCTCAAATAGCAAGCAAGCAAGTTCTAGGATTTTCCACCATCTTTCCTCAAACCAAAATTCAATCATGTCTAAACCAATATTTGAATACAAGAAATTCACCAATCATGGTCGGGTTTTCATACTTATTAATAATTAAAAACAACTCAAGACCTATCCAACTCAAGCACACAGATTTATGCATTTCATGGCTATCAATTTCACCCCACTCTATCACATGTGTTCACTCAATCTCATGGGCTATTGTTATTAACTTGATTCATTGACACATGACACTTAAACACTGACACTAAACAAAGACACTAACAACAATCAAATAACTTAACAAACAATTAACACAAAACAGTAAGACTCCCTCCCCCCAAACCTATTCAACACATTGTCCCCAATGTGATAAGTAAAGCAAGAGTAAGAAGACTTACCAAAACTGCAGCTAAGCGATTCAGAATGGTGGCGGCTGTGGTGGTGGATGATAAGGCGACTGGTACATTGGAGGATACCCAAGAGAGGACTCAGTGTTGTCGTCATACATGGACCAGTTATGCATGAATGAGTTTATTTGGTCGACATGCGTGACCTCATACTCATATCTTTATTGCATGTAAGTGTCCATATATTGCTGGTGTTGGATGAGATACTGGTTCTGCTAGATAATGTACTCGTTCTGTTGGAAAAGTTGATCCAACCTCTGGGTGTGGCCATCCTCAATCGCCAAAGGAGGTGGCTGACTGCTTTGTCTAGGCTCTTCGGCTTCTTCATCGTACTCTCTCTGCTGGTGTTTTGGCCGGTTGCGATTGCCCTCTCCAGGTGTAGGTTCTAGTGTATGGTCTGGGTATGCATTGACCATTGTCCGGGTTAGGGGATTTTGCACTCTGCCTTTTACATCATTGCTACTCTCAGGCACTCCATGTGTGATACATAGTGCAGTGATCAACGATCCATGCCCCAACCCTGCTGTTGTGTTCAGTCTGTATATCCAATTGAGGCTATTTTTGACAGCTCGACCCAATCTACTGAAAATCCCTTTATGATAGCATACACTAGCTTAACACGATCCACTGGTATATTAGAGAAGTGTGTGGTGGGAATCAAGCGGACACTCACAAAGTAGAGCCAAGCTTTGGCAACTTTGTTGAATTGGCAGCGGAGCATGCCTTTGGGGGCATCATATGTATAGGTGAAATGGGCTCCTGGATATCCTACTGTCTCAGCCACCTCCACCCAGTCAATTTCTGAATTCTTCCAAACAGTGAAGTCATCTTCCTCCAGAAAATTTGTGACCCCACATATGACATTAATCGCTTCAGCCCCAACTGGTACTCTTCTCCCTCGTACGAAACAAATGTTGTCTTGTTTCTCTGGGTTATTGGCATAGAATTCATAGACTAGTTGAGTATTTGGATTTGCCAAATAAGGATTGAGAAATGTACCCCAACCTCTATCAGCAATCATGGCCCTGATAGGTTCATATACCTCATCTTCGTATGGCGCAGTCTAGAATTCCATCCCCCTTTCCGGTACCAGGGAACGAGTACACAGCTTGTTATACCTGTCTTGGGCATCCTTATTGGCAAATATTTTCTTATCATAGTCAGCCCTTGGTGGTAGATTCACAGGGGCCCGAGAGGAGGATGCCTTAGAAGTAGCTCGTCGTGGACCCATTATTCTTTGTTTGGCGACTTTGAAGTTTTCTAAAAATTTGGCAGCACTTCCCCCTAAATCTTCCCAACAACAATTCAACTCCTCAATAATATATTCAATCAACCCACAATATTAATAACTACAATTCAACCACTCCACAATAACACTATTCCTCACAAGAACACAATCAATCCTCCCACTTAGAATTCCTCCAAAGTCATAAAAGAATACACAAAAATTCTTCAAAACTTGAATTCAATACTTACCTTATGGCGAGAGAGAGACTTCAGGTGATGCTTCACTGCCACAAGTATTGAAGATTTGAAGAACTTATGGAACAATTTCTTGAAGGATTAGTATTTTAGGGTTTGTAAAGAGGAATTGGGGGGGGAGTGTGGATTTAGAATTAATGGAAGAATTGGGGAAACAGAAGAGTTTTTGTGGTGCGAAAAGATTGTAATTTGAGATACAATAGGAGTTTTTCAGATTTTTGGGGTTGGAGACGAGAAGAATAGAGAAGGGTTATGTGAATTGTGTTTGGGGATAATTAGAAAAGTATTCTTTTTCTAGGTTTTTATCCTGGAATGCACATGGGCGCCACAACTCTCACCATTCAGCGTCGCGGCGCGATCACGTATGCCGTAGGCCCAGCGACTCTTGTGTTGGGCGCCGCGGAGCTAAATCAACAAAAAAATTCCTTTGCTCACTGCCTTCTGAGCGCCGCGACCCTAATGTTGGGCGCCGCGACGCTAATTCAACATACAGAGTTCTGACTTTTGGTGCTGATTTCAACATCCCGCGTCACATTTTCATCCCAACGCTGGCTCACAATTCACTTAACATAAACACACATGGCAAGAAACATCAAGACAATGAGATTGTTCAAAACAAGATAAACAAAATAGAATAAAATAACAGAATTAAAATGCTGGGTTGCCTCCCAATAGCGCTATCGTTTAACGTCATTTAGCAGGATGCAGATTTTCTCTTCATTTCAAGATCTCTTTTCTTATCACCTCCTTCATAGTTGGGTTCAACCTCCTTTGTGCCTCAATTGAAGGCTTGCTCTCATCGTCCTCACATTATGTTAATGCTACTTCAAGAGTATCAGTACTCTTGAAGCTTTCCTCAGCAACTACTTTGTCAATTACATCAATGGAAAAACAGTCGTCACTTGCTCTGGGATACGATATTGACTTGAATACATTGAAGACCACCTCTTCGCCCTGCACTCGAAGTCTCAACTCACCCTTCTGAACATCTATAAGTGCTTACCCCGTGGCTAAAAATGGTCTCCCAAGAATTATGGGCACATCAGCAGCCTCCTCTATGTCAAGGATAATAAAATCAGCAGGAAAACTGAATTTGTCCACTTTAAATAACACATTCTCAATAATTCCCCGTCGATGCTTGATTGAGTGATCTACTAACTGCAAGGTAACTGTTGTAGGCCTAGCTTAACCCAAACTAAGTCTACGAAACACAGATAAGGGCATCAGGTTGATACTTGCCCCCAAATCACACAGCGCATGCTGTCATTCAAAATTCCCGATAGTGCAGGGAATCGTGAAGCTCCCTGGATCTCTCAACTTCTGGGGACGCTTCTTTTGCAAAATGGCGCTGCACTCTTCAGTTAACGCCACAGTCTCATAATCTCCCATTTTTCTCTTTTTAAAGAGAATTTTTTCATGAATTTGACATAACTGGGCATCTTCTCTGAGGCTTCAGCAAAGGGAATATTTATGTGCAGCTTCTTGAATAATTTCAAAAACTTGGAAAATTGTTTATCCAAAGAATTCTTTCTAAGCCTCTGCGGGTACGGAATTCTGATTTGAGGCTCATTACTCACTGTTGGTGGTGCCTTTTCCACCGTGGGGTGGTCTTCAGTAACCCCCTCCTTCTCTGAATTAGATGTCTCACTCAATTTATCTATTTTCTCTGTAGATAGTAGAGGTGCAACTCCTTCGGATTTACAACAGTATTGCTAGGGAGATTCCCATGCGATCTGTTGTTTAACATATTTGATAGCTGACCCACTTGTGTTTCCAGGTTTCAGATAGAAGATCTTGTTTCAGTCATGAACTGAGTCTGGAATTGGTGAGAGTCAACAAGGCTACTTGCAAGTCATTGGGTTCAACTTGTTGAACTTGTGGTTTGGGCTGCTGAAACGACAAAGCTTGACTCATGGGCTGTTGTTGATTGTTTTATTAATACTGCCCTTAGAATTGTGGTTGCTGGTTCTGGCTATTTCTCTACGAAACATTAGGGTGATTCCTCCACCAGGATTGTAAGTGTTGGAGAATGGGTTGTTGTAGGGCCTTTGAAAATTCCCAACTGCCTGAACCTGAGCTTGATCCATAGGTACATTGTTGGGATCCACTATTGTGCACCGATCAAAAGTATGTGGACCCCCACAAATTTCACAGATCACTTGTATCTGAATAGCATTTGCGGACACAGTATTCTGTTGCAATTGCTTTGTCAAGGAAGCAACTTGAGCAATTAACGCGGTGATGGAATCTAACTCATGAACTCCAACCACCTTTCTGTTGTTGGTAGGTTTTTCATCGGACCACTGGATGGTTATTTGTTGCCATAGCTTCCAACAGCTCATGCTCCTCATTAGCACTCTTGCTCATGAATGTCCCTCCAGCAGCAGCCTCAATTATGGTATGGGTCGTACCATACAACCCATTATAAAAATTATGGACTAACATCCACTGCTCATGCCCATGATGAAGACATCTCCTTTGCAACTCCTTAAACCTCTCCCAAACATCATACAAAGACTCCCCATCAAGCTGATAGAAATTGTTCATTTCTCCCCTTAACTTCGCAGCCTTTGATGGAGGGAAGAATTTTCCAAGAAACTTCTGAGCCAGGTCTTGCCACGTAGTGATGGAGTTAGCTTGTAGAGAATTCAACCAGCTTTTGGCTCGGTCCCTTAGTGAGAATGGGAAGAGCCTCAATCTAATAGCGTCATCAGTCACACCATTGTATTTGAATATTGCACATAACTCCAAGAAATTGGCCAAGTGCATATGTGGATCTTCAGAGGGCAAACCCCCAAACTGAACTGTGTTCTGGACCATCTGTAGGATTACTGGCTTAATCTCGAAATTATTTGCCTCCACAACTAGTAGACTTATATAAGTCTGCACTCTTGTTACGGTTGGAAGTATATAATCCCGTACGCTTCTCATAGCGGGATTCAGAGCTTGCTCCTGCACCATCTCTGGCACCCCTCTATTCAACCCATCATTATTTTGACTGTTTGCCATATCCTCGGTTGAAAAACCAGCTCTCTTGTTTCTTCGATTATGCTTGCACACTTTCTCAATCTCAGGAGTCAGAGGAACAAGGTTGTCTGCTCCTCTTCTACTTCGCATATACCAAAGCTACTAAAATGATCACAAACACTACACGTAGATCAAAAATAAAATAAAATAAAAATTTTTAATAATAATAAAATGTGTTCTAGGAACAACCAAATTAGAAATAAGATTAATTATTATGATATTGATAATACTTGAGTCCCGACAATGGCGTCAAAAACTTGTTGCGTTTTTCTAGATGCTACGCAAGTGTACGTATAGCAATTTGTAATAAATTTTGGTAAGACTGAGTATCGTCCACAGAGACTGATTTATCAAGTACCAATTCACTAATCTTTAGTTTCTATTTGGCTAACGAATATAAGTGATGATTTCTAACTAAAGAATTAATAAACTAATATGAATTTCTAGAATAAAATAGAAATGAAAACACACGAGGTTTAATTCAGTAATGAAGGAATTAGGGTTTCCAATCTCCTCAACTTTCCACTCTATCATTCATTAATGCAAGACTAATGATTCTTCTTCTTATTAAGATAACAGGTTAACTGAGATGGTCTATATTCCGGTTAGGATGTATAAAAACTCAACCTAAGTGAGAACTTTTTATATTTCTATGATAAGTTCGACCACATAGGAGGATTACGATCAATAACATAAAACGCTACACAGACAGTCGTGATACTTTCGTTCAAGATTAAACATACGTCTAATCAACAATAGCATATTCAAATAACCCTTTTCAGATCTCGATTTGAAATCATATAGATAATGAAAACTAAAGGCCAATTAATTCTCATTCAATAAACGCAAGTTGAATAGATTTTAATAGATGAAGAAGAACATCAACAATGCATTAATTCATAATAGAGTTTCAAGTGATTCAACGAAAAACCCTAATAAAGAAATTAGCTCCTAGACATGCTAAGAAAACTAATTAACTTAATATCCAACATAAACTGAATAAAGTAAAGAAAAGGAAAAGAACTTGAACAATAGATGTCTCTAATGGATTCTTGTTGTCTTATTTCTTGCCTCCAAAGTGTTATTCTCCCTCAAATCGTTTTCCCAATATATATCACGAAAACCCCCAGAATGGATCTTTTTTCCCTTGTTAATTTTAGGTTTTTCTCGTTCCTGATGTCGTCGGCGCCGCGGCTCTTCAGCTTGTTGCGCCGCGACTCTTCAACCTTCTTCGTCCGGAATTCATTTAAATTGCTTTCCGAGCTTCCCAGGGCTTCTTTGACTTATTTCTTGTGACCAGATACGCATTTTTGTCCTTAATAACCGCCTATTTCCTTTGGATTCGCCTTATTCCTTTGGATTCGCCTTATTCCTTTCTGAGTCGCTTAAAACCTGAAAACACAAAACACACGCATAATACTGCACAAAATAACTAAAAGACAAACAAAAGACTCTCTAAAACACACTCTAAAACAATACTAAAATCTACCTAACATGTAGGCTTGCGAAACTCGAAGATGAGACTTGACGTATCCATTAAAATGGAGCTTTCATCTTTCACTGCGGATTTGATTTGTGAGAGAAGATATGAAGGGCAGACTTAGTCTCACTGGGCGTGCTAGAATTTGTTTGGAGCAAATTTTGATAAGTGGAATATAAACCGCAACCACAAATAAAATATGAAGAAACACAATATTTTATTGATCAATATTGCGGGTACAATTCTATTTATTCTCTTGATTATCTCCGTGATTCGAGGGTTGAAGCATCGTGTTTCTCGAACTAGGATGATGTAGGCCTCCTTGAGATTTATCTCCATGAAAGAATTTTATGGATCTTCTTGAAGTATTTGATTGTCAAGAAGAGTCTAGCCGCATCTTGATCTCTTTGTGATTATTCCATGAGTTTATAGAACTTTTGAGATAATATTTGATTTCTTGATCTCTTTATGAATACCCATGAATTTATGGATATGTGAGATGCCTTTTCAAGGAAATATGTGCCCTTTATATAGGCGTGAGATAGCGTTTAGGGTAGAGTACCCTCCAAGAAACTCTAACAGACCTTAGAGTTTAAAGATGGATTGAACTCGTCTTGTAGAGTTCCTCAAAATTTCGATGTCTACAAATGCCCCTACTTCAAGGCTTGTCGGGGTGTAGGCTTGCGAAACTCGAAGACGAGACTTGAAGTATCCATAAAAATGAAGCTTCCATCTCTCACTACGGATTTGATTTGTGAGAGAAGAGATGAAGGGCAAACTTGGTCCCACTGAGCGTGCCAGAATTTGTTTGCAGCAAATTTTGATAAGTGAAATATAAACTGCAACCACAAACAAACTATGAAGAAACATAATATTTTATTGATAAATATTGCGGGTACAATTCTGTTTATTCCGTTGATTCTTCTCTCTTGATTATCTCCATGATTCGAGGGCTGAAAAACGTATTTCTCAAACTAGGATGATGTTGGCATCCTTGATATTTATCTCCATGAAAGGAGGATCTTCTTGAAGTATTTGATTGTCAAGAAGAGTCCAGCTGCATCTTAATTTAATGTTGTTCTTCTTTTTAATTTTTCCCTTCAACCTTCCGTTATTCATGTGCACTGAAGAATATCTTTATTGGCCTAAATGGAAGTAGAATGGTACAAGTGAGGGATGGTTTAGACACTGACCATGTTAAAGGCATGATCTAGCCTATATTTGGGATAGCAACCGGGATATGTTGCATCAGAATTCAATTTGTGTGATGTTGATCTTAAAGCATACACATTTTAGCATTTTAGGAGGCATGCATATTCATTTTGTATATACTTTGGTGTTGCTATTTAATAGTATAGTATATCTATTAAGCTTGGGATTCTTGTTGAAACAGAGAAAGGCTGTCAATTGTATCCTAGAACTACACATACTTACTACTAGTTTCTGTGAAGTTTTAAATTTTATTTGAGGGCAGACGAAGAAGAAAGAAAACAAACTGAAAAATCTGATTTGTACCCATAAGACTTGTAGATTATGTTATGTTTTCGATCTTGGAATGGTGAATATGTAGTTACTTCAAGTTTAAACCAACTTATATCTGAAAGGAATTGACTATTACTTAAGGATTTTTAAATTTGTTTTTGTTCCTGTTGTTTAATAATAGAACTGGGTGAAGATTTAAAAAATGAGAGTTCTTACTGTTAAATAAGGCAATATACACACAATATACAAGTGTATATTGCCTTATTAAGGCTCTCGGTTTTGCTGCCTTATGGCTCTCGGTCAACAGGCCATATTTGGCTCTACTTCTTTTGGTAATTGTTAATATTAGACAAGGTAAGAATATTGTATATTAGGAAAATATATGTGTAATAAATTGTAATGTATATGTTACCATAATTAGGAATATACACTACCATAATTGTAGAGTTAGAATTATGGTAGAAGAAGGCTTTGTAACTTGTATATATATCTATTCAATCAATGGAAATAATCAAGGGGATTATTTCTTTCACTTACCTTTTCCTTCCATGCAATTAAATGTTCAAATAAGCTAATACCGATAGCTCGAATAGAGTGAAATGGATAAAGAGAATTCATGTAGCCGCGTTCCAACTAGTTTGGAACTGATGCACAATTATTGATCAATAGTGACTGGAATACGTTGATGTTGACTCTATATACCTGAGAATCTTTACATGTTTTAAAATTACCTCTTCATATATCTTATTTATATGTCTTTCAAGTTTAAACCAATGATATTCTGGAAAGTTTGCATACTTTTACTATATTAACTTTTCATCATCTTCTATAAAATCACTTGCAGACTTATCGGGCGTTACTTGTTGCTATGAGAGATGATGCTATTCTGAAGGAGTAAATCTGAAGATGCAAAGTGTTTCTCAAATTATTGTGGAGAAGTCTTGATTTGAAACATTGTGTGTATAGAGATGTATCAAAAAATTTCTTTTAATTTCTCATCTTCTTTGGGCATAAAGGTGTATTTAGAATATGACGATTTGTGGTGTTACATAACTTTTTATGATTCAATTGATGTTTCTTATTATATAAATATTTTGGTTGGCTTTATTCTAATGGAAAAAGGGTCAGATTTGTCCGTGTACTCTCATAAAAGAGTTATATTTGCCATTCGTTATACATTTTTTTGATATATTTACCCTCTCATCCTTTTTTGGATTCATATTTACTCCTGTTAATTTTCTTGTCCCTGCCTTTATTATGCTTACATGGCATCTATGTGAATATTTATTTCTCACAAACAAATTAAATCTGTAACCCATTGATATTAAATCGACCCACCCAGCAAAAACCGACCCATCAAGTTTGATAGCTATACGGCATAGTGCGTACCACGCTGTCAATTTTATTGATTTCTTTCCAACAAGTAGTTGTGGTAAATCAAATTCATAAGTTTCATAGTCAGAGATATTAAATAGTTTGTGTAATTCTGAAAGCAAAAAGCTTGTCAAAAAACAAGGTTATTAGGGCTTGAAGAGGAAAACCGTTAAGAGTCCCGCATCGAAAATAGAATATTATATAGATTTGGACAATCCCCCTTATAAGCTAGCTTTTGTGGTTGAGTTAGGCCCAAGATTCATACCGATGTTGGGTCTCCAAATTATATTATCCACGCTCCAGTTAACGGGGTCTGGGCGTGCGGAGAGTGTTAAGAGTCCACATCAGAAATGGAATGACAATTTGGATTCCTTATATGGACTTGACAATCATCTCTCATGAGCTACACAAATAGAGACTAAAGCAAGTGTTGGATTCAAAGCTGGTGTTAAAGAGTATAAATTGACTTATTATACTCCTGAGTACCAAACCAAGGATACTGATATATTGGCAGCATTTCAAGTAACTCTTCAACCTGGAGTTCCACATGAAGAAGCTGTTAAAGCTAGTTAATGAATAAAACTAGCCAAGTTGGTGTGAATGAGAAATGGAAGGCAACCTTTCCGAACAATCACCAACCTATTCCGAAGAGGCACCTTCAAGGCTATATAAACTAAGGCAATGCCTCATTTTAAAGATACTAACCAAAAACCAAAAATTCCTGCATCTGAAATTCTGCATTCTTTTTTCACAAATAAAACTATCGAGTCTTACTGTGTTTCGTTGCCAACTTTGAGTTCGTCGAAGTCGAAGGCGTTTGACGTACCGCTACTCCTGCGACAGGTATATCCGTTTTATCCTGGGAGGAAGTAATCCATAACCTCGGGTACAGTGAGGGGATTAAATTCCTTAAGGACACACAGTGAATTCTGTGGTCTCGGATATTTTCTTACTTCTGTATTATTTTTTCAGTTTCTGTTTTTTCTGGTTTTTGTCTTTCCGTTTGGTTTTTGTTTTTCCTTATTTTGAACACAGGCACAACAACAAGCTTAAGGAATTTAAACATTATTTCTGTGTTCATTTGTTCTTGTTTAACAATTACAGAACATTGTCGGAAAAAAAAAAAAGGTGTATGTTTGTTGTTTCGATGTAACGAACTTGTATGTTGTTTGGAGACTAAAATCTTCGGATTTTCTACTCCGGTTGAGATTAAAGTTTCCATAACTTTCTACTCCGGTTGAGATTAAAGTTTCCATAACTTTCTACTCCTTTGGGTACTTGATTTGAAGATATAAAAACTTCATCAAGTATACAACATACAATTTACTTGAAAAAAAAAAGGTGTTTGTTGTTTCGGTGTAACGAACTTGTATGTTGTTTGGAGACTAAAATCTTCGGATTTTCTACTCCGGTTGAGATTAAAGTTTCCATAACTTTCTACTCCTTTGGGTACTTGATTTGAAGATATAAAAACTTCATCAAGTATACAACATACAATTTACAAGAAAAAAAAAAGAAAAAAAAAGGTGTTTGTTGTTTCGGTGTAACGAACTTATATGTTGTTTGGAGACTAAAATCTTCGGATTTTCTACTCCGGTTGAGATTAAAGTTTTCATAACTCTCTACTCATTTGGGTACTTGATTTGAAGATATAAAAACTTCATCAAGTATACAACATACAATTTACTGCATTTCGTTTCAAGGATTTTAAATCTGTTTGTGTAACCTTGATTCGGTTTGAAGAAATAAAATCTTCACCATTGTGTATTACATCTGCTGCTGTCAAAACTGATTCGGTTTGAAGTCTTCACCGTTTATTAAACTTTTTCTGTTGCTTCGTTTGCAACAGAAATGGAAGACATGACTCCAAATTTGAATGCTACTGCTACTGCCACACTAGCCCCCATGGTTGGTTCTACGAGCAATGCTGCGTCCTCCAGTCGTACTGCACCAGCACCGGCTTCGGCAGAGAAGCTTGGAAAATTCACCGGAATTGATTTCAAACGATGGCAACAAAAGATGTTCTTCTATTTAACTACTTTAAACCTCCAAAAGTTTATTAAGGAGGTCGTTCCGATTTTGCCGGAATCAACACCTGAGAATGAACGTTTTGTTGTAACTGAGGCATGGAAGCACTCAGATTTTTTGTGCAAGAATTATATTCTTAGCGGACCGGAGGATGATCTTTACAACGTCTATAGTAATGTGGAAACATCAAAAGATCTATGGGATGCGTTGGAAAAGAAATATAAAACAGAAGATGCTGGATTAAAGAAATTTATCGCTGCCAAGTTTCTGGACTACAAAATGGTAGATGGCAAGTCTGTTGTTACTCAAGTTCAAGAGTTGCAGGTTATCATCCACGATCTACTCGCTGAAGGTTTGGTGATTAGTGGGGCGTTTCAAGTTGCGGCAGTAATAGAGAAGCTGCCTCCTTCATGGAAGGACTTCAAAAATTACTTGAAACACAAGCGAAAGGAGATGACACTGGAGGATCTCATCGTCCGTTTGAGAATCGAGGAAGATAACAAGGCAGCGGAGAAGAAGGCAAATGTGAGATCAATCATAGGGGGAGCACATATTGTTGAAGCTGCCCCAACTAATCTGAAAAAGAGGAAAAATGCATCGGGACCAAGGAGCTATCCCAACAAGAAGAAATTCAAGGGAAACTGCCACAATTGTGGAAAAATCGGACACAAAGTTGCGGTATGGGTGCTCGAAAAAGGTAAAGAAGAAGGCTCAGGCTAATATGGTTGAAACAAACGAGGAAGTTGATGACTTGTGCGCTATGTTGTCTGAGTGCAACTTAGTGGGAAATCCGAAAGAGTGGTGAATTGACTCTGGCGCCACTCGCCACATTTGTCTTTGTTAGAGAAGCCTTTGCTTCATATGCTCATCCGAATCAAGCGATACCATATATATGGGAAATTCTGCAACGGCCAAAATTGAAGGTTATGGAAAGATATTGCTGAAGATGACATCTGGCAAGGTGGTGACTCTTAACAACGTCTGTCATGTTCCTGAAATTAGGAAAAATCTAGTATCTACCGGACTTCTAGTAAAGAACGGTTTTAAGTGTGTTTTTGTTTCTGACAAGGTTGTAATAAGTAAGAACGAGATGTACATAGGAAAAGGTTACCTCACAGAGGGCCTTTTCAAACTGAATGTAATGGTCGTTGCCAATAATAATAAAGTTTCTGCTTCGTCTTACTTACTTGAGTCAAATAATTTATGGCATTCACGTTTAGGACATGTCAATTACAGAACCTTGCGAAAAATGATTAGTTTGGAAGTATTGCCTAAGTTTGAATGCAATCAATCAAAATGTCAAATCTGTGTTGAGTCTAAGTATGTTAAACATCCTTATAAGTCAGTTGAAAGGAATTCAAGTCCTTTAGACTTAATCCATACAGATATTTGTGACATGAAGTCAATCCCATCTCGCGGTAGAAAGAAGTATTTCATAACTTTTACTGACGATAGTACGCGGTATTGCTACGTTTATTTACTTAATAGTAAAGATGAAGCAATTGAAGCATTCAGGCAATACAAAACTGAAGTTGAGACTCAACTTAACAAAAAGATTAAAATGATAAGGAGTGATAGGGGCGGTGAATATGAATCTCCTTTTGAACAAATATGTTTGGAATATGGCATTATTCATCAAACAACTGCCCCTTACTCGCCACAATCAAACGGAATTGCGGAAAGGAAAAATAGAACCCTGAAAGAAATGATGAATGCCCTGTTAATAAGTTCTGGTTTACCCCAGAACTTGTGGGGGGAAGCCATTCTAACGAGTGCCCCATAGCAAAACAAAATCTATTCCATACGAAAAGTGGAAAGGAAGGAAGCCCAATTTGGGATACTTCAAAGTGTGGGGGTGTTTGGCCAAGGTGCAAATTCCTAAACCCAAAAGGGTAAAAATAGGACCTAAAACCATTGATTGTGTTTTCATAGGATATGCCACAAATAGTAAGGCATATCGATTTCTGGTTCACAAATCAGAAAATCCCGACATTCAGGTAAATACGGTAATTGAATCAGATAATGCTGACTTCTTTGAAACCATATATCCGTATAAAAGGAATGTGAGTCGTCTAGCAAAGAATCTAAACGACCTCGGGAAGAAACAAAGGAGAATATTCCTGATGAGGAAAAACCGAGACGCAGCAAACGTCAAAGGACGTCTACTTCATTTGGACCAGAATTTCTAACATTTTTGTTGGAGAATGAGCCTCGAACCTTCAACGAAGCTATGTCTTCATCGGAAGCTCAATTTTGGAAAGAGGCAATCAATAGTGAGATAGAATCCATATTAAACAACCATACTTGGGAATTGGTTGACCTTCCTCCAGGGAATAAACCTTTAGGTTCCAAATGGATTTTTAAGCGGAAAATGAAAGCTGATGGTACTATTGATAAATATAAAGCAAGACTAGTTGTTAAAGGGTTTAGACAACGAGAAGGTCTTGATTACTTTGATACATACTCGCCGGTAACGAGGATTACATCTATTCGGGTGTTAGTAGCGTTAGCGCCGTGGTATGCGGTCTTGAAATCCATCAAATGGATGTGAAAACAAATTTTCTTAAATGGAGAGTTAGAGGAAGAAATTTACATGGAACAACCTGAGGGGTTTGTAGTTCCAGGGAAAGAGAAGAAGGTGTGTCGACTTGTTAAGTCTCTTTACGGACTAAAACAAGCACCCAAACAGTGGCATGCAAAATTTGACCATACAATGCTGTCAAATGGATTCAAGATAAATGAGTGTGATAAATGTGTCTACATTAAGAACACTCCAAACCACGTAGTCATTGTTTGTTTGTACGTGGATGATATGTTGATAATGAGTAACGACATTGCTAACATAAATGCTACTAAGCGCATGCTTGCTAGTAAGTTTGATATGAAAGACTTAGGAGTTGCCGATTTAATTCTGGGAATTAAAATCCATAAGACTCCTCAAGGTCTAGCATTGTCTCAATCTCATTATATTGAAACGGTACTTGAAAAGTTCAAGTATTTGGACTTTAAAGTTGCAAAGACGCCAATTGATATGAACCTTGCTCTTGCAAAGAATAAAGGTGAAAGTCATTCTCAATTGGATTATGCCAGAGTGTTGGGAAGTTTGATGTATATCATGAACTGTACGCGACCTGATATTGCATGTGCTATAAGTAAACTAAGTCGCTACACTAGTAATCCCGACCAAAAACATTGGCTGGCAATGAAACGAGTTTTGGGGTATTTAAAACATACTCAAAACTTTGCTTTGCATTATAACAGGTATCCTGCAGTTATTGAAGGATACAGTGATGCAAATTGGATCACCGGTTCAACTGAAACTAAATCCACAAGTGGATATGTTTTTACCATAGGTGGAGGAGCGATGTCTTGGAAGTCATCCAAGCAGGACATGTATCGCCTGCTCTACAATGGAATCTGAGTTCATAGCTTTAGACAAAGCCGGTGAAGAAGGTGAATGGCTCCGAATTTCTTAGAAGATATTCCATTTTGGCCCAAACCGTTGGCTCCTATATGCATACATTGCGATAGCCAAGCGGCAATAGGAAGAGCGGGAGCCTTATGTACAACGGAAAGTCTCGTCACATCTGACGAAGACATAATACCGTTAGACAACTACTCTCTAGTGGAATTATCACAATTGACTATGTTAAGTCAAGAGATAATGTGTCGGATACACTAACTAAAGGCCTAACTAGAGAGGTAGTTGAAAGATCATCAATGGGAATGGGACTATGGCCGAGGACAAGTCATCGTGGCGGTAACTCTACCTAGAAGACTGGAGATCGCAAGGACTAGGTTCAAAGAGATCAAACAAAGTCATTAATGACGGTTCAACATTGTCACAATAACTCTTTGGTCCATTCTCGTGATGAGACAATGTTCGATGCAGGATAAAGCATTGCGGCTTTTTAATGGTTCCTAAGTTTGGTACGGGGTATATCAAATAGTGTATCTACGGGATGACACATTTAGGAATCACCTATGTAAGTGTGAAGTGTAAGCCGCTTCAAGGAGAATTATGTAAGGCCAATTCTCTACGCACTTATGAACCAGGCAGTGTTCATGGCTGAAACGAACAAAACAATGAGAACCAAAGACGGTTAAAGGGTTAATTGTGTGACATGTGGTTGTCTAGGTATACACCAAAGCTCGACGGTTCAAGGATATCACATCTACCGATTGATCGAGTATATCCGACATATGTTCACTACGGAAAGTTCAAAGAGAAATCTACTTATTCAGATGCGATTAATCCTTGCTTACGAATCACACAGTTTTTTGTCATGCATGATTTTCATCATATAGCCATTCCCCATTCATGTGGGGGATTGTTAAAGCTAGTTAATGAATAAAACTAGCCAAGTTGGTGTGAATGAGAAATGGAAGGCAACCTTTCCGAACAGTCACCAACCTATTCCGAAGAGGCACCTTCAAGGCTATATAAACTAAGGCAATGCCACATTTTAAAGATACTAACCAAAAACCAAAAATTTCTGCATCTGAAATTCTGCATTCTTTTTTCACAAATAAAACTATCGAGTCTTACTGTGTTTCGTTGCCAACTTTGAGTTCGTCGAAGTCGAAGGCGTTTGACGTACCGCTACTCCTGCGACAGATATATCCGTTTTATCCTGGGAGGAAGTAATCCATAACCTCGGGTACAGTGAGGGGATTAAATTCCTTAAGGACACACAGTGAATTCTGTGGTCTCGGATATTTTCTTACTTCTGTATTATTTTTTCAGTTTCTGTTTTTTCTGGTTTTTGTCTTTCCGTTTGGTTTTTGTTTTTCCTTATTTTGAACACAGGCACAACAACAGAAGCAGGGCCGAGGTAGCTGCTGAATCTTCTACTGATACATGGACAACTATATGGACCGATAGACTTATCAACCTTGATCGTTACAAAGAGTAGCTTTTGAGGTTGAGTTAGGTCAAGACCCAAGACTCATTCTTTACAAAAACAACAATTGAAAGGCGATAACAATTTTTTTGGTTAACATACAAGGCAGCGGATGATAAAAGAAGATGAAGAAAGCAACAGCACAATAAGGAGAAGAAGATAAAAGCCATTTGAAGAATGGGATCAAGTTCTTCCTTACAAACCAATCTTTATTCAAAATGAAAGTCTTTGGCAAACTCAAAGCATCAAGATCCCAAAATCGTCATTCCCTCACCTAATGGGAATCAATAAAATCCATTTCATATCTCAAATTCATAAGTTTCATATTAACAGATATTTATTTGATTTTACCAGAACTACTTGTTTGGAAAGAAAACGATCAAAATAATTGACAACGAGGTATGCAATATAGCATCAAACTTGATGGGTTGGTTTTTGCTGGGTGGTCGGTTTAATATCGATGGGTTACGATATTTAATTTGTGAGAAATAAATATTCATATAGGCGTCACGTAAGCACCATGTAGGATAATAAAGATGGAGACAAGGAAACTAACGGGTAAATATGAACCAAAAGTAGAACGGGAGAAATAAATATATTAAAAAAATATAACAAACGGTAAATATAATGGAAGCACACAATCCAAACAATCCTAATAAGGACAGAAATCAAACAAACCTAACCCAAATTAAGTAACCGAAAATTAACCATAGGTGAAGCGTCTTTCATTTTCGGACTCGCCGGAGTTGTAGAGTTAACTGTGGGTGAAGGGAAGAAGAAGACGGGTCTCTTCAGTTTTCGCTCAGTGCTCAGGGTCGGAGGTTGAGTTGTAGAGTTAACCGTGAGTGAGTGAAGAAAAGAAGACAAGCCTCTGAGTTGGGACTTTTGTTTGAGCTATTAACCTATTAAAATGAAAATTAATATTTATTAATTATGCTTAAATTAGACTAGTAGTATTTTGTGCAACACATTTTATGTATTTATTAGTTTGTGTAAATATAGAGTGTCAATAAATTTTTTATGTTGTGTAATTTATAAGTTAAGATTCAAATTACAGTGAATTATTCAATGGATTCCAATAAATGCTTTTTAAATTGAACACTCTCTGTATATGATTTTCTCATAAGAAAATCTTTTACAAAGATTAGATTCCTGCCTGTTTCTTCAACATAAAAGTACGACGTACATAACTCATCTTTACACTTTTCTTTATGTCATGGATGCAAGTCAATGTCACGTGGTTTCTCGGATTTGTGTATTTAAGTGATTCACGTGATACTCAAATGAAACAAATTGAGCATCGGTTTTGACTTAGTAAAAAGAGCGTAGAGTATAATGTATACATGTATCAAAGAAAAGTAGAGTATAATGTATAGGTAATTCGATTTAGATTACGTTTCACAACTCTTATTTTTGCTTATTTTGATCTTCGTACAAAGGTTTCTTTGGATTATTAGTCATTATGTCTATTAATTGAATAAGTGATGATCCAACGATTCTTACTCAAGAAATTTTTGGACTTAGTTTGAAAATGTTTTATTTTCCCTTTCGAGCTTTCTTACTCGATTGAGCATAGAAGATTCCATACTTGTATTTTTTTGCCCAACTATTTCGGGTATCGGCAAATTGGGAACCTGCAGGGGGGCTTTAGGTAGGGCATCGGGAACCTGCGGGGGACTTCGGGTCGCTTGAATGTCAAAACCAAGCGGTGGTTGAGTTTGAATACAAAAAAAATGATATGTAACTAAATGAAAAATGGAAAAGGTGTGTACTCATTATCCGTCGAATTTCGAATCGTACGCTAGTAATCTTTGGGATTTTTCATCATAAAAATTGATTAAATAAATCAAAAGTATCAACCTCTAAAAAGAGAAGGTTCAAAATTAAAATGCACCCAAAGGTGTGACTTATTGATAAATAAAGTGGAAGAAGAACATGAGATTTCATGTTTAAATTTCAGTTGAGATTGAAAATACTAGATTAATTTTTTTCATATGCGTAAGCTTTAGTTGGTTACCCGATATATGCGTTAGGCGGAGGCAGTAGAGACAACAATAACTAGTAAAATAGTAAAGGTGCGCACATTTAGGACCAGACATGACCACTGCTATATTTAAATGAGAGAGAGAAGGCTATGATATAATATGAAAAAAGTTTAAATTTGCCCCTAAACTTTGCAAAATGATTTAAATTTGCACTACGTTCATAATATCCGTTTGCCCCTGTGTGAGATTCGATCAAAGCGTGTGTGAGGTCCGGACAAAGTCTGTTGTGAGATCCAACACATATAAAAGAATATGGATATTTCATATTTACCAAATTATCCCTTTTTGTAATCAATTCATTTGTGATCCGTGGCGGGTACAATTTTTAACATCCATACCCGCCTAGGCGGGTATATTCCTAAATTCACACCCGCTCCATCACCCAAGTGGATATCCGTCACCCGCCAATACCCGTCTGTACCCGCCTGTCATATTTTGTAATCAATTCATTTGTGATCAATTAGTGATCAACATGATCCCAAAAATTCAAATTCCAAAAAATATCCCAAAAATTTGAGTCAAGAATCAATACTGTCACGGTCTCATTTTCTTTGGGAGAGAGGGAGGAGAATTTCGGATTTTTTCACCATCAGAATTCCCCATTTTTTTCACCTCTTCCCCCATGCACAACAAAGAATCAAGAAAATAAAATTTCCAAGAAAACCCAAAAACTATCCACCCAAATAGCTATATATTATAAATGTAAACAAAACCCATATATTATTTCAGCTATATAAGCTAAAGTTTTTCAACTTTTTCAATTGAACTTCACAAACCCAATAGGTAAAATTTTAATAAATGCACAAAAATTGACCTCACCAAGACAACCCCAAAGCACAAAGCAAAGACAATAATATTTAACAATATTTTCCTATCAGCATCTCCTTTAAACAAAAAGGCAGAGACGTCGAGAATGAGAGAGGGAGGAGAGACGGCGTGAAGGGGAATGAGAGAGAGGGAGGCGTGAAGGCGTGAAGGACTGAAGAGGCGTAGGGTTTTGAGTTTTGTTAGAGAATGAGAGACTTGTCATGACTTATGAGCTGAAAGCACGACTTATGGGCTGCTAATATTTTGGGCTTGGGGCGGGCGGGCGGGTAAGCGTACGGGTAGGCAGGCGGGTAGGCGGGTATGACTGCAAATCCACCACCTACCCGCCTACTCGTGACGGGTACATTCTCAATACCCATACCCGCTCCAACTGGGGCGGGTGCGGTGTTGAATCTGCAAAATTATACCCACCTGCCATCCCTAATAGCTAAGTCCAATCACATGTATACAATAAATATTTGCATGAAAAATCAGCAAAGAAGGCTTGGACAATATAGGTGAAATCATATCGACGTGTTGCAGACGTGAAGAGAGAGAAACTTCAAGAGCTTTGGAGACAGTATGGGTTGGCCCAGATGAAACCAACGGAATCTGTCAAAGATATTTTTTCCAAAAATTACAGAAATTTTTAATGGTATGAAGGTCAATGGAAAAGTTTTGGAAGAAGTTAAAGATGTTGAAAATATATTGCAATCTCTAAGATTAGTGTTTCACACGAAGAAGAAAATTTTTAAGGCTACCCATGATCTTAATACTTTGAGACTTGATGATCTAGAAGATGAATTAGTGACATATGAGATGTTCTTGAATCAAAAGATAATTGAGATAGTGGAGGAGGCATTGCAAACAAAGGATGACCAACCAAAATAAAAATAAGAGCCATCGAATCTGACAGAAATAAATGAAGAAGACCATAATTCAGAAATAATGGAGAAAAAAAATAAAGACAGAGGTA
The DNA here is from genome assembly GCA_029783415.1 of Anisodus acutangulus. Lineage (NCBI taxonomy): Eukaryota > Viridiplantae > Streptophyta > Magnoliopsida > Solanales > Solanaceae > Anisodus > Anisodus acutangulus. The sequence continues at coordinate 4,001,886 of CM056498.1, read as the reverse complement.
ATTTTTATTGTGGTATGGATATATTTTATTACAAAACAGACACCAATACTATTCAAACTGATTTGCTAATAATTTCCGAGATAGCTAAAAATGATGATTTGGTTGAAACTGCTGCTCTTTTGATAAAGCCTACTAGTATTTTAAGAGATAAGACGTGTAATAGACATGATTGGTATATAAGGGATAGGGCTATTGAAAATGGAATAGAAGTACCTTCCATTAATACACAAGAAAAATTATTTGAAGGTATTGAAGATGAATCTAGTGATGAGAGAAGCAAAAGATTTCAACAAGAGAAAGTTTCTGATGATCTACCCAGAATTGAAGCAGAAGTAATCAAGGGTTCAGATCTACAGCTGAAGTGCATGATTATGGAGGTTGAAGATGCAATCAATTTCGTGCCATTTGTCGAGATTGTATGTTTTGAAGAGCATGAAAAATTGTTAGTTAACAATACTACACTGCCACATATAAAAAGGCGAATTGAAGTTAAATGGACACGTAAGGTCAAGTACAAATAAATTGGAGAAACATATGATTTTAAGGCAAAACTAGTTATTCAAGAATACAAGAAGAAAAAATATGATGATGATATTTCGAAGATGTTTAACATGGAGAAAGTCAAATTAATTTTGAATCCTGTTGGAGAGAAACTGAACCTGACCAAAGAAGGCACCCGCAATTTTATCGATGCTACATATTTCAGAAAATTATTTCAGAGACTACGGTGGTTAACTTCTACAAGATATGATATTGTTCATCACGCTCAAGTTTGAATATCTTGGTTTAAGGGAGGCTATGTTGAAACTAAACCAAGATTAATAATTTAAAATTGATTAGAATTTGATATTTAGTAGTTTATTTAATCCAAGTATAGTTTTATCAAAGTCATATAGGAATAGATTTTCTAGTCCTAATCTATGTTGGTTTTCTAATATTATAAATAGGTGCTCTACATATTTTCTTAGGTTGAGAGGTAGCTTAGATTGTAGTGAGATTCAAGAGTTTTGAGTTATTGATTAAAGTCTCCTACATCTTCTCTCTAGTTTGATAAATTTCTTCTATATAGCCATTATTGAATTTTTCACTTGTGCTTATATTATTCCTTCGAGTATTTTTATTCCTTCATGGAGTGAATGTTTTATCCTTTCCTCTATGTAATATAATTAAGATAAATAGCTCATTTGTGTACAAAATGTGACCTAAATCAGAGATGAAGTTAAGATTAATACATAAGCTGAGTGAGGAGGACAACTTCCAAAAATCTTTATGAGCTCTCAAAATGTAGGATATTACTCTAAAAAACTAACAATTGTGCTATCCATGATAAAAACTAAACTAATTCTTTTAAGTCTAATTCTAAAATTTGGTCTGCATATTTGATCATTCTTCAATGAGACTTTAACTTATCTTGGCAAAGACATATTACGATATATCAATTTCTTGGCATCTGAAAATTTTGGTCTCCAAAATAGATTTTGAAAGTGGAAAATCGAAATTATGACTGAATCACTTAAGAAAAGTTACTGTTCTTTTGTGAATACTAAAATTCAGTATTTACAAACTATAAATGTCAATTTCTATATACAAATACTAAAGTTCATTATATTATTTCCAGTAATGAAATATCATCAGTAACGGAATCACAGTGAAAGGCAATTCAATGCTCACTCCTTTTGAGTCTCTATCTTAACTTTGTAATTTGTATTTCCATTATAGTTGTTCTGCATCCTTGAGTTGTAATTGAAAGTTACTACTATTATCAATACAAATATAATGTGAGTTTGGGGTTATTACAGGTTTAGTGGTTCAAAAGGGAAGCCCGAGGCACTAAGCTCCCACTATGCGCGGGTCCGGTGAAGGACTGGATGTAACACTCCGTAAATTTGGGTTAGGTGTGAATGTGTTAAATGAGTATTAGTGTGACATTAACCATGTGAAGTGCTATTGGGATGAGTTTGGGTGGAAATATTTGTTGTGAAATCAAGACGAGTAGTGAGGTGCTTGAGATTCGATAGAATCGGCTAAGTTTACGGCATGTCTGCCTTCCAGTTCCGTAGTTTATGCTTTATACATCTTGGGGCCTAAGGCCATAGTCATGTATATATATACTTAGGCCCGAGGCCATAGCTTGTGCACTTATATTGGGCCGGAGGCCATAACTTATTTATTCTGTTAAACATGTGATTCTTCAGTCAAGATAAAGAGTACTTATGTTCAGTTTCAATTACAATTTAAGTTTCAGTTTCTATTATTTCATGTGCATGCTTATTCTTTCGGTTGCTTTACATACAGTACAACTTAAATGTACTAACGTCTCTTTCGCCCGGGGCTGCATCTCATGATGTAGGTAATAATTTATAGTGCCTGCTCAGGCCAGTGTTAGGAAAAGGGGTTTTCAAAATCCTACCTACATCAAGTGCGATAGGAGACACCAATGGGTGTTCCACTCAGGCATTTATGGGTGCTTTGGGTGTGGCCAGCAAGGTCACTATATGAAGGATTGCCCATTAGTGAAATAGGGTACTGGAGGTAATGAAGACACAATGAAGGAAGAGAAGAAGCTGCAGAAAGAGAAAGACAATGAATTTAGTAAGAGAGCTAAGTCCACATGTAACTTTAACCATGAATAATCTCAGGGATGTGGAAATAAGCAATTCTTTAAGAATAGGTCATTAGGACCTGCTCTTTCTGCAATCAGTGCACCAATCTCAAGGTCCAAGTTTAATTAGAGAAACCGGAATTTTGGAGCAGCAAAGTCACATTCTCTGGTCAGTATGGGCCACCAAGGTCCTAAACACCCAACATGCAACAAGTGTGGTAGGAGGCACCTATGAGTGTGTCGTTCGGGATTGGATGATTTTTTTGGATGCAGTCAGCAGGGTCACTATCTAAGGGATTGTCCTTCAGCAAGACAGAATACTGGAGGCAGAGCTCAGGACCGCTTGTATGCCTTAGCAGGTCATCAGGACATAGAGGCATCCCCAGTTTTCACCCCAGGTATGATGATGATAGCTCTAATGTAAGACCCCATGGGGCAAGATATGATGATTTTAGCGACAACGATCATTAATTGCTTACCATGGTTTTGAACTGAAAGGCATCTAGGGGAAAATTACCTATAATCCTAAAATGTCTAGAGTTTTCTGAAGAAGTATATTTTTTAGTATGACCAATGCACAGGAACAAAGAGATGAACGACATGAAAATTAGGAGCTGGCGATATTAAATTTCTGAGAATAGTTTTAGTTCGCTTAAGTTTAGTTAGATAAGATCCAGAGAGTACGACATTAGTAAGTTACTATAAGAAGCATATTTTACTATGAGATAAAAAGGTATGATAGTTCTCTCTTAGGTTGTGTGATTAAGTTTTTACCCTGGATGTGTATAGTCGGATATGACTTTGAAGTGTATAGAAGGTTTGTGATTAGGTTAGGTGTCCCAATTTTTTGTTTAAGTCAAATGAAATTTCCTAAGTGTGATCCACGTCTATAGTTCAGAAAAGATAGTATACAATCGTAGAATATCGTCGGATGACGAGGGAAGTTAGAAATAACCTTATATTTTCCTTTTAGTTGTTCAAAGTAGAATAAGTGAATATGATGCTAACAAGTGATGAGTAGAAGAATAATGAGTAAGTCTTGAGCAGAGATAGATGAAAATTAGAGGTCGTAAACCAAGTATAGTGGTGTGATGTGTTTTCTGATTAAGATTAAATAAAAGAAAATAAAATTGAGCAATAGGATTATAAAGAATGTTTAAGTCCTAAGATTTTGTCTTTACTAGGAAAAGTGAATTGGGGATTTCAGCAGAGCTATTAAAGGTACGATTTGATTCCCTTAGTTAGTTTAAAACCAATGAGTGGGTGACCATTTGAATACATTTGAATACATATTAGAAACCAATGGTTAAGTTAATATTCGAAGTATAGTGATAAGTGCAAGCAGAAATCAGTTAAGTAGTGAAAGAGCAAACTACAATAGCCTTTAAGAGTTATCAGAAAGGATTTTCTCTAAAATTAATAGAGTGAGCAAAGCTAAGTCATTATGGTTTTGTACGACAGTTATGAATACATTAGTTCCCCATTCATGTAAGTAACTTTATTTTCTAGAAAGGAAGATTTCTCAGAAGTTAGTTTAAAGGATGAGTCTTCAGTAATGTAAAGTACGAAGAATTGTAGAAGATAAAGGCAAGATAGCTTGATGTCAACAGAGGAGGAGAATCTGTAAGTATAAGATCTTAACCTTTGGTCTAAAGGAGAGATGTGTAAATCATCAATAAGTCCAGTGGAACACTTGAAACCCGAAGGGTTAGTAGGAGATATGAGGAACCTCAGTTCAGTTATGATGGCATAATGAGGTAATCTGCGTAAGAAAGATGCCTCGCATATAGAAAAAAACAAAGTAAGTGGAATGATCGTCGATCGACTTGTGCACATATCAGTTATTATCGATTAAGCGATCATAGAAAATCTATAAGATAATGCCCAATTATGTGTCACAAGGGTAGTGTCATTGTGCAAGACTCTAATCTTCAAGGTGCTTGTCAAAGACTTAGCACACATCAATACTATGAATATTTCAAAAATAGTCTTAGAAAGAAATCAAGTATGGGGAGTTTAGCTCATGTTGAGACAGACAATAGAATTATGGCTAGGGAAGTTCATAATTTATCAAACTAGGAGTTAAACTATTGGATCCCCAAGATGGTAGGGCTGTTGTACAGAACAGAGCCAAATCCTCCTTAGTATCTGAGAAAAAGGGTAAACGGTTTCATGATCCCTATCAATTGCAGCTAAAAAGAAGGGACTTACATGCATAAACCCATGGCTTTCGAACAAGGGGTGGATAGATTATGGTAGAGGTGCACAAATTCATATATTCTACCTACCCAAGCTCTAAGAAAATGTATCATAATCTTGATAAGAATTATTGGTGAAATGACGTGAAAAAGAATGTGGCAAATTATGTGACTAAGTGCTCAAATTGTCAAAAAGTGAAAGTCGAGCATCATAAACCCAGAGGTGTAGCACATAATGCATATATTCTTGATTGGAGATTATGAATATAAACTTTATAATGGGTTTACTTCACTCATTTCAAAAACAAAATTTGGTTTGGGTGATTGTAGACCAACTTACTAAGTCAACACACTTTTTGTTAGTAAGGACCAATGACTTAGCAGAAGATTACACCAAGTGTTGTACTAAAAAAATCATCAGGTTGCGTGGGACTCCTGTGTCATCATTTTAGATCGTGGTGCTCAATTCACAACAATTTTTTTGGAAATCCTTCTAGAAGGAATTAGGCACAAGTGTGAACCTTAGTACAACTTCTCATCCGCAGACAGATGGCCAGGCAGAGCGCACCATTCAGACCTTCGAGGATATGTTGAGGGCATATGTTCTTGATCTTAAAGGTAATTGGGATGATCACTTACCTCTCATAGAATTTTCCTATAATAAGAGTTGTCACTCTAACATCAAATTGGCACTGTTTGAAGCTTTGTGCATGTGCAGGGGTGGATCGCCAATTGGATGGTTTGGAGTTGAGGAAGCAGAATTGTTGGAACCAGACTTGGTCCATCAGGCTATGGAAAAAGTTAAATTTATTCAGAAGCGTTTGAAAGTGGGTAAGAGTTGCTAGAAGTCCTATTCGAAGGTACAACATGAAGATTCAGAACTTCAAGTTAATACTTGTGAGTTTCTTAAAAGTTTTTCCTATGGAAGGCGTCAAGCGATTTGAGAAGAAAGGGAAGCTTAGTCCTAGATATAATTAGACCATACAGGATCCTACGAGGGGTTGGTCCAATGGCATACGAGCTAAAATTACCACTAGAGCTGGTCATTGTACACTCGGTGTCATGTTATAACATTCATGTTTCCAATATTCAGATCGCATATTATAACATTGATGTTCCAGTACTCGAATATACATGCCAATTCAGCACTCAGATGTTCATGTCAGCTTAGTACTCAAATACTTATGTCAATCAGCACTCAAATTTTCATGCAAGTTCAGCATTCAGTTAGTTCAATATCGAGTCAGTTTAATACCCATTCAGCTTATTCATTCATTTCAGTACTTATTCAGTTCAGTATTCATTCATTCACTATTTATTCAGTCTAGTAATTTGTTAAGTTCAGTAAACATTCAGTCCAGAATTCACGCAACTATATCCTTAAAGCGTGCAAGTTCGATCATGAGAACCAAGACCCATCATTTGAGGATGAATGATCCCAAGGGGAAGATAATGTAACACTCCATAAATCTGGGTTAGGTGTGAATGTGTTAAATGAGTATTAGTGTGACATTTTAATCATGTGAAGTGCTATTGGGATGAGTTTGGGTGGAAATATTTGTTGTGAAATCAAGACGAGTAGTGCTGTACTTGAGATTCGATAGAATCGGCTAAGTTTATGGTAGGTCTACCTTCCAGTTCAGTTTTGTGAAAATCCGTTGGAAATTTGAGACGACCTAAAACATGAAAGTTGTAGCCCTTTGAAATACCTTTTCAATGGTAGGTTTTCCAGCCCAAATTAAAATATGAGAAAGGAGTTATAGCGATTTTACTTAGACGCTATCAATACCATTGAAAAATGTAAAAAATTCATTGAATAGTAAAATGGACAAGGGAGCTCGCCCGGTGAAGCCCATAGCGAGACAACACCTTGCTATAGACCTCGCCCAGTGAGGTGGGATGTCCAAAATGCACTTTTTATCAAAAAATTGTCTAAGTATAAAATGGATAGGGGAGCTCGCCCGACGAAGCCTAGAGTGAGACAACACCTTGCTATGGACCTTGCTCAGCGAGACAGGGGGTCCAAAATGCCCATCATTTAAATATAACACTTAGTCCAAAAAATCATTCACCAACTCATCCAACCTCGTAGGAAACCCTCTCAAGAGCGTTCAACCTCCCATAACAAGGTAAGTTCACTCCTAACGATTCCTTAGTAATTCAAACATTAAATCATGATTAGTAACATGTTTCTTCAACCAAAAACATAGGATTACCAACATAATTCTTCGCAAGCGATTCAAGCAAGGGTTTGGGACATTCTTTGTCAGAAAATAATATAGTTCGTTGGTAGGAATGATTACAGGTATGTGAGGCTAACTCTATATGTGTGGGAACGTCTTTAATCATCCCCACACCTCAGTCCTCAAGATCACTACGAGTTACTTCAGAATAAGAGATTATGCCCTAGTTTATGAAAAGTCTAGAATTTCTATCATTTGAGAATATAACTTTGTAGTTGTTCATAATTATCACTTTGAATATTGTGAACTCATTACGTAATCAGTATAGACTTGTGTTCGATATCCCATGAGTCTCAGTTATGAAAATTCCGTTAATTATAAACAGTTAATGCTTAAAACTTCATAATCAGTTTATGAGTACATGTCTTAGTCTAGTTCTATTCAGTATCTCCAGTATCATGTACTTCAGTATTTATGTATCATGTATTACAATATAATTCTCAGTTACTTATTTTATATTCTTGAATATTGAACACCTATATTTAGGCCAAGACCGTTGTTTATGCTTTATGCATCTTTGGGCCTAAGGCCGTAGTCATTTATACGTATACTTAGCCCCGAGGCTGTACCTTGTGCACTTATATTGGGCCGGAGGCCATAACTTATTTATTCTGTTAAACAGGTGATTCTTCAGTCAGGATAAAGAGTACTTATGTTTAGTTTCAATTACAATTTAAGTTTCAGTTTCTATTATTTCATGTGCCTGCTTATTCTTTCGGTTACTTTACATACAATACAATTTAAATGTACTAACGTCACTTTCGCCTGGGGATGCAGGTTGCGATGCAGGTAATGATTTACAGGTTGACGATTCTGCTTGCTAGATCCACATATCAGCTACTTGGTGAGCCCATGTCTTTCGGGGCGTTATCATTATTTCAGTCTTTTAGTATTTTAGTCAGTGAGGTATACTGGGGGCTGATACGCCCAAATTACACCTCTGAAAATGATGTAAAGCAGTCGTTGACAAATATAAAACCCAACTAAGGTTGGGGTCGAGTCCCATTGGGAATATGACGATAAAAATATAATTTAAATGTAAGCCTCAACAATTAGTCTATATTTCAAAGGTGATTGGGAAAATATTATTTTTTTTTGATAATGATCTACTAATTACTTCAAGAACGGAATAATTGAAATTGGTAATTCAAGTTATGGAAGGACTAGGATTGTGATCCCTCTAGGTAAATCAATACAATTGGGTCTATGCTTGATTTTAATTAAACACCTATTATACTAGACTATAGGCCAATTAATAGCTTATCACTAGTTTTCCAACCTAGATGATAAATATCATCACTAAGCTTTTCCTACCCATTATTCTTTTCCAAGCAATAAAGGGCTATAAGAACTACCAATGTTGGCCACCATTGATATCATTACATAATGAAGCATTAATCTAGTATAATAATAGTAAATAACCTAATCAAGAATTTAAGACACCAATTACATTAATATCACCATTGAGGTCCACAACCCTAGATATATGATTAGCTATTCATAGTAATTGAACAAAAAATATTAAATAAATGAGAATTCACTGTCACACACAAAGTAATTGAAAGTTGAATTGAAATTGAAATCAATCTCTCATCAATAGCTTAAAAGCAATAACTATGGAGTGTTTGGAATATTGGGGACATAATCTGATGATGGAATATCTGACCCAAAACCCTAGGCATCTATATATAATCCCCAAAATTCATGCACACAAATTTTACAAAAACATCCTCACGTTACAGTTGGCAAACATCAGATTATGTCATAGACATAACCTGTGATTCGCAGGTCTTGCAAATACATAGCAGGTTGTGTTGAATCTAAGTCTTTAGTGACATGATCTGCGGTTTGTCTGCGGTTCGCATACATGACATGCGGTTTGCAGGTCACATCACAGATCATGTTCTTGTCTTGTTTAACTTTTCCAATTCCCTACAGCAATTGCGGTTCTTCTGCGGCCATCAGGCATGACTTGTGGTTCACAGGTCATGTTTTCTAGCATTTTTGCTCCTTTTCACTTGCATTTCATCTCCGCACTCCTTGTCCTACAAAATAATACATAAACATAAGGAATGACGTAAAATGTACTCTAGATAAACAAAAGCTTAAGTAAATGACATCAAATATACCGTTATTTCACGATACATCAACACCCCTAAACTTAGACTCTTAATTTTCCTCAAGCAACTAAAACAACACACAATCCTAAGACATATGTTCAAGAATATCCAAAGTAAGAATGACTACAACATCGATATATTTAGCTACATGCATGTACTCAAGATTCTTTCGACCCTCACTCTGTATTGGCAAAACATGGTGCACCACTCAACAGACAAAGACTAACTCTACAGCTTCAAATGGTGATAGAAAGCTATTAGCATGAGAGATATAGCCAAGAGATCCCGGTTCGAGAAGTGTTTCTCAACTAAATATTTCCATCCATATGCCCTCATAAAGATCAAGGAAAGTCCCCAAAATACACATATTTACACATACAGGGAACAAAAGACAAAGAAGAAGAGAACACACTCACACTCACAAAGATGTTCGATATGCACACATGCAATACCATAGGCTTTCTCTTCTTGTAATCCTCCACTAATGTAGACACACTTGGTTTAAAATCAACTAGGACTTTTCGGGTTGTAATGTAGGCTTTGGGTTAAGGTAAGGATATAGTTTAGAAATAGTGACTTAAGACCTCCCTAATCCTTTTCACTTTTTTATTCTACCTTCCTTCTTCTCTATTCTTTTTGTTGTTTTCTCTTTAAGTTACCAACGAAGGTTCCACTATTTTCTTGACTCTTTTTTTTCACCTTTTCACCTTTCAAATAACTTCCACATCACACTTTCTCAACTACCACACTCAAACTTAGGCTTTTAGCCTATGTTTTCACTTTCAAAGCACTTAGGGAGGTCGGGTGCCAAAATATAGATCAATGAAAGGATAAAGCTTGTAATGTGGTTGTCAAAGAAAAGGTTAAAGGCTCAAATGGGTTGACTAGGAAAAATATGCAAGGGTAGGAAATTTACGGCACAAAGACACTCCAAGGAAGACCTAACATCCTTTTTCAAACCAAGCGTAGTCTAGGATTTTGCCTTGGAAAATATACCGGGCAAATTCTAGATCGCACTAATGCAAAAGAACCCAACACAAACAATCTCACACACACGACATATGTATTACAATCACTTCTTTCATCATAACTTCTAAACCAAATTCTCAAGGAATCTATAAATTACGACTCTAATAGGCATAATGTCACAATATGATTCATGCATGTCAATTTATCATCCATTGTGTACATATGCATATCAAACAAAATATTTCAGAGGGGCCAACACATACAAACTATACATTCCATAAACTAATCAAACCAACACTATATAAGTCACAATATTCAATTATACTTGAACAATACTTTACACGAAACAAAATACGACACAACACATTACAAACTAGCTAAACATTCCGGGTTCAACAGAAAATAAATACTCTCGGGAAAGAACCATGGCTAAGAAAACCCAAGAACAAAATATCCAAATATACAACAAAATATCCAAAAATAACCAACAAAACCACAACTCATACTCGGATACCCCACCCCCAACAAATAAATTATGCATTGTCCCCAATGCATCTATAGCATAAAACATGAGGTGAAGGATACCCTGAGGATGCATCAAGCATTTGTCTAAGTCATGTCTCTATTAATTGTATCAATTAAGGCTGTGGTCTGGCCAGTAGGCTCAATCTCTTAAGCTGGTGTAGATCAGTACAAGTGCCTGAAGGGATCACAAGATCCACTGATGGTGGAAGGGGGCATGTGTTAGTGGAGCCGAAGATAAACTAGCTCCACAACATGTGGTATACTAAATGCAGAACATAACTGATAAACATACTGAGGTAATGAAAAATCTAACTGATAAATAATAAATGCGGAATAAGTCTGAAGTATATAAGTGTAGCTGACATGGCTAATATAAAATTCTGCTAAGTGTTGATTGATTTTTGTTCTAGCTATGAAGCCTTTAAGAATAATGAAGTATTGACTGTTACTGGGACGAACCCCCTGGCATACCAGACTTTCTAAACTAAATAAAGATTGTAAATAAGATAACACCCTGAAAGACTGAGGCTCACCAAATAAGTTGATACTGGAACCTAGCGAGCTGAGTCGTTAACTTGTAAATCATGCAGGCTCCGGGCAAAGTGACGTTAGTACATTTGAATTGCACTAATATGTAAAGCAACTAAAAGAAAGAACTGTAAGCGGGATGCTCGGGAAAGGGCAACCCAAATAAATAAACATGTAATAGATACTGAAACTGAAACTGTAACTGATAAATGTAATGAACAAGAGAAGTGAAGTTATGAGTACTTCATGTTCTGAATATGAAGTCACCTATTTTAGTAGAGTAATGATCTGGGGCCTTAGCCCAATATAAATGCACAAAACTCTGGGGCCTTGGGCCAATATAAATGCACAAAGCTATGGCCTTGGCCAAGTATATGTATACATAAGATTGTGCCTTTGGGCAAAGATGTAGGTGTTCAGCATTCAACAATATACATTTAGGAACTAAAAGTCATATTGAAATGCATAATACTAGAATACTGGTCAACACTGAACTGAGATATGTATTTATGAACTGATTATGAGACCTGAAGCCTTAACTGTTTCTAGACCTGCTCGGTTTATAGACCGAGACTCATGGATATCAAACATGAGTCTCTATTGATTACGTTCTGAGTTCACAATATTCAATATGACAATCATGAACAAATTACGAAACTAGAGAATAGAAGTTCTGCAACTATTCAGGAAACTAAGGCATAACTGTGTTATGAGGCAATTTGTAATAATCAATAAAGAATGTGGCATAGGAAGAATCATCAACATTCTCAAACGTAGAGAGTTGGTCTCACATACCTTAACTTCCTGCTCTTTAGTGTAATACACTGTTCATTGCTTTCTTTCGACTTTAATCTATATCAATATATGTCAATAGAATCAACATTAGCAACAATTTTTATATTTTGGCCATCTAGACATTTTATCAAACACTTGGTGGGCATAAAGCTTCATAGCCCTTATTAATGGTGCTTCTACACTCAATTTCTCATCCTCTTATTTCTAGGTGATTCTATAATTCCAAATAGATATAATTAACATCATTTTTCATCACCCATACGATTACAATAGTCCTAAGCCAACAATTCACCCCATACAATAGTTCATATAGTTTTCTTCATTAAACCCATTAGCTTATCTCAATAATCTATGGTTTATAATATCCAATACTATAATGAACTAGGGGATGAATATAATACCCTTTTGATGCTCACGAAGATTGAATTCAAAATCTAGGGCTCCTCATCTAATAATAATGTTTCAATCGCAGTTCTATTGATTAGAAAGATTTTAATCCAGTTAGAAGGGTACGAAGAACTTGAATTCATGCTAGAATCATTGGGGAACTTACCTTGGAGAGTTATTAAGGCTTGAGAATTGTTCTCTCTAACTTTAGGGTGATATTTCATGATTAGGGATGTTAGGAAAATGAACCCCAAGCTTAAACATAAGAAAAACACAAAAACCTCAAGTTTTGACCCGAAACCCGGCCCATTCGTGATGGGTCTATGATGCAGGGCCACTGCGGGACCTCATGAAGGTGCAACTTCCATTACATAATGTGATTACTCCTTTGTAGTCTGGTATTCAAACCAGATCCAAGGCGAGAAATATGTTTTCCTTCTCAACCTTCTTATCTCAAATTGAGCCTAAAAATATTAAAAAAGCTCTGAAGGATGCTGATTGGATTGCAGTCATGCAAGAAGAGCTTCATCAGTTTGAAAGAAACAAGGTATGACACCTAGTACCTAGACCTTTAGACTGAAAACAAGTTTTATGAATTTGGAAACATTACCAGAAACAAGAAAAGGACGGTGGTTCAAATATACAATCAAGAAGAATGAATTGACTATGATTAGACCTTTGCTCCAGTTGCTAGAATGAAGGCAATAAGAATTTTCATTGCCTTTGCATCTCATATGAAATTCAAATTATTCCAGATAGATATAAAGAGTGCTTTCTTAAATGGTTATCTGAAAGAGGAGGTCTTTATCAAGCAACCTCCTGGATTTGAAGATCATGAACATTCTGAGCATGCTTACAAGCTTGATAAGGCCTTGTATGGCTTGAAGCAATCTCCTAGGGCCTGATACGAGAGGTTGTGAAAATTTCTTATTGAAAATGGTTTCAAAGGGGAAAATTGATAACACTTTATTTCTGAAGAGAGGCAGGACCTTGTTGATTTTCCAGGTCTATGTTGATGATATCATCTTTGGGGCAACAAATGATTCTCTGTGTGAGGAGTTAGATAAGCTCATAGGAAGTAAGTTTGAAATGAGTATAATGGGTGAGCTAAACTTCTTTCTCGGGCTACAAGTCAAACAAACTCCAAAAGGCACTATGATCAGTCAACTGAAGTACATCAAGGAGCTGCTAAAGAGGTTTGAAATGGAGAATGCTAAAATCATGGATACTCCTATTTCTATTTCTACTCAACTGGATGCAGATGAACTTGGTTCTCTGGTGAATGAAACCATGTATAGGGGAATCATTGGATCCTTGCTCTACCTCACTGCAAGCAAACCTGACATTGTGTTTAGTGTTGGTCCGTGTGCTAAATTTCAATCATGTCCAAAGGAATCTCATATGAATGCTGCAAAGTGAATTTTGAGGTATCTTAAAGGGACTCTAGACTTGGTCATCTTCTACCCTTCAAGTGATAATTTTGACCAGGTTTGTTATGCTGATGCTCACTAAGATAGTTACTTGGTGGATAGAAAGAGCATTTCTGGCATGACTCATTTCCTTGGATCGTGTCTGATCTCATGGGATACAAAGTGTTACAGCCTGCAGTTTTTCGTCAAATCATGTCGTGATAAGTCTAAGTGTTTACAGGTAAGTATTGGACCTTGTGTACGGATAACTATTACATATTGTACTTTAAGACTATGTCTTGAACTGCTCCACATTGGTAAGTAGACCCGAGCCCTGAATTTTTTTGGACATATTCAAGTATGCGGATCAAAAGTGTGACGACAGAGATTGGAAATAATGTTTTGTGTATGCCAAAGAAGCTATGGACTAGTGCTACATCACATGATCATGATTATGAGTATATAAAGTGTGTTAAAAATAATTATATGTGTGGTTAGTTTTAACATTGAAGTGTATAGTGGTATATATATATATATATATATATATATATATATATACATGACATATGGTGGATTTCTATGGGATAGACTTTGACTCTTTGAGTTATTTAATTTAGTGGTCCCATGTTGCATTTAAGAGAGCTCTCTTGAGATATCATATGAGTTGTAAAAGTTTTCTTTAAGAATGCCAATGGCAATAACGAACAGCAGCCTCCAGCAATATCTCATTTTTCCATTTTAAGGTAAGCAAAGCTAAGCTTCTTTAGTTGCTTCTTCTTCCAAAATCATAAGACCTCACCTCCATTTCTCACCTCTTTTAGCCCCAAATCAGATTCTAAGCTCTCCTAAGGTCGTTCAAGGTGTTTCACCATATCCAAAGTAAGATCTTTAAGGTTTAAGCTTAAATTCATCCCGCAAGTCGCGTATAGCTAATGTAACTTCCGTTCTTTTGGCTAGCTGCTGTTTTGGAGGTTTCTCCAGTTCGAGTAAGGGAGAAGAAGGGTTGATTCTTGCTATATGAGGTAACAAACCCTCCCCTCTTCATGAATATAAGTTTGTGTAAGTTGTGAGTGTGTTTTCGTCATAAAGAAGTGGCGAGACAATAATCGGAAGTTGTAAATCGATTGTTAGGTTGTGATTTTTGGGCTGATATTGTTGTAATAAGATGCTGGAGATATGGATGGATGGTGTATACGAACTCTTGTCGTTGTTGTGACCTTGAACGGACATGAAGTAGGTAGGAATTTTGTTTAGATGAATTATATAACGAGTTTGTCGTCCGATAAGTTGTTGTTGTGTTTTCCTTAGATTAACCTTTAGTGTTATCATCATCCTTGTAGATTAAGGTATTTAATGACTATCCTTTCTTTTAAAGCATGAAGTTCGAGTCATAAGTACCATTTTCTCAAAAAGCATGTCTTAGAAATGTATTTCACTCGTGAATTGATTGTCCCTTGTAGGGAGTACTTTCCTATCTCATATCATATCCTGTCTAGGTAGGGTTGTCAGCAGTTATTCTGCATATATTGTACTTTCTTGTTCTCCCAAATGGAGTATGTCCAAAAAATCATCGGTAAGGTAGACTAAATATCGTCTAGAAGCAAAGTAAGGCATTTCTAAAAGCAAAAAAGCCAATAGTGCCATATCTATATATGTATATGAGTTACACTTACCACGCTATAATCGGTGGGTGATGGCCCCTATGTGGCGTATTTATGCATTGATTACATACCACTGATTGGGCTACAAACATTCATACATGTAACACTACCACCGAGCTATAATCGGTTGGACGATGGATATATATATATATATACCGAGCTACAATCGGTGGGAAATGGATAGTTATATATGTACTTGAGGATCAATAAGGGTTTCAGAATTTCATTGTTCGCCCTGAGTGGCATACGGGTTATTAGGTTGCTTTTTATACCTTGTTTTATAACTTATGCTTTCATATTATCATTCAGGCCTTATATACCGATACATTTCATTCGTATTGACATCCCTTTTATCGAGGGCATTGTGTTTCATGCTGCAGGTTCAGGTAGAGGTACAGATAGGCCGCCACAGTAGGAGCTTGAGAGTTCAGCCGTCGATTAGTAAGCTTCACTTCTTCTGAGGCTACTAAGTCTGAGGTCGTGAGCCGAGTCTTTCTCATATGTACAGATGATGGGTAGGTCAGGGCCCTATCCTGACCGTCTCACGTTATATTTTTTTAGAGGCTTGAAGACATGTTGCATTTGTCTAGATATGTTGTACGACCTTGCCTGTCTTGATGTTAATCTGTATGATGACCTTGCCACACACACACACACACACACACACACACACATATATATATATATATATATATCTGCAAATTCTGTATTGTTTATATTGATGATGTCTTAATCTTCTCAAATTCTGTGGAAAAACATTTCAAACACCTCAAAACTTTCTTCTATGTTACTAAGAAAAATGGTTTGGTAGTTTCCAAATAAAAAATGAGCCTTTTTCAGACAAAATTAGATTTCTAGGACATTATATATCGCAGAGGAAAACAACCCCTATAGAAATATCCTTAGAATTCGCTAATAAATTCCCTGACAAAATTCTTGATAAAACCCAATTGCAGAGAGTCCTAGGAAGCCTAAACTATGTTTTAGATTTCTGTCCTGAGATTAATAAAATGGCGAAACTACTCCATGATAGACTTAAGAAAAACCCTGCTCCGTGTCTTCATTTAGCAGACCCTCAGCTACCTAAGATCGTAGAAACAGACGCCTCTGACTTAGGTTATGAAGGGATCCTGAAACAAAATTCGGGGGGGGGGGGGGAGAGTATATAGTCCAGTATACTTCTGCCCACTGGAATGATACCCAGAAAAACTATTCCACTATTAAAAAAGAAATTTTGAGCATCGTCTTATGCATACAAAAATTTCAAAGTAGATTTACTAAATCAAATTTTTTTACTCAGAATTGATTGCCAAAGTGCTAGAGAAGTTTTGCAAAAAGATGTTCAAAACCTTGCATCAAAACAGATTTTTGCACGATAGCAAGCCATTCTTAGCATTTTTGATTTTGATATAGAATATATTAAAGGAGAAACAAATTCTGTTCCAGATTTTTTAACTCGTGAATTCCTTCAAAACAGAGAGAAAAACCCAGAAGATCCTCCAAAAAAGAATACCTAAACACCTCTCACTCCTTGACAAATTCCCAAAACTACAAAGGTGAGATTCATAGATAGGAGATCACCCGGAAGGTAAACACACTCAAAATTTTATAAAATTAGAGAAAGAATTTCCAAAACCCTTTCTCAAAAACATTTTTCGAAAAATCTATTTTCAGAAACCATTTCTGAAAATTCAATTTTCAAAAAACCCAACTTGTGATATCACAAGTCCCCAGAAAAATAGTTTGTAAGACTTTCAATTAAAATACCCCATTTTTGTTCAATTTAATTACTGGGATTACCAACAAGCTTGGTTCAATTCCTTTTTTCAAAATACCAAACAAAGCCACACTTGGCTTTTTCATTTCTTGATACCTCATGTAATCCATCACAATTTCCAACATGGTGGAATTCATGGTGGAAGAAATTCGGATCCACACTAGAAATACAAAAACCAGAAGTCACTAAATCTTTCAGTCTCTTCAAATCCCAATATAAACCCTTTGAGGAAGAAAAAGATTTGCGCCACTACATATTTTTCACACAAAATTCCACTTACCATGGGTATTTACATGGTTCGTAGACTATTCAGACAATAAAATCTCTGACAATCCGAAGAAGATTCAAAATCAGATGGCGGGACAGCTTTAAAATACCATTAAGTCTAACACCACAGAAAGTTCAGGAATGGTTAAATGCCTGGAAATCCATTCTAGTACATGCAACTCTACAAACACCACCGGCACCATTACAAACATTGGAGCACACCCAGTTCCTTTCACGAAAATCCCAGATGGCCTCAATGCTTGTAGCGGCCGAAAATCCAGAAGAAATACAAGCCATAATTCTGAAATTTGCACCATCTTCATCAAAACAAGGCTCTTCATCAGAGGAAGAAGAACCAGAGATTGATATTGAAGACAGTCCGGTTTTTGGCAATAATGGATTCTGAAGAAAGTTGCCAAAATAATTCAAAATACCCGGAGTAAATTTTAGACAAAATTCCGACAAAAGAAAGTGCCCAAAAAAGTTACTTTCGAAAAAGCAAAGATTTCAACAATAATTCAAGAAAATGCCAAAAGGATGAATAGTCATTCTCCACTCGGATGAATAGTTATTCTACACTTAGATGAATAGTTAGATTCATTTTTAATTACAAAAATGCCATGCAAAACTCCTATAAAAGGAGACTCCCTCTCCCTTAGTTAAGAAAGATTTTTTTTTCTTACACATTTCTCTTTCTAAACTTCAGATTTAGAGAGAAATGAGAGTTCTTACTAAATTACCCTTTAGGTTAGATTAAAATTTCCCTCAAATACCCATATGATTCAGTTCATATGATCCAAAATACCTTAGAAATTCCCAAGGTATATCTCCTTGATAAAATACTTTGTAAATTCTTTAATATTTTAAATGAATATGATTATGGAAGGTACTACCTCCTAATCTTTTAAATACTTCATGATTTTAAATTCTTTAAATTCCTGCATTAAATACTTGACCGGTTCAACTACCTATTTGATTTAAATTCCTGCAGAACCTTTGATTTATGGTTTCCATAACTGGAACCTTAAATTGTAAGTTAATCTTTATTTACTTTCTGCATATTTCAATTATCCATTGATTCTTCAATCCCTTATATCCCGGTAGAATTGGGACATCCAACAGTTTTAATATAGAACACGTTGTTCCGAATACTCCACAATCATCCAATAAAATCACTGCTCTAACACATGACTCCGACGACAGTGATACTCTAGAACAATTCCAAAACAAAAAACCCTTTGTTAACCATATGGATTGGCAAAAACCAATACAACAGGTACAACAACAGCAATTACAGATTATTCCTGCCCCAGATTCAGGAATAGTCAAACCCCTTGCTCAATCCCGTTTCAATGCCTCTTCCATTTTTGGTTGGAACATAGATGGGATGACCGAATACATTATTCTTAGTTTTCTTCAACAAATGACCATGGCCGCAAATACCTACAAAACTCAAAATGGTACGCAAGACAAGACCATTGCGGAACTGCTCATCGCAGGTTTCTCTGGTCAATTGAAAGATTGATGGGATATTTATCTCGCTGATCAACAAAAGGAAGATATCCTCAATTCCATAAAAACTGATGAAGAAGGAATACAAATCCTTGATGAACAAGGTGAACCCCTACAAGATGTCGTAGCAACCTTGATTCTCACAATCTCTTTAAACTTCATAAGAGATTCTTCACATTTGAAAGATAAAAATGCCGAGTTACTTTCCAACCTCACATACAAAAAACTCAGTGATTTCCAATGGTACAAATACCTTCTTAACCAGAGTTATGCTCAACAAAGATTCCAACCAGCCATTTTGGAAAGAGAAATTCCTGGCCGGACTACCTACCCTTTTAGGAGAAAAGGTTAGGAACAAAATCAAAGATAATTGTGGAAAACAAATTATACCCTACAGTGAGTTTACACACGGACAACTTGTCAGTGTGACTCAACAGGAAGGTTTAAAGATCTGTCAAGACTTGAAATTACAAAAACTCCTCAAACTGGAGCTAAAGAGAACTAAGTGCGAACTTGGAACTTTTTGCAAACAGTTTGACACGAATTTCTCAAAACCCTCTTCTAGTTGTACAGGAAACTGTAGCAAGACTCATAAATCCCTTAAGAGTACTTCAAGAGGTTACAAAAGGAGAGATTTCAGCAAAACCAACGAAAAGTATAACAAAAACTCCTACAAAAATACTCATCATTCCAAAAAACCAAATACCAAAAAAACTGATTCTAAATACAAAGACATTACGTGTTACAAATGTCACAAAAAGGGTCATACGTCAAAATACTGCAAAATGAACCAGAAATTACAAGAATTGAAGCTCGACGATGAAGTCACCAAAAAAATCTCCAATCTTCTCATTGATTCCTCCGATTCAAATACCGAGTCAGAAGCTCACTACTTTTCTCTGTTTTATGAAGACAACAAAGCCCTTCAAATAGATGAATTGCTCACAAGCAGTTCTTCTGAAAATCCTGATAAGGGTAAGGAAAAACTTGTTTGTGTTTTAACCAAGGATCAAGAATTCATGTTAGAGATGGTTCAAAACATAGATGTCAAACATCAAAAAGATTATTTGAATAAACTCCTCAAATCATTTACTGACGAGAAAAAAGATTTCAAAAATACAATTTTACCAAATACCTACGACTTGACAAAAATCCTGAAAAACGGTAAAAGAATGAAAGAATCCAAAGAAACCCCAGTTCTAGAACTCCAGAGGGAGGTGAAACAAATCAAAGTAGAGATCAAGGCTCTACGAGAAAAACAAGAACAAGACTCTCTTCTACTACAAACAGTCCTTTCAAAAACACAGGATACTTATAAATCCAGTTCCGAGTCTGACAACTCCGCATCCAAAATCCAGAAGAACCTCTGACAACCCTTTTATTAAAGAAGTCCCACAAGAATTCCTTACTGTTTTAAGACAGATCACGTCCAAGAAATACCTTATTCAGATAACCCTTAATATCTCAAGCAATTTTAGAATTACTACTATTGCTCTTTTTGACAATGGTGTTGATTCGAACTGCATAAAAACATGTATAATACCTAATAAATTTCATGAAAATACCCAAGAAACTCTAGCGGTGGCTAATAACACAAAGCTAGAAATTAATTGCCAAACCAGTGTGTCTATTATTATTAATGGAGTTTCTATAGCAACATCGTTTGTCTTAGTAAAAGACATTCACAACTCCGTTATCTTAGGAACACCATTTATAAATCTTATCACCCCTATAAGGTAGATAATGATTTCATCTCTTTTGATTCCAATAAAAAAATTAAAATTCCCTTTTCAGACAAAACCAAAAGCTAGTGACCTCAATCTGATTAAAACTTATTCTTGTCACCTAGGCGAATTAAGGAATAGTTTTTAGATCAGAATTCTGAGTCCCCAAGAAACTATAATACCCGTTCCATCAAATTGATTGATACATTTGCATACACAAAATTTTTGCATAATTTACAATATCAAAAACAGTTTCAAAACATTGCATTAAATAATATTTTTTTGCAAATTGATTCCTGACATTTTTTACTTTAAAAATCTTTTAACCAGTGGTTTACTCAAAAACAGAAGAGAAAACCCACAGATTTCTGATACTGGTAACAACGCAGAGATGCCCTATCACTACCTCTTGCCCCATAAATTATACCCTACAGTGAGTTTACATACGGACAGGAAGGTCTAAAGATCTGTCAACACCAGAAATTACAAAAATATCTCAAACTGGAGCTAAAGAGAACTAAGTGCGAACTTGGAACTTTTTGCAAACAGTTTGATATGAATTTCTCAAAACCCTCTTCTAGTTGTACAGGAAACTGTAGCAAGACTCCTAAATCCCTTAAGAGTACTTCAAGAGGTTACAAAAGGAGAGATTTCAGCAAAACCAATGAAGAGTATTACAAAAACCCCAACAAAAATACTCATCATTCCAAAAAACCAAATACCAAAAAAGCTGATTCCAAATACAAAGACATTACGTGTTACAAATGTCACAAAAAGGGTCATACGTCGAAATACTGCAAAATGAACCAGAAATTACAAGAATTGAAGCTCGACGATGAAGTGACCAAAAAATCTCCAATCTTCTCATTGATTCCTCCTATTCAAATACCGAGTCAGAAGCTCACTACTTTTCTCTATTTTTTGAAGACAACAAAGCCCTTCAAATAGATGAATTGATCACAAGCAGTTCTTCTGAAAATCCTGATAAGGGTAAGGAAAAACTTGTTTGTGTTTTAACCAAGGATCAAGAATTCATGTTAGAGATGGTTCAACACATAGATGTCGAACATCAAAAATATTATTTGAATAAACTCCTCAAATCCTTCTGAGACGAGAAAAAGATTTCAAAAATACGATTTTGCCAAATACCTACGACTTGACAAAAATCACGAAAAAGCGGTAAAAGAATGAAAGAATCCAAAGAAACCCAGTTCTAGAACTCCAGAGGAGGTGAAACAAATCAAAGTATAGATCAAGGCTCTACGAGAAAAACAAGAACAAGACTCTCTTCTACTACAAACAGTCCTTTCAAAAACCCAGGATACTTGAGATCCAGTTAAGTCCGACAACTCGCATCCGAAATCCAGAAGAACCTCTGACAACCCTTTTTTTAAAGAAGTCCCACAAGAATTCCTTACTGTTTTAAGATAAATCACGTCCAAGAAATACCTTGTTCAGATAACCCTTAATATCTCAAGCAATTTTAGAATTACTACTATTGCTCTTTTTGACAATGGTGTTGATCCGAACTGCATAAAAACATGTCTAATACCTAATAAATTTCATGAAAATACCCAGGAAACTCTAGCGGTGGCTAATAACACAAGCTAGAAATTAATTACCAAACCAGTGTGTCTGTTATTATTAATGGAGTTTCTATAGCAACATCGTTTGTCTTAGTAAAAGACATTCACAACTCCGTTATCTTAGGAACACCATTTATAAATCTTATCACCCCTATAAGGTAGATAATGATTTCATCTCTTTTGATTCCAATAAAAAAAATTAAAATTCCCTTTTCAGACAAAACCAAAAGCTAGTGACCTCAATCTGATTAAAACTTATTCTTGTTACCTAGGCGAATTAAGGAATAGTTTTTAGATCAGAATTCTGAGTCCCCTAGAAACTATGATACCCGTTCCATCAAATTGATTGATACATTTGCATACACAAAAATTTTGCATAATTTACAATATCAAAAACAGTTTCAAAACATTGCATTAAATAATATTTTTGCAAATTGATTCTGACATTTTTACTTTAAAAATCTTTTAACCATGGTTTACTCAAAAGCAGAAGAAAACCCACAGTTTACGATCTTGGTAACAACGCAGAGATGCCCTATCACTACCTCTTGCCCCATAAATTATACCCTACAGTGAGTTTACATACGGACAGGAAGGTCTAAAGATCTCACAACACCGTAAATTACAAAAATATCTCAAACTGGAGCTAAAGAGAACTAAGTGCGAACTTGGAACTTTTGCAAACAGTTTGATATGAATTTCTCAAAACCCTCTTCTAGTTGTACAGAAAGCGTAGCAAGACTCCTAAATCCCTTAAGAGTACTTCAAGAGGTTACAAAAGGAGAGATTTCAAGAAACCAATGAAGAGTATTACAAAAACCCCAACAAAAATACTCATCATTCCAAAAACCAAATACCAAAAAGTCGATTCCAAATACAAAGACATTACGTGTTACAAATGTCACAAAAAGGGTCATACGTCGAAATCTTGCCAAAATGAACCGTAAATTACAAGAATTGAAGCTCGACGATGAAGTGACCAAAAATCTCCAATCTTCTCATTGATTCCTCCTATTCAAATACCGAGTCGAAGCTCACTACTTTTCTCTATTTTACGAAGACAACAAAGCCCTTCAAATAGATGAATTGATCACAAGCTCTTACGAAAATCCTGATAAGGGTAAGGAAAAACTTGTTTGTGTTTTAACCAAGGATCAAGAATTCATGTTAGAGATGGTTCAACAAATAGATGTCGAACATCAAAAATATTATTTGAATAAACTCCTCAAATCCTTCTGAGGACGAGAAAAAGATTTCAAAAATACGATTTTGCCAAATACCTACGACTTGACAAAAATCTGAAAAAGCGGTAAAAGAATGAAAGAATCCAAAGAAACCCAGTTCTAGAACTCCAGAGGAGGTGAAACAAATCAAAGTATAGATCAAGGCTCTACGAGAAAAACAAGAACAAGACTCTCTTCTACTACAAACAGTCCTTTCAAAAACCCAGGATACTTCTGAATCCAGTTCCGAGTCTGACAACTCCGCATCCGAAATCCAGAAGAACCTCTGACAACCCTTTTTTTAAAGAAGTCCCATAAGAATTCCTTACTGTTTTAAGACAAATCACGTCCAAGAAATACCTTGTTCAGATAACCCTTAATATCTCAAGCAATTTTAGAATTACTACTATTGCTCTTTTTGACAATGGTGTTGATCCGAACTGCATAAAAACATGTCTAATACCTAATAAATTTCATGAAAAAACCCAGGAAACTCTAGCGGTGGCTAATAACACAAGCTAGAAATTAATTGCCAAACCAGTGTGTCTGTTATTATTAATGGAGTTTCTATAGCAACATCGTTTGTCTTAGTAAAAGACATTCACAACTCCGTTATCTTAGGAACACCATTTATAAATCTTATCACCCCTATAAGGTAGATAATGATTTCATCTCTTTTGATTCCAATAAAAAAAATTAAAATTCCCTTTTCAGACAAAACCAAAAGCTACTGACCTCAATTTGATTAAAACTTATTCTTGTCACCTAGGCGAATTAAGGAATAGTTTTTAGATCAGAATTCTGAGTCCCCTAGAAACTATGATGCCCGTTCCATCAAATTGATTGATACATTTGCATACACAAAAATTTTGCATAATTTACAATATCAAAAACAGTTTCAAAACATTGCATTAAATAATATTTTTTGCAAATTGATTCCTGACATTTTTTACTTTAAAAATCTTTTAACCAGTGGTTTACTCAAAAACAGGAGAGAAAACCCACAGATTTCTGATACTGGTAACAACGCAGAGATGCCCTATCACTACCTCTTGCCCCACAAATTATACCCTACAGTGAGTTTACATACAGACAGGAAGGTCTAAAGATCTGTCAACACTTGAAATTACAAAAACATCTCAAACTGGAGCTAAAGAGAACTAAGTGCGAACTTGGAACTTTTTGCAAACAGTTTGATATGAATTTCTCAAAACCCTCTTCTAGTTGTACAGGAAACGGTAGCAAGACTCCTAAATCCCTTAAGAGTACTTCAAGAGGTTACAAAATGAGAGATTTCAGCAAAACCAACGAAGAGTATTACAAAAACCCCAACAAAAATACTCATCATTCCAAAAAATCAAATACCAAAAGTCGATTCCAAATACAAAGACATTACGTGTTACAAATGTCACAAAAAGGGTCATACGTCAAATCTTTAAATGAACCAGAAATTACAAGAATTGAAGCTCGACGATGAAGTGACCAAAAAATCTCCAATCTTCTCATTGATTCCTCCTATTAAAATACCGAGTCAGAAGCTCACTACTTTTCTCTATTTTCTGAAGACAACAAAGTCCTTCAAATAGATGAATTGCTCAAAAGCAGTTCTTCTGAAAATCCTGATAAGGGTAAGGAAAAACTTGTTTGTGTTTTAACCAAGGATCAATAATTCATGTTAGAGATGGTTCAACACATAGATGTCGAACATCAAAAATATTATTTGAATAAACTCCTCAAATCCTTTCTGAGACGAGAAAAAGATTTCAAAAATACGATTTTGCCAAATACCTACGACTTGACAAAAATCTGAAAAAGCGGTAAAAGAATGAAAGAATCCAAAGAAACCCAGTTCTAGAACTCCAGAGGAGGTGAAACAAATCAAAGTATAGATCAAGGCTCTACGAGAAAAACAAGAACAAGACTCTCTTCTACTACAAACAGTCCTTTCAAAAACCCAGGATACTTCTGAATCCAGTTCCGAGTCTGACAACTCCGCATCCGAAATCCAGAAGAACCACTGACAACCCTTTTTTTAAAGAAGTCCCACAAGAATTCCTTACTGTTTTAAGACAAATCACGTCCAAGAAATACCTTGTTCAGATAACCCTTAATATCTCAAGCAATTTTAGAATTACTACTATTGCTCTTTTTGACAATGGTGTTGATCCGAACTGCATAAAAACATGTCTAATACCTAATAAATTTCATGAAAATACCCAGGAAACTCTAGCGGTGGCTAATAACACAAGCTAGAAATTAATTACCAAACCAGTGTGTCTATTATTATTAATGGAGTTTCTATAGCAACATCGTTTGTCTTAGTAAAAGACATTCACAACTCCGTTATCTTAGGAACACCATTTATAAATCTTATCACCCCTATAAGGTAGATAATGATTTCATCTCTTTTGATTCCAATAAAAAAATTTAAATTCCCTTTTCAGACAAAACCAAAAGCTAGTGACCTCAATCTGATTAAAACTTATTCTTGTCACCTAGGCGAATTAAGGAATAGTTTTTAGATCAGAATTCTGAGTCCCCTAGAAACTATAATACCCGTTCCATCAAATTGATTGATACATTTGCATACACAAAAATTTTGCATAATTTACAATATCAAAAACAGTTTCAAAACATTGCATTAAATAATATTTTTTTGCAAATTGATTCCTGACATTTTTTACTTTAAAAATCTTTTAACCAGTGGTTTACTCAAAAACATGAGAGAAAACCCACAGATTTCTGATACTGGTAAATACGCAGAGATGCCCTATCACTACCTCTTGCCCCACAAATTATACCCTACAGTGAGTTTACATACAGACAGGAAGGTCTAAAGATATGTCAACACTTGAAATTACAAAAACATCCCAAACTGGAGCTAAAGAGAACTAAGTGCGAACTTGGAACTTTTTGCAAACAGTTTGATATGAATTTCTCAAAACACTCTTCTAGTTGTACAGGAAATGGTAGCAAGACTCCTAAATCCCTTAAGAGTACTTCAAGAGGTTACAAAAGGAGAGATTTCAGCAAAACCAACGAAGAGTATTACAAAAACCCCAACAAAAATACTCATCATTCCAAAAAATCAAATACCAAAAAAGCTGATTTCAAATACAAAGACATTACGTGTTACAAATGTCACAAAAAGGGTCATACGTCGAAATACTGCAAAATGAACCAGAAATTACAAGAATTGAAGCTCGACGATGAAGTGACCAAAAAATCTCCAATCTTCTCATTGATTCCTCCTATTCAAATACCGAGTCAGAAGCTCACTACTTTTCTCTATTTTCTGAAGACAACAAAGCCCTTCAAATAGATGAATTGCTCACAAGCAGTTCTTCTGAAAATCCTGATAAGGGTAAGGAAAAACTTGTTTGTGTTTTAACCAAGGATCAAGAATTCATGTTAGAGATGGTTCAACAAATAGATGTCGAACATCAAAAATATTATTTGAATAAACTCCTCAAATCCTTTACAGACGAGAAAAAAGATTTCAAAAATACGATTTTGCCAAATACCTACGACTTGACAAAAATCCTGAAAAACGGTAAAAGAATGAAAGAATCCAAAGAAACCCCAGTTCTAGAACTCCAGAGGGAGGTGAAACAAATCAAAGTATAGATCAAGGCTCTACGAGAAAAACAAGAACAAGACTCTCTTCTACTACAAACAGTCCTTTCAAAAACCCAGGATACTTCTGAATCCAGTTCCGAGTCTGACAACTCCACATCCGAAATCCAGAAGAACCTCTGACAACCCTTTTTCTAAAGAAGTCCCACAAGAATTGCTTACTGTTTTAAGACAAATCACGTCCAAGAAATACCTTGTTCAGATAACCCTTAATATCTCAAGCAATTTTAGAATTACTACTATTGCTCTTTTTGACAATGGTGTTGATCCGAACTGCATAAAAACATGTCTAATACCTAATAAATTTCATGAAAATACCCAAGAAACTATAGCGGTGGCTAATAACACAAGCTAGAAATTAATTACCAAACCAGTGTGTCTATTATTATTAATGGAGTTTCTATAGCAACATCGCTTGTCTTAGTAAAAGACATTCACAACTCCGTTATCTTAGGAACACCATTTATAAATCTTATCACCCCTATAAGGTAGAAAATGATTTCATCCCTTTTGATTCCAATAAAAAAAATTAAAATTCCCTTTTCAGACAAAACCAAAAGCTAGTGACCTCAATCTGATTAAAACTTATTCTTGTCACCTAGGTGAAATTAAGGAATAGTTTTTAGATCAGAATTCTGAGTCCCCTAGAAACTATGATACCCGTTCCATCAAATTGATTGATACATTTGCATACACAAAATTTTTGCATAATTTACAATATCAAAAACAGTTTCAAAACATTGCATTAAATAATATTTTTTTGCAAATTGATTCCTGACATTTTTTACTTTAAAAATCTTTTAACCAGTGGTTTACTCAAAAACATGAGAGAAAACCCACAGATTTCTGATACTGGTAACAACGCAGAGATGCCCTATCACTACCTCTTGCCCCACAAATTATACCCTACAGTGAGTTTACATACAGACAGGAAGGTCTAAAGATCTGTCAACACTTGAAATTACAAAAACATCTCAAACTGGAGCTAAAGAGAACTAAGTGCGAACTTGGAACTTTTTGCAAACAGTTTGATATGAATTTCTCAAAACCCTCTTCTAGTTGTACAGGAAACGGTAGCAAGACTCCTAAATCCCTTAAGAATACTTCAAGAGGTTACAAAAGGAGAGATTTCAGCAAAACCAACGAAGAGTATTACAAAAACCCCAACAAAAATACTCATCATTCCAAAAAATCAAATACCAAAAAAGCTGATTCCAAATACAAAGACATTACGTGTTACAAATGTCACAAAAAGGGTCATACGTCGAAATACTGCAAAATGAACCAGAAATTACAAGAATTGAAGCTCGACGATGAAGTGACCAAAAAATCTCCAATCTTCTCATTGATTCCTCATATTCAAATACCGAGTCAGAAGCTCACTACTTTTCTCTATTTTCTGAAGACAACAAAGCCCTTCAAATAGATGAGTTGCTCACAAGCAGTTCTTCTGAAAATCCTGATAAGGGTAAGAAAAAAATTGTTTGTGTTTTAACCAAGGATCAAGAATTCATGTTAGAGATGGTTCAACACATAGATGTCGAACATCAAAAATATTATTTGAATAAACTCCTCAAATCCTTTACAGACGAGAAAAAAGATTTCAAAAATACGATTTTGCAAAATACCTACGACTTGACAAAAATCCTGAAAAATGGTAAAAGAATGAAAGAATCCAAAGAAACCCCAGTTCTAGAACTCCAGAGGGAGGTGAAATAAATCAAAGTATAGATCAAGGCTCTACGAGAAAAACAAGAACAAGACTCTCTTCTACTACAAACAGTCCTTTCAAAAACCAAGGATACTTCTGAATCCAGTTCCGAGTCTGACAACACCGCATCCGAAATCCAGAAGAACCCCTGACAACCCTTTTATTAAAGAAGTCCCACAAGAATTCCTTACTGTTTTAAGACAAATCACGTCCAAGAAATACCTTGTTCAGATAACCCTTAATATCTCAAGCAATTTTAGAATTACTACTATTGCTCTTTTTGACAATGGTGTTGATCCGAACTGCATAAAAACATGTCTAATACCTAATAAATTTCATGAAAATACCCAAGAAACTCTAGCGGTGGCTAATAACACAAAGCTAGAAATTAATTGCCAAACCAGTGTGTCTGTTATTATTAATGGAGTTTCTATAGCAACATCGTTTGTCTTAGTAAAAGACATTCACAACTCCGTTATCTTAGGAACACCATTTATAAATCTTATCACCCCTTATAAGGTAGATAATGATTTCATCTCTTTTGATTCCAATAAAAAAAATTAAAATTCCCTTTTCAGACAAAACCAAAAGCTAGTGACCTCAATCTGATTAAAACTTATTCTTGTCACCTAGGCGAATTAAGGAATAGTTTTTATATCAGAATTCTGAGTCCCCTAGAAACTATGATGCCCGTTCCATCAAATTGATTGATACATTTGCATACACAAAATTTTTGCATAATTTACAATATCAAAAACAGTTTCAAAACATTGCATTAAAAAATATTTTCTGCAAATTGATTCCTGACATTTTTTACTTTAAAAATCTTTTAACCAGTGGTTTACTCAAAAACATGAGAGAAAACCCACAGATTTCTGATACTGGTAAATACGCAGAGATGCCCTATCACTACCTCTTGCCCCACAAATTATACCCTACAGTGAGTTTACATACGGACAGGAAGGTCTAAAGATCTGTCAACACCAGAAATTACAAAAATATCTCAAACTGGAGCTAAAGAGAACTAAGTGCGAACTTGGAACTTCTTGCAAATAGTTTGATATAAATTTCTCAAAACCCTCTTCTAGTTGTACAGGAAACTGTAGCAAGACTCCTAAATCCCTTAAGAGTACTTCAAGAGGATACAAAAGGAGAGATTTCAGCAAAACCAACGAAGAGTATTACAAAAACCCCAACAAAAATACTCATCATTCCAAAAAACCAAATACCAAAAAAGGTGATTCCAAATACGAAGACATTACGTGTTACAAATGTCACAAAAAGGGTCATACGTCGAAATACTGTAAAATGAACCAGAAATTACAAGAATTGAAGCTCGACGATGAAGTGACCAAAAAATCTCCAATCTTCTCATTGATTCCTCCTATTCAAATACCGAGTCAGAAGCTCACTACTTTTCTCTATTTTCTGAAGACAACAAAGCCCTTCAAATAGATGAATTGCTCACAAGCAGTTCTTCTGAAAATCCTGATAAGGGTAAGGAAAAACTTGTTTGTGTTTTAACCAAGGATCAAGAATTCATGTTAGAGATGGTTCAACACATAGATGTCGAACATCAAAAATATTATTTGAATAAACTCCTCAAATCCTTTACAGACGAGAAAAAAGATTTCAAAAATACGATTTTGCCAAATACCTACGACTTGACAAAAATCCTGAAAAACGGTAAAAGAATGAAAGAATCCAAAGAAACCCCAGTTCTAGAACTCCAGAGGGAGGTGAAACAAATCAAAGTATAGATCAAGGCTCTACGAGAAAAACAAGAACAAGACTCTCTTCTACTACAAACAGTCCTTTCAAAAACCCAGGATACTTCTGAATCCAGTTCCGAGTCTGACAACTCCGCATCCGAAATCCAGAAGAACCTCTGACAACCCTTTTTTTAAAGAAGTCCCACAAGAATTCCTTACTGTTTTAAGACAAATCACGTCCAAGAAATACCTTGTTCAGATAACCCTTAATATCTCAAGCAATTTTAGAATTACTACTATTGCTCTTTTTGACAATGGTGTTGATCCGAACTGCATAAAAACATGTCTAATACCTAATAAATTTCATGAAAATACCCAGGAAACTATAGCGGTGGCTAATAACACAAGCTAGAAATTAATTACCAAACCAGTGTGTCTGTTATTATTAATGGAGTTTCTATAGCAACATCGTTTGTCTTAGTAAAAGACATTCACAACTCCGTTATCTTAGGAACACCATTTATAAATCTTATCACCCCTATAAGGTAGATAATGATTTCATCTCTTTTGATTCCAATAAAAAAATTAAAATTCCTTTTCGAGACAAAACCAAAAGCTTGTGACCTCAATCTGATTAAAACTTATTCTTGTCACCTAGGCGAATTAAGGAATAGTTTTTAGATCAGAATTCTGAGTCCCCTAGAAACTATGATACCCGTTCCATCAAATTGATTGATACATTTGCATACACAAAAATTTTGCATAATTTACAATATCAAAAACAGTTTCAAAACATTGCATTAAATAATATTTTTTGCAAATTGATTCCTGACATTTTTTACTTCAAAAATCTTTTAACCAGTGGTTTACTCAAAAACATGAGAGAAAACCCACAGATTTATGATACTGGTAACAACGCAGAGATGCCCTATCACTACCTCTTGCCCCACAAATTATACCCTACAGTGAGTTTACATACGGACAGGAAGGTCTAAAGATCTGTCAACACCAGAAATTACAAAAATATCTCAAACTGGAGCTAAAGAGAACTAAGTGCGAACTTGGAACTTTTTGCAAACAGTTTGATATGAATTTCTCAAAACCCTCTTCTAGTTGTACAGGAAACTGTAGCAAGACTCCTAAATCCCTTAAGAGTACTTCAAGAGGTTACAAAAGGAGAGATTTCAAGAAACCAATGAAGAGTATTACAAAAACCCCAACAAAAATACTCATCATTCCAAAACCAAATACCAAAAAAGTCGATTCCAAATACAAAGACATTACGTGTTACAAATGTCACAAAAAGGGTCATACGTCGAAATCTCGCAAAATGAACCGAAATTACAAGAATTGAAGCTCGACGATGAAGTGACCAAAAAATCTCCAATCTTCTCATTGATTCCTCCTATTCAAATACCGAGTCAGAAGCTCACTACTTTTCTCTATTTTGTGGAGACAACAAAGCCCTTCAAATACATGAATTGCTCATGGCAGTTCTTCTGAAAATCCTGATAAGGGTAAGGAAAAACTTATTTGTGTTTTAACCAAGGATCAAGAATTCATGTTAGAGATGGTTCAACACATAGATGTCGAACATCAAAAATATTATTTGAATAAACTCCTCAAATCCTTTACAGACGACAAAAATGATTTCAATAATACGATTTTGCCAAATACCTACGACTTGACAAAAATCCTGAAAAACGGTAAAAGAATGAAGGAATCCAAAGAAACCCCAGTTCTAGAACTCCAGAGGGAGGTGAAACAAATCAAAGTATAGATCAAGGCTCTACGAGAAAAACAAGAACAAGACTCTCTTCTACTACAAACAGTCCTTTCAAAAACCCAGGATACTTCTGAATCCAGTTCCGAGTCTGACAACTCCGCATCGAAATCCAGAAGAACCTCTGACAACCCTTTTTTTAAAGAAGTCCCACAAGAATTCCTTACTGTTTTAAGACAAATCACGTCCAAGAAATACCTTGTTCAGATAACCCTTAATATCTCAAGCAATTTTAGAATTACTACTATTGCTCTTTTTGACAATGGTGTTGATCCGAACTGCATAAAAACATGTCTAATACCTAATAAATTTCATGAAAAAACCCAGGAAACTCTAGCGGTGGCTAATAACACAAGCTAGAAATTAATTGCCAAACCAATTATTATGCATTATTATTAATGGTGTTTCTATAGCAACATCGTTTGTCTTAGTAAAAGACATTCACAACTCCGTTATCTTAGGAACACCATTTATAAATCTTATCACCCCTATAAGGTAGATAATGATTTCATCTCTTTTGATTCCAATAAAAAAAATTAAAATTCCCTTTTCAGACAAAACCAAAAGCTAGTGACCTCAATCTGATTAAAACTTATTCTTGTCACCTAGGCGTATTAAGGAATAGTTTTTAGATCAGAATTCTGAGTCCCCTAGAAACTATGATACCCGTTCCATCAAATTGATTGATACATTTGCATACACAAAAATTTTGCATAATTTACAATATCAAAAACAGTTTCAAAACATTGCATTAAATAATATTTTTTGCAAATTGATTCCTGACATTTTTTATTTTAAAAATCTTTTAACCAGTGGTTTACTCAAAAACAGAAGAGAAAACCCACAGATTTATGATACTGGTAACAACGCAGAGATGCCCTATCACTACCTCTTGCCCCACAAATTATACCCTACAGTGAGTTTACATACAGACAGGAAGGTCTAAAGATCTGTCAACACTTGAAATTACAAAAACATCTCAAACTGGAGCTAAAGAGAACTAAGTGCGAACTTGGAACTTTTTGCAAACAGTTTGATATGAATTTCTCAAAACCCTCTTCTAGTTGTACAGGAAACGGTAGCAAGACCCCTAAATCCCTTAAGAGTACTTCAAGAGGTTACAAAAGGAGAGATTTCAGCAAAACCAACGAAGAGTATTACAAAAACCCCAACAAAAATACTCATCATTCCAAAAAATCAAATACCAAAAAAGCTGATTCCAAATACAAAGACATTACGTGTTACAAATGTCACAAAAAGGGTCATACGTCGAAATCGCCAAAATGAACCGAAATTACAAGAATTGAAGCTCGACGATGAAGTGACCAAAAATCTCCAATCTTCTCATTGATTCCTCCTATTCAAATACCGAGTCAAGCTCACTACTTTTCTCTATTTTCAAGACAACAAAGCCCTTCAAATAGATGAATTGCTCACAAGCAGTTCTTCCAAAATCCTGATAAGGGTAAGGAAAAACTTGTTTGTGTTTTAACCAAGGATCAAGAATTCATGTTAGAGATGGTTCAACACATAGATGTCGAACATCAAAAATATTATTTGAATAAACTCCTCAAATCCTTCTGAGACGAGAAAAAGATTTCAAAAATACGATTTTGCCAAATACCTACGACTTGACAAAAATCCTGAAAAAGCGGTAAAAGAATGAAAGAATCCAAAGAAACCCAGTTCTAGAACTCCAGAGGAGGTGAAACAAATCAAAGTATAGATCAAGGCTCTACGAGAAAAACAAGAACAAGACTCTCTTCTACTACAAACAATCCTTTCAAAAACCCAGATACTTGAATCCAGCCCGAGTCCGACAACTCCGCATCCGAAATCCGTAAGAACCTCTCGACAACCCTTTTTAAAGAAGTCCCACAAGAATTCCTTCTTGTTTTAAGACAAATCACGTCCAAGAAATACCTTGTTCAGATAACCCTTAATATCTCAAGCAATTTTAGAATTACTACTATTGCTCTTTTGACAATGGTGTTGATCCGAATCGCATAAAAACATGTCTAATACCTAATAAATTTCATGAAAATACCCAGAAACTCTAGCGGTGGCTAATAACACAAGCTAGAAATTAATTACCAAACCAAGTGTATGCATTATTATTAATGGAGTTTCTATAGCAACATCGTTTGTCTTAGTAAAAGACATTCACAACTCCGTTATCTTAGGAACACCATTTATAAATCTTATCACCCCTATAAGGTAGATAATGATTTCATCTCTTTTGATTCCAATAAAAAAAATTAAAATTCCCTTTTCAGACAAAACCAAAAGCTAGTGACCTCAATCTGATTAAAACTTATTCTTGTCACCTAGGCGAATTAAGGAATAGTTTTTAGATCAGAATTCTGAGTCCCCTAGAAACTATGATACCCGTTCCATCAAATTGATTGATACATTTGCATACACAAAAATTTTGCATAATTTACAATATCAAAAACAGTTTCAAAACATTGCATTAAATAATATTTTTTGCAAATTGATTCCTGACATTTTTTACTTCAAAAATCTTTTAACCAGTGGTTTACTCAAAAACATGAGAGAAAACCCACAGATTTCTGATACTGGTAACAACGCAGAGATGCCCTATCACTACCTCTTGCCCCATAAATTATACCCTACAGTGAGTTTACATACGGACAGGAAGGTCTAAAGATCTGTCAACACCAGAAATTACAAAAATATCTCAAACTGGAGCTAAAGAGAACTAAGTGCGAACTTGGAACTTTTTGCAAACAGTTTGATATGAATTTCTCAAAACCCTCTTCTAGTTGTACAGGAAACTGTAGCAAGACTCCTAAATCCCTTAAGAGTACTTCAAGAGGTTACAAAAGGAGAGATTTCAGCAAAACCAATGAAGAGTATTACAAAAACCCCAACAAAAATACTCATCATTCCAAAAAACCAAATACCAAAAAAGCTGATTCCAAATACAAAGACATTACGTGTTACAAATGTCACAAAAAGGGTCATACGTCGAAATACTGCAAAATGAACCAGAAATTACAAGAATTGAAGCTCGACGATGAAGTGACCAAAAAATCTCCAATCTTCTCATTGATTCCTCCTATTCAAATACCGAGTCAGAAGCTCACTACTTTTCTCTATTTTCTGAAGACAACAAAGCCCTTCAAATAGATGAATTGCTCACAAGCAGTTCTTCTGAAAATCCTGATAAGGGTAAGGAAAAACTTATTTGTGTTTTAACCAAGGATCAAAAATTCATGTTAGAGATGGTTCAACACATAGATGTCGAACATCAAAAATATTATTTGAATAAACTCCTCAAATCCTTTACAGACGACAAAAATGATTTCAATAATACGATTTTGCCAAATATCTACGACTTGACAAAAATCCTGAAAAACGGTAAAAGAATGAAGGAATCCAAAGAAACCCCAGTTCTAGAACTCCAGAGGGAGGTGAAACAAATCAAAGTATAGATCAAGGCTCTACGAGAAAAACAAGAACAAGACTCTCTTCTACTACAAACAGTCCTTTCAAAAACCCAGGATACTTCTGAATCCAGTTCCGAGTCTGACAACTCCGCATCGAAATCCAGAAGAACCTCTGACAACCCTTTTTTTAAAGAAGTCCCACAAGAATTCCTTACTGTTTTAAGACAAATCACGTCCAAGAAATACCTTGTTCAGATAACCCTTAATATCTCAAGCAATTTTAGAATTACTACTATTGCTCTTTTTGACAATGGTGTTGATCCGAACTGCATAAAAACATGTCTAATACCTAATAAATTTCATGAAAAAACCCAGGAAACTCTAGCGGTGGCTAATAACACAAGCTAGAAATTAATTGCCAAACCAGTGTGTCTGTTATTATTAATGGAGTTTCTATAGCAACATCGTTTGTCTTAGTAAAAGACATTCACAACTCCGTTATCTTAGGAACACCATTTATAAATCTTATCACCCCTATAAGGTAGATAATGATTTCATCTCTTTTGATTCCAATAAAAAAAATTAAAATTCCCTTTTCAGACAAAACCAAAAGCTAGTGACCTCAATCTGATTAAAACTTATTCTTGTCACCTAGGCGTATTAAGGAATAGTTTTTAGATCAGAATTCTGAGTCCCCTAGAAACTATGATACCCGTTCCATCAAATTGATTGATACATTTGCATACACAAAAATTTTGCATAATTTACAATATCAAAAACAGTTTCAAAACATTGCATTAAATAATATTTTTTGCAAATTGATTCCTGACATTTTTTATTTTAAAAATCTTTTAACCAGTGGTTTACTCAAAAACAGAAGAGAAAACCCACAGATTTATGATACTGGTAACAACGCAGAGATGCCCTATCACTACCTCTTGCCCCACAAATTATACCCTACAGTGAGTTTACATACAGACAGGAAGGTCTAAAGATCTGTCAACACTTGAAATTACAAAAACATCTCAAACTGGAGCTAAAGAGAACTAAGTGCGAACTTGGAACTTTTTGCAAACAGTTTGATATGAATTTCTCAAAACCCTCTTCTAGTTTTACAGGAAACGGTAGCAAGACCCCTAAATCCCTTAAGAGTACTTCAAGAGGTTACAAAAGGAGAGATTTCAGCAAAACCAACGAAGAGTATTACAAAAACCCCAACAAAAATACTCATCATTCCAAAAAATCAAATACCAAAAAAGCTGATTCCAAATACAAAGACATTACGTGTTACAAATGTCACAAAAAGGGTCATACGTCGAAATACTGCAAAATGAACCAGAAATTACAAGAATTGAAGCTCGACGATGAAGTGACCAAAAAATCTCCAATCTTTTCATTGATTCCTCCTATTCAAATACCGAGTCAGAAGCTCACTACTTTTCTCTATTTTCTGAAGACAACAAGGCCCTTCAAATAGAGGAATTGCTCACAAGCAGTTCTTCTGAAAATCCTGATAAGGGTAAGGAAAACCTTGTTTGTGTTTTAACCAAGGATCAAGAATTCATGTTAGAGATGGTTCAACACATAGATGTCGAACATCAAAAATATTATTTGAATAAACTCCTCAAATCCTTTACAGACGAGAAAAAAGATTTCAAAAATTCGATTTTGCCAAATACCTACGACTTGACAAAAATCCTGAAAAACGGTAAAAGAATGAAAGAATCCAAAGAAACCCCAGTTCTAGAACTCCAGAGGGAGGTGAAACAAATCAAAGTATAGATCAAGGCTCTCTGAGAAAAACAAGAACAAGACTCTCTTCTACTACAAAAGTCCTTTAAAAACCCAGATACTTACAGATCCAGCCCGAGTCCGACAACTCCGCATCCGAAATCCGTAAGAACCTCGACAACCCTTTTATTAAAGAAGTCCCACAAGAATTCCTTCTTGTTTTAAGATAAATCACGTCCAAGAAATACCTTGTTCGGATAACCCTTAATATCTCAAGCAATTTTAGAATTACTACTATTGCTCTTTTTGACAATGGTGTTGATCCGAATCGCATAAAAACATGTCTAATACCTAATAAATTTCATGAAAATACCCAAGAAACTCTAGCGGTGGCTAATAACACAAAGCTAGAAATTAATTGCCAAACCAAGGTGTGTTCATATTATTAATGGAGTTTCTATAGCAACATCGTTTGTCTTAGTAAAAGACATTCACAACTCCGTTATCTTAGGAACACCATTTATAAATCTTATCACCCCTTATAAGGTAGATAATGATTTCATCTCTTTTGATTCCAATAAAAAAAATTAAAATTCCCTTTATAGACAAAACCAAAAGCTAGTGACCTCAATCTGATTAAAACTTATTCTTGTCACCTAGGCGAATTAAGGAATAGTTTTTAGATCAGAATTCTGAGTCCCCTAGAAACTATGATACCCGTTCCATCAAATTGATTGATACATTTGCATACACAAAATTTTTGCATAATTTACAATATCAAAAATAGTTTCAAAACATTGCATTAAATAATATTTTTTGCAAATTGATTCCTGACATTTTTTACTTTAAAAATCTTTTAACCAAAGGGTTTACTCAAAAACAGAAGAGAAAACCCACAGATTTCTGATACTGGTAACAACGCAGAGATGCCCTATCACTACCTCTTGCCCCATAAATTATACCCTACAGTGAGTTTACATACGGACATGAAGGTCTAAAGATCTGTCAACACCAGAAATTACAAAAACATCTCAAACTGGAGCTAAAGAGAACTAAGTGCGAACTTGGAACTTTTTGCAAACAGTTTGATATGAATTTCTCAAAACCCACTTCTAGTTGTACAGGAAACTGTAGCAAGACTCCTAAATCCCTTAAGAGTACTTCAAGAGGTTACAAAAGGAGAGATTTCAAAGAAACCAATGAAGAGTATTACAAAAACCCCAACAAAAATACTCATCATTCCAAAAACCAAATACCAAAAAGTCGATTCCAAATACAAAGACATTACGTGTTACAAATGTCACAAAAAGGGTCATACGTCGAAATCGCCAAAATGAACCAGAAATTACAAGAATTGAAGCTCGACGATGAAGTGACCAAAAATCTCCAATCTTCTCATTGATTCCTCCTATTCAAATACCGAGTCAAGCTCACTACTTTTCTCTATTTTCAAGACAACAAAGCCCTTCAAATAGATGAATTGCTCACAAGCGCTTCTTACGAAAATCCTGATAAGGGTAAGGAAAAACTTATTTGTGTTTTAACCAAGGATCAAGAATTCATGTTAGAGATGGTTCAACACATAGATGTCGAACATCAAAAATATTATTTGAATAAACTCCTCAAATCCTTCTGACGACAAAAATGATTTCAATAATACGATTTTGCCAAATACCTACGACTTGACAAAAATCCTGGAAAACGGTAAAAGAATGAAGGAATCCAAAGAAACCCCAGTTCTAGAACTCCAGAGGGAGGTGAAACAAATCAAAGTATAGATCAAGGCTCTACGAGAAAAACAAGAACAAGACTCTCTTCTACTACAAACAGTCCTTTCAAAAACCCAGGATACTTCTGAATCCAGTTCCGAGTCTGACAACTCCGCATCCGAAATCCAGAAGAACCTCTGACAACCCTTTTTTTAAAGAAGTCCCACAAGAATTCCTTACTGTTTTAAGACAAATCACGTCCAAGAAATACCTTGTTCAGATAACCCTTAATATCTCAAGCAATTTTAGAATTACTACTATTGCTCTTTTTGACAATGGTGTTGATCCGAACTGCATAAAAACATGTCTAATACCTAATAAATTTCATGAAAAAACCCAGAAAACTCTAGCGGTGGCTAATAACACAAGCTAGAAATTAATTGCCAAACCAATGTGTCTGTTATTATTAATGGTGTTTCTATAGCAACATCGTTTGTCTTAGTAAAAGACATTCACAACTCCGTTATCTTAGGAACACCATTTATAAATCTTATCACCCCTATAAGGTAGATAATGATTTCATCTCTTTTGATTCCAATAAAAAAAATTAAAATTCCCTTTTCAGACAAAACCAAAAGCTAGTGACCTCAATCTGATTAAAACTTATTCTTGTCACCTAGGCGTATTAAGGAATAGTTTTTAGATCAGAATTCTGAGTCCCCTAGAAACTATGATACCCGTTCCATCAAATTGATTGATACATTTGCATACACAAAAATTTTGCATAATTTACAATATCAAAAACAGTTTCAAAACATTGCATTAAATAATATTTTTGCAAATTGATTCTGACATTTTTATTTTAAAAATCTTTTAACCAAAGGGTTTACTCAAAAGCAGAAGAAAACCCACAGATTTATGATACTGTAACAACGCAGAGATGCCCTATCACTACCTCTTGCCCCACAAATTATACCCTACAGCTTAGTTCACATACAGACATGTGAAGGTCTAAAGATCTCACAACACTTGAAATTACAAAAACATCTCAAACTGGAGCTAAAGAGAACTAAGTGCGAACTTGGAACTTTTTGCAAACAGTTTGATATGAATTTCTCAAAACCCTCTTCTAGTTGTACAGGAAACGGTAGCAAGACCCCTAAATCCCATAAGAGTACTTCAAGAAATTACAAAAGCAGAGATTTCAAAGAAACCAACGAAGAGTATTACAAAAACCCCAACAAAAATACTCATCATTCCAAAAAATCAAATACCAAAAAAGCTGATTCCAAATACAAAGACATTACGTGTTACAAATGTCACAAAAAGGGTCATACGTCGAAATACTGCAAAATGAACCAGAAATTACAAGAATTGAAGCTCGACGATGAAGTGACCAAAAAATCTCCAATCTTCTCATTGATTCCTCCTATTCAAATACCGAGTCAGAAGCTCACTACTTTTCTCTATTTTCTGAAGACAACAAAGCCCTTCAAATAGAGGAATTGCTCACAAGCAGTTCTTCTGAAAATCCTGATAAGGGTAAGGAAAACCTTGTTTGTGTTTTAACCAAGGATCAAGAATTCATGTTAGAGATGGTTCAACACATAGATGTCGAACATCAAAAATATTATTTGAATAAACTCCTCAAATCCTTTACAGACGAGAAAAAAGATTTCAAAAATACGATTTTGCCAAATACCTACGACTTGACAAAAATCCTGAAAAACGGTAAAAGAATGAAAGAATCCAAAGAAACCCCAGTTCTAGAACTCCAGAGGGAGGTGAAACAAATCAAAGTATAGATCAAGGCTCTACGAGAAAAACAAGAACAAGACTCTCTTCTACTACAAAAAGTCCTTTAAAAAAC
Organism: Anisodus acutangulus; assembly: GCA_029783415.1. Taxonomy (NCBI): domain Eukaryota; kingdom Viridiplantae; phylum Streptophyta; class Magnoliopsida; order Solanales; family Solanaceae; genus Anisodus; species Anisodus acutangulus. Next base: position 3,960,795 of record CM056498.1, on the reverse strand, counting down.
CCAGGATACTTCTGAATCCAGTTCCGAGTCTGACAACTCCGCATCCGAAATCCAGAAGAACCTCTGACAACCCTTTTATTAAAGAAGTCCCACAAGAATTCCTTACTGTTTTAAGATAAATCACGTCCAAGAAATACCTTGTTCAGATAACCCTTAATATCTCAAGCAATTTTAGAATTACTACTATTGCTCTTTTTGACAATGGTGTTGATCCGAACTGCATAAAAACATGTCTAATACCTAATAAATTTCATGAAAATACCCAAGAAACTCTAGCGGTGGCTAATAACACAAAGCTAGAAATTAATTGCCAAACCAGTGTGTCTGTTATTATTAATGGAGTTTCTATAGCAACATCGTTTGTCTTAGTAAAAGACATTCACAACTCCGTTATCTTAGGAACACCATTTATAAATCTTATCACCCCTTATAAGGTAGATAATGATTTCATCTCTTTTGATTCCAATAAAAAAAATTAAAATTCCCTTTATAGACAAAACCAAAAGCTAGTGACCTCAATCTGATTAAAACTTATTCTTGTCACCTAGGCGAATTAAGGAATAGTTTTTAGATCAGAATTCTGAGTCCCCTAGAAACTATGATACCCGTTCCATCAAATTGATTGATACATTTGCATACACAAAATTTTTGCATAATTTACAATATCAAAAATAGTTTCAAAACATTGCATTAAATAATATTTTTTGCAAATTGATTCCTGACATTTTTTACTTTAAAAATCTTTTAACCAGTGGTTTACTCAAAAACAGAAGAGAAAACCCACAGATTTCTAATACTGGTAACAACGCAGAGATGCCCTATCACTACCTCTTGCCCCATAAATTATACCCTACAGTGAGTTTACATACGGACATGAAGGTCTAAAGATCTGTCAACACCAGAAATTACAAAAACATCTCAAACTGGAGCTAAAGAGAACTAAGTGCGAACTTGGAACTTTTTGCAAACAGTTTGATATGAATTTCTCAAAACCCACTTCTAGTTGTACAGGAAACTGTAGCAAGACTCCTAAATCCCTTAAGAGTACTTCAAGAGGTTACAAAAGGAGAGATTTCAGCAAAACCAATGAAGAGTATTACAAAAACCCCAACAAAAATACTCATCATTCCAAAAAACCAAATACCAAAAAAGCTGATTCCAAATACAAAGACATTACGTGTTACAAATGTCACAAAAAGGGTCATACGTCGAAATACTGCAAAATGAACCAGAAATTACAAGAATTGAAGCTCGACGATGAAGTGACCAAAAAATCTCCAATCTTCTCATTGATTCCTCCTATTCAAATACCGAGTCAGAAGCTCACTACTTTTCTCTATTTTCTGAAGACAACAAAGCCCTTCAAATAGATGAATTGCTCACAAGCAGTTCTTCTGAAAATCCTGATAAGGGTAAGGAAAAACTTATTTGTGTTTTAACCAAGGATCAAGAATTCATGTTAGAGATGGTTCAACACATAGATGTCGAACATCAAAAATATTATTTGAATAAACTCCTCAAATCCTTTACAGACGACAAAAATGATTTCAATAATACGATTTTGCCAAATACCTACGACTTGACAAAAATCCTGGAAAACGGTAAAAGAATGAAGGAATCCAAAGAAACCCCAGTTCTAGAACTCCAGAGGGAGGTGAAACAAATCAAAGTATAGATCAAGGCTCTACGAGAAAAACAAGAACAAGACTCTCTTCTACTACAAACAGTCCTTTCAAAAACCCAGATACTTTCAATCCGCCCGAGTCTGACAACTCCGCATCCGAAATCCAGAAGAACCTCTGACAACCCTTTTTTTAAAGAAGTCCCACAAGAATTCCTTACTGTTTTAAGACAAATCACGTCCAAGAAATACCTTGTTCAGATAACCCTTAATATCTCAAGCAATTTTAGAATTACTACTATTGCTCTTTTTGACAATGGTGTTGATCCGAACTGCATAAAAACATGTCTAATACCTAATAAATTTCATGAAAAAACCCAGAAAACTCTAGCGGTGGCTAATAACACAAGCTAGAAATTAATTGCCAAACCAATGTGTCTGTTATTATTAATGATGTTTCTATAGCAACATCGTTTGTCTTAGTAAAAGACATTCACAACTCCGTTATCTTAGGAACACCATTTATAAATCTTATCACCCCTATAAGGTAGATAATGATTTCATCTCTTTTGATTCCAATAAAAAAAATTAAAATTCCCTTTTCAGACAAAACCAAAAGCTAGTGACCTCAATCTGATTAAAACTTATTCTTGTCACCTAGGCGTATTAAGGAATAGTTTTTAGATCAGAATTCTGAGTCCCCTAGAAACTATGATACCCGTTCCATCAAATTGATTGATACATTTGCATACACAAAAATTTTGCATAATTTACAATATCAAAAACAGTTTCAAAACATTGCATTAAATAATATTTTTTGCAAATTGATTCCTGACATTTTTTATTTTAAAAATCTTTTAACCAGTGGTTTACTCAAAAACAGAAGAAAACCCACAGATTTATGATACTGGTAACAACGCAGAGATGCCCTATCACTACCTCTTGCCCCACAAATTATACCCTACAGTGAGTTTACATACAGACAGGAAGGTCTAAAGATCTGTCAACACTTGAAATTACAAAAACATCTCAAACTGGAGCTAAAGAGAACTAAGTGCGAACTTGGAACTTTTTGCAAACAGTTTGATATGAATTTCTCAAAACCCTCTTCTAGTTGTACAGGAAACGGTAGCAAGACCCCTAAATCCCTTAAGAGTACTTCAAGAGGTTACAAAAGGAGAGATTTCAGCAAAACCAACGAAGAGTATTACAAAAACCCCAACAAAAATACTCATCATTCCAAAAAATCAAATACCAAAAAAGCTGATTCCAAATACAAAGACATTACGTGTTACAAATGTCACAAAAAGGGTCATACGTCGAAATACTGCAAAATGAACCAGAAATTACAAGAATTGAAGCTCGACGATGAAGTGACCAAAAAATCTCCAATCTTCTCATTGATTCCTCCTATTCAAATACCGAGTCAGAAGCTCACTACTTTTCTCTATTTTCTGAAGACAACAAAGCCCTTCAAATAGAGGAATTGCTCTAAGCGCTTCTTCTGAAAATCGTGATAAGGGTAAGGAAAACCTTGTTTGTGTTTTAACCAAGGATCAAGAATTCATGTTAGAGATGGTTCAACACATAGATGTCGAACATCAAAAATATTATTTGAATAAACTCCTCAAATCCTTTACAGACGAGAAAAAAGATTTCAAAAATACGATTTTGCCAAATACCTACGACTTGACAAAAATGCTCAAAAAGCGGTAAAAGAATGAAAGAATCCAAAGAAACCCCAGTTCTAGAACTCCAGAGGGAGGTGAAACAAATCAAAGTATAGATCAAGGCTCTACGAGAAAAACAAGAACAAGACTCTCTTCTACTACAAAAAGTCCTTTCAAAAACCCAGGATACTTCTGAATCCAGTTCCGAGTGTGACAACTCCGCATCCGAAATCCAGAAGAACCTCTGACAACCCTTTTATTAAAGAAGTCCCACAAGAATTCCTTACTGTTTTAAGATAAATCACGTCCAAGAAATACCTTGTTCAGATAACCCTTAATATCTCAAGCAATTTTAGAATTACTACTATTGCTCTTTTTGACAATGGTGTTGATCCGAACTGCATAAAAACATGTCTAATACCTAATAAATTTCATGAAAATACCCAAGAAACTCTAGCGGTGGCTAATAACACAAAGCTAGAAATTAATTGACAAACCAGTGTGTCTGTTATTATTAATGGAGTTTCTATAGCAACATCGTTTGGCTTAGTAAAAGACATTCACAACTCCGTTATCTTAGGAACACCATTTATAAATCTTATCACCCCTTATAAGGTAGATAATGATTTCATCTCTTTTGATTCCAATAAAAAAATTAAAATTCCCTTTATAGACAAAACCAAAAGCTTGTGACCTCAATCTGATTAAAACTTATTCTTGTCACCTAGGCGAATTAAGGAATAGTTTTTAGATCAGAATTCTGAGTCCCCTAGAAACTATGATACCCGTTCCATCAAATTGATTGATACATTTGCATACACAAAAATTTTGCATAATTTACAATATCAAAAACAGTTTCAAAACATTGCATTAAATAATATTTTTTGCAAATTGATTCCTGACATTTTTTACTTTAAAAATCTTTTAACCAGTGGTTTACTCAAAAACAGAAGAGAAAACCCACAGATTTCTGATACTGGTAACAACGCAGAGATGCCCTATCACTACCTCTTGCCCCATAAATTATACCCTACAGTGAGTTTACATACGGACAGGAAGGTCTAAAGATCTGTCAACACCAGAAATTACAAAAATATCTCAAACTGGAGCTAAAGAGAACTAAGTGCGAACTTGGAACTTTTCGCAAACAGTTTGATATGAATTTCTCAAAACCCTCTTCTAGTTGTACAGAAAACTGTAGCAAGACTCCTAAATCCCTTAAGAGTACTTCAAGAGGTTACAAAAGGAGAGATTTCAGCAAAACCAACGAAGAGTATTACAAAAACCCCAACAAAAATACTCATCATTCCAAAAAACCAAAAACCAAAAAAACTGATTCCAAATACAAAAACATAACCTGTTACAAAACGCACAAAAAAGATCATACGTCGAAATCTTTGCAAAATGAACCAGAAATTACAAGAATTGAAGCTCGACGATGAAGTGACCAAAAAATCTCCAATCTTCTCATTGATTCCTCCTATTCAAATACCGAGTCAGAAGCTCACTACTTTTCTCTATTTTCTGAAGACAATAAAGCCCTTCAAATAGAGGAATTGCTCACAAGCAGTTCTTCTGAAAATCCTGATAAGGGTAAGGAAAAACTTATTTGTGTTTTAACCAAGGATCAAGAATTCATGTTAGAGATGGTTCAACACATAGATGTCGAACATCAAAAATATTATTTGAATAAACTCCTCAAATCCTTTACAGACGAAAAAAAAGATTTCAAAAATACGATTTTGCCGAATACCTACGACTTGACAAAAATCCTGAAAAATGGTAAAAGAATGAAAGAATCCAAAGAAACCCCAGTTCTAGAACTCCAGAGGGAGGTGAAACAAATCAAAGTATAGATCAAGGCTCTACGAGAAAAACAAGAACAAGACTCTCTTCTACTACAAAAAGTCCTTTCAAAAACCCAGGATACTTCTGAATCCAGTTCTGAGTCTGACAACTCCGCATCCGAAATCCAGAAGAACCTCTGACAACCCTTTTATTAAAGAAGTCCCACAAGAATTCCTTACTGTTTTAAGATAAATCACGTCCAAGAAATACCTTGTTCAGATAACCCTTAATATCTCAAGCAATTTTAGAATTACTACTATTGCTCTTTTTGACAATGGTGTTGATCCGAACTGCATAAAAACATGTCTAATACCTAATAAATTTCATGAAAATACCCAAGAAACTCTAGCGGTGGCTAATAACACAAAGCTAGAAATTAATTGCCAAACCAGTGTGTCTGTTATTATTAATGGAGTTTCTATAGCAACATCGTTTGTCTTAGTAAAAGACATTCACAACTCCGTTATCTTAGGAACACCATTTATAAATCTTATCACCCCTTATAAGGTAGATAATGATTTCATCTCTTTTGATTCCAATAAAAAAAATTAAAATTCCCTTTATAGACAAAACCAAAAGCTAGTGACCTCAATCTGATTAAAACTTATTCTTGTCACCTAGGCGAATTAAGGAATAGTTTTTAGATCAGAATTCTGAGTCCCCTAGAAACTATGATACCCGTTCCATCAAATTGATTGATACATTTGCATACACAAAATTTTTGCATAATTTACAATATCAAAAATAGTTTCAAAACATTGCATTAAATAATATTTTTTGCAAATTGATTCCTGACATTTTACTTTAAAAATCTTTTAACCAGTGGTTTACTCAAAAACAGAAGAGAAAACCCACAGATTTCTAATACTGGTAACAACGCAGAGATGCCCTATCACTACCTCTTGCCCCATAAATTATACCCTACAGTGAGTTTACATACGGACATGAAGGTCTAAAGATCTGTCAACACCGTAAATTACAAAAACATCTCAAAGCTGGAGCTAAAGAGAACTAAGTGCGAACTTGGAACTTTTTGCAAACAGTTTGATATGAATTTCTCAAAACCCACTTCTAGTTGTACAGGAAACTGTAGCAAGACTCCTAAATCCCTTAAGAGTACTTCAAGAGGTTACAAAAGGAGAGATTTCAGCAAAACCAATGAAGAGTATTACAAAAACCCCAACAAAAATACTCATCATTCCAAAAAACCAAATACCAAAAAAGCTGATTCCAAATACAAAGACATTACGTGTTACAAATGTCACAAAAAGGGTCATACGTCGAAATACTGCAAAATGAACCAGAAATTACAAGAATTGAAGCTCGACGATGAAGTGACCAAAAAATCTCCAATCTTCTCATTGATTCCTCCTATTCAAATACCGAGTCAGAAGCTCACTACTTTTCTCTATTTTCTGAAGACAACAAAGCCCTTCAAATAGATGAATTGCTCACAAGCAGTTCTTCTGAAAATCCTGATAAGGGTAAGGAAAAACTTATTTGTGTTTTAACCAAGGATCAAGAATTCATGTTAGAGATGGTTCAACACATAGATGTCGAACATCAAAAATATTATTTGAATAAACTCCTCAAATCCTTTACAGACGAGAAAAAAGATTTCAAAAATACGATTTTGCCAAATACCTACGACTTGACAAAAATCCTGAAAAACGGTAAAAGAATGAAAGAATCCAAAGAAACCCCAGTTCTAGAACTCCAGAGGGAGGTGAAACAAATCAAAGTATAGATCAAGGCTCTACGAGAAAAACAAGAACAAGACTCTCTTCTACTACAAAAAGTCCTTTCAAAAACCCAGGATACTTCTGAATCCAGTTCCGAGTGTGACAACTCCGCATCCGAAATCCAGAAGAACCTCTGACAACCCTTTTATTAAAGAAGTCCCACAAGAATTCCTTACTGTTTTAAGATAAATCACGTCCAAGAAATACCTTGTTCAGATAACCCTTAATATCTCAAGCATTTTAGAATTACTACTATTGCTATTTTTGACACTGGTGCTGATCTGAACTGCATAAAAACATGTCTAATACCTAATAAATTTCATGAAAATACCCAGAAAAATAAAGCGGCGGCTAACAACACAAAGCTAGAAAATAATTCCCAGACCAGTGCGTCCGTTATTATTAATGGAGTTTCTATAGCAACATCTTTTGTCTTACTAAAAGACATTCACAACTCTGTAATCTTAGGAACACCATTTATAAATCTTATCACCCCGTATAATGTAGATAATGATTTCATCTCTTTTGATTCCAATAAAAAGAATTTAAAATTCTCTTTTCTGACAAAACCAAAAGCTAGTGACCTCAATCTGATTAAAACTTATTCTTGTCACCTAGGCGAATTAAGGAATAGTTTTTAGATTAGAATTCTGAGTCCCCTAGAAACTATGATACCCGTTCCATCAAATTGATTGATTACTTTGCATACACAAAATTTTTGAAGCATAATTTACAATATCAAAAGCAGCTTCAAAACATTGCATTAAAAAATATTATCTGCAAATTGATTCCCGACATTTAAAAATCTTTTAACCAGTGGTTTACTCAAACACAGGAGAGTAAACCCACATATTTCTCATACTGGTTACAACACAGAGATTTCCTATCACTGCCTCTTGCCCCACTGTCTGTGCTACAAGGAAAACATATCCAGGAAGGACATGCGGGAATCCAGGTAATACTATGTCCACGCAATGTGTGGAGCCTTGCTCCAAAAGAGAAAATATGAGATACCTCCACCAATAAATACACCATTGTTGCACCACAACAACAAACAAATTCCATGACCCTAAAAAAACCCATAAACGCCAAACCAATAAAAGAAGAAAAAGAAATATTCCCTGCCAAATCTCCTGCCGAAAAACCCCTGACATGATATGACGCAGTTTAGAAAAAAGAAAACGAAAATGCCACAGCATCTGTGCAGAAAACACCAGAAACTCCCGCACAGGAAATAACTGCTGAATATCTTCTGCAACTCCTTGTGAAATCCCCAGAATTACAGCAGACATTGTTACAACTTCAGATTCCCAAACAAGAAGTTGCTCAAAGCACAGGAGAGGAAAAAACCACTCAAAATTTTACAAAAATCTAGAAAGGAGAATCTTCAAAAACCCTTTCTCAAAAACAATTTTTAAAACTCTAACTTGAGAATGAAGAATCTTCAAAAATCATTTCTCAAAAACAATTTTCAAAAAATCAACTTGTGGTACCACATGTCCCCAAAAAACCTGCTCCTAAATTTTTCATAAAACCGTTTTTAAAAATATTGTGACTCTTGAAAAAAGATTTTTTAATGAAGACCTTTTTTTAGCATTACAAAATTATTTTAGAGCACAATGGTTTTACAAATCATGTGAGATTTTAAAAAACCTATAGTTTTACCATGCTATCCTTGAAATCTCCGGATCAGCAACAATAAAAAATAATTATTTTAAAAATAACTCAGTTCCCTCTTATTCCATGTGTAAAATGCTTAATATAATTGCTCCAGGCGATTGGGGGAATGATCTGCCTCAACTCCTAAATTTCCCAGATACCTATAAAAATGAACCATTTTTTTATATTCCTTTTAATTACTGGAATTACCAACAAGCTTAGTTCAATTCCTTCTTTATTCAAAATACCAACCAAAGCCACACTTGGCTTTTCCATTTTGATACCTCATGTAATCCATCACAATTCCTAACATGGTGGAATTCACGGTGGGAACAATTCAGATCCACCTTAGAAATACAAAAACCAGAAGTCACTAAATCTTTCAGCCTATTCATATCACAATATAAACCCTCTGAGGAAGAAAAATGATTTGTGTCACTACACCTTTTTTCACAAAAAATTCCACTTACCATGGGTATTTACATGGTTCGTAGATTATTCGGACAATAAAGTCCCAACAATCCGAAGAAGATTCAAAATTAGATGGTGGAACAGCTTTAAAATACCACTAAGTCTCACACCACAAAAAGTCCAGGAATGGTTAAATGCCAGAAAATCCATTCCAGTACAGGCGCCTATACAAACACCACCGACACCACTACAAATACCGGAGCACACCCAGTTCCTTTCACGGAAATCCCATATGGCCTCAATGCTTGCAGCGGCCAAAAATCCAGAGGAAATGCAAGCCATAATTCTGAAATTTGCACCGTCTTCATCAAAACAAGGCTCTTCGTCAGAGGAAGAAGAATCAGAGATTGATATTAAAGACAGTTCGGTTTTTGGCAACAGTGGATTCTGAAGAAAGTTGCCTAAAGAATTCAAAATGCCCAGAGTAGAGTTCAGACAAAATTCCGCTACAAAAGAAAGTGCTCGAAAAAGCTGCTTTCAAAAAAGTAAAAAGCAAAAGCAAATATTCCAACAATAATTCAAGAAAATGCCAAAATGATGAATAGTCATTCTCCACTCAGATGAATAGTTATTCTCCACTTAAATGAATAGTTAGATTCCTTTTTAATTACAAAAATGCCATGTAAAACTCCTATGAAAGGAGACTCCCTCTCCCTTAGTTAGAAAAGCTGTTTTTTCTTACACATTTCTCTTTCTAAACTTCAGATTTAGAGAGAAGTGAGAGTTCTTACTAAATTCCCCTTTAGGTTAGATTAAAATTCCCCTTTAGGTTAGATTAAAATTCCCCTTTAGGTTAGATTAAAATTCCCCTCAAATACCCATATGATTCAGTTCATATGACCCATATCATATGACTCATATCATATGATCCAAAATACCGTAGAAATTTCCAAGGTATATCTCCTTGATAAAATACTTTGTAAATTCTTTAATATTTTAAATGAATATGATTATGGACAGTACTACCTCATAATCTTTTAAATTCTTTAAATTCTTGCATTAAATATTTGGCCGGTTCAACCGCATATTTGATTTAAATTCCTGCAGAACCTTTGATTTATGGTTTCCATAACTGGAACCTTAAATTGTAAGTTAATCTTTATTTACTTTATGCATATTTCAATTATCCATTGATTCTTCAATCCCTTATATCCCGATTTATTCCCTGTCTGTTATCCCCTTTAGATCCCCGACCTAAGTTATTCCTGCAGAACCTTTGATTTATGATTTTCATAATTGAAACCTTAAATTGTAAGTTAATCTTTATTTACTTTCTGCATATTTCAATTATCCATTGATTCTTCAATCCCTTATATCCCGATTCCTTCCCTGTCTGTTATCCCCTTTAGATCCTCGGTATCAAATCCATAAAGGGTAGAGATAGAGAGAATAATGTCCACTTCAGATGAGATTCCTTGTTAGAGGTTCGGGTTCTTCCGAGGTTTTGTATTTAGGATAGTCCGGGGTCGGTAAGTCCTCAACGAACGCAGACAGTTATACCTTAGGGAAGGCCTTTGATTGTAGGAAGAGTCTGGGTGCTATGTTAATAGGAGTTCCATAACATGGATCCGTTTCTCAACAAATCTACTTCTTGTGATTTTGGTTCATCTTCTTCCATGGATTCAAAGAAGATAATAAACACCGAAGAAATCTTGATACAAGATTTTGAAAAATCTATTGATAATTGGGAAATACCGAGAGTAAATCGAGATCAGATTTACAAAAATTCCAAATACCAGTCATTCAAAACCGATTTCACCATCAAAACATAGGAAAGAGATATCCAATTATCTCAACCTTTTGAAACAATCCAATTACTTTCTCAAAATTCCCTGAAGAGACACAGAGAAAGAAATTACAAATATATCCATATTGAATTAGTCCAAGTAGGGATAAAATCCCTTACGAAGGAAGAATTAGACACCTCAATCCTTGCTATCTTGCGTGATGCCAGATTCACAAATTTCGAAGATTCCCCATTGAGTTATGTTGAGTCTAGTCTCTGCACATGACCAATATCTTTTGACTGTTACCCAAATTTCTCAGTTTTTTTAAATGACAAAAATATCCAAAAATCCCTTGTCTTACAAATCAAGACTCACAATTACCAAATGCTTGAAGGATCGATTACCATAGCTATAATTTATAGAATTCATTTACAAAGCTATGACTTCAGCTTTTGCTACAAAAGTCAGATACCATAGTAAGAAAGGCGAAACCCTTCTTTTACAAACAAATCTTTCCAGATCTAACACTGTTATACCAGGACCTATTAGATGGAAGGATATTACCCTACCAGAAGAATGGATCTTAGAAGGTGTTGTGAAACCTGAACCTTTAGAAACTTCCCAACCAAATACCCGTCTCAGAGAAATAACCCAATACCAAGATGGTAGAGTCAGTCTATCGTTCCATAGAAAATCTACGAGTAGTAGATACGATGATTCTAGTTCCATAGAAACCCTTGACGTAGGAAGAGTCTCACAGATTCCTTCAGTCATAAATACTCCATACAAAATGAAACCAAGACATTCTAAGTCAGATTTACCCAATCTACGAAACGTAGACTACTCCAACGAAATACCGAGACCCGTTTATGAAAATTTCACTGTTAGAGAAAAGATAGAGGACCAGGAACCTACTAGTCTGACTTTTTCCTCGATTACAGAGAACATAGTAAGAGAAATTGGTGTTTTAGAAAAAGATTTCAAAGTAGACAAAAAATTCCTACAAAATGATTTTTATGAAAAATACAATCTAGAAAAACGAATTTGGTTCTTCAAAACCGTTTCAAAAACTAGGATGCAAATACAGGAAAAATTCGACGAGTTTGTTAATGAACATAGGATAAACATCCTTTTCTTTGACTGGTTCGATTATTATTCCTCAGAAAATTCCATTGATTATCCCTTTTCTAGTACTGTAAATCCCGTTACGACTAGGAACAAATCACCGGAGTGGGAAACCCTAGCTGATTCTAGGAAAATCCAGTCCAATCACCCTCCTCTACAAGGTATTAAGTTAAACATTCATGGCTGCCCTATAGACGCGATTCCTCTTAAGAATCCTGCAGAGGATGAAAAAACAAATACCAAAAATATCCTCGCACAAAACAATTTCACCAATATCAGTTTGAATACCCTAGGAAAACAACTCAATAGGGTAGAAAAACACATAAAAACCAACCCTTTAGTCACCATAGATTCCACATATACGACTAAGGATATGAAATTGAAAAGTCAAAGCCCTATCTTTAAACCCTTTTAGGTGTCCAAAGATGGTGTCGAAAATATCCAGCAAAACAAGTCTGAATTTATTCAGGCTATTCAGGATCAATTGAGTAGAATTGAGACATCCAACAGTTTTAATACAGAACACGTTGTTCCAGATACTCCACAATCATCCAATAAAATCATTGCTCTAACACATGACTCCGACGACAGTGATACTCCAGAACAATTCCAAAACAAAAAACCCTTTGTTAACCATATGGATTGGCAAAAACCAATACAACAGGTACAACAACAGCAATTACAGATTATTCCTGCCCCAGATTTAGGAATAGTCAAATCCCTTGCTCAATCCCGTTTCAATGCCTCTTCCATTTTTGGTTGGAACATAGATGGGATGACCGAATACATTATTCTTAGTTTTCTTCAACAAATGACCATGGCCGCAAATACCTACAAAACTCAAAATGATACGTAAGACAAGATCATTGCGGAACTGCTCATCGCAGGTTTCTCTGGTCAATTGAAAGGTTGATGGGATAATTATCTCGCTGATCAACAAAAGGAAGATATCCTCAATTCCATAAAAACTTATGAAGAAGGAATACAAATCCTTGATGAACAAGGTGAACCCCTACAAGATGTCGTAGCAACCTTGATTCTCACAATCTCTTTAAACTTCATAAGAGATTCTTCACATTTGAAAGATAAAAATGCCGAGTTACTTTCCAACCTCAAATGCAAAAAACTCAGTGATTTCCAATGGTACAAAAATACCTTCTTAACGAGAGTTATGCTTAGGGAAGATTCCAACCAGCCATTTTGGAAAGAGAAATTCCTGGCCGGACTACCTACCCTTTTAGGAGAAAAGGTTAGGAACAAAATCAAAGATAATTGTGGAAAATAAAGTATACCCTACAGTGAGTTTACATATGGACAGGAAGGTCTAAATATATGTCAACACCTGAAATTACAAAAACATCTCAAACTGGAGCTAAAGAGAACTAAGTGCGAACTTGGAACTTTTTGCAAACAGTTTGATACGAATTTCTCAAAACCCTCTTCTAGTTGTACAGAAAACTGTAGCAAGACTCATAAATCCGTTAAGAGTACTTCAAGAGCTTACAAAAGGAGAGATTTCAGCAAAACCAACGAAGAGTATTACAAAAACCCCTACAAAAATACTCATCGTTCCAAAAAACCAAATACCAAAAAAGCTGATTCCAAATACAAAGACATTACGTGTTACAAATGTCACAAAAAAGGTCATACATCAAAATACTGCAAAATGAACCAGAAATTACAAGAATTGAAGCTCGACGATGAAGTCACCCAAAAAATCTCCAATTTTCTCATTGATTCTTCCGATTCAAATGCCAAGTCAGAACCTGACTACTTTTCTATGTCTTCTGAAGACGACAAAGCCCTTCAAATAGATGAATTGCTCACAAGCAGTTCTTCTGAAAATCCTAATAAGGGTAAGGGAAAACTTATTTGTGTTTTAGCCAAGGATAAAGAATTCATGTTAGAGATGGTTCAACACATATATGTCGAACATCAAAAAGATTATTTGAATAAACTCCTCAAATCCTTTACAGACGAGAAAAAAGATTTCAAAAATACGATTTTGCCGAATACCTCCAAAAATACCTACGACTTGACCAAAATCCTAAAAAGGGTAAAAGGATGAAAGAATCCAAAGAAACCCCAGTTCTAGAACTCCAGAGGGAGGTGAAACATATCAAAGTAGAGATCAAGGCTCTACGAGAAAAACAAGAACAAGACTCTCTTCTACCAAAAACAGTCCGTTCAAAAACTCAGGATAATTCTGAATCTAGTTCTGAGTCCGACAACTCCGACTATGAAAATCCAGAAGAACCTCTTGACAACCCGTTTCTTGAAGTGGTCCCACAAGAATTCCTTGTTGTCTTAAGATAGATCACGTCCAAGAAATATCTTGTTCAAATAACCCTTAAATTCTCAAGCAATTTTAGAATTACTACTATTGCTATTTTTGACACTGGTGCTGATCTGAATTGCATAAAAACAGGTCTAATACCTAATAAATTTCATGAAAATACCCAGGAAACTCTAGCTAGCAGCTAGTGACACAAAGCTAGAAATCAATTCCCAAACCAGTGCGTCCGTTATTATTAATGGAGTTTCTATAGCAACATCGTTTGTCTTAGTAAAAGACATTCACAACTCTGTTATCTTAGGAACACCATTTATAAATTTTATCACCCCGTATAAGGTAGATAATGATTTCATCTCTTTTGATTCCAATAAAAAAAATTAAAATTCCCTTTTCAGACAAAACCAAAAGCTAGTGACTTCAATCTGATTAAAACTTATTCTTGTCACTAGGCGAATTAAGGAATAGTTTTTAGATCAGAATTCTGAATCCCCTAGAAACTATGATACCCGTTCCATCAAATTGATTGATTCCTTTGCAAACACAAATTTTTTGCATAATTTACAATATCAAAAACAGTTTCAAAACATTGCATTAAAAATATTTTCTGCAAATTGATTCCTGACATTTTTTACTTTAAAAATATTTTAACCAGTGGTTTACTCAAAAACAGGAGAGAAAACCCACAGATTTCTGATACTGGTTACAACGCAGAGATGCCCTATCACTACCCCTTGCCCCATTGTCTAGGCTACAAGGAAAAAATATCCAGGAAGGACATGCGGGAATTCGGGCAATACTGTGTCCATGCAATGTGTGGAACCTTGTTCCAAATGAGAAAAGATGAGATACCTCCACCAATAAATACACCAGTTGTTGCACCACAACAATAAACAAATTCCATGGCCCCCAAAAAATCCACAAACGTCAAACCAATAAAAGAAGAAAAAGAAAAATTCCCTGCCAAATCTCCTGCCAAAAAACCCCTGACATGGTATGATGCAGTTATGACAGAAGAAAATAAAAATGCGGCACCATTTGTGCAGAAAACACCAGCAACTCCCGCACAGGAAATAACTGCTGAAAATCTTCTGCAACTCCTTGCGAAATCTATGGAATTACAGCAGGCATTGTTACAACTTCAGATTCCCAAACAAGAAGTTGCTCAAAGCTCAGAAGAGGAAAAAACCTCTCAAAATTTTACAAAAATCGAGAAAGGAGAATCTTCAAAAACCCTTTCTCAAAAATAATTTTCAAAACTCCAACTTGAGAAAGAAAAATATTCAAAAATCATTTCTCAAAAACAATTTTCAAAAAATCAACTTGTAGTACCACAAGTCCCCAAAAAACCTGCTCCTAAATTTTTCATAAAACCATTTTTTTAAAATATTGTGACTCTTCAAAAAGGATTTTTTAATGAAGACCCTTTTTTAGCATTACAAAATTATTTTGGAGCACAATGGTTTTACAAATCATGGGATATTTTTAAAAACCCATAGTTTTACCATGCTATCCTTAAAATCTCAGGATCAGGAACAATAAAAAATAATTATTTTAAAAATAACTCAGTTCTCTCTTATTCCATGTGCAAAATGCTTAATATAATTGCTCCAGGCGATTGGGGGAATGATCTGCCTCAACTCCTAAATTTCCCAGATACCTATAAAAATGAACCATTTTTTATATTCCTTTTAATTACTGGGATTACCAACAAGCTTAGTTCAATTCCTTCTTTATTCAAAATATCAACCAAATCCACACTTGGCTTTTCCATTTTGATAACTCATGTAATCCATCACAATTCTCAACATGGTGGAATTCATGGTGGGAACAATTCGGATCCACCTTAGAAATACAAAAATCAGAAGTCACTAAATTCAGCCTCTTCAAATCCCAATATAAACCCTCTGAGGAATAAAAACGATTTGTGCCACTACACCTTTTTCATACAAAATTCCACTTACCATGGGTAAATACATGGTTCGTAGATTATTCGGATAATAAAATCCCAACAATCTGAAGAAGATTCAAAATCAGATGGTGGGACATCTTTAAAATACCACTAAGTCTCACACCACAAAATGTTAAATGCCAGAAAATCCATTCCAGTACAGGCGCCTATACAAACACCACCGGTACCACTACAAACACCGGAGCAGACCCAATTCCTTTCACGAAAATTCCAGATGGCCTCAATGCTTGCAGCGGCCAAAAATCCAGAAGAAATGCAAGCCATAATTCTGAAATTTGCACCATCTTCATCAAAACAAGGCTCTTCGTCAGAGGAAGAAGAACCAGAGATTGATATTGAAGATAGTCTGGTTTTTGGCAAACAATGGATTCTAAAGAAAGTTGCCAAAAGAATTCAAAATGCATGGAGTAGAGTTCGGACAAAATTCCGCTACAAAAGAAAATGCTCGAAAAAACTGCTTTCAAAAACGCAAAAAGCAAAAACAAAGATTCCAGCAATAATTCAAGAAAATGCCAAAAGGATGAATAGTCATTCTCCACTCGGATGAATAGAGAGCTCTTACTAAATTCCCCTTTAGGTTAGATTAAAATTCCCTCAAATACTCATATGATTCAGTTCATATGACCCATATCATATGACTCATATCATATGATCCAAAATACCTTAGAAATTTCCAAGGTATATCTCCTTGATAAAATACTTTGTAAATTCTTTAATATTTTAAATGAATATGATTATGGACGGTATATATATATATATATATACTTCAACTGGTGCTTTCAGAGTGTAGAAAATCAATTGTTATGGTGTAGTTTGTTTAGAGCGATGATAGATGATAGTTGAAAAAAATGAAATTAGCATAATTTCACAAAGTTCAAGCCAAACTCCTAGTACTTGATTTCATCACAACACCAAATTGGTTAACATAAAATGACGTCTTCATTGTCACATAGTAACAATAAATTCAATAGCACAACCAAAACAAACATTGTACTTAAAATAACAACAAAATACAATGGAAGCACACACTCCAAACAATCCTAATAAAGAACCAAAACAAACATTGTACTTAAAATAACAACAAAATACAATGGAAGCACACAATCCAAACAATCCTAATAAAGAGTAGAAATCAAACCCTTAAAAATTAAGCATTTCCGAAAATGTTGTAACATGAAGTAATATCTTATATAATTAATGGACTCTCGATATAAATATAAGATTCGGGCTATCAAGTGTGGGTTCCCAGAAATCCACACCTGATACCCTAGATCCATCCCCCGAACCCGTCGTCGATTGGGATCGCTCATTGCACCGCGGTGAGCGGTCACCGCGTCTTTGGCCGAGGGCGGATTAGGGAACGGTTCCTTCGGCCTTCCCTGGCGTCGAGCGACTAACTTCAGGCCGAGTACGGACAAGGGGATTTCGACTGTTTAATTAAAACAAAGAATTGTGATGGTCCCAACGGATGTTTACGCAATGTGATTTCTGCCCAGTGCTCTGAATGTCAAAGTGAAGAAATTCAACAAAGCGCGGGTAAACGGTGGGAGTAACTATGACTCTCTTAAGGTAGTCAAATGCCTCGTCATCTAATTAGTGACGCATATGAATGGATTAACGAGATTTCCACTGTCCCTGTCTACTCTCTAGCGAAACCACAGCCAAGGGAACGGGCTTGGCAGAATCAGCGTGGAAAGAAGACTCTGTTGAGCTTGACTCGAGTCCGACTTTGTGAAATGACTTGAGAGGTATAGTATAAGTGGGAGCCGAAAGGAGAAAGTGAAATACAACTACTTTTAACGTTATTTTACTCCCCTCTTCATGAATATAAGTTTGTGTAAGTTGTGAGTGTGTTTTCGTCATAAAAAAGTGGCAAGACGATAATCGGAAGTTGTAAATCGATTGTTAGGTTGTGATTTTTGGGCTGATATTGTTGTAATAAGGTGCTAGAGATATGGATGGATGGTGTATACGAACTCTTGTCGTTGCTGTGACCTTGAACGAACATGAAGTAGGAAGGAATTTCGTTTAGTTGAATTATATAACGAGTTTGTCGTCCGATAAGTTGTTGTTGTGTTTTTCTTAGCTTAACCTTAGTGTTATCATCATCCTTGTAGATTAAGGTGTGGAGGAGGCTTATACCGACACCGTTAGTAGGGGTTCAACATTAAAAGGTATTTAATGACTATCCTTTCTTTTAAAGCATGAATTCCGAGTCATATGTACCATTTTCTAAAAAAAACATGTCTTAGAAATGTATTTCACTCGTGAATTGATTGTCCCTTGCAGGGAGTACTTTCCTGTCTTATATCATATCATGTCTAGGTAGGGTTGTTAGCTGTTATTCTGAGTGTATTGTACTTTCTTGTTCTCCCAAATGGAGTATGCCCAAAAAATTATCGGTAAGGTCGACTAAATATCGTCTAGAAGCAAAGTAAGGCATTTCTAAAAGCAAAAAAGTCAGTAGTGCCATATCTAATGTATATGAGTTACACTTACCATTAAGCTATAATGGGTGGGCGATGGCCCCTATGTGGCGTATATATGCATTGATTACATACCACCGATTGGGCGACAAACATTCATACATGTAACACTACCACCGAGCTATAATCGGTTGGACAATGGATATATATATATATATATATATATATATATATATATATACCGAGCTACAATCGGTGGAAAATGGATAGTTATATATGCACTTGAGGATCAGTAAGGGTTTCAGAGTTTCATTGTTCGCCCCGAGTGGCATATAGGTTATTAGGTTGCTTTTTATACCTTGTTTACAGCCTATGCTTTCATATTATCATTCAGGCCTTATATACCAATACCTTTCATTCGTATTAACATCCCTTTTATCGAGGGCGTTGCATTTCATGCTGCAGGTTCAGGTAGAGGTACAGATAGGCCGCCACAATAGGAGCTTGAGAGTTCAGTCGTCCATTAGTAAGCTTCACTTCTTCTGAGGCTACTAAGTCTGAGGTCGTGAGCCGAGTCTTTTGCATATATACAGATGATGGGTAAGTTAGGGCCCTATCCTAACTGTTTCACGTTATATTTTTTAGCGGCTTAAAGACATGTTGCATCTGTCTAGATATGTTGTACGACCTTGCCGGCCTTGATGTTAATATGTACGATGACCTTGCATATATATATATATATATATATATTATAAGGAAAGAGAGGCGCTCCAGCCACTTGCTTGATTGTACTATAAAGAAGGAAAGGCGTGGAAAGCCACTTGCTTGACTATGTAGGGTTCGACTTTTTCCATTATTCCAAATAAGAAAATAATCTAAAGAATTTATTTTTTCTGTCCTTTAGCACAAGGGTAGAAGAATTATATATATATATATATATATATATCTGAAAGAGATCGTTAGAGTGTGATGGATTTGAAGTGGTGGTGGAGTAACGGTCTTCAACTGGTGCTTTCAGAGTGTAGAAAATCAATTGTTATGGGGTAGTTTGTTTAGAGCGATGATAGATGATGGTTGAAAAAAAATGAAATTAGCATAATTTCACAAAGTTCAAGCCAAACTCATAGTACTTGATTTCATCACAACACCAAATTAGTTTAACATAAAATGAGCATCTTCATTGTCACATAACAATAAATTCAATAGCACAACAAAAACAAACATTGTACTTAAAATAACAACAAAATACAATGGAAGCACACAATCCAAACAATCCTAATAAGAGTAGAAATCAAACCGTTAAAAATTAAACATTTCCGGAAATGTTGTAACATGAAGTAGGAGAAAAGCGAATACTGCTATGCATTGAATGCACATTCTTTCAGAGATTTGAGCACATGTTTGCTAGCCACCTTCTTCGCCATTATTTTGTCTCGTCCCGAACACGTGCTCTTGTGAACAACACCATCTGCTTCAACCTCAACTGTAATATAAGCCACACCATTCTCACGAGAGACGACGTCCTTCTTCTTTATATAACCTTTCTGGTCACATAGTTCACTTAGCTCTCTTACTGGTTGAAGCTTTAGTGTCTGAGGTGTAACTAGCGGTTCCAGAAGAGGTCGTATGCTCTTAAATGTAGTATCTTTGTTGAAGCCAGAATCAACAAAGATCGCACCAGCAAGGGACTCAATAACATCTCCAAGCACCTATAGCGAACCAAAAAGGAAAATGAGTTGAAACCCGTAATCGAAATCAAATTACTATATACGATACTATTAATCCGCACTAATCTTAAGATGAATCTCTTAACAATGGGAAAGAATTACACTTTGATTGTAGAAAGAGCTTCCAAAAACTTATTCTTCTATATCTTAATTTTGGGTTTTTTCAAATGAAGTATTATGTCTAACTTTGACGCAAGTATGCAATACCTTTGGGAAAGTAGTTTCAGCCTCCCATCCGAACGTGGACATAAGATCCAAATCCCCGAAATCCTCAACAGTATCTAATATCTGTCTTTGCAGATCTTGCGAGGCATGAAGAATGTGCTTGTGAAGGCCAGCCTTAACAGCAGATTGAGCATAGCATTCATTGTTTACAGAGGCAGACCTCAAATCAGTAATAAGTCCTGGAGTTAGTCCTGGATATTTGAAATAGAGATGTGCTGTAACAACATAATCTAGCACTGCATCTCCAAGAAATTCCAAGCGCTGCATAGGCAGGTGATCATCAACATTAGAATTAAAAGAGTTAAAAAGCCATAAATACTGGATTTAAAAGAATAAACTATGAATATAGGCGCTTAATATTACATCGATTCAAATGTGAACCTTCAGTATGCAAGGAAGTCTTAGCACACCCCAAAGAAACCACGATGTAGCAAAAAATGTTTCTTTCAGTATATAACATTTATTTAGGAAAGGCCAAACTAGATTTTCCCAATCTCGACACTGTTTCAACCATTTAAGTATCTTTGTTCATATAGCAATATCAACAACGTATATGTTCACAAGAACTTCCACTTGCGCTCATTTCTTTCACAGGTGTCCTAAAATCCATACAAAAAGATTTCCAACGGAAGACAGAAGTCAACAGGCAACAAGCCACGAAGTACTGCTTTTCTTTTTATGATATTACTCATCCTGAGCTCATACAATAGATTGGTCCAAATGTAAGGATACACATATTGAACTTAGAATAAGATACAAAGAGAGCGAGACAGGATATATATTATCATATATAAAACCATGAAACTTCCTTGAATGAATAAAACAATGCACTTTATTTCCATGTCACTAGCAGCTATATGAAGAACCATCAAATACTATGCAGCCTTAGGTTTGATGAAATGTTCAGGTTCACAACTTTCCCAACTATGCAGCAATATCTTTCAGTAAGCAAACTGCAAAATATAGATCTAACTATTTAACAACATTAAGATAGATAATATTTTTTTACGAGAATAACCTGATAGCATCGTGGAATCTCAGATAGCATGTAGGATCCGTGAGTTAGCGCTTCAACAAGCAGAGAAGGATCATTGAACCTGTAATGTAGCATGGATTCCAAGTATGTGATATTGACAATCTTCTCAGCATTCATGGGGAAGTGCCTTGGCATAGGTGTGTCAACAAAATCAATGTCCAGCCCAAGCCATTTCATAAATGATAAAGCCGCTTAGCTCCCGCCTCGAGCTGAGGTAGGCACCTATTAGTGCCTCAACAACGTCAGCTACTCTCTTACTTTTAATCTTAAGCTTTTCCCTACTATATATTTTCACTGAAGGCATCAGGAATTCTTCATCGAATTTGTGAACTTGAGAATTATCACCAGGAATGAGCCATGTTTTAGGATCGAATGGTTCATTACGAATAAATCCCTGTAATCAAAAGGTATATATTGAAGGAAAAACCAAAAGAAGAAAAAGGAAAAAGAATTCAAATAGCATTTGCATCCAGCAATATGCAGTTAAACCAATAAAATATAAAGACTCTAGGAACCCAGAAAAATTATCACAACGGAATACCTACCGGTATTTTACGAGCACATCCAAGCTTGCACAGTGCAGCATTAGAAATGATTTTGTTTTTCTTAACGGTGAGAAGACCCTCGTGATGATTTTCGTAAGTCTTGAACAGCTGTATACTGGCTGCATATTTGAGAAAAGAGTCTCCAAGTGTCTCAAGTGATTCCAAATGAAACTTCTCCAAGCATTTCTTTGTAGTCATTGCTTCCAAAACCTAAAATAATAAAACGAGTAAGTTGTGAGAACACTAGCCCACTTATGGAAACTCGAGCCCGAGAGTACGTACGAAGCCCACAGCTTAAGAAAGACTCGGATGAGATCATAGCAGGCACATACCATAGCGGTTGGGATAAATATATTTAATGTGCAGTGATCCAAATGCATTCTTTTCAAGTTTGAGGCCATAATCAAGGATTCAATCCGATGCATGATCGAAGGAACATACACATAGGTATATAAGGTAGAAATAGAGACAGGTGACATGATGAGGGAACAAACTTCAGGAGGCAACTCAACAGATGAATCAGTTGAATCTGCAAAGGAGGCCAAAGAGGTCAAACAAAAATGAATAGGTGAGTTTCATTAAGCTGTGAAGCTAAGAGATCATATAGAAGCATTAGGGAGACTAACACAAATGATCCTCCAATTATTGATATATCCTGATTAGGGTCCTTGTTCTATACGGCTTAATATATTTAACCTTCAAGTATTTATCGTAGGAAATATATTATATATGGACTACTTTTAGAAATTTATTGCTCTAAAATATGGAATAACAATACAAATGTAACATAAAACATGGGCAATTAAACATTAAATATTCATAAGCAAAGGGATCAAAAGTGCACATTTCAAGTAATTGAAGATCAAATGTGCTTATAATCAGATATCACAAGGACTAAAATTAGAATTTATCAATAACTGAGAGACTAAAAATAATATTTAACACTAAGCATTATAACAGAAGGAGAACAATTTGATCAAAACCTTTAGCCTTCTGAGTTCTGGATCTCTGAAGGTAATTGTGCACTTTACAAATATGTTTCCCCCTAAGAAGTGGTTCTCCTTCAAAGCATATGTTGATCCCATGCCTGTCAAACGCACCTTACTTAATATTTTGAAACCAAAAGATGATATATGGAAAATCAGTAGGTAATTGTACAAACCGTTTTTTGTAGTATTCTCTGTAGGTAATGGATTCTCCGGTTCTCATATCCAACAATGAGTTGCAATCCAAATTATCCAAAAAACCGGTAATGCAGTATATATGGCCATTATGAGGTGTACAGACCAATGAGTTCTCCAACATGCAGCTACATACCACCCCAGATTTGGTGTTCACACTGCGTTTTTTACCTTGTGTGGAACAGAAATCCATATGCTTTTCTCCAAGAACTTGAGAAGGAAACAGAAAAGAATTTACACATTTCCAATTTATTTCAGGGGTTGAACCCAAAGAAGGGAGCAAAAGATAATCAGAAACTGCAGAACCAATAGGTGATTGAACTGCAGCCAAAGCGTCCGGCAGTTTACTCAGATTGTGGTCAAGAAGAGTTCTGAAGACAGTGACTTGAAACCTCTGACACCGTCGAATCTGGAGAGATAGATAGATAGACAAAAAGCATCACCAACCAATTTTACAGGTGACCGAGTAAAGAGATGATAAATGCCATAAAATTATAGTCACCTCTTCAGAAGTAAGCGTAACAACTTTACTATGATATAGTTGAACTTGCAAGAGTCGTCCCCTATCAACGTCTAAGTCAAAAGCCAATATTTCATCATCAAACTTGAGCCTTGTCCTAACAGCAAGTATAATCCCATGAAGCTGGAAATCGTTGCAAGAGTCATGTTGCAACTCAACTAGGTAGCAGTAGTACACTGTTTCTGCTTCTGAATCATTGCCGCAATGACTAACCAATTCTGGTGGAAAGTATTTTGGTTCTTCAACAGTATGGATTTGACCTTCTGCACAATATATATGTTAGAAGTAAAGTACCAGAGTCTATGAAAAAAAACATTAGATAAAAGCTGTTAAAGATACCCAATTCTTTGTTGATGGCTTCTTCCTCCACGATATCAGGAACAAGATTGTCAGTCAAGGCACCCACACGATGAAGTTCTTTACAAGCTTCCAGGCATGCAAGTTGCTTCAATATTTTGCTATTCCCTCGTACACTAATAATTCTTTGCAGTGGACAACTTTTGGGAAGATGTAAGGTGCATGTTTCTGTTTCCTTATCAATCACACACCTAGGATTGGGTTTAAAGTACCTACAATTGAATTGACTGTCTCTCAGTAATGCAATTAATTTTTTTATAACCGTGGTGTCGGGGCCAGTTTGCTCGCACCACGATTAATTTCACGGGTACCTGTAACCTCCCACCAGCAGTAGGTACAAGGTAACTCTGTCTATCAAGGCTTAGACAGATGGAAAGAAAGTACTTAGTGTTTTTTTCTCCACTAGGATTTGAACCTGAGACCCATGGTCTCATCTGACCACTAAGCCACACCCTTGGGTGCGTCAGTAATGCAATATATAACACATGAAATATTCAAAAATACCAGAATCCTTAAAACATAGAAAGAAATATGCAGTACAAACCCATCCGACGGTAGCCTTGAGCAATAGAAATATAACAATGACACGCTAGAACTGAGGGTGACAACTGCTCCCGTGCTTTCAACTTTGTAGCAAGGTTCATCATACAATTCATCATCTAGAGGTGAACATGGAATAGAAGCATGACGTAATGATTCTAGCCGCATTATCTCACCACTAGCCATATAGTTTTGCATGCGAGTGAGGGTTGAAGAATCGCCACTAGGATTTGATCCAAAAATGAGAATAATCAGTCCATAGTTATAATTAAATCTTCCACAATTTACAATGATGAGCAGAAATAGAATGTTTAAGTAAATAATACACCACAAACAATAATGACAGAGCTCTCAAAACCATTCATAATATCAATCAGAATGGATGGACAAAATATACCTTTTGATCATAATAAGAAAGTCAGAGTTCTGCATTCGAGCTCGTCCACGAGATTGTATAAAGCTACAAACGGTAGCTGAGGGATCGAACCTAATTACAAGGTTGCAACTTTGAACATCCAAGCCCTCCTCAAGAATAGATGTCGCTACAATAATGTTCACCTGCAGTGTTTTGCATGGATATCAGATTTTAAATCTTCAGAAATTATTTAGAAAGCAAAAAATTGACTTACCAGACCCTTGCGAAATTCTTGGACAATTTTGTTTTGAGTTTTTCTACTCTGTGACTGCACCACAGAAGCATGTCCTGCTGTGTACTCAGTTCTCCAACCGGTTAGTTCCGGAAGCAACTCATTCAATAGAGTCCGAAGAACAATGGCGGTAATAATTCTCTCAACAAATATGATGCATCTCAAATGCTTCAGGTCCCTATTGGAAAAAAACAGAAGTTTACATGTTACCAACTAAAAAATTGTTGGTCAGTATATGTAGTCCTATAATTATATTGATGAATCCCAGGAAGTTCCAAAAAGTATATAAAAGGAATAGTTCATATAATTATTGATGAATCCAAAGCAGACTCAAAAACAATACAAAGTATAAGCAAGTAATAATTAAAATAAAAACTGAAAAATTAAACCATAAGCTAAGATACAATGTCGAATGCCAAAAAAAGGTTCAAACTCAAAATTCCGGGAAAATAATTTGGATCCAGCGAAAACAATCCAAATTGGGGGAAATAAAAAGGGGGAAAGAAAAGAAAAGGCTTCAAAAAATTATGTTCTCTCACATATATAACTTTTGGGTTAATAAATGAAGGACAATCAATTAAAATAAGTGAAACCAAAGATTCTAGTTTGAACATGAAAATGTGATTAAGTCAAAGTGTTAAGAGAATCTAACCAACCACTCTTCTTTTTTCCATTTATTCTCCAAACTTCCAATAGATTGATCTGATATTAAAGCTTTTGACTAAATACTAGATTTAATATTCAACCGCTCTCACCTGTACTCTAGAAGAGACTCTACAAGACAAGTAACTTTGGATGACAAATATCCAACATCCGTATTTGCCTGAATATCACCACCAATTGACCAATGTGACCCTATGTTTACAGGGAAGATAGAGTGAGAGAGCAGAAAGAAATTAAAAAACATGTGTACAGCACAGGGAGAAAAGAAAATGGATGTTGATAACTATGATATACCAGAAGGTAAGCGAGCCAAGAAAACCTTAGATGCACCCAAACTGAAATTTCTAACAATTGTTTGAGCACAGACATCTAATTCTCCCCAAGAAAAGAATTCATTGTCTGCACAGGACAAAAACTCAGCTGCCTGATTCAAAACAAAGTCATGTTTGGAAAATGATCAAGGTCAAACCGTTATAATGTTTTTTATGCACCATTAAGGAGCAAAATTTACCTTGAAAGCCAGCCAAGCACCCATCTCAATCAAACAAAATGAGAAAGCCGAATAAAGTTTTGATAATCTTCCTTTTGCTGATTCAGCACTCAAATAAGACAAATCTGACGTTGAAATTGAATCTTCATGCTACAATGATAAGAAAATTTAAAACGACTAAAATTGAAACAGCAAAAAAGTAAAGTAGAAAGACAAAATCCATTGGCTAAAGAATTGATGTTTACCTTTTCTTTCAACCTTTCCAGGTCCTCAGCTAAACTATGAATTAATTTGCAAGGAATATCCACATGTTGAAATATCTTCAGCTTCAGATTTGAGAATGGGATATACTCCGCCAGAACAGATTCACTGCCACACGTGTATACCTTCATTTACAAAGGGAGATCACAATTAGAGGAACCGATATATATATATATATATATATTCATATATATATATATATAGAGAGAGAGAGAGATATAAACGTGTGTTTATGCCTTTTTTGCTCATACAAAGATATGACAACAAGAAAATAAATGCAACTTTCAGCAAGAAACTAATGTCAATCACGCAATGGAAAGTTTAATGCTTGCAGAACACAGAAATGAGCTCAAAGTACAGAAAGACACATGCAAAAATCATGTTGATGTCATCACCAAAAAAAATTAAAGAAAGGGAACATGGTTCTCTTCTCTGAAATACATTTAAGCAGAGTGCGTGACGAAAATAAATAAATGGAGAAGATTAATTGAGAGAACCTTGGAATTCATAAGATTCTCAAGGTCGCGAATCATTTGCCAGTAACTTTCTGCCGTGCTAGAACCTACATAAGAAGTATAAACATGAGAATCCACACAAAGCCAGCTTCTTAACAGTACGATGTAGAAAAATTCAAAAGATGTCCAAAGCTATAAAATCAAATCCCACCAACCTTTAGACTTAATAGGGGAAGCAGTCATCCCGAATATTCTTGGAAGTTGTGCGCTCTCACGGGTTAACTGTCGATGATAAAATTCCTGAAAGAAAATCAACACATTTCAGCAAACACACTTATTTATGGAACTCCATAATAATATTAATCTGTTCAAACAATTTGCTTTGGATATACGATAACCAAAGTGGGTCAAGTATTTTGGAATGGAGAGAGTGACATGTATTACATAACAGCATTGTCCAGGCATAAAATATAACCAACAATTAGCACAAACTGTTTTACAGAAAATTCAATCTTAGAACAAACAATGTACCATCATTATGCAGGAATAGGGGTGTCTGCCTCGTGCATTGTGGCATTCATCAAATATTATAACTTTTATCATCTCTATTTTTAGAAAACTATGCCTCAAAGCAGCAAGTAGTATCGCTGGTGTCATAACAAGTACCTGAAAGACAAAAACCCTGCGGTGATTACTTATCCTGCATCCAAGAAATATATATACAGTGCCTAATGTAATTCCGGGCATATAAATGCTGAATGTCAGATCTAATATACTCAAAGAGAGCCCTGCCAAATAAAAAAAATCTTAAAGCAAACAACATAATCTTCATTTGCAACTTCCCTTGGAGAGTAGGTATTAGCATATTACTATTCCACAAGATCCCAATTCCAGTCACTAGACTGCATAAAACTCACAAGTTTAACTGCAAATATGAGCAGCTACTTTCTATAGTTTTTACACAACATTCTTTTCCTGAACTAATATGTACAAACTGATTCTCAGGTTCACTGCAATCTTGAACTCTAAGGTGTCGTTTGGTTCGAAGACAAGTTACGTTGGGATTAGCTTTTATCACTGTTTGGTTTGTTGGATCAAAAATAACATGCATTGCATAATTGCATAATAGTTCTGAATAGGGTGTATAATAAGTATAAGAATAGTACTGGTATTGTTAAAGCTATGGTTTACCATGGTTTTACTATGTATAAGGGTGTATAAGTAATATTGATATTAGTTGTACTAGACCTAAATTTGCAACCAAACATTGTACTAAAACTTTATACCGGCATTATTCTACGTAATACACCCTACCAAACGACACCTAAAGGTCCGAAGATAGGTTGTGGTGGGTTTAACTGTTCAGCTGTGAGCAACTTTATGAAGTTGCGGCCTTACTTCAGCATAGAAGCATATACTCCATAAACCATTGGTTTGGGCAGGAAAAATACAAAGGATTGATAAACAATCACTTTCATTTTATTCCCAACAAAGAACTATAGTAATCTAGTAACTTTAGGACTGGAATACTTTTGAGAACATTGTAGCCATATTTAATGCCAACTCAAGCAACTGATAAATTATTATCACTGAAGATAAAATATAGTTCATACACACCTCGTGGTCGTCCACTTGTCGCTGCCATGTAGCAGCATCCCAGTAATCGACACCCATTTCACCCCAATACTTTCCGACTTTTAAGTCGGTATGCATACTGACAGAATCTCCTTGCTAACCAACTCAAAACATTAATATGGAAAAAACAGTTCCAAGAGAAACTTACTAGATTATAATTGAGAAGCTAGAAGTACTACCTGAGTCACCAGAACAACAGTCGGGACCAAGAAAACAGCTATGTACGGAGACGGCTTCCGAAGAAGGTAAGCATAGCTTCTAAGAAGCATTATAGCGATAAGTGTCTTTCCAGAACCAGTCTCTAAGTAAACAATGGTATTCTGCTTTAATGCAGTCTCCAGGGCTTCCAACTGATAACTACATTACAAAATCATACATAGAGAACACATCTATTACAAAAGTCCATTTTTATTTTAATTTTCTTTTTTCAATCAATTTGTTTCTAACTCCATTGAAAGAGAAAAATAAATGTAAAAAGCCAACCTTCTTGCAAAAGGCAAAGGGTCAGCTGAGAGCTGTTGGTTTTCAGAGACTGCAACATCCGCTGGCTCCATTGATTGTTATCTACATTAACATCAGACCAAACAAAAATTAAACACACCCAAGAATTAATAAAAATGAAACAAGAAACTCTCCAAGAAAATGACAACCAGGTGATCATACATAAAGCAGTCTATTTATCTACTCACCCTTTTTACCATTTCAAATAAACTCAAAATCCAAGAAAAATATACAAATCAAACCAGGAAAAAAACAAGATTTGTAAGTTAAGAACATATAATAAAAAAAATAACCCCATCTAAACACCCATTTCAAAAAAATGCATAAAAGAGTAATCTTTATGAAAAAAGAAACATATAAAAAGTCAGCTGGCTCCATTGATTCTTATCCACATTAACATTAGACAATACAAAAATAAAGACACCAACAAAGTAATAAAAATGAAACATAAAACTCTCCAAGAAAATGACAACAAGGTGATCAGACATCACAGCCTATTCATCTACACGCCCTTTTTACCATTTCAAAGAAACACAAAGAAAAACGAAAATCCAAGAGAAGCATAGTAATCAAAACAGAAAAAAACAACTAGATTTTGTAAGTTAAGCACATATAATCAAAGATTTAACCCCCCATGTAATCGCCGATTTCAAAAAAATGCAGAAAAGAGTAATCTTTATGAAAACAAACACAGAAAAATGGTCAGGAAAACTCACTGGCTAGAGTTGAATTGCAAAAACTTTGAAGAGAGTGCTTTCAACAGTTTTTGAGTGTTCAGTTAAAAGAAAGAGAGAGAAAAAGAGATACAGTGAGACTATATGTAGAGGTTTTTAGATTCTTTGACATATAATGAAAGATTTAACCCCAATGTAAACACCCATTTCAAAAAAATGCATAAAGGGGTAATCTTTATGAAAAAAAACACATAAATAGTCAGTTGGCTCCATTGATTGTTATCTACATTAACATCAAACCAAACAAACATAAAGACACCAACAAAGTAACACAAATGAAACTAAAAACTGACAACCAGGTGATCATACATAGAGCAGCGAAAAAAAGATTTTGGAAGTAAAAGCACATATAATCAAAGATTTAACCCCAATGTAAACACCCATTTTAAAAAATGGATAAATGAGTAATCTTTATGAAAAAAGAAACGCAAAAAAATAAAGTCAGTTGGTTTATCTACATTAACATCAGACCAAACAAACATAAAGACAACAACAGAGTAAGGCAAAAGAAACCTAATCAATGCATGAAAAATAAGGCAGCAAAATATAATGATACAAAACATACACGTCATTTTTACCATTTCAAAGAAAACCCAAAATCCAACAAAAGTACACAAATCAAACCAAATAAAATACAAGATTTTGTAAGTAAAAGCACATATAATCAAAGATTTAACCCAAATGTAAACACCCATTACACAAAAATGCATAAGAGCAATCTTTATGAAGAAATAAAAACACAAAAAAAAACAGTCAAGACAACTCACTGGCTAGAGTTGAATTGCAAAAACTTTTGTAGTGAGTGTATTCAACAGTTTTTGAGTGTTGAGTGAACAAAAAAGACATACAAATGGGGACTATACCAAACATTGTACAATACCTCTTGCTTATCACTAGCGAAAAAGTGAGTACTCTTTTCAGTGATGTGGAGAAACTGTTGAAATCTTTGTCTCCAAGGAATCAATTGTCACCGTGGAACACTATCATACTTTTCTTTTGATGTGGAAAGGGAAGACCGTTGAAAACTTAGTCACCAAGGAAAGCTTCAATATATGGGACAAAAAACAAATGGACAAACAACTTTTTATATTACAGACTCAAGGATTACAATTCTTATATTATTAATCTTTGCATTATTACCATTTGTATTACAACTCCTGTAAATTTGTTTTTAAACCAAATGATTCATTGTTCCTACTATGTCAAATATAGTAATTCTTAAAGATACTTTTCAACTTAAGTGTAAAATGGACAAGGGAGCTCGCCCGGGGAATCCCAGAGCGAGACAACACCTAGCTATAGACCTCGTCCTGAGAGGTGGGACGTCCAAAATGCACTTTTTATCAAAATACATCTAAGTGTAAAATGGAAAGTGAAGCTCGCCTGGTGAAGCCCAGAGCGAGACAACGCCCTCGCTATGGACCTCGCTCAGTGAGACAGGGGGTCCAAAATGCTCCTCATTTAAATATAGCACTTAGTCCGAAAAAGCATTCACCAACTCGTCCAACCTCATAGGAAACCCTCTCAAGAGTGTTTCTATCTCCTCTCAACCTCCCACAACAAGGTAAGTTCGCTCCTAACGATTCCTTAGTAGTTCAAACATTAAATCATGATTAGTAACACGTTTCTTCAACCAAAAACATAGGATTAACAACTTAATCCTTCGCAAGCGATTCAAGCTAGGGTTTGGGACATTCTTTGTCAGAAAAAAACATAGTTCGTTGGTAGGAGCGATTACAGGTATGTGAGGCTAACTCTATATGTGTGGGAATGTCATTAATCATCCCCACACCTCAATCACCAAGATCACTACGAATTACTTTAGAATTAGAGATTATGCCTTGTTTATGAAAAATCTAGAATTTCTATCATTTGAGAATATAACTTCGTAGTTGTTCATAATTATCACTTTAAATATTGTGAACTCATTACGTAATAAGTATAGACTCGTGTTCGATATCCCATGAGTCTCAGTTATGAAAAATCAGTTTACTATGAACAGTTAATGCTTCAAACTTCATAATCAGTTTATGAGTACATGTCTCAGTCTAGTTCTATTCAGTATTTCTAATATCATGTATTTCAGTATGATTCAGTATTTCAGATAATGTATTACAATATAATTCTCAGTTCCTTATTGTATATTCCTGAATGTTGAACTCCTGTAGTTGGGTCCAAGACCGTAGTTTATGCTTTATGCATCTTTGGGCCTAAGGTCGTAGTCATGTATACATATACTTATGCCCGAGGTCGTAGCTTGTGCACTTATATTGGGCCGGAGGCCATAACTTATTTATTCTGTTAAACATGTGATTCTTCAGTCAAGATAAAGAGTACTTACGTTCAGTTTCAATTACAATTTAAGTTTCAGTTTCTATTATTTTATGTGCCTGCTACATACAGTACAATTTAAATGTACTAACGTACCTTTCGCCCGGGGCTGCATCTCGCGATATAGATAATGATTTACAGTGTTTACTCAGGCCAGTGTGAGGAAAAGGGGTTTTCAAAATCCTACGTACAACAAGTGCGGTAGGAGACACCAAGGGGTATGCCACTCAGGCATTTATGGGTGCTTTGGGTGTGGCCAGAAGGTTCACTATATGAAGGATTTCCCATCAGCAAAATAGGGTACTGGAGGTAATGAAGACAAAATGAAGGAAGAGGAGAAGCTACAGAAAGAGAAAGACAGTGAATTTAGTAAGAGAGCTAAGTCCACAAGTAACTTCAACCATGGGGAATCTCAGGGATGTGGAAATAAGAAATTCTTTAAGAATAGGTCATCAGGACCTGCTCTTTCTGCAATCAGTGCACCAATCCCAAGGTACAAGTTTAATTAGAGAAATCAGAATTTTGGAGCAGCAGAGTCACAGTCTCTGGTCAGTATGGGCAACTAAGGTCCTAAACACCCTGCGTGCAACAAGTGTGGTAGGAGGAACCTATAAGTGTGTCGTTCGGGCTTGGATGATTGTTTTGGATGCAGTCAACAGGGTTACTAACTAAGGGATTGACCTTCAACAAGACGTAATACTGGAGGCGGAGGTCAGGACTGCTTGTATGCCTTAGCAGGTCATCAGGACATAGAGGCATCCCCAGTTGTCACCTCAGATATGATGATGATAGCTCTAATGTAAGACCCCATATGGAAAGATATGATGACTTTAGTGACAACGATCATACATTGCTTACCATGGTTTTGAACTAAAAGGCGCCTAGGGGCAAATTACCTATAT
The DNA here is from genome assembly GCA_029783415.1 of Anisodus acutangulus. Classification (NCBI taxonomy): domain Eukaryota; kingdom Viridiplantae; phylum Streptophyta; class Magnoliopsida; order Solanales; family Solanaceae; genus Anisodus; species Anisodus acutangulus. Next base: position 3,927,491 of record CM056498.1, on the reverse strand, counting down.
TCCTAAAATGTCTAGAGTTTTCGGAAGAAGTATATTTTTTCGTATGACCCATGCATAGGAAAAAAGAGATGGTGTACGACATGAAAATTAGGAGCTGACGATATTAAATTTTCGAGAATAGTTTTAGTTCGCTTAGGTTTAGTTAGATAAGAGCCAGAGAGTACGACGTTAGTAAGTTACTATAAGAAACAGATTTTACTATGAGATAAAAAGGTATGATAGTTCCCTCTTAGGTTGTGTGATTAAGTTTTTACCCTGGATGTGTATAGTCGGATATGAATTTGAAGTGTATAGAAGGTTGCGATTAGGTTAGGTGTCCCAATTTTTCATTTAAGACAAATGAAATTTCCTAAGTGTGATCCATGTCTATAGTTCAGAAAAGATAGTATACAATCGTAGAATAGCATCGGATGACGAGGGAAGTTAGAAATCTTATATTTTCCTTTTAGTTGTTCAAAGCAGAATAAGAGAATATGATGCTAAGAAGCGATGAGCAGAAGAATAGTGAGTAAGTCTTGAGCAGAGATAGACGAAAATTAGAGGTCGTAAGCCAAGTATAGTGGTGTGACGTTTTTTCTGATTAAGATTAAACAAAAGAGAATAAAATTGAGTACTAGGATTATAAAGAATGTTTAAGTCCTAAGATTTTGTCTTCACTAGGAAAAGTGAATTGGGGATTTTAGCAGAGCTACTAAAGGTACGATTTGATTCCCTTAGTTAGTTTAAAACCAATGAGTGAGTGACAGTTTGAATACATTTGAATACATGTTAGAAACCAAGGGTTAATTTAAAATTCGAAGTATAGTGATAAGTGCAAGCAGAAATCAGCTAAGTAGTGAAAGAGCAAACTACAACAGAATAGCCTTTAAGAGTTATCAGAAAGGATTTTCCCTAAGATTAATAGAGTGAGAAAACTAAGTCATTAAGGTTTTGTATGACAATTATGAATACATTAGTTCCCCATTAATGTAAGTAACTTTGTTTTCTAGAAAGGATGATTGCTCAGAAGTTAGTTTAAAAGATGAGTCTTCAGTAATGTAAAGTACGAAGAATTGTAGAAGATAAAGGCAAGATAACTTGATGTCAATAGAGGAGGAGAATCTGTAAATGTAAGATCTTAACCTTTGGTCTAAAGGAAAGATGTGTAAATCATCAGTAAGTCTAGTGGAACACTTGAAACTCGAAGGGTTAGTAAGAGATATGAAGAACCTCAGTTCAGTTATGATGGCATAATGAGATAGTCTCCGTAAGGAAGATGCCTCGCATATAGAAAAAAAAAGTAAGTAGAACTATCGTCGATGGACTTGTGCACATATCAGTTATTATCGATTAAGCGATCATAGAAAAGCTATAAGATTATGCCCAGTTATGTGTCACAAGGCTAGTGTCATTGCACGAGACTCTAATCTTCAAGGTGCTTGTCAAACACTTAGCGCGCAGCAATACTATGAGTATTTCAAAAATTGTCTCAGAAAGAAATCAAGTATGGGGAGTTTAGCTCATGTTGAGACAGACAAGAGAATCATGGCTAGGGAAGTTCATCATTTAGCAACCTAGGAGTTCAACTATTGGATCCCTAAGATGGTAGGGCTGTTGTACAGAACAGAGCCAAATCCTCCTTAGTAGTTGAGAAAAAAGAGGTAAACGGTTTCATGATCCCTATCAATTGCAGCTAAAAAGAAGGGATTTACATGCATAAACCCTTGGCTTTCGAACAAAGGGTGGATAGAGTATGGTAGAGGCGCACAAATTCATATATTCTACCTACCCAAGCTCCAAGAAAATGTATCATGATCTTGATAAGAATTATTGGTGAAATGACATGAAAACGAATGTAGCAAATTATGTGACTAAGTGCACAAATTGTCAGAAACTGAAAGTCGAGCATCATAAACCTAGAGGTGTAGCACAGAATGCATATATTATTGAGTGAAGATGATGAATATAAACTTTATAATGGGTTTATTTCGCTTATTTCAAAAAAAGGATTTGATTTGGGTGATTGTAGACCGACTTACTAAGTCAGCACGCTTTTTGTTAGTAAGGACCAACGACTTAGCAGAAGATTACTACAAGTGTTGTACTCAGAAAATTGCCAGGTTGCATAGGACTCATGTGTCATCATTTTAGATCGTGGTGCTCAATTCACAGCAAAAAAATTGGAAATCCTTTTAGAAGGAATTAGGCACAAGGGTGAACCTTAGTACAACTTCTCATCCTCAAACAGATGGTCAGGCAGAGAGCACCATGCAGACCTTCAAGGATATGTTGAGGGCATATGTACTTGATGTTAAATGTAATTGGGATGATCACTTACCTCTTATAGATTTTTCCTATAATAATAGTTATCTCTCTAACATCAAGTTGGCACTGTTTGAAGCTTTGTACATGTGCAGAGGTATATCGCCAATTGGATGGTTTGGAGTTGTGGAAGCAGAATTGTTGGGACCAGACTTGGTCCATCATGCTATGGAAAAAGTTAAATTTATTTAGAAGCGTTTGAAAGAAGGCCTATCCGGTGGGCCGGGTCGGCCCGATCCTGACCCAGCCCATCCCGCTACCCGGCCCTCCCCATCCCGATCCCCCATTAAACAATTGTCGGTGTTGGGATTCGAACTCGGGACGGGGCTTGGGATTGTCCCGCCCATCCCGATCCCGACCCGACCCATCCCGACCGCGTCCCGTCCCGACCCGCCAGCCCCCCTCCCCCTTTGCAAAAATAACCGTTGCAACAAGCAATAGCTATAACGACCATTTTTCCCCCACCCCATAAACCCCCCTACCCCCTTAATATTTATTTTTAACCCCTAAGTTAGTATATTTACACTTTAACCCTATTTCTCAACTATAAATACCTCATTTTCCTCTTCATTTTTCCCACAAATCTTCCTACCATCTCTCTAATCTAATCTCTCAATTTATCTCTCTACAATTCTACAAATTTTCCTACTAATAAATATTATATCAAAGTTAAAAATTTGGGATTGAAGTTGGCAACAAGCTTGAGGATCATCTATCGAGCAAAGTTTCAATTTTCAACTTCGATTACATGTCGACGTTACGTCAGTGTTTGGTACCTTCATGTAACATCCAGTACTTTCGGGTTACGATTTAAATCGCTAGGCGTATGTAAAATCGCTAAGCGTTGGGAAAATTTATGTTATATGTACGTATGCTAATAAAGAGATTAGTATAAAAAAGGGATTAAACCCCGAAATAATTTTGGACGTAACAAGTGTGACGACGGGAAGCGAAAATAAATTTGGTGCGTGCACAAAGAGGTTATGGACTAGTGGCATACTAGAAAATTATGACATTGAGTATATGAAAGTCTTATGAGTTATTAAGATTTAAGTAAATTAGGATCACGAAATTAATTATGTGTGTGACTAATAAATTATATGAAGTCAGGTCACTTAATTAATTAAGTGACTGTATGTGGTGTCGTATGGAGGATAACTCCACCACCAAGGAGTAGAGTGGAGGAAATCATAATGATGAATCATTAAAGAGCATTAAGTAAGGACTTAAGCATGTTTCCCACTTTGAAAAATGTATATCATGGTTTGAGAATTTAGTGAAGACCAAAGAAGCAATTTCCATTTCGTTCGGTTAGACAACATCACGAGGATTCATTTCAATTTCATCCTTTAGTGTATCATTCTTTTTCTAAGTTAGAGGATAAAGTAGGTAGTGATGTTTTGGTATTTCTCCTAAGAACTAAAGGCAGCAAACGACTCCAAATGTTTTTTTTTATATTTCAAAACATACCAAAGTTATCCAGTTCTCGTTCCAGTACAAAAGAAGGTTGTTCCTCTCTAATTGGTTGGATTAACTCCTAAGTGAAATCGAGGTATGTTAAGGCAAATTATTTCTATCTTTTGGCATGTTCCATGTAACGAAATATAACCATGATATTGTTTCATAATTTATTCTACTCCTAGTAGTTAAGAATATTCATATTATTGATTTCTATGCTAAAAGCATGTCTAAATATGTTCCTAAGTCCTTACTGAGGCATATGGTAAAGGTGTTGATATTCATAGTGTTAGTCAAAGCGGCAAGGATATTGTCACCCGATAAATTCAAAAAAAATATTTTATTGTTATTCATGCATTTTCATTTGCATTGCATTCATATATTACCCCTGGACCCACTGGTGCTATGCACACTACTATATGGTAAATATTATATATATGGGGATATGGGGAAAGGGAAAGACATTATATACGCACACCACCTGCAGCTGGTACAGACTATCACAAAAGAGCCCTAAGAGGCCACATATCGAGCATGTGTGGTCAAAGTGGATGCCTGTGTGGCTAAGACGATATGAATGCCTGTGTGGCCAATACGATATAACCTGATGCCCACAGAGGCAGTTATGGGAGGATTCCTGTGCGGACATTAGTATACCGCATTTGCATTATGCATACATTCATTAATCATTACATGGTATGGTGCCCACAGAGGCTATTTTGGTAAGGAATATGCCCGATGAGGCCGATGTATAAGTATACTGCATTGTGCATATCATTTAGGCATATGTGTTAGGGCCCTCAGAGGCATTTATTGTTGGTCAGTTGTTTCTGTTTTAGTTGTTGTTATACCCCTATTATACTATTGTTCATGCCTGACATACTTAGTACATCAGTCGTACTGACGTCCCTTTTGTCGGGGGATGCTGCGTTTCATGCCCACAGGTTCAGTTAAAGAGGGTGACGGTTCACACTAGTAGGTTGCTGGTTCAGTTGATATTGGAGCACTCTATTTGTTTCAGAGTTGCAGTCGGGTCGTGGTACAGTATTTTTGCATACGCATATGGGTATGGCGAGGTCATGTCCCGTCCTTGTGATGTCATGTATTCTTTAGAGGCTTGTAGACATGTGTCATGTGGTTAGTTGTCATGTGTGGCCTTGTCGGCCTTGGTATGGGTATGTATATATGAAAATTGGATTTCTGATTAAGATTTTCTATAATATTTTTTGGCTTAGTCTGTATTTAATTATGATTAGGTGTTGGATGTACGATTAGCGGTACCCGGTGGGTGGGGTCCGAGTGCCCGTCGCGGTCCTCCCGTTTAGGTCGTGACACTTCGTTCCTTCTTTAAATTATTATTGTTACTTTATTTTAATTATCGCACTTAATTTCATTATCTTTAATTATTTATTTGCATAATTAAAATGGAAGGATTAAAAGGTATGTTTAAGGGTAATGGTAAGGGTAGGGTTTCTTCTAGTAGGGGTATCAAGGGTAGGGGTACTTCTTCCAGTAATCCTATTCCTAGTCCGATGATTTCATTGATTTCACTCATATAGATGAAACTGCTTTTTTTTAATGATATACCATTAGATGATGAGGTAGATGAACCAAACTTTAATTTAGATGAACCACTAGATGACACACCCAGTAGTGCACCTCAACCTCAGGCTCAGACTAAGTCTCAGCCTGAAACTGAAACTGGAATGCCTCCTATTCCCCCTAGTATGAGTCGAGGCACCACACAACAAAAATTAAAATCAGCTGCATGACATTTTTTTGATAGGGACCAAGAGATTCAACTAGCTAGATGTAAAATTTGTAAAAATGTTTATAAATTTAAAATCGGAAAAGGTCAAGGTGAGCCGGGAGGTTTGTTGAGACATGTACAAGGCGAGCCACAACTAGGTGGAATGAATACCAGGCTAAAAATCGGATGTGTCAATGCCATCTGAGTCGGGACAAGGTTCACATAGTGTCCCCAACCTAGTACATGGCCAAATTAACCCGACGGCGGGGGAATTTTTGGTCCTAAATATGATAAAAACAAAGATAGGGAAAATATGGAAAAATTAGTTGCGGTAGAGGGTTTTCCTTTTTCATTTCTTTCCTCTCCTGGTTTTATTCATTACATTCGAGAAATATATAATCATGCTTTTAATGGTTTTCCTAGATCAACTGTTAGAAGGGATGTTTTTAAATTTTCAAATGAATATCAACAATATTTACGCTATGCATTGTATCATTTTAATGACAAAGTGGCTATCACTTCTGACATAGGCCGTAGTACTAATTGTAATGATTATTTAACGGTAACATGTCATTGGATAGATCAAAATTGATCTATGCAAAAATATATTTTAGCATATAGATATATTGATGATAGGCACACTGGAAGTTTTATTGCACAAAATATTAATGAAATTTGTGATTATTATGGAATAAATGATAAAATTATCACTATTATATTAGATAATACTTCTTCTAATGATTATGCTATAAGACTTTTAAAAGTTCGATTAATTCCATATTTTCCTAATCATTTTCATATAAGATGTGCGTGCCATATTTTTAACTTAGTTGTAAAGGATGACCTAAAACTTTTTGAAAACATTCTTGAAAAAATACAATTTGCTATAAATTTTATTTTTGAATGTAATAAAATACAAAGACGCAAAGAATATAAAAAGATTTGTCATGATTGTGGATAACCTTATAGAAAAATTGCAGAAGAAGTTTCGACTAGGTGGAATTCGCTGTATGAACAACTACTTGTTGCTTATGATTATAGACAACCTATAACTTTATTATTTAATGCCCATAATAAAAATTCAAGGGATATGCTTGTAGATAATGATTGAGAATTTTTTTTAGAACTTAAAGAAAAACCTTCAGATTCAATAAAGAAAGATATTGACTAATATATATATAAATGGAATATATGATGGATTTCTAGAGAAATTTTTTCAAGCTACTAAAGAATTTTCCTGTATTTATTATCATACTACTTCAAATATGTTATTTTATATAGCTCTAATATTTTTGTTACTTAATGAATATATGCAAAAACCAACTTATAAGGCATCTATTAAAAATGCTTAAAAAATTAAAAAATACTTTTTTCCTATTCTCACTATTTATATATTGGTGCGGTATTAAATTCGACTATTAAAGTAGACGGTTGTAAAACACTTGTAGAAACAATTTATGATTTTATAGAAGTACTACCAACAGACCCAACTGAAAAACCAACTCACAAACCAACTAAAGAAGAAGTAACGTCTAGCATACACATTGAACGCAAACAAGTATATATGTATTACCAAAAAGAAAGTGCAAATAATCAACCGGCTTATGTACCATCTTCTACTACTTCGCTGCAACATTATAAAAAAACATGCAGTTTCTGCTGCTAGTATTCAAGGCCTTAGAAATAAAATGTTTAGTGGTTCAACTTCATCACAAGTTAGCGAATTTGATGTTTATGTTTTGCAGGGTGTTGTACCGTACGAATTAACTGTCAATGATGAAGACTTGATGAAATACTGGAGGAAGAATTAGAATACATTTCCAACACTAGAAAAGATGGCTGGAGATGTTTTGAACATTCAAACGTCATCAACAGCGTCTAAAAGTGCTTTTTCTGCTGGAAGATTTAAAATAGGAGAGCACAGACATTCATTGGCGGGAGACGCATTGGAGATTGCAGTTATTTTCAGAGATTGGATTCGAGAGGAGCGTAGAAGGTGCGGTCAGCCAGAGATCAACGAAGAAGAAGACAACAACTACAACGAAATCTTGTCCGAGGGAACAAGAAGCGACGTTGAACAATTTGACCGACAAATTCCAATTTCAACTGAAGATCCTCAAGACATTGTGAGGAAATTAGAAAAAGTATGGTTAATTATGTAATTTTTTTAATTGCAATTTTACTATGTGATTTGCAACATTGAACAACACCACAAAGTTGCAATTTTGAAATTGTATTACAAAAAAATCATATTTCTATTAAATAATATCAGAGGCACAAAAGCAGTCTTGGGATGTTTTTATTACACTATCTTAATCAATTATTGAAGTGTTTATATATATTATTTTTTAAAATTAAGTGGCAAAAAAAAAAGGTCGAATCCCGACCCGACCCGTCCCCCCAAATCCCGGCCTATCTACCGACGAGATGTGGGACAGGACGGGACCTCTTCCCATCCCACCTATCCCGGCCCATCGGAACCTGAGTCCCAACCCTTCTTCCCGTCCCGCCCCGCCGGACAACCCTATTTGAAAACGGGTAAGAATTGACAGAAGTCCTATTCGGACGTATAACATAAAGATTTAGAGCTTTATGTTAATTATTAGGATTTTCTTAAAAGTTTTTTCCTATGGAAGGCGTCAAGCAATTTGAGAAGAAATGAAATCTAGAAGAAAGGAAATCTTAGTCTTAGATATAATTAGACCATACAGGATCCTATGAGGGGTTGGTCCAGCGGTATACGACCTAAAATTACCACTAGAGCTGGTCGTTGTACACTCAGTGTCATGTTATAACATTCATGTTTCCAGTATTCAGATCTCATATTATAACATTAATGTTCTAATACTCAAATATACATGCCAATTCAGCACTCAGATGTTCATGTCAGCTCAGTACTTAGATACTTATGTCAGTCAGCACTTAAATACTCATGCAAGTTCAGTATTCAGTTAGTTCAATATCGAGTCAGTTCAATACCTATTCAGCTTATTCATTCAGTTCAATACTTATTCAGATTACTCATTCAGTTCAGTATTTATACAGTCTAGTAATTTGTTAAGTTCAGTAAACATTCAGTCCATAATTCACGCAACTATATCCTTAAATCATGCAAGTTCGACCATGAGAACCAAGACCCATCATTCGAGGACGAATGATCCCAAGAGGGAGATAATGTAACACTCCATAAATCTGGGTTAGGTGTGAATATGTTAAATGAGTATTAGTGTGACATTTTAATCACGTGAAGTGTTATTGGGATGAGTTTGGGTGGAAATAATTGTTGTGAAATCAAGACGAGTAGTGAGGTACTTGAGATTCGATCGAATCGGCTAAGTTTACGGTAGCGCTACCTTCCGGTTCAGTATTGTGAAAATCCATTGGGAATTTGAGAGAACCTAAAATATGAAAGTTGTAGACATTTGAAATACATTTTCAACGGTAGGTCATCCATCCTAAATGAAATTATGTGCAAGGAGTTATAGCCATTTTACTGAGATGTTGTCAGTACCATAAAAAAATGTAAAAAGTTTGTCTATGTGTAAAATGGACAAGGGAGCTTGCCCGGTGAAGCCCAGAGTGAGACAACACCTCGCTATAGACCTCGCCCAGTGAGGTGGGACGTCCAAAATGCATTTTTATCAAAAAATTGTCTAAGTGTAAAATGGATAGGGGAGCTCGCCCGAAGAAGCCCAGAGCGAGACAACACCTCGCTATGGACCTTGCTCAGCGAGACAGGGGGTAAAAAATGCCCATTATTTAAATATAACACTTTGTCCAAAAAATCATTCACCAACTCATCCAACCTCGTAGGAAACCCTTTCAAAAGCATTTTTCTCTCCTCTCAACCTCACATAACAAGATAAGTTCACTCCTAATAATTTCTTAGTAATTCAAACATTAAATCATGATTAGTAACATGTTTCATCAACCAAAAACATAGGATTAACAACATAATTGTTCACAAGTGATTCAAGTTAGGGTTTAGGACATTCTTTGTCAGAAAACAACATAGTTCCTTGGTAGGAGCGATTACAGGTATGTGAGGCTAACTCTTTACGTGTGGGAACATCATTAATCATCCCCATACCTCAGTCCTCAAGATCACTACGAATTACTTCAGAATTAGAGATTATGCCCTAGTTTATGAAAAGTCTAGAATTTCTATCATTTGAGAATATAAGTTTGTAGTTGTTCATAATTATCACTTTGAATATTGTGAACTCATTACGTAATCAATATAGATTTGTGTTCGATATCCCATGAGTCTCAATTATGAAAATTTAGTTTACTATGAACAGTTAATGCTTCAAACTTCATAATCAGTTATGAGTACATGTCTCAGTCTAGTTCTATTCAGTATTTCCAGTATCATGTATTACAGTATAATTCTCAGTTCCTTATTTTATATTCCTGAATGTTGAACACCTATATTTGGGCCCAAGACCGTTGTTTATGCTTTATGCATCTTTTGGCCTAAGGCCATTGTCATTTATACGTATACTTGGGCCCGAGGCCATAGCTTGTGCACTTATATTGTGCCGGAGGCCATAACTTATTTATTCTGTTAAACATGTGATTTTTCAGTCAGGATAAAGAGTACCTATGTTCAGTTTCAGTTTCAATTACAATTTAAGTTTCTGTTTCTATTATTCCATGTGTCTGCTTATTCTTTAAGTTGCTTTATATACAGTACAATTCAAATATACTAATGTCCCTTTCACCCAGGGATGCATGTTGCGATGTAGGTAATGATTTACAGGTTAACGATTCTGCTTGCTAGGATCCACATATCAGTTACTTGCTGAGCCCCTGTATTTTTGGCGTTATCATTATTTCAATCTTTTAGTCAGTGATGTATGATGGGGGTTGATACTTCCAAATTAAACCTCCGAAAATGATGTAGAACCCAACTAAGGTTGGGGTCAAGTCCCACAGGGAATACGACGAGAAAAATATAATTTAAATGTTAGCCTCAACAATTAGTCTTTATTTCAAAGGTGATTGGGAAAATATTATTTGTTTTGATAATGATCTACTAATTACTTCAATAACGAAATAATTGAAATTGGTAATTCAAGTTATGGAAGGACTAGGATTGTGATCCCTCTAGGTAAATCAATGCAATTGGGGATATGCTTGATTTTAATTAAACACTTGTTATACTAGACTATAGGCCAATTAGTATCTTATCACTAGTTTTCCAACCTAGATGATAAATATCATCACTAGGCTTTTCCTACCCATTATTCTTTTCCAAGCAATAAATGGCTATAGTCACTACCAATGTTGGTCATCATTGATATCATTACACAATGAAGCATTAATCAAGTATAATAATAGTAAATAACTTAATCAAGCATTTAAGACACCCATTACATTAATATCACCATTGAGGTCCACAACCCTAGATATATGATTAGCTATTCATAGTAATTGAACAAAAAATACTAAATAAATGAGAATTCATTGTCACTCACAAAGTAATTGAAATTTGAATTAAAATTGGAATCAATCTCTCCTCAATAGCTTAAAATAATAACTATGGAGTGTTTGAAATATTGGGGACAAAATTTGATGATGGAATATCTGACCCAAAACCCTAGGCATCTATATATAATCCCCAAAATTCATGCACACAAATTTTACAAAAACATCCCCGCGTCACAGTCAGTGAACCGCAGATTATGTCGCAGACATGACCTGCGATTCACAGGTCTTGCAAATGCATAGCAGGTTGTGTTGAATCTAAGTCTTCAGTGACATGGTCTGCGATTTGTCTACAGTTCGCAGACATGACCTGCAGTTTGTAGGTCACGTCGTAGACCCTGCTCTTGTCTTGTTCAACTTTTCCGATTCCCTGCAGCAGTTTGCGGTTCTTCTACGGTCAGCAGGCATGACTCGTGGTTCGTAGGTCATGTTTTCTAGCATTTTTTCTCCTTTTCACTTGCATTTCATCTCCTCACTCCTTGTCCTACAAAATAACACATATACATAAGGAACGACGTAATATGTACTCTAAGATAGATAAACGCTTAAGTAAACGACATCAAATATACCGTTATTTCATGATACATCAACACCCTCAAACTTAGACTCTTGATTGTCCTCAAGCAACTAAAACAACACAAAATTCTAAGACACATGTTCAAGAATATCCAAAGTAAGAATGACTACAATAGTGATATATTTAGCTACAAGCATGTACTCAAGACTCTTTCGACCCTCACTCCATATTGGGAAAACATGGTGCACCACTCAACAGACAAATACTAACTCTACAACTTCAAATGGTGATAGAAAGTTATTAGCATGAGAGATATAGCCAAGAGATTCCAATTCGATAAGTGTTTCTCAACTAAATATTGCAATCCATATGCCCTCATAAAGATCAAGGAAAGTCCCAAAAATACACATATTTACACACACATGGACCAAAAGACAAAGAAGAAGAGAACACACTCACACTCACGAAGATGTTCGATATGCAGACATGCAATACCATAGGCTTTCTCTTCTTGTAATTCTCCACTAATGTAGACACACTTGGTTCGAAATCAACTAGGACTTTTTGGGTTGTAATGTAGGCTTTGGGTTAAGGTAAGGATATAGTTTAGAAATAGTGACTTAAGACATCCCTAATCCTTTTCACTTTTTGATTCAACACCTAATGTTCCCATTATTCACAACTTTTTATTCTACCTTCCTTCTTCTCTATTCTTTTTGTTGTTTTCTCTTTAAGATACCAAGGAAGGTTCCACTATTTTCTTTTGTTTTCTCTTTTCTTGACACTTTTTTTCACCTTTTCACCTTTCAAACAACTCCCACGTCACATTTTCTTAACTACCACCCTCAAACTTAGGCTTTTAGCCTATGTTTTCACTTTCAAAGCACTTAGGGAGGTCGGGTGCCAAAAGATAGATCAATGAAAGGATAAAGCTTGTAATGTGGTTGTCAAAGAAAAGGTTAAAAGCTCAAAGGGGTTGACTAGGAGAAATATGCAAGGGTAGGAAATTTAAGGCACAAAGACACTCCAAGAAAGACCTAACATGCTTTTTCAAACCAAGCGTAGTCTAGGATTTCGCCTTGGAAAACATACAAGGAAAGTTCTACATCACACTAATGTAAAAGAACTCAACACAAACAATCTCACACACATTACATATGGATTACAATCACTTCTTTCATCATAACTTCTAAACCAAATTCTCAAGGCATCTATTAATCACGACTCTAATAGGCATAATGTCACAATATGATTCATGCATGTCAATTTCATCATCCATTATGTATCTATGCACATCAAACAAAAAAATTCAACGGGGACAGCACAAACAAACTATACCTGCCATAAACTAATCAAACCAACACTATATAAGTCACAATATTCAATTATACTTGAACAATACAAGACACGAAACAAAATACGACACAACACATAACAAACTAGCTAAACATTCCAAGTTCAACAGAAAATAAATGCTCTCGGGAAAGAACCCTGGCTAAGAAAACACAAGAACAAAATATCCAAATATACAACAAAATATCCAAAAATAACCAACAAAATCACAACTCAGACTCGGATACCCCACCCCTAACAAATAAATCATGTATTGTCCTCAATGCATGCATAGTATAAAACATGAGGTGAAGGACTCCTTGAGGATGCATCAAGCATTGTCTAAGTCGTGTCTCTATTAATTGTGTCAATTGAGGCTGCGGCCTGGCCAGTAGGCTCAATCTCTAAATCTGGTGCATATCAGTACTGGTGCCTGAAGGGATCACAAGACCCACTGATGGTGAAAGGGGGCATGTGTTGGTGGAGCTGAAGATGATCTAGCTCCACTAGCACTATGTGCTCCCTACTCCCGTAGCTCTGCTACAAACCACTACATAGCTACCACTATATCCACCTCATCAGGAGGAATGCATGTGTCACGCCCTGTAAAGTCCCGGATTTAAAATATATATATATATATATATATATATATATATATATATATATATATTAAAAAACACTCTCTTATTTAAACTTGAAGTGCTATATCTAACTTAGACTTCTACTAGACCTGGATATCCTTCTAGGTCTTCCTTACTTAGGGGTTTTGTAAGACTCAAACACTCAACTTTTCACTATATCGTCAAAAGCCAAAAACTTCAAAGGAAAACCTCTCCTCTCCCCTCACCTTCTTGGACGAAAATTTGCCTTTTTGGTGAAGTTTTTGTCTCCTTTTGTTTTTGGTTTTCCAAGAGCAAGGTTGGGAAAAGATCAAGTGTGCAATAAGGAGAATAGTGGCAGCGTAATAAAAATTGTGAAGAAATAAAGGTGAGTTCTCGCACTCACAACTTCTTAGTAAAATCCTTTGGTTTTGAGTTACAATGCATGTTAAAACATAATATGGATGTTGGAAGAGAAATCATGAAAAAAGGGTGTAGTATAACTTGTGATGAATTATTGATATAGTATTATCTTGTAACAAATTTGAGCCATGTAATTGCAGATTGTTTTCGCTGAGTTACCCTTGTTAGGATGGGACAAAATTTTCCAGCATTTTACATCTATGTTTCACGGTCAGATTGAGCCCAAACGGCGCCAAAACCGATATAAGGTTTGAGAGTTATCGCTGTTTAAAGTTTCTGCCTTGGATCGATTGAAATCCGGAGGGGCAGAACGTATAACGCAAAACTGTATAAATTAGTAATGAATCTGAAAGTTTGTGCTAAATAAAAGTTCTAGTTTTCTCTGTTATTGACAGTTTGAGACCTTACGGAGATCGATCCGACTTACGGATAAAACGTTATGACTGTTTTAAGATTGTGTCTTTTTTTTCAAAAATCTGGCGAGACAGTTTTCATAGGGTTGTTTCTTTCGTGAATTTGTACTATTTACCCTAAGTATTTTTCAGAGAAAACATGATATAGTGATAGGTCCCCGTTTTACTTTCGATTCGGCGCAAGAAACACCTTATTCGGGGTTACAGTTTGAGAGTTATAATCCTTGCAAGCGAGAAGGGCGAAAAGTTGAAAGAAAGAATTATTATTTGAATCTTCTGGAAATATGACTAAGTATGGAAGTCTACTATTATGATATGCATGACTTCGTGATCTTATGTTCCCAGTATGGTAATCATGCATGAGGTGTTCATCATTGACATTGAAAGCTTCCTTCCAGTAAGGTTAAATCGGAGGTACAACGACCTTACGTCACCTCGATAGATTCATAAATGATCTTAGTATCACCCATGCAGAATATATACATATAAATATATTGGATCGGGTTGTGTGTTCCGCAACATATATGTAAAATATTGGATCAGGTTGCGTGTACCGCAACAAACACATATATATAAAATATTGGATCGGGTTGCACGTTCTGCAACATATATATATATATAAAATATTGGATCGGGTTACGCTTACCGCAATAAATATATAATATAATATATGTTGGATCGGGTTGCGTGTACCGCAATGAATATATAATATAATAAATGGGATTGGGTTGTGCATCCCTCAATTCCTTTCATGAAGGTGTGCTGGTTAAACTACGTATTTCCCTAGGGTGAGTTGGGAGGAGATTTTGTGTCTGAATAATTATTATTGACTTGTACATTGAAAGTGATGTAATATGGTTTCATCACGTGCTTATTATGTTTATAGTAAGATTGTACTTATAACATTGCGATGTTACTTTGAATTGTAAGGAGAGGTTCTCACTCAGCCCCAGATAGTAGGGCTGACTCTTTTATTTAACATATTTCAGAAAAGAGTGATAAAAGGAAAGCTCCGCAACAGGGCTAGCGATCATCCCGCAGCCTCACGGTTCTACCAATCCATTGCTTCAGATTTGGTGAATATCATCCTTGAATGAGTCTGTCTGAGGGACTAAGTTTTGTTATCATGGGGAATGCCCCACATGAGATTATTTTTTTTAGTTTCGAATTTCTCATTCTATATCTGAAACTTCCATTGAGTCTAGATAGAAATTGTGTTGCACGAGTATGGGCTTGCGCGTTCATTAAATAAATACAAAGATGGAGCTAACATGATTATATTATTTCTGCACTTTGATACATGCTTAATTTAGAAAGAAAAGTTTTTTTATGGTTCGCCTGGGAAGGGATAGTTGCCCAGGTGCCATCAGGCCCTAAGGGAAGACTTGAGATAAGTCAAGGCCTGACAAGTTGGTATTAGAGCCCGGGTTAGGATATTCTAGGAATTTTCCTTGAGTTGGGTGTTTGAACAGTTACTTATTGCGACGGTGTGCGCGCCACCTTAGTATTAAGTGAACGAGATAACATCCTAAACAGTTTCACTTTCTTCATACTCTCCTCGTGCCTATATTGAGTCTTTTCAAAGACTTAGTTCTCGTACTACCTCCTTCAAAGGATTATGGAAGGGGATTGTGCAACGATAAACTAACTAACAGTCATTTTTGTAGGTATGGTTACAATACGAGTTCCAACCAAGAGGGAAGTGCTCATAGAAATGAAAAGGATAATGCGAGCTAAAGAGGAGTTCATGGACTGTAGGATGGACCCAAGAGGAGATTTTGGCACATATATGGATGACACAATCGCACGTACGGATTTGCTTAGGGCTAGACAGAAAAGGAATTTATTTGACCCAACTTTTTTCAACTATCCAATTGGAGTCAAACTAGAGGCAAGAGGGTAGTAGGAGTTCTTCAAAGCCGAGCCAATCAGTAGACCAGTCTCATCGTGGGCCCCAATGACATAAAGGGTTCAATCATCGAAGTAGCAATGTCAAGGCCACCAACCCTAATGCGGAAGGTGACATGCCAGTTTGTAAGGTCTGTCAAAAGAAATATTTTGGGGAATGCAGGTTCTCACAGAGAGGTTATTATAACTGTGGGGAACCAGGCCACTACATCAAATATTGCAAGAAAAGAACCCAAACCCAGGGTTCTCATGTGAGGTCAGAAGCAACTACAGCTGCCCATAAAGGAAATCAGGGCAACTAGTCACAACATAATCAGGGAGGTCAACAGTCCAACAATCCTAACTGGCTCTACGCTTTGCCCCAGAGGAATGAGGTGAAGACATCTAATGCGGTGGTCACAAGTATTTTTTTGGTCTCAAGTATTCCTACACTTGTATTATATGATCCAGGTTTACATTTTCATACGTGTCGATCGATTTTGCTAAGAATCTACATGTAGAACCTGTTTGTTTAAGTGAACCCTTTGAGGTCATGACACCAGTGGAGGCCTCGGTTTGGGCCTCTCGAGTAATTAAAAATTTCCCGTTAGAGGTAAATGGTAGAGGAACAATATTAGACTTAGTATTACTTGATATGGTGGACTTTGACATTATTTTGGGTATGGATTGGCTGTCAGCATGTTATGCCACGTTGGATTGTCAGCAAAAGGTTGTAAAATTGTCTTTTTTCGAGGAACCAGAAGTTTTTATAAGGGGTAGAATTGGGACACCCTCGAGTCGGCTTATTTCCTACCTTAGGGCTCAAAAGTTATTAAGGAGTCACGAAGTGGAATACTCTTACCTGGATAATATATTAAATACCCAAAAAGAGTCCCTGAAGATGCATACTGTCCCTATTGTTCATAATATTCCGGAGGTTTTCCCTGAAGATCTTCCAGGCCTTCCTCTAGACAGGGAAGTGGAGTTCACTATAGAATTAATTCCGAGTACAAGACCCATTTCTATTCCTCCATATTGAATGGCCCCAGCTAAGTTGAGAAAGTTAAAAGAATAATTGAAAGATCTTCTGGATAAGGGCTTTATAAGGCCTAGTGTTTCCCCCTGGAGTGCACCAGTTCTTTTTGTGAAGAAGAAAGACGGTTCACTCCGAATGTGAATCGATTATCGATAACTCAATAAGTTCATGATTAAGAACCGGTACCCATTACCGAGAATCAATGATCTTGTTGACCAACTTTAAGGAGCCAGCTATTTTTCCAAGATTGACCTCCGTTCGGGATATCACCAGCTGAAAATAAATCTTGATGATATAGCAAAAATAACCTTTAGGACCCGATATGACCATTATGAGTTCTTGGTCATGACTTTTGGGTTAACTAATGCCCCAACAGCTTTTATGGATCTCATGAACATAATCTTCAAACCATTCTTAGATTTGTTCGTGATTGTATTCATCGATGATATTCTAATTTATAGCAAGAGTGCTAAAGAACATGAAGAGCATCTAAGGGTAGTGCTTCGAATCTTAAGACAGGAGAAACTTTATGCTAAATTTTCAAAGTGTGAATTTTGGTTGAAAAAGATGGCTTTCTTGGGCCATGTTGTGTCAAGGGATGGAGTTATGGTAGACCCCCAAAAGATAGAAGCAGTGAAGAGATGGCCAAGGCCTACCACTCCGATAGAAATTATGAGTTTCTTGGGTTTTGCTGGGTATTATAGAAGATTTGTAGAAGGTTTTTCTAGTCTCGCTGCTCCCTTGACCCGATTGACTTAGAAATCGGTTAAGTACCAGTGGTCAGAGGTGTGTGAGGTAAGTTTTTAGAAACTGGAGGAGTTATTGACTATTGCGCCAGTCCCAACCTTACCGTCGGGACAAGAAGGATTCACAGTCTATTGTGATTCCTCTAAGGTTGGGTTAGGATGTGTCTTGATGCAGTTTGGAAAAGTTATTGCTTATGCATCTCGACAATTAAAGATACATGAGAAGAATTATCCAACTCATGACTTGGAATTAGCCGCGGTAGTGTTCGCCTTACGAATATGGAGACACTATTTGTATGGGGTACATGTAGATAAATTTACAGATTGCAAGAGTTTACAGTACATAACCACGCAAAAGGATTTGAATCTCCAACAAAGAAGATGGTTAGAGTTACTTAAGGATTATGACCTTAGCATTCTTTACCATCCTGGGAAAGCTAACGTGGTGGATGATGCACTCAGTAGGAGATCAATGGGCAGCTTGGCCCACTTGGCAATACAAGAGAGAGGTATTGTTTGTGAGGTACAAAAATTGGGAAACCTCGGGGTTAGTTTAACTGAGGTCGGGGAAGGCAGGGTGGTGGTGCATGATACCTCTCAGTCTGCCTTAGCTTCGTAAATAAAAGAAAGTTAGTTTGAGGATATGGAATTTGTTGGGTTTCGGGAGAAGATTCAACGAGGAAAACCTTCACAGTTTACATTAGGGGACAATGACGGCACCCTTCGATATAAGGGTAGATTGTATGTCTATAAGGTGAGAGAACTAAGAAAGAAGATCTTGAATGAGGGTCACAACACCAGGTATTCCATTCATCCAGGATCAATGAAAATGTATCAGGATCTCAAGGAAAATTACTGGTGGGACGGAATGAAGAGAGATGTTGCAGAGTTTTTCGGAAGGTATCTTACGTGTGAACAGGTAAAAGCTGAACATAAAAAACCCGGTGGACTACTTCAGGACATTGGTATCCTCATGTGGAAATGGGAGGCGATTCATATAGATTTTGTGACCGGTTTACCGAAAACTCGAGAAGGTTATGATTCTATCTGGGTGATTGTAGATCGGCTTACAAAGTCAACCCATTTCCTACCGATCAAGACTACGTATCGGGGGCCGCAATATGCGCTAATTTATTTGAAATAAATAGTGAAGTTACATGGGATTCCATTACAAATTATTTCGGATAGGGGTTCCCAGTTCACCTCACAATTTTGGCAAAGTTTTCAGCAGGGTCTCGGGACAAAGGTTAAGTTGAGCATGGCTTTCCATCCTCAAACAGATGGACAAGCTGAACGAACAATTCAAACATTAGAGGACTTGTTGCGGTCTTGTGTGTTGGACTTTCGGGGCAACTGGTTGGACCATCTATCTCTAATTGAGTTTGCCTACAACAACAGTTTCCATCCTAGTATACAGATGGTTCCGTTTGAAGCATTGTATGGGCGAAAATGTAGATCTCCACTTAGGTGGTTCGAGATGGGCGAGGAACAACTGTTCGGAACCGAAGTCATTCAAGAAATGAATGACAAAGTGCAGATAATTCGGGAGCAGATCAAAGCAGCTTATTGCCGCCATAAGTCATATGCGGATCATCACAAAAGAGATCTCGAATTTCAAGAAGGGGAGAAAGTGTTTTTAAAAGTCTCTCCAATAAAGGGAGTGATGCGATTTGGCAAGAAAGGGAAGTTGAGCCCAAGGTTTATTGGACCATATGAGATCTTACGAAGAGTGAGGAATGTGGCTTACGAACTAACACTTCCACAAGAATTAGAAGCGGTGCATCCGGTATTCCATGTGTCAATGTTATGAAAATACTTGCACGATCCACGTCACGTCATCCGACCGCAAGAGATAGTATTGAACGAAGAGCTTCAATATGAAGAAATTCCAGTGGAAATACTGGATAGACAGATTAATCGTCTTAGGAATAAAGATATTGCTTCCGTGAAAGTCCTATGGAAAAATCACTCCACAAAAGAAGCAACCTGGGAAGCCGAAGAAGCGATGAAAGTCAAATATTCATTCCTGTTTGAGTAAGGTAATAAGATGTGTTAAGTTGTGTTTCATGTGTGTGCAATTTACGTGTCTATGTGCATGTGTTACAATCTTATTCACATTCGAGGACGCGTGTTGCTTAAGGAGGGAAGAATGTAAAGTCCAAGATTTTTAAAAAATATATATATATATATATATATATATATATATATATATATATATATATATATATATATTTAAAAACATTCTCTTATTTGAACTAGAAGAGATATGTCTAACTTAGACTTCTACTAGACCTCGATATCCCTCTAGGTCTTCCTTACGGTTTGAGAGTTATCGATGTTTAAAGTTTCTGCCTCGGATCGATTGAAATCAGAAGGGGCAAAACGTATAACAAAAAACTGTACAAATCGGTAATGAATATGAAAGTTTGTGTTAAATAAAAGTTCTAGTTTTCTATGTTATTGATAATTTGAGACATTATGGAGATCGATCCAACTTACGGATAAAGCGTTATGACTGCTTTAAGATTGTGTCCTTTTTTTTCAAAATTCTGGCAAGACAGTTTTCATAAGGTTGTTTCTTTCATCAATTTGTACTAGTTACCCTAAGTATTTTTAGAGAAAACTTGATATAGTGATAGGTCCCCGTGTTACTTTCAATTCGGCACAAGAAACAACTTATTTGGGGTTACGGTTTGAGAGTTATAACCCTTGCAAGCGAGAAGGGCGAAAAGTTGAAAGAAAGAATTATTATTTGGATCTTCTGGGAAATATGACTAAGTATGGAAGTATATTATTACGATATGCATGACTTCGTGATCTTATGTTCCCAGTATGGTAATCATGCATGAGGTGATCGTCGTTGACATTGAAAGCTTCCTTCCATTAAGGTTAAATCGGAGGTACAACGACCTTACATCACCCCGATAGATTCATAAGTGATCTTAGTATCACCCAGGTAGTATATATACATATAAATATATTGGATGGGGTTGCGCGTTCCTCAACATATAAATAAAATATTGGATCGGGTTGCGCGTACCGCAACAAATACATATATATAAAATATTAGATCGGGTTGCACATTCCTCAACATATATATATAAAATATTGGATCGGGTTACGCTTACCACAACAAATATATAATATAATGTATGTTGGATCGGGTTGCGCGTACCGCAATAAATATATAATATAATAAATAGGACTGGGTTGCGCATCCCTCAATTCCTTTCGTGAAGGTGTGCTGGTTAAACTACGTATTTCCCTAGGGTGAGTTGGGAGGAGATTTTGTGTGTGAATAATTATTATTGACTTGTACATTGAAAGTGATGTAATATGGTTTCATAACGTGCTTATTATGTTTATAGTAAGATTGTACTTAGAACATTACGAGGTTACTTTGAATTGTAAGGAGAGGTTCTCACTCAGCCCCGGATGGTAGGGCCGACTCTTTTATTTAACATGTTTCAGGAAAGTGTGATAAAAGGAAAGCTCCGCAACAGGGCTAGCGATTGTCCCACAGCCTCGCGGTTCCACCAATCCATTGCTTCGAATTTGGTGAATGTCATCCTTGAATGAGTCTGTCTGAGGGACTAAGTTTTGTTATCACGGGGAATGCCCCACATGAGATTTTTTTCTTTTAGTTTCGAATTTCTCATTCTATATCTGAAACTTCCATTGAGTCTAGATAGAAATTGTGTTGCACGAGTATGGGCTCGCGCGTTCACTAAAGAAATACAAAGATGGAGCTAACATGATTATATTATTTCCGCACTTTGATAATGCTTAATTTAGAAAGAAAAGTCTTTTTATGGTTCGCCTGGGAAGGGATAGTTTCCCAGGTTCCATCACGCCCTAAGGGAAGACTTGAGATAAGTTGAGGTGTGACATGCCCCAAACCATGTCCTAGGCATAATAAGACACTCGGTGTCTGACTACATGTGACCGATAAGACCAATTGACTGGCTAAATCAACATGTGGTATACTAAATGCGGAATATAACTGATAAATATTCTAAGGTACTGAAAAATCTAATTGATAAATCATAATTTCAGAATAAGTCTATAGTATATAAGTGTAGCCGACATGGCTAATATAAAAGCCTGCTAAGTGTTGATTGGCTGCTGTTCTAATCTATGAAGCCTCTATGAATAATGAAGTATTGACTGTTACTGGGAAAAATCCCTCGGCATACTAGACTGTCTAATCTAAATAAAGACTTGAAAAAAGATAACGCCCTGAAAGACCAAGGCTCACCAAATAAGCTGATACTGGAACTTAGCGTGCTGAGTCGTTAACCTGTAAATCATGCAGGCTTCGGGAAAAGTGACGTTAGTACATTTGAATTGCACTAATATGTAAATCAACTGAAAGAAAGAACTTTGAGTAAGATGCTCGGGAAAGGGCATCCCAAATAAATAAACAGGTAATAGATACTGAAACGGTAACTGATAACAGTAATGAACAAGTGAAGTGAAGTTATGAGTACTTCCTGTTCTGAATATGAAGTCACATATTTTAGTGGAGTAATGATCTGGGGCCTTAGCCCAATATAAATTCATAAAACTATGGCCTTCGCCAAGTAAGTGCGTAAGTCGGTAGCCTTGGCCATGTATACGTATACATAAGAATGTGCCTTTGGGAAAAGATGTAGGTGTTCAGCATTCAACAATATACATTTAGGAACTGAAAGCCATATTGAAATGCACAATACTATAATACTTGTCAACACTGAACTGAGACATGTATTTATGAACTAATTATGAGACCTGAAGCCTTAACTGTTTCTAGACCTTCTGAGTTTCTAGATCGAGACTCAAGGATATCAAAGACGAGTCTATATTGATTATGTTCTGAGTCACAATATTCGAAATGACAATCATGAACGAATTATGAAACTAGAGAATAGAAGTTCTGCAACTATTAAGGAAACTAAGGCATAACTGTGTTATGAGGCAATTTGTAATAATCAATAAAGAACGTGGTGTAGGGAGAATCATCAATATTCCCAAACATAGAGAGTTGGTCTCACATACCTTAACTTCCTGCTCTTGAGTGTAATACAATGTTCATCGCTTCCTTTCAACTTTAATCTATATCAATATATGTCAATAGAATCAACAATAGCAACAATTTTCATGTTTTGGCCATCTAGACATTTTATCGAACACTTGGTGGGAATAAATCATCATAACCCTTATTAATGGTTCTTCTACACCCAATTTCCCATCCTCTTATTTCTAGGTGATTCTACAATCCTAAATAGATATAATTATCATCATTCTTCATGACACATATGATTACAACAACCCCAAGCCAATAATTCACACCATACAATAGTTTATACAGTTTTCTTCATCAAACCCATTAGCTTATCTCAAGATCTATCATTTATAATCATTAATCTAATACTATAATCAACTATGGGATGAAGATAATATCTTTTTGATACTCATGAAGATTGAATTCGAAATCTAGGGCTCCTCGTCCGATAATAACGTTTCAATCGCAGTTCTATTTATTAGAAAGATTTTAATCAAGTTAGAAGGGTACTAAGAACTTGATTTCATACTAGAATCATTATGGAACTTACCTAGGAGGGTTAGTAAGGCTTGAGACTTGTTCTCTATAACTTTAGGGTTATATTTTGTGATTAGGGATGTTAGGGAAATAAACCCCAAGATTAAATATAAGAAAACACAAAAATCTAAAGTTTTGATCCGAAACCCAGCCCATTCGCAATGGGTACACGATGCAGGACCACTGTAGGACACCCTGTTAGTCAAAATCCAAAGAGGTAAATTTGTACGACCAGACCCCGACGCGGCGCCAACATACGCGCCCGCACGCTCGGCACGCGGCTATCGCGGCTGGCCGTGTTGTCTTCTACGCAGTATTTGGTAAAATGGCCATAACGCTTTGTACATAGCTCCGTTCAGACTTCACAATATACCGTTGCAAAGGTATTTCAAAGATGTACAATGTTCATTAGTAAGTTCTCCTTAATTCCTTATAGAAGTTTTCAAATACTCGCTTGAAGTGAGGCCTTATGCAAAGTCACTTGAAAACATGACCCGTAGAGTAGCTTCTGACTATAATTTACCCTAAGACTCTTCTCATAACTTGATTAGTTTTCAAAAACAATTCTTATACTACTCAAATTAGTTCTATTATGTTTCCATCATATGGGCCAAACCTTAGCCCGAAGGTACGAGGTGTTACAATATCTCCCTCTTGGGATAATTCATCATCGAATGAAGGTTCATAGTTAGGAGTATGATTATATCTAGATCATAAACGTGAATGATGGAAAAATATGTACACTGAATTGACATAAACACATGAATACTAAATTGAATAGGTATTGTACTGGATGAAAAACTGAACTGGATGAATACTGAACTGACTGAATATTGAAAACATGAAGATTATAATATAAGATCTGAATGAAAAGGTTAGTTACCTTCAACATTTTCTGTTTGCTCTTCGAATAGATGGGGATACCTGGACTTCATGTCCTCTTCGACTTCTCATGTAGCTTCTTCAACTTTCTGATTTCTCCATAGAACTTTCATTGAGGAAATTTTGTTAGTTCTCAATTTACAAACTTGACGATCAAGAATAGCCACTTAGATCTCTTTATAAGACAGGTTATCTTTGACCCCTATGATCTCTGTAGGGACAACCGGAGATGGGTCCTCCATAAACTTCTTCAATATAGATACGTGAAACACTGGGTGTACAACAACCAATTCTTTTGACAACTCTAACTCATAAGCCACCCGTTCGATCCTTTGTAGGATCCTATACAACCCAATATAAGGGGGAATGAGCTTCCCCTTCTTCCCAAATCTCATAACACTTTTCATAGGTGAAACCAATCATCAACCTGAAATTTTAAATCTCTTTGATGTATATCTGAATAGGACTTATGGAAACTTTGAGCCTTTTTCAGACACTCCGGGATCAGCTTGACTTTTTTCCATAGCCTGATAGACCAAATCTGGTCCTAACAATTCTGCTTCACCAACTTCAAACCATCCAATTGGTGATCTACACCTACACCCATACAGAGTTTCAAATGGTGTCATCTTGATGCTAGAGTGATAATTGTTATTATATGCAAATTCTATGACAGATAAGCGATCATCCCAATTACTTTTAAAATCAAGGACACATGCCCTCAACATATCCTCAAATGTCTGAATAGTGGACTTTGCCTAGCCCTCTATCTGCGGATGAAAAGTTATACTAAGGTTCACCCTCGTGCCTAATCCCTTCTGAAAGGATATCTAAAAATTTTGATGTGAACTGGGCACTGTAATCTGAAATAATAGACACTGGGAACCCATGTAATTTGACGATCTCCTGATTATGTAACTTGGAGTAATCTTCTGCCGAGTCAGTAGTTTTCACAAGCAAAAAGTTTGTTGACTTAGTGAGTCAATCTACAATCACCCAAATTGAATCATGCTTATGAAAAGAGTGAGGTAAACCTATTATGAAATCCATATTAACCATCTCCCATTTCCAAACAGGAATGTCTATGTTCTAAGCCAAACCACCCTGCCTCTGGTGTTCAATTTTCACCTGCTGATAGTTTGGAGACTTAGCCATAAAATCTACAATGTTCTCTCTTTTGTGTCATTCCACCAATAAATCCCCTTAAGGTCATGGTACATTTTAGTAGCACCTGGACAGATATCATGAACTGTGCACTGCTGGCATTATTTTTCTCTGAGTCAATCTACATCTAGGACTCATAATCTGCTTTGGTACCTTAAAGTACCATCATCTCCTGCCTTGTACCAAATCCATTAAGCTGTTATTTATACTCATGAATCCATTTCCTTAACAAATAGCATAGCATGATCTTTTATCTTTTTCTATGATTTCTTAATCAATAATAATACTAAGCTCGACAATCATTCTACTCACTTCGTGTCTCTCACACATGCTAGGCACATTACTTGTGGAAACTATATCATTTTCCCTCATTATTGAACTGAGATTCTTCATATCTCATGCTAGCTCTTTGGGTTTCAAAAATCCAACTAGACTTATTGGTGACTTACACATCTCCCTCTTAGACCAAGGGCTAAGGTCTTATACTTGCAGATTCTTCTCTTTTATCGAGATCAAGTTGTCTTTCCTTTATCTTTTACGGTCCTTCATACTTTACATTACTGAGGACTCATCTTTAGACTAACTTCTGAGAAATCTTCCTTTCTAGAAAACAAGGTTACTTACATGAATGGGGAACTAATTTATTCATAACTGTCATACAAAATCTTAATGACTTAATTTTGCTCACACTATCAATCTTAGGGAAAATCCTTTATGATAACTCTTAAAGGCTATTCTGTTGTAGTTTGCTCTCTTACTGCTTAGCTGATTTCTCCTTTTGCTAATAATTGTACATCGAATTTAACTTAACCCTTGGGTTCTAACATGCATTCAGCTGTATACAAACTATCATCCACTCATTAGTTTTAACCTAACTAAGGGAATCAAATTTACCTCTACTAGTTCTGCTGAAATCCTCAATTAACTTTTCATAGTGAAGACGTAATCTTAGGTCTTATACATTCTTTATAGTCTTAGTACTCAATTTCATTTTCTTTTGCTTAATCTTAATCAGAGAACATGCCACACCACTATACTTGGCTTACAACCTCTAATATTCGTCTATCTCTACTCAAAACTTATTCACTATTCTTCTACTCATCACTTGCTAGCATCATATTCTCTTATTCTGCTTTGAACAACTAAAGCGAAACATAAGGTTATTTCTAACTTTCCCTCATTATCTGACCCTATTGTACGGTCGTATACTACCATTTTTTATATTATAGACATGGATCACACTTAGGAAAGTTACGTCTCTCTTATACAAAAGATCAAAATACCTAACCCCGAACTTTCTATACACTTCAACAACATACCAAGCTATACACATCCTGGGTGACAATTAGTCACATAACCTAAAAAGAAACTGTCACATATTATCTCTTAATGATATTTCCTTCTCGTAGTAACTTACGAACATCATACTCTCTAGTCCTGATCTGACTAAACTTAAACAAACTAAAATTATATCCAGAAATTCAACATAGTGTGCTCATGGTTCTCATGTCGTACATCATCTCTTTTTATTCACGTGCCTGGATTGTATGAAAATATACTTCCTCTGAAAAAATCATAACATTTAAGAATCATAGGTAATCTTCCCTTAGGCACCTATCTGTTAAAAACCCATAAAATCAATTTATGCTCGTTGTGGCTAAAATCATAACATGTTGCCCCATGGGGTCTTATATTAGAGCTATCATCATCATACCTGTGGCGACATCTGGATATGTTGCTTATTCTTGATGACTTGTTAAAGCATGCAAGCAGTCCTGACGGAGACATGTATTACTAGACTTGGTTGAATTACACCCCGCTTAGGCATGAGAATTATGAGAAACTGCTAAATTTGTGGACTAATCCATATTACCTCTATACCCTGTTTCACTGATGGACATTCCTTTAGATAGTGACCCTGCTTTCCACACCCAAAACATTCATCTGTATGTCTCTTACCACATTTATTGCACTAGGATTATGAAAAAACCTTTGTGGCCTACACTGGCCTTTCTAATCATATATGGACCTTGGGATTGGTGCACTGGCTGTAAATGGAGTGAGCCTTGATGAACTCCTATTGAAACATTGTCTGTCTCCATCTCCCTAAGGTCCTGGATGATTAAAGTTTCTTGTAGGCTTAACTCTTTTGCTGACTTCTCTGTCTTT
Source organism: Anisodus acutangulus (assembly GCA_029783415.1). Taxonomy (NCBI): domain Eukaryota; kingdom Viridiplantae; phylum Streptophyta; class Magnoliopsida; order Solanales; family Solanaceae; genus Anisodus; species Anisodus acutangulus. Next base: position 3,899,743 of record CM056498.1, on the reverse strand, counting down.
CTGTTGTTTCTTATCTCTGTTCCTCTCCTCAAATCTCTGCTAACTTATTCCAATGAAATCCACATATTCACCTTCTTAAGTACGTTGTTATTACTCAATTTTCACATCCATAATACAACTGCCCCTTCTCGAGTGACATCAACTTTATTCCACTTTTAATATCATCTCAAGTCTCATTCGTTGTTATTAAAAACTTCATAATTATACCCCAATGGATAATCATCATTACTCGGACCTTGATATCTTTGCTCGTCGCTGGCGCCTTTGATACGTACAGTATTCGATAGGAAGAGAATGCTACTTACTGCTCTAAGCTTCATGGCATGATCTAGAGTAGAAAGAAGTGAGACAATCGTGAGTATCTTGGTGGTCAATTGTTTACATGTGTGGCACGCACACACACATAAAAGTTATCCCACAGGACACAGCTTCATAGACTCCCTAGGACTCTTAAAGCTAGTGTTATGATACCAAGTTTTGTCACACCCCAAACCATGCCCTGGGCATAACACGACACTCGGTGTCTGATTGCACGTGACTGAGCGAACCAACTAGCTGACTAAATCAACATGTGGTATACTAAATGTAGAATATAACTGATAAACACACTGAGTACTGAAAAATCTAACTGATAAATCATACATGCGGAATAAGTCTGAAGTATATAAGTGTAGCCGACATGGCTAATATAAAATCCTGCTAAGTGTTGACTGACTGTTGTTCTAGTCTATGAAGCCTCAAAGAATAATAAAGTACTGACTATTAACGGAATAAATCCCCCCACATACCAGACTGTCTTAACTAAATAAATATTGTAAATAAGATAACACCCCAAAAGAATGAGGCTCACTAAATAAGCTAATACTGGAACCTAGCGAGCTGAGTCGTCAACCTGTAAATCCTTGTCTACATCGCGAGATATAGGTCCCAGGAAAAGGGATGTTAATACATTTGAATTGCACTAGTATGTAAAGCAACTGAAAGAAAGAACTATACGCGGGATGCTCGGGAAATGGCGGCCCAAATAAATAAACAGGTAATAGATACTGAAATTGAAACTGAAACTATAACTGATAACTGTAATGAGCAAGAGAAGTGAAGTTATGAGTACTTCTTGTTCTGAATATGAAGTCACCTGTTTTAGTGGAGTAATGATCTAGGGCCTTAGCCCAATATAAATGCACAAAACTCCGGGGCCTTGGCCCAATATAAATGCACAAAACTCCGGGGCCTTGGCCCAATATAAATGCACAAAACTATGGCCTTTGCCAAGTAAGTGTGTCAGTCGGTAGCCTTGGCCACGTATACATAAGACTATGCCTTTGGGAAAAGATGCAGGTGTTCAACATTTAACAATATACATTTAGGAACTGAAAGTCATACTGAAATGTATAATATTGGAATACTGGTCAACACTGAACTGAGACATGTATTTATGAGCCGATTATGAGACCTGAAGCCTTAATTGTTTCTAGCCCTGCTGAATTTCTATAATGAGACTCATGGATATCAAAAACGAGTCTATATTTATTACGTTATGAGTTCACAATGTTCGAAATAACAATCATGAATGAATTAAGAAACTAGAGAATAGAAGTTCTGCAACTATTCAGGAAACTAAGGCATAACTGTGTTATGAGGCAATTTTTAATAATTATTAAAGAACATGGCGTATGGAGAATCATCAACATTCCCAAATGTAGAGAGTTAGCCTCACATACCTTAAATTCCTGCTATTGAGCGTAATACAATGTTCGTTGCTTCCTTTCTAGTTTAATCTATGTCAATATATGTCAATAGAATCAACATTAGCAACAATTCTCATGTTTTGGCCATCTAGACATTTTATCAAACACTTGGTGGGCATAAAGCTTCATAGCCCTTATGCTTCTACACCCAATTTCCCATCCTCTTATTTCTATGTGATTCTATAATCCAAATAGATATAATTAACATCATTCTTTATCACCCATATGATTACAACAACCCTAATCCAATAATTCACCCCACACAATAGTTCATACGATTTTCTTCATCAAACCCATTAGCTTATCTCAAGAATCTATGGTTTATAATCATTAATCCAGTACAACAATCAAATAGGGATTGAAGATAATACCTTTTTGATGGTCAATAATATTGAATTCGAAATCTAGGGCTCCTCGTCCAATAATAATGTTTCAATCGCAATTCTATTGATTAGAAAGATTTTAATCAAGTTAGAAGGGTACTAAGAACTTGAATTCATACTACAATCATTAGGGAACTTACCTTGGAGGGTTTGTAAGGCTTGAGACTTGTTCTCTCTGACTTTAGGGTGATATTTCATAATTATGGAAATAAACCCCAAGCTTCAATATAAGAAAAATAGAAAACTCTCAAGTTTTGACCCGAAATCCGGCCTATTCGTGATGGGTCCGCGATACAGGGCCACCGAGGGAACCCATGCAGGTCAAAAGTCCAAAGAGGACATTTTTGTGCGACCATCCCACGATGCGGGGTCAACGCACGCTCCCGCACGCGCGGTTCTTGGCCATCGCGGCTGGCCGTGTTGGTTTCTACGCAGTGTTCAGTACAATGGCCATAACATTTTGTACAGAGCTCCGTTCGGCCTCCACAATATACTGTTGAAAAGGTATTTCAAATATATACAGCTTTCATAGATTAAGTTGTCCTAAATGCATTATATAATTTTCCGAATACTCACTTGAAGTGAGGCCTTGTGCAAACTCACTTGAAAACATGGCCCGTAAAGTAGCTTCCGACTATACTTTGACCAAAGACTCTTCTTATAACTTGATTAATTTTCAGAACACTTCCTAAACTACTCATCCTGGTTCCATTGCGTTCCCATCATATGGGTCAAACCATAGCCCGAAGGTACGAGGTATTACAACATGTTGCTCTCACAGCCAAGTGGGCACTCTCAAAGGTTTCATAACCCACATCACTATTTGGCTCGCTCTCACTCTTCCTCTCCAATCTATCATCAGCATCATCATCATCATCATCCTCCACATTATCTCTCTCGGGGGAGTGGTCAACACGTGGCTCAGTGCTAATTTTAGGCTGAGTAGAGAATAACTCTACTGCCGGTTATAGTATAGGTCCCACAAGTACTATCTTAGGTGGATCCAAGGCACTCAACTGTGTGTTGACCCGCTGCAAATCTGCTTTGATAATCGGTAGACCTTCATATCCACCTCCCTCAATACACCCCAGTTGGAGCTTAATATACTGAAGTTGGACCCTGATATTCTTTGACTTCTCTCTCACTGCCTCAAGGTCTGTCTTATGAGGTGCTGAGGTTTCTCTATAGCTTCCTTGATATATGCAGTAAACTCCTCCACTAATTTGTCATCTTAGCCTCATCAAGTCTAATCAACCGCATACCATGATTAGGAATGCCTTGCCCCATAGTTGGAATAGAAGAAGTGGCCACAAATATGGTAGGAATAGACTCTGTAGTAGGGGCTAGAACCTCTCGGACTGAAGTAGAGGCCGGGACTAAAGTGCCTACTGGGGAAGACTAATCCATTGTGCCAAGAATCTGTGTGTCAAGCATAATCGGTGTAGTCTGAGACTGTGATATGATGGTCTTCCTCTAGTTACCATACTCCAATCGAGTGTTATCCATCGTCTATTTTTGCTCAGTGCCTCTGTCAATCCTGTCAATCATGGGCACTCATGCCTTCATGCATAAGGCTGTGATCAAGAAATGGTATGGAAGAGAGGCGTTTCTATATTGCACCTGGTCCCAAATCTCATCCTGAATAATCTCTCCCATGTTGACACGCGATCCGGTCATGAGAGCGGCAATCTTAATGGTTTTTTCTAATAAAATATTGATGTCGTTAAATGAAGGCCATACCCTTAAAGATATAATTGCAAGACAAAATCTTGCCTCCTTTGTGAGAGTGTTCTTATGTATGCCAACTGTTGGATCAATCCTATCTGGTGTTTTTTTGGCAATAACCGATGCAGCCCACACTCTATGATCATCCGAATTCTTCATTCTTTAATCATAATCCGTGTACTTTAGGGAGAAGTCATCCTCACCCTCTCCTTCTTTCCTAAAGTAGAAGTTACTAATTTTCTTAGCACGAATATCAACACCCACCCCTCGAACTATCACAAAATCGAAGCTTTGGCATGTCGCCTGCCTCTCTTGCTATTTAGAATCACCCCATAGGCCGCATAAAATTCTCTCAAAATCACCGCAATGTAGTTACCCAGGGGATTTGTGAAGCAATCCCATCTTGACGCCCTCAACTTCCAGATAACACCGGGGCTTTCATCTTTCAACCCGTTCTAACTCACCCTCTTTTTATCATGTATTACCCGGGTCATATTTCCATCATTGTTTACCGAAAGGCCAGCTAGATATAATTCTTTAGACCCAGGCTCAACAAATCAGAGGGAAATTTCTTCTTCCTTTATTTTCTGGAAAATCTCCTCCGTAGTATCCACCTCAGGCAACTCAGAGACCTCAGGTGCAATGGTTGTCCCCTCTTCAGACTGGGGGACATCATCCATAGGCGCTTTTCTTTTCTGAGAGGTCGCCTTCTCAGTACCTTTAGGTTTGTTTGTTTGTGCCATCCTGTATGTTAAAGAAGGAAAATATTTATGGTTTTTTCTTAATATGAAAGCAAAGAAGAAAAAAAATATGAAAAGAACCTTTTTTAAGGGTTGGCAATATCTGCGACATGACCTGCGATTCGCAGGCATGACATGTGATGTCGCAAGCATGAACTACGGTTCACAGGTTGTGTCACGGTTATTTCCTTCAAAAGGATTCAGTGATTAAAATCACTGTCACATTCTGCGGTTCGCAGGTGATGTCGCAAAGTGTGTCAATGATAAAAAAAATTCTCCAAATCCTTTTGATACTCCTGTTTTCGTGACATTTATACCAACAACCAACACACACACACACCCACGACTAATTTCCTTAAGAAAGTTGTCACGCCATCCATCATTGGGAATTTTAATTTGTATGGGAATACACAACAATCCACACACAACACCCAACCAATTTATCATTCTTATGAAGCAAACATGAATACTGTTGACGATTAACTCATGTGATCGTTGGCACTTAGGACTCCCTCGACTTCATCTATAGATCACCAACAATTCATTCAAACATGCTAAGATTCATTCAAACATGCTACCAAAGAATTCTTTCAAACATTTCATCGAACACATTGTGGGAATGAATGATTCAAGTTAAGATTCATATCATGGGTACTCAAGAATTCCCTATTACTGTCAACCCTCAACAATCCTACTAAAAAATATAACTAATCAAAACTCTCGGGTACTAAAGACTTCCCCGAGTTATTTTGTTACCCTCAAACAATTCCTATGCATCATAACAACACCAAATTTCATTCAAGAAGTCATTTAGGCATTTTATCGAACAAGTTGTGAGCCTAACTTTCGTAAGAACCTCTACAAACAAGGGTACTTAAGAATTCCCCCATTTCCTATGCTAACAAGAGTTATAAGATAACACATCGTGTATTAGGTTTCCAAATTTATAGCACAATAAAACTTCAAACAAACCCACACACTCACAGTTTGCAATTTCACAACCCCAAATCTAGCCCTAATTTAAATCTAGAAGCAATTTAGGCATCCATAAACGAAGGAACTAAGGGTGAGTTGCTACCATGATTTGCACTAGGCGATTGTAAGAGACGAGTGGGGAGTGAGTATACCTGATTCAAAAAGAAATGTGTGGTAGTGTTGATGTGCGACTGCCTTGCGAGACCTTTTTCCAAAAGAAGAATGGGGTGCCCAGTGGTGTGTTGAAATCTTAAACAAAAATCGATGAATTTGAATAGTACAAGCGATTTGGAAGAGGAAAAGTGTCACAAGGGTGCAAACTGTTCTTATGGTGTAAGAGAATCAAGTGGAATTTCAACATTTAAAAGTGTTTTGCCTTTTTATTTTAAATTGATGTGGGTCGGGTCGGACCCGAACTTTTTACCTGAAGCACAGTCTACGGTTCGCAAAAAATAATGCAGATAATTATTGCAGACCACAGATGAACCGCAGAAATTGCTTGAGATTTTGAAACTTTTTGAAATTTTTGGGCTTGGTCTGTGATTCACAGAATGCAACGCAGGCACGGTCTGCGGTTTACAGTCCAATCGCAGACCATGACTGTAGCCTATACTTCTGATTGAGTTCCCCACTTATGTCCCATTTCCAATCTTGCATACTTGAACAAACATCAAAACATCAAAATAACCAAAATATAAACAATGAAAAGTAACAACACTTAGGTTTCCTCCCAAGAAATGCCTAAGTTTACATCGCGACATGACATTGTTACTTTTTGACGGCTCGTTAAGGTAGATCACCTCAATTATCTTCACTTCATTTGGCATTCCCAAATAGTGCTTCACTCTTTCCCCCATTAACTTTGACTCAATTTCCACTCGGGAACTCAATTTCAATAGCTCCACGGGAAAACACTCGTGTCACCTCAAAAGGACCCGACCATTTAGACTTCAACTTTCCAAAACACAACTGGAGTCTTGAGTTGAACAATAATACATGATCTCTTGGGCTAAACTCTCTCTTAAGTATCTTCTTGTCATGGAAGTGCTTCATCTGGGCTTTGGAGAGTGTCGAACTCTCATACGCCTTGACTCAAAATTTATCAATCTCATTTAATTGCTCCACTCTCAAGTTTGAGGCATCACTCTATTCAAGATTCAATTTCTTCATGGCCCACATAGCCTTATGCTCAAGCGGTAGATGACAAGCTTTGCCAAACACCAATCTATAAGGAGACATGCCAATTGGAGTTTTCAAAGCCGTTCGATATGTCCAAAGTGCATCATCCAACTTTCGTGACCTATCGGTTCTTGTAACACTGATCGTCTTGGATATGATGCTTTTGATTTTCAGATTTGACACTTCTACTTGCTCACTTGTTTGAGGATGATAGAGTGTAGCCACCTTGTATTTCACTCCATACCTCTCAAGAAAAGCTTTGAACAATCAATTGCAAAAATGGGAACCCCATCACTAATTATAGCCCTAGGAGTACCAAACCTCGAGAAGATGTATCTTTTCAAGAATGCAGTGACACTTTTTCCTTCATTGTTAGGAAGAGCTAAAGCCTCCACCCATTTTGACACGTAGTCAACCGCCACAATGATGTACTTATTACCATACAAACAGGCCCATAAAGTCAATGCCCCAAACATCGAACAACTCAACTTCAAGGATGGGTTCCTATTCCTTTGACATTAATCACACTCCTTCACAAAATCATAGGCGTCTTGATGGATGGTTGGCCAATAGTAACCACTCTGAAGCACTTTCGTCGTGGTTCTTGCACTACTGTGGTGACCACCAATGGGAGATGAATGGAAAGCCTCAAGTATGGGTATCATGTCAACCTCAGGAATACACCTTTTTATCATGGTATCGGCACAAAACTAGAAAAGATAGGGCTCATCCCAATAAAACTTCCGGACATCACTCAAAAATGTCTTCTTTTGATTGGTGGTGAGATGACTTGGCATAATGTCACTTGTATGACAATTTGCGAAATCAGCATACCATGGAATCATATCATGTGATCCCGCCATTACATACTCATCCGGAAAAGAATCATCCATTTCAAGCCCATCACTTGGCTTCCCCCCTTCTTCAAGTCTTGACAAGTGGTCCGCCACTTGGTTTTCACACCATTTTCTATCATTCACTTCAAAATTAAACTCTTACAAAAGTAGAACCCAATGTATCAACCTAGGCTTTTCGTCTTTCTTAGCCATGAGATAACGAAAAGACGTATGGTCGGCGTGCACAATAACATGAGTTCCCAACAAGTATGCTCGGAACTTCTAAAAAATATAGACAATCGCAAACAAATCTTGATCGGTGATGATATAGTTCATTTGCGCCCCATTTAAAGTTTTAATTTCATAATAAATGAGATGAGAAATTTTGTCTCTCTTTTGGACAAGAACAACACCCATAGCAAAACCACTAGCATCACACGTGAGCTTAAATGACTTTGCCCAATCTGAAGCAATAATGATGGGTGCCGAAGTGAGCTTCTCTTTCAAACATTTAAACGCTTTGAGACAAGCTTCATCGAACATGAACTTGGTCTCTTTCTCCAACAATTTGCATAAGGTATTTGCCACCTTAGAGAAGTCTTTGATAAAACCCGGAATGGCCTAGAAAACTTCGGACACCTTTGACAGAGATAGGCGGAGGAAGCTTAAAAATCACCTCAACTTTGGCTTGATTAACCTCTATACCCTTTTCCAAAATTTTGTGCCCAAGAACAATTCCCTCTTTGACCATAACATGGCATTTTTTCCAATTGAGAACCAAGTTGGTCTCTTCACAACGTTTCAACACCTGAGCCAAGTTCTCTAGACATGCATCAAAATAGTCTCCAACCATGGAAAAATCATCCATGAAGATTTCAATGGATTCCTCTACTATGTCGGAACATATGGACATCATGCACCCTTGAAAATTGGCGAGAGCATTACATAAATCAAAGGGCATTCTTCGAAAGGAAAAGGTAACATAAGAACATGTGAAAGTGGTTTTCTCTTGATCCTCGGGAGCAATAGTGATTTGGTTATAACCCGAATAACCATCTAGAAAGTAATAGAAGTCCCTCCCCACGAGTCTATCAAGCATTTGATCCATGAATGGCATTGGGAAATGATCCCCCATTGTCTAATGGTTTAACTTTCGGTAGTCCATACATACCCTCAAACCGGTAACTGTACGAGTTGGTATCAAATCACTCTTCTCATTAGACACCACGGTAATACCACCCCTCTTTGTCCCATATTGGACCAGGCTCACCCATTCACTATCCGTTATAGGGTACACCACACCGGCATCCAACCATTTGATTATCTCTTTTTTCAAAACCTCTTGCATATGAGGATCCAATCTCCTTTGATGCTCAACATTCAGAATACATTCTCCATCATGCTTGATTTTATGAGTGCAAATACTGGGAGGAATTACCTAAATATCTACAATTGACCATCCAATGGCCCTTTTATACCTCTTTAAGATAACCAACAATATTTCATGTTACTCTTCCGTCAATAGGTTTGAAATTATAACGGGCAAAGTGTTGTTTGGACAAAGAAACGCGTACCTCAAGTGTGAAGGAAGAGGTTTGAGCTCCACAATGGGTGGTTCAATTATGGATGGTTTAGCAGAGGAATTGTATGATTTTCAAGGTTAAGAACAAGCTTCTTGGGGTTATAGTTATATGACCCAATCCAACCAAGGTGTTAATCATCTTCTCAAATTCTTCATAGTTTTCTCCATCATAATTCATCAACATAGCCGCCAACACTTCACCAACATACTCATTTGCAATGGTAGTCTCCACGGCTTCCTCTATACTATCAATAACCGACACCACACTCATGTTTGTCGGTTGCTTCATTGACTTGTAAATATGGAATGTGATCTCTTCATTATTCATCCAAAATTTTAGGTCACCTCTCTCAACATCAACAAGAGCTCGCCCCGTGGCTAAGAATGGTCGTCCAATATTATGGGAACTTCAAAATCTACCTCGCAATCCAAAATAACAAAGTCAACCGGAAATATAAATTTATCCACACGAACAAGGACATAAAAAAGAATACTAACAGGCCTTTTTAAGGTACGATCCACCATAAGTAACCTCATAGTTGTGGGACGGAGAGTGCCCAAACCGAACTTGTTAAAATTGCAAGTGACATCAAGTTAATGCTTGCACCAAGATCACACAAAGCTTTTACAAATTTATAAGCCCCAATGGTGCATGGAATAGTGAATGCTCCGGAGTCCTCCTTCTTTTGAACTAGTGCCTTGGTGACAATTGCACTACAATAATGCGTCACATCCATTGTATCAAAGTTAGATTGCCTTTTCTTGGTGACAAGATCTTTCATAAACTTCGCATATCCCGATATTTTCTCAAGGGCCTCAACCAACAGAATATTAATAGAAAGTTGCTTTAATTTTTCAGTGAACATTATAAACTTTCCATCATCCTTCTTCTTGGCTAGCCTTTGAGGAAATGGAGGTGGGGGCTTTGTAATAGGTGTCATCGCTTCTGGGGTTTCATCTTTTGCAAGCTCTTCTTAAATGACAATGGAATTTTCAATACTAGCCCGCTTCTTCTATGTAACACTCTCTTCATCAACTACAATAGGCTCATCAATAGGTGATTCATCATCAACAACCTCTTATTTATTAACCAACTTGTAACCCCCAAGTACCTTTCCACTCCTAGCAGTAATGGCTTTACAAGAATGATCACCATTGTTTCTTGGATACACCACTGTTTCACTAGGGAGTGTACCTTTTTATCTTTGTTGAAGGTTACCAAAATTTAGGTAAGTTGGGACTCAAGTTGATTGATTGAAGTTGAATGTGAAGTCACCACTTCTCCCATAGTACTCATGTCATCCCTCATGCTCTTCATATCATATTTCACCTCTTTGACGAAGGTGTCGGTTGATTCAACTTTTCGCAATACTTTAGAAATCGTGTCTTCGATCTTTGAACGGGTGGGGTGCTTGTGGATGGTTGGTTCATATTTTTTGGCTACCCTTCGGTGGAACATAGGGATTTTTTGTTGTAATTGTTGTTATAATTGTTGTTGTAGTAACCCCCTTGGTTGTTGTTCCCCTAATATGAGCTTATTTGCTCCTTGTTCCAACCTTGATTCCCTTGACCTTGCTACCAAGTTTCTTGATTAGGACCTCAGTAGTTAGGTCGGGAACCCCCCTTTGATTATTTATGAAATTCACCTCATCATCAAATACTTGATAGTATTGTTGATCCGGTGAGCCCCCTTCATAAGACTCATTCACATTAACCTCTTTCATTCCCTCTCCCGTAACATGTTTCGTGAGAAGATCCATATGCGTGATCAATTTAGCCATTGTTTCATCTCTCTCTTCTTCCTTCCTAAGCGTCTCTCTACAAAAAAAACATTTTGGAAGAACTTCCTCCAACCACTTCCGACTCTCTAGTATGCCAAGCTTCATTTGTTTTGGTTAGCTTGTCAAGTAGAGCACTCATCACATCATATGAAGAGTATCCATTACGGCCCCCTCCTCTAGATTGTTCACCACCGACTTATTGACCGATCCAAGTGACCTATAGAATGTTTGGAAGAGCACATTATCCGCCAATCCATGATTTGGACAACTTTTAACCTTCTTTTTAAACCGAGTCCAAGTCTTGTTAAGTGGCTTATTAGGGAGTTAATGAAAGTTATTGATTTCATTCCGGATTTGTAACATCCGGGATGTAGGGAAATACTTCTTGAGGAATGCATCGGTCAACTCCACCCATTTTATGATCGAACCGGCAGGAAGATCATCCAACAAGCGGTGGCCTCTTCTGTGAGAGAAATCGGAAAAAGCCTCAACTTCACATCCGCACTTGAGACATTGGGTTGATGGATGGTAGCGCATACCCCAAGGAAATTTCGAAGGTGCCTATTTGGTCCATCGGTTTAAAGACCACCAAATAGGTCATTGGTGTTGAGTAGGTGTAGTGGAGTAGTGTTGAGGTGGAAACTTTCATTTCCTTGAAGTGGTGGGGGTTAAATAGCCGTGGCTCGTTCCCCCATGAACTCATCATCGAAATCGAAATCTGAAGCCATCACACCTACACAACAATAAACAACAGAAATAGTGATATTAGAAATATAGACTAAAGGTAGAGAATTACACTAATTTGTAAATTTCTAAACCATATTTCTGCCAACGGCGCCAAAATTTGATACGCCCAAATTACACCTCTAAAAAGATGTAAAACGGTCATTGACAAATATAGAACCCAACTAAGGTTGGGGTCGAATCCCACAGGGAATACGATAAGAAAAATATAATTTAATATAAGCCTCAATAATTAGTCTATATTTCAAAGGTGATTGGGAAAATATTGTTTGTTTTGATAATGATCTACTAATTACTTCAAGAACGAAATAATTAAAATTGGTAATTCAAGTTATGGAAGGACTAGGATTGTGATCCCTCTAGGTGAATCAATGCAATTGGGGCTATGTTTGATGTTAATTAAATACCTATTATACTAGATTATGGGTCAATTAATAGCTTATCACTAGTTTTCCAACCTAGATGATAAATATCATCACTAGGCTTTTCCAAGCCCAAGGATGTGATATTCAATACACCCATTTTAATCTCAAATTAACCATTCTATTCCTAGCTTTGGTTATAAGATGGGAGTTAGATTCCCAAATCTTTGTCATTAATGCTTTTCCTATCCATTATTCTTTTCCAAGCAATAAAGGGCTATAGGCACTACCAATGTTGGCCACCATTGATATCATTACACAATGAAGCATTAATCAAGTATAATAATAGTAAATAATCTAATCAAACATTGAAAACTCCCATTACATTAATATCAACATTTAGGTCTACAATCATAGATATATGGTTAGCTACTCATAGTAATTGAACAAAAAACATTAAATAAATGAGAATTCATTGTCACTCACAAAGTAATTGAAATTGGAATCAAATTGAATTCAATCTCTCCTCAAAAGCTTAAAAGCAATAACTATGGAGTGTTTGGATTATTGGGGACACAATCTAATGATGGAATATCTGACCCAAAACCCTAGGTATCTATTTATAATCCCTAAAATTCATTAACACAAATTGGACAAAAATATCCCCGCGTCATAGTCGGCGAACCGCAGATTATGTCGCAGACATGACCTGCGATTCGCAGGTCCTGCAAATGCCTAGCAGGTTGTGTTGACTCTCAGTCTTCAGTGACATGGTCTGCGGTTGGTCTGTGGTTCGCAGACATGACCTGCGGTTCACAGGTCATGTCGCAGAACCTTCTCTTATGTTATTTAGCTTTTCTAATTCACTGTTGCAGTTCACGGTTCTTTTGTGGTCCGCAGGCATGACATGTCATGTTTTCCGGCATTTTTGCTCTTTTTCACTTGCATTTCATCTCCGCACTCTTTGTCCTACAAAACAACACATATATGTAAGAAATGGCGTAAAATATACTCTAAGATAAACAAAAGCTTAAGTAAACGGCATCAAATGTACTGTAATTTCACGGTACATCCGGGGACTTGTCCCGGTGAACAGTCACTATTTCAGTATTTCTTTAGAGGCTTCGTAGAATATAGTTTCAGTCAGTCAGAGTTTAGCATGCTTATGTGTTAGTCATGTTGGCTACGTATTATTATTATTACTTTCAGACTTATCTCAGTATTTCGCATTTAAATTATCCAGTCATACTTTTAGTACATCATCATGTCTTAGTTTAATCCCTCTTTCAGTATATTTTGATTTTATATGTTGATTTAGCCGGCCAGTTGGTTCTCTCAGTCACATGCAGTCAGGAATCGAGTGTCGTGTTACGTCCATGACATGTTTTGAGGGTCTAGTGTACACATCCTTACCCTGCATTTCTGCAAGAGATTGTTTCCATAGCTGGAACCCGTGATCTCCTGATCATATTGCAGCAACTTTACTAGTTACGCCAAGGCTCCGGCCCCTTATATAGGTTTAATGGTTCTTTTTCGCAAAATATTGCATCAAGTTACATGAGGTCTTGAACAGCAAGAGTATTATTTCGTTTGAATCATTCAAATCTTAAATGAGAGATGAATACAAATTATTATATGCTCAGTTGAGTTAGTATATGAAGATAGGAGAGATAGACTGAAAAAATGTAGACAATTGAATGGTACATGAATCTTAATAGTACTATTCAAGTTATGACAACATATTTGTTCATTTGATTAATGAATATCATATGAAATAGAAACCCATGATGAGCCGTGGCGGACATAGGATTTTCACCAAGGGGATACAAAAAATAAACATTCGAAGAAAACAAGGGAATTCAACAATATACATAGAAAAAAGTTTGAATCTGAATTATCAAAAACATGTTACTAATCTATTCTCTCACATCATCGCATTCCTAATTACATTTTCAGCTTCCCTATTAGTCTCCTATATGAAGTCCGGGAATATGAGCAATTTTACAGAAATCTTCACTACCCTTATGCTGCACAGTGCTTACCAACTTTTCAGGCATTTGTTCGATCGAAAGATACTGAAGCTTGCTTAAATGCACAAGCCCAATGGACAACTCCTCCATTAATCTAAAATCGTGCAATTGAAGCACATTAAGGCAAGACTTGTCACCCAATTCCAGTTTAATCCATCTCAGTTTTGTAAAGTGCAGAACGCTCAAGTCTTTCAGTTTCTTGAATCTACCAATCTTGAACCTCAATTCTTCTCCTTTATAGGCCCGGTCTAGCCTTAGTTTTACAATGTTGGGCAAATCTTGAAGAGATTCTTCTATTGCATTGTCCACTAACTTGCTCCAATTTAAATGAACTACGGCTAAGGCGTGAAGAGATGTTATCCATTGTGGAAACCTCTCTAATCGTCCTTCAAAGATTAATATTCATAGGGATGAGTGTTTAGAAGATAGCGGATAGTGAAAAATCAATACACCTCATAAGATGAGATATATAGTTGTTCAAGATTTTTCAACTTTTCCAGGGAAGAAGATCCTTTCCGTGTTTTCTTCTCAGTTTCGCGATGTTTAACGTTTGTAGTCTCGTTAACTTTGTGCTTGTAGTGGCATTTATAAGATTCACAATTTCTAGTGACATCATGGTCTCTATCTTCTTAGGAGCTTTGAAACCATGCGAAAAACCAGCACTACCCGAATGATAAACAAAAACATAGCGAAGATTATGAATCCTTAGAATCTCATCAGGAAATTTGTCTATCAATGTCTCCTTAGGTCCAAGAACTCGAGGTTCTCAAGCTTCCGTATTGATCCTCGCAGATTTTTTTATCTTAGCGTTCCTCAAGTTCAAATACTTGAGATGTACTAATTTAAAGAATTCTTCCGGTATGTTTGCCAATGGAGCTCCTGGAAAGTCTAATTAAGACCTTGAATAGCTTGAAACTTACACTTAACACCATCAACAAGGATGGATTATCGAATGAGTACCCTAAAGATATTAGAGAGATAAGATGCTTAAACCAATCAATATCTGGTATATCGATAGCCAATTCATCGGTACTGGTTACTAGGTGTCTGAGTTTTTGAGTCTTTCTTGTTTCTTCCACTAAATTAGAAAGAATGATTTCATACCACAAGTTATGTATAGTGAATGATTCTAACCTTCCATCACATTATTTTTTAGCAACTTGGATCAACCTCATGTTTTCAAGTTCATTGAGATAGCTTTCAGCAACTTGTGTAATTGATTTTCCTTCTCTTTCGAGGACAAGTCCTTCTGCTGCCCGTAGTTGAATCAGTCTCGTCTTCTCAATGACATGATATTTTGGATATATGCTCAGATGTGTGAAACAAGACTTGAGAAGTACATCTTTGTTATTATCGATGACTACTGCAGATTCACATGGACTTTGTTTCTAAAATCCAAGAATGAAACATTTCTTGTGTTTGTTGTGTTTGTGAAACAAATTCAAGTCAACTTAAGGAATCAAATTGTGAGAATCATGTCCGATCATAGAACTGAATTTGATAATGTAAAGTTTGATGAATTTTGTGTTGAGAATGGTATAAGTCACATTTTCTCTGCACCAAGAACACCTCAATAAAATGGTGTGGTTGAAAGGAAAAATAGAACTCTTGAAGATATGGCTAGAACTATGCTAATAGCCAGTGGTGAATCTAAGAGTTTTTGGGCTGAAGCTGTCAACACTGCCTGTCATTTGATAAACATGTGCATGATCAGGTTCTTGCTCGAGAAAAATCCCTACGAGCTACTCAATAGAAGGAAGCCCAAGATAACTTACGTATGAGCTTTTTGGTGCAAATGCTTTGTCCTCAACAATGATAAGGAGGCTCAGGAAAAAATTGATGATAAAAGTGATGAGGGTATATTTCTTGGATACTCATCACACAACAAGGCTTACAAGGTGTCCAACAAGAGAACTCAATGTATTGAAGAAAGTATGCACGTGATCTTTTATGAGTTAAACATGCTTGGTAACAAAGGAAAGCAAGATAATGAAGCCGAAGATAGAGAATTTTCAAAGATTCATGATGTGGCCATTGAAATTTCAAATGGAAAGACGGATATGATGAGTTAGGTCAAGGAAGATGATGATGCAAAGTCTCTAAGAAGCACGTAGAGACCTGGGGCTTCCACTATTTCTCATAAAGTTGAATGTCAGGTCACTGAAGTTGTATTAGGTACCCTGGGTCTGGTCAAATCAATAATGAAGATCCGACCAACATTGAAGAAAATGATAGAGTACATTATGGGGAACCCGGTTCATCAAATCCTCAAAGCAGTGATCAATCTAAGGTACATGATCCAAATTGGAAGAACAAGGGATCTCATCCATTACATAATGTGATTACTCCTTTGGAGTCTAGTATTTAAACCAGATCCAATGCGAGATATATGTTTGCCTTCTCAAACTTCTTATCTCAAATTGAGCCTGAAAATATCAAAAAAGCTCTGAAGGATGCTGACTAGATTGCAACCATTAAGAAGAGCTTCATCAGTTTGAAAGAAATAATGTATGGCACCTGGTACCCAGACCTTCAGACAGAACTATCACAGGTACCTGGTGGGTGTTTTGCAACAAGCTTGATGAATTTGGAAACATTACCAGAAACAAGGAAAGGTCGGTGGTTCAAAGATACAATCTAAAAGAAGGAATTGACTATGATAAGACCTTTGCTCTAGTTGTTATAATGAAGGCAATCAGAATTCTCATTGCCTTTGCATATCATATGAAATTCAAATTATTCTAGATGGATATAAAGAGTGCTTTCTTAAATGGTTATTTGAAAGAGGAGGTCTTATCAAGCAACCTCTTGTATTTGAAGATCATGAGCATTCTGAGCATATTTACAAACTTGATAAGTCCTTGTATGGATTGAAGCAATCTCCTAGGGCCTGATACGAGAGGTTTTCAAAATTCCTTCTTGAAAATGGTTTCAAAGGGGGAAAATTGATAACACTTTATTTCTGAAGAAAAGAGGCAGGAACTTGTTGATTGTCCAGGTCTATGTTAATGATATCATGTTTGGGGCAACAAATGATTCTCTATGTGAGGAGTTAGATAAGATCATACGAAGTAAGTTTGAAATGAGTATGATGGGTGAGCTAAACCTCTTTCTCGGGCTACAAGTTAAACAAACTCCAAAAGACACTATGATCAGTCAACAGAAATACATCAAGGAGCTGCTAAAGAGGTTTGAAATGGAGAATTCTAAAACCATGGATACTCCTATTGCTACTGCTACTCGACTGGATGCAGATGAACTTGGTTCTCCGGTGAATGAAACCATGTACAGGGGAATCATTGGATCATTGCTCTACCTCACTATAAGGAGACCTGACATTGTGTTTAGTGTTGGTCTGTGTGCTAAATTTCAATCATGTCTAAAGGAATCTATCTGAAGGATGCAAAGATAGTTTTGAGGTATCTTAAATGGACTCTAAACTTGGTCATCTTCTACCCTTCAAGTGATAATTTTGACCTAGTTTGTTATGCTGATGCTGACTATGATGGTTACTTGGTGGATAGAAAGAGCACTTCTGGCATGACTCATTTCCTTGGATCGTGTCTGATCTCATGGGATACAAAGTGTTACACCCCGTAGTTTTTATGTCAAATCGTGTCATTGATAAGTCTAAGTGTTTACAGGTAAGTATTGGACATTATGTACGGATAACTATTACACCTTGTACTTTAAGATTATGTCTTGAACCGCTCAACATAAGTAAGTAGACCCGAGCCCTAAAATGTTTGGTCATATTCAAGTATGCAGTTCAAGAACTCGATGTATAAAAGGACCAAGTCCCAAAATGAGTTACGACTTAAAAGTGTGATGACGGGGATTGAAAATAATGTTGTGTATGCCAAAGAGGCTATGGACTAGTGCTACATCACATGATCAGATTATGAGTATATAAAGTATGTTAAAAATAATTATGTGTGTGATTAGTTTTAACATTGAAGGGTATAGTGGAGGATTAAATAATTAAGGAGGGCTAAGTGGATAAGCTCCACCTTGACACATGGAAGCCACCTAATGAAATGAAGAATGTGACTATTACATATATGTGTGTGTACGTACACATGGCAGATGGTGGATTTCTGTGGGATAGACTTTGCCTCTTTGAGGTATTTAATTTAGTGGGCCCATCTTGAGATGTCATATGAGTTGTAAAAGTTTTCTTTAGGGATACAATGGCAACATCGAACAGCAGCCTCTAGCAACATCTCTTTCTTCCAATTTAAGGTAAGCAAAGCTAAGCTTCTGTAGTTGCTTCTTCTTCCAAAATCATAAGACCTCACCTCCATTTCTCACCTCTTTTGGCCCCAAATCAGATTATAAGCTCTCCTAAGGTTGCTCAAGGTGTTTCACCATATCCAAAGTAAGTTCTTTAAGGTTTAAGCTTAAATCCATCTCACAAGTCGCGTAGAGCTAATGTAACTTTCGTTCTTTCGGCTAGTTGTTGTTTTGGAGATTTCTCCGGTTGGAGTTAGGGAGAAGAAGGGTTGATTCTTGATATATGAGGTAACAAACCCTCCCCACTTCATGAATATAAGTTTTTGTAAGTTGTGAGTGTGTTTTCGTCATAAAGAAGTGGCGAGACGATAGTTGGAAGTTCTAAATCGGTTGTTAGGTTGTTGTGATTTTGGGGCTGATATTGTTGTAATAAGGTGTTGTAAATATGGATGGATGGTTTATACAAACTCTTGTCATTGTTATGAACTTGAACGGACATAAAGTACGAAGGAATTTCATTTAGTTAAATTATATAATAAGTTTGTCGTCCGATAAGTTGTTGTTGTGTTTTCCTTAGCTTAACCTTAGTGTTATCATCATCCTTGTAGATTAACACATGGAGGAGGCTGATCCCGACACCGTTAGTAGGGGTTCAGCATTAAAGGTATTTAATGACTATCCTTTCTTTTAAAGAAAGAATTCTGAGTCATATGTACCATTTTCTCAAAAAACATGTCTTAGAAATGTATTTCACTAGTGAATTGATTGTCCCTTGCCGGAAGTACTTTCCTATATTATATCATATCCTGTCTAGGTAGGGTTGTCAGCTGTTATTCTGAGTGTATTGTACTTTCTTGTTCTCCCAAATGGAGTATGTCCAAAACGTTATCGGTAAGGTCGACTAAATGTCGTCTAGAAGCAAAGTAAGGCATTTCTAAAAGCAAAAAAGTCAATAGTGCCATATCTATATATGTAAATGAGTTACACTTACCGTCGAGCTATAATCGGTGGGCGATGGCCCCTATGTGGTGTATGTATGCATTGATTTCATACTACTGGTTGGGCGACAAACATTCATACATGTAACACTATCTATATATATATGGAAACCATAAATCAAAGGTTCTGCAGGAATTTAAATCAAATAGGTGGTAGAACCAACCAAGTATTTAATGGAGAAACTTAAAGAATTTAAAAGCATGAAGTATTTAAAAGATTAGGAGGTAGTACCGTCCATAATTATATTCATTTAAAATATTAAAATTTACAAAGTATTTTGTCAAGGAGATATACCTTGAGAATTTCTAAGGTATTTTGGATCATATGATATGAGTAATATGATATGAATCATATGAACTGAATCATATGAGTGGTATTGGGGAATTTTGCTTCTAACCTAAAGGGGAATTTCTTTAAAGCTCTCTCTAGAATCTGAAGTTTAGAAAGAGAAAGACTTAGAAAATTGTGACTTCATTGTCGAGCTTCAATTCTTGTAATTTCTTATTCATTTTGCAGTATCTCGATGTATGTCCTTTTTTGTGGCATTTGAAACACGTAATGTCTTTGTATTTGGAATCAGCTTTTTTGGGATTTGGTTTTTTCGAATAGTGAGTATTTTGTACGGGCTTTTGTAATACTCTTCGTTGGTCTTGCTAAAATATCTCTTTTTGTGACATCTCGAAGTACTCTTAAGGGATTTATGAGTCTTGCTACAGTTTCCTGTTTAACTAGAAGAGGGTTTATTAACATCTGAAGACAGAGAAAAATAGTCAGGCTCTGTTTTGGTGGCTGAATCAGAAGAATTTATTGGAGGGTCGGAGATTCTTTGGATTACTTCTTCATCCAAACCTGGTTTTTGTAATTTTTTATTCCTTTTACATAATCTCGAAGTGTAATCCTTCTTGCTGCATTTGTAGCATGTTATATGCTTGTATCTAGAAACACTCCTTTTGGGATTTGTAGTATCATGGAATTGTTCTAAAGTATCATCGTTATTAGAATCATGTGTTAGAGCAGTGATTTTATTGGATGATTGTGGAGTATCCGGAACAACGTGTTCTGCATTAGAACTGTTGGATGTCCCCATTCTACTCAATTGATCATGTATAGCCTGAATAAATTTAGACTTGTTTTGCTGGATATTCTTGACACCATCTTTGGACACCTGAAAGGGTTTAAAGATTGGGCTTTGGCTTTTCAATTTCATATCCATAGTCGTACCTGTGGAGTCTATGGTGACTAAAGGGTTGGTTTTTATGTGTTTTTATACCCTATCGGGTTGTTTTCCTAGGTTATTCAAACTCATATTGGTGAAATTATTTTGTGCGAGGATATTCTTGGTATTTGTTTTTTCATCCTCTGTTGGATTCTTAAGAGGAATCGCGTCTACAGGGCAGCCATGAATGTTTAGCTTAATACCTTGTAGAAGAGGGTGGTTGGACTGGACTTTCCTAGAATCAGCTAGGGTTTCCCACTCCGGTGATTTGTTCCTAGTCGTAACGGGATTTACTGTACTAGAAAAGGGATAATCAATGGAATTTTCTGACGAATAATAATCGAACCAGTCAAAGAAAAGGATGTTTATCCTATGTTCATTAACAAACTCGTAGAATTTTTCCTGTATTTGTGTCCTAGTTTTTGAAAAGGTTTTGAAGAACCAAATTCTTTTTTCTAGGTTGTATTTTTCATAAAAATCATTTCGTAGGAATTTCTTATCTACTTTGAATTCTTTTTCTAAAACACCAATTTCATTTACTATGTTCTCTGTAATCGAGGAAAAAGTTGGACTAGTAGGTTCTTGATCCTCTATCTTTTCTCTAACAGTGGAATTTCATAAACGAGTCTCGGTATTTCATTGGAGTAGTCTACATTTCTTAGATTGGATAAATCTGACGTAGAATGTCTCAGTTTTGTTTTGTAAGGAGTATTTATGACTGAAGGAATCTGTGAGACTCTTCCTAAGTCTAGGGTTTTACGGAACTGGAATCATCGTATCTACTACAAGTAGATTTTCTATGGAACGCTAGACTGACTCTACCATCCTCGTATTGGGTTATTTCTCTAAGACGGGTATTTGGTTGGGAAGTCTCTATAGGTTCAGGTTTAACTATACCTTCCAGGATCCATTCATCTGGTAGGGTAATGTCCTTCCACCTAATAGGTCTTGGTATTACGGTGTTAGATCTAGAAAGATTTGTTTGTAAAAGAAGGGTTTCGCCTTTCTTACTATGGTATCTGACTTTTGTAGCAAAAGCTGAAGTCATAGCTTTGTAATGGATTCTAAAAATTATAGCTACAGGAATCGATCCTTCAAGCATTTGGTAATTGTGTGTCTTGATTTGTAAGACAAGGGATTTTTGGATATTTTTGTCATTTAAAGAAACTGAGAAATTTGGGTAACAGTCAAAAGATATTGATCTTGTGCAGAGACTAGACTCAACAGAACTCAATAGGGAATCTTCAAAATTTGTGAATCTGGCATCTCGCAAGATAGCAAGGATTGAGGTGTTTAATCCTTCCTTCATGAGGGGTTTTATCCCTACTTGGACTAATTCAATATGGATATATTTGTAATTCATTTCTCTGTGTTTCTTCAAGGATTTTTTAGAAAGTAATTGGATTGTTTCAAAAGGTTGAGATAATTGGATATTTATTTCCTCTGTTTTGATAGTGAAATCAGTTTTGAATAACTGGTATTTGGAATTTTTGTAAATCTGATCTCGATTTACTCTCGGTATTTCCAAATTATCAATAGATTTTTTAAAATCTTGTATCAAGATTTCTTCGGTGTTTATTATATTCTTTGATTCCATGGAAGAAGATGAACCAAAATCACAAGAAATAGATCTGTTGAGAAACGGATCTATGTTATGGAACTCCAACGGAGCACCCGGACTCTTCCTACAATCAAAGGCCTTCCCTAGGGTATAACTGCCTGCGTTCATTAAGGACTTACCGACCCTGGACTATCCTAAGCACAAAACCTTAGAAGATCCCAAACCTCCAAAAAGGATTCAACATCTGGTCTGGATAATATTCTCTCTATCTCTACCCTTTATGTCTCTGATACCAAACTTAGACCGAGGATCTAAAGGAGATAACAGACATGGAAGGAATCGGGATATAAGGGATTGAAGAATCAATGGATAATTGAAATATGTAGAAAGTAAATAAAGATTAACTTACAATCTAAGGTTCCAGTTATGGAAACCATTAATCAAAGGTTCTGCAGGAATTTAAATCAAATAGGCGGTAGAAACAGCCAAGTATTTAATGCATGAATTTAAAGAATTAAAAGCATGAAGTATTTAAAAGATTAGGAGGTAGTACCGTCCATAATCATAGTCATTTAAAATATTAAAATTTACAAAGTATTTTGTCAAGGAGATATACCTTGAGAATTTCTAAGGTATTTTGGATCATATGATATGAGTCATATGATATGAATCATATGAACTGAATCATATGAGTGGTATTGGGGAATTTTGCTTCTAACCTAAAGGGGAATTTCTTTAGAGTTCTCTCTAGAATCTGATGTTTAGAAAGAGAAAGACTTAGAAAAATATGACTTGTCTAACTAAGGGAGAGAGAGTCTCCTTTTATAGGAGATTTACATGGCATTTTGGTAAATAAAAGGGAATCTAACTATTCATCTAGGTGGAGAATAACTATTCATCCGAGTGGAGAATGACTATTCAACCTTTTGGTATTTTCTTGAATTATTGCTGGAATCTTTGCTTTTGCCTTTTGAAAGTAGCTTTTTCGGGCACTTTCTTTTGTCGAAATTTTGTCTGAACTCTACTCTGGGTATTTTGAATTCTTTTGGCAACTTTCTTCATAATCCACTGTTGCCAAAAATCGGATTGTCTTCAATATCAATTTCTGGTTCTTCTTCTGATGATGATGAAGAGCCTTATTTTGATGAAGACGGTGCAAATTTCAGAATTATGGCTTCTTCTGGATTTTTGGCCGCTGCAAGCATTAAGGCCATCTGGGATTTCTGTGAAAGGAACTGGGTGTGCCCCGGTGTTTGTAGTGGTGCCGGTGGTGTTTGTAGAGGCATCTGTATCGGAATGGATTTTTGGGCATTTAACCATTCCTGGACCTTTTGTGGTGTGAGACTTAATGGTATTTTAAAGCTGTCCCACCATCTAACTTTGAATCTCCTTCGGATCGTTGGAACTTTATTGTCCGAATAATCTACGAACCATGTGAATACCCATGGTAAGTGGAATTTGGTGTGAAAAAGGTGCAGTAGCACAAATCTTTTTTCTTCCTTAGAAGGTTTATATTGGGATTTAAAGAGGCTAAAAGATTTAGTGACTTGGGGTTTTTGTATTTCAAGGGTGGATCCAAATTGTTCCCACCATGAGTTCCACCATGTTGGAAATTGTGATGGATTACATGCGGTATCAAAATGAAAAAGCCAAGTGTGGCTTTGCTTGGTATTTTGAATGAAAAAGAAATTGAACCAAGCTTGTTGGTAATCCCAGTAATTAAATGGAATTTCAAAAAATGGTTCATTTTTATGGGTATCTGGGAAATTTAGGAGTTGAGACAGTTTATTCCCCCAATCGCTTGGAGCAATTACATTAAGCATTTTGCAAATGGAATAAGAGGGATCTGAGTTATTTTTGTAATAATTATTTTTAATCGTTGCTGATCCTGATATTTCAAGGATAGCTTGGTAAAATATGGAGTTTTTAAAATATCCCATGATTTGTAAAATCATATTTGTCCAAAATAATTTTGCAATGCTAAAAAATGGTCTTTATTAAAAAATCTTTTTTCAAGAGTCATAATATTTTGGAAAAAAGGTTTTATGAAAAATTCAGGAGCAGGTTTTTTGGGGACTTGTGGTACCACAAGTTGGTTTTTTTTAATTATTTTTGAGAAAGGGTTTTTGAAGATTCTCCTTTCTCGGTTTTTGTAAAATTTTGAGAGGTTTTTTCCTCTCCTGAGCTTTGGGCAACTTCTTGTTTGGGATTTTGAAGTTGTATCAATGCCTGTTGTAATTCTGGGGATTTGAAAAGGAGTTGTAGAAGATTCTCAGCAGTTATCTCCTGTGTTGGTGGTTTTTGCATAGATGTTGCGGCAGTTTCATTTTCTTCTTTCATCACTGCGTCATACCATGTCAGGGGTTTTTCAGTGGGAGATTTGGCAGGGAATATTTCTTGTTCTTCTTTTATTGGTTTGGCGTTTGTGGGTTTCTTGGGGGCCATGGAATTTGTTTGTTATTGTGGTGCAACAACTGGTGTATTTATTGGTGGAGGGATATCATATTTTCTCTTTTGGAGCAAGGCTCCACACATCACATGGTTACATTATTGTCCGGATTCTCGCATTTCCTTCCTGGATATTTTTTCTCTGTAGCCCAGACATTGGGGAAAGGGACAGTGATAAGACATCTCCGTGTTGTAACCGGTATTATAAATCTGTGGGTTTTTTCTCCTATTTTTTAGTAAACCACTGGTTAAAATATTTTTAAAGAAAACATTGTCAGGAATCAATTTGCAGAAAATATTTTTTAATGCAATATTTTGGAAATAGTTTTGACATTGCAAATGATACTTTAAAAATTTTGTATATGCAAAGACATCAATTTGTTTGATGGAACGGGTATCATAGTTTCTAGGGGACTCAGAATTCTGATCTAAAAAATTATTCTTTAATTCACCTAGATGACAAGAATATGTTTTTATCAGATTGAGGTCTCTAACTTTTGGTTTTGTCAGAAAATGGAATTTTAAATTTTTATTATTGGAATCAAAAGAAATGAAATCATTATCTACCTTATAAGGGGTGATAAGATTTATAAACGGTGTTCCTAAGATAACAGAGTTGTGAATGTCTTTTACTAAGAGAAACGATGTTGCTATAGAAACTTCATTGATAATAACGGACGCACTGGTTTGGGAATTGATTTATAGCTTTGTGTTATTAGCCGCTGCTAGAGTTTCCTGGGTATTTTCATGAAATTTATTAGGTATTAGACCTGTTTTTATGCAATTCAGATCTGCACCTGTGTAAAAAGAGCAATAGTAGTAATTCTAAAATTGCCTGAGAATTTAAAGGTTATCTTAACAAGGTATTTCTTGGACGTGATCTGTCTTAAGACAGCAAGGAATTCTTGTGGGATATCTTCAAGATAAGGGTTATCAGGAGGTTCTTCTAGATTTTCAGAGTTGGATTTGTCGGACTCAGAATTCTCCTGGCTTCTTTTGAAAGGACTGTTTTTAGTAGCAGAGAGTCTTGTTTTTGTTTTTCTCGTAGAGTCTTGATTTCTACTTTGATTTGTTTTACCTCTCTCTGGAGTTCTAGAACTGGGGTTTCTTTGGATTCTTTCATCATTTTACCCTTTTTCAGGATTTTGGTCAAGTCGTAGGTATTTTTGGAAGTATTTGGCAAAATCGTATTTTTGGCATTTTTTTTCTCTTCTGTAAAGGATTTGAGGAGTTTATTCAAATAATCTTTTTGGTGTTCGACATCTATGTGCTTAACCATAACTAACATGAATTATTGATCCTTGGTTAAAACACAAACAAGTTTTCCCTTACCCTTATCAGGATTTTCAGAAGAACTGGTTGTGAGCAATTCATCTATTTGAAGGGCTTTGTTGTCTTCAAAAGACAGAAAAGTAGTTAGGTTTTGACTCGGCATTTGAATCTGAGGAATCAATGAGAAGATTGGAGATTTATATATATATATATATATATATATATATACTAAGCTACAATCGGTGGGAAATGGATAGTTATATATGTACTTGAGGATCAATAAGGGTTTCAGAGTTTCATTGTTCGCCCTGAGTGGCATACAGGTTATTAGGTTGCTTTTTATACCTTGTTTTACAGCTTATGCTATCATATTATCATTCATGCCTTATATACCGATATATTTCATTCGTACTGACATCCCTTTTGTCGGGGGAATTGTGTTTCATGCTGCAGGTTCAGGTAGAGGTACAGATAGGCCATCACAGTAGGAGCTTGAGAGTTCATCCGTTGATTGGTAAGATTCACTTCTTCTAAGGCTACTAAGTCTGAGGTCGTGAGCCGAGTCTTTTGCATATGTACAGATGATGGGTAGGTCAGGGCCAGGTCCTGACCATTTCACAGTTATAGTTTTTAGAGGCTTGAAAACCTGTTGCATCTGTCTAGATATGTTGTACGGCCTTGCCGGCCTGGATGTTATTCTGTTGATCTGTACAATGACCTTGCCAGTCTTGTATATATATATATATATATATAGATTAGTTACCCAAACTTTTCAATATCCCTTAGTGATAAAAATAGCCTAAAATCCCTTGTCTTACAAATAAAAACTCACAATTACCAAATGCTTGAAGGTTCAATACCGGTAGCAATAATCTTTAGAATCCATTACAAAGCTATGCTTTCTGCTTTTGCCACAAAAGTTAGGTACCATAGTAAAAAAGGTGAAACACTACTGTTACAAACAGATCTTTCCTGATCTAACACGGTAATACCAAGACATATTATGTAGAAGGATATTACCCTACCAGAAGAATGGATCCTGGAAGGAGTAGTTAAACATGAACCCGTAGAAACTTCCCCACCAAATACCCATCTTAAAGAAATAACTCAATACCAAGATGGTAGAGTAAGCCTATTATTCCTAAGAAGATCTACGAGTAGATTCGATGATACAAGTTTCGTAGAAATCCTAGACTTAGGAAGAGTCTCACAAATTCCTTCAGTAATAAATAACCCTTATAAAATAAAACGGAGACATCCTACATCAGATTTAACCAATCTAAGAAACGCAGACTACACCAATGAAATACCTACACCCGTATATGAAAATTCCATTGTTAGAGAGAAAATAGATGACCAAGAACCTACTAGTCCGACATTTTTCTCTATAACAGAGAATATAGTAAACGAAATTGGAGTTTTAGAAAAAGAATTTCAAATAGATAAGAAATTCTTTATGAAAAATATAACTTAGAAAAAAGAAATTGGTTCTTTAAAAACTTTTTAAATACTAGGAAACAAATACAGGAAAAACTATATGACTTTGTAAATGAAAATAGGATAAACATTCTATTTTTTTACTGGTTTGAAATATATTCCTCTGAAAATTCCATAGAGTATCCCTTTTCTAAATCGATAAATCCCGTTACAACTAGGAATAAAACACCGGAATGGGAAACCTTAGTTGATTCTATGAAGGTCCAGTCCAACCACCCTCCTCTACAAGGTATTAGGCTTAACATTCATGGTTGCCCCGTAGACGCAATTCCTTTTAAAACCCTAGCAGAAGAAGAAAAAACAAATATAAAATCCATCATCGCACAAAATAATTTCACAAATACTAATTTAAATACCATAGGAAAACAATTAGACAGAGTGGAAAAAAACATAAAATAACACCCTTTAGTCACTATTGATTCCCCGGAAAAGTCTAAAGAAATGAAATTGAAAATCTCAATCTTTAAACCCTATCAGGTATCCAAAGATAGTGTTAAAAATATCCAACAAAATAAATCTGAATTTATTCAGGCTATACAAGATCAATAAGTAAAATTGGGACATCCAATAGTTCTAATACAACCCATTGTTCCAGATACACCACAATCAAGTAATAAAATAACAACTTTAACATATGATTCCGATAATAGTGATACCTTAGAACAATTCCAAAATAAAACACCTCTTGTTAATAAAATGGATTGGAAACAACCCGTACAACAACAATTACAAATAATCTCAGCTCCAGACTTAGGAATAGTAAAACCCCTAGCTCAATTCCGATTTAATGCCTCTTCCATTTACGACTGGAACATAGATGGAATGACTGAATACAATATCCTTAGCTTCCTCCAACAAATGACAATGGCCGCAAGTGCCTATAAAACACAAAATGGTACACAGGATAATACCATTGCAGAACTGCTCATCGCAGGATTCTCTGGTCAATTAAAAGGATGGTGGGATAATTATCTCACTGATCAACAAAAAGAAGACATCATAAATTCCATAAAAACCGATGAAGAAGGAATACCAATCCTAGATGAACAAGGTGAACCCCTACAAGATGCAGTGTCAACTTTTATACTAATAGCCTCATTAAACTTCATAGGAGATTCTTCACATCTAAAACATAAAAATGCCGAGTTACTTTCAAATCTAAAATGTAAAAAACTAAGTGATTTCCAATGGTACAAAAATGTGTTCTTAACCAGGGTAATGCTTAGAGAAGATTTCAACCAACCATTTTGAAAAGAAAAATTCCTTGCAGAATTGCCTACCCTTTTAGGAGAAAAGGTTAGGAATAAAATTAAAGAAAATTGTGGAAAATAAATAATACCTTATAATGAGTTTACATACGAACAACTAGTCAATATAAATCAACAAGAAGGATTAAAAATTTGCCAAGATCTAAAATTACAAAAATACTTTAAATGGGAACTAAAAAGAACTAGGTGCGAACTAGGAACTTTTTGTAAACAATTTGATACAAATTCCAAAAAACCCTCTCTAAGTTGTAAAGGAAACTGTAGTAAAACTTATAAATCATATAAGAAATCAACAAAAGAATATAGGAAAAAGAATTTCAAAACTAGTGAAGAATAATATAAAAATCCTCGTTACGAAAATTTCAGAAATAAAAGAAATCCCAAAAAGAATGATTCTAAATACAAAGATATAACATGCTATAAATGCAATAAAAAGGGACATACCTCGAGATACTATAAAATGAATAAAAAATTACAAGAATTAAAATTAGATGAAGTAATTCAAAAAATCCCTAATCTTCTAATAGATTCCGCCGATTTAAACACCGAAACAGAACCTGACAAATTTCTCTTTCTTCAGAAGATAATAAACCCCTTCAAATAGACGAATTGGTTACAACTAGTTCATCTGAAAAGGATAAAGGAAAACACATATGTGTATTAACTAAAGATCAAGAATTCATGTTAGATATGGTTAAACACATAGATACCCAACACCAAAAATAGTATTTGAATAAACTCCTAAAATCTTTTACAGAAGAGAAAAAAAAATAAAAATACAATTATACCAGATACATCTAAAAATACTTATGACTAAACAAATATCCTAGGAAAAAGTAAAAAGATGAAAGAAATCAAAGAAATAACGATTCAAGAACTGCAAAAAGAAATAAAACAAGTAAAACTAGATATGAAAGATTTGAAAGAAAAACAAAAATAAGAAAATTTTGAAAACCGAAATCTAGAAGAATTCCTTGGTGTCTTAAGACAAACCACGTCAAAAAAATACCTAATAAAAATAACCCTTAAATTCTCAGATAATTTTGAAATCAGAACAATAGCTCTTTTTGACACAGGAGTAAATTTAAATTGCATAAAAACAGGATTAATACAAGAAAAGTTCCAAGAAAAAACTCATCAATATTAGCAGCAGCTAATAATACTAAATTAGAAATTAAATCCAAAACCAGTGCGGCAATAATAAATAATGGAGTTTCTATAGCAACATCATTTGTTCTAGTAAAAGACATACACAATTTCGTCATCTTAGGAACGCCGTTTATAAATTTTATCACCCTACATACGGTGGATAACGATTTCATATCTTTTAAAATCAATAAAAGAAATTAAAATTCCATTTTTTAACAAAACAAAAAATAAGAGACCTCAATCTAATAAAAACATATTTAATACACAAAGAAAATCTAAATGCAAAAATATAAGCAAAATCTTATCATCTAGAAGAACTAAGAAATGATTTTTCATCATTAGATCACAAACCTGAGTCTCCTAGAAGCTATCCTTTTAGGATTATCCTAAACAAAAATCAGGGAGGGAAGAATGTATAGTCTATTAGACTTTTGCTTATTCTAGCCATTTAATTGAACCTCATTGAACATTATTTCATGCATATAGAAATTCCAAAATGAGATACAATATCGAAAATATTTTAAAAACATTGCATTAAAACAAAATTTCTGCCAATTGATTCTTAACGTTTTTTACTTTAAAGAAACAAATCTCATTCCTAATCTCCTAACCCGTGATTTCCTCAAAAATAGGAGAAAAAACCTCCAAATTCCTGATACTGGTTACGAGGCAGAAATGTCCTATCACTGTCTCATACCCCACTGTTTGGGCTACAAAGACAAAATATCAAGGACGGACATGCGAGAATCTGTACAGTAATGTAACCATGCGATGTGTGGAGCCTTACTCCAAAAGAGGAAGGATGAAATTTCTCTGCCAATAAATACATCAGTTGTTGTACCACAACAACAAACAAATCCCATGGCGACCAAAAAACCCATAAAATCCACCGCTTCTAAACCAACAAACCCATCCAAGGAAGAAAATGACAAATTCCCTACCAAAACTCCTACCGAAAAGCCTATGACATGGTATGATGCAGTCATGAAAGAATAAACGAAAATGCAAACACCGCACAGTCTGTGCAGAAAACACCATAAAATCTCGCATAGGAAACAACTGCTGAAAACCTTTTGCAACTCCTTAAAAAATCCCCGGAACTACAGAGGGCATTGTTAAAATGTCAAATTCCTAAATAAGAAATTGCTCAAAGCTCAGGAGAGGATAAACCCTCTCAAAATTTTACAAAAATTGATAAAGGAGAATATTCGAAAATCCTTTCTCAAAAACAATTTTTAAAATCCCAACTTGTGGTACCACAAGTCCCCAAAAAACTTGTCTCTGAATTTTTTATAAAACCCTTTTTTCAAAATATTGTAACTCTTGAAAAATGATTTTTTAACCAAGACCTTTTTTTAGCAATACAAAATTATTTTGGACAAGGATGGTTTTACAAATCATGGGATATCTTAATAACTCCATATTTTTATCAGGCTATCCTATAAATATCAGGATCGGCCACAATTAAAAATAATTATTATAAAGATAACAAAGATTCTTCTTACTCTATTTGCAAAAAATTTAGAGTAATTGCTCCAAGTGATTGGGGGAATGACCTGTCTCAACTCCTTAATTTCCCTGATACCCATCAAAATACCTCATTTTTTTTATATTCCATTTAATTACTGGGATTACCAACAAGCTTGGTTCAATTCCTTTTTTTGTTCAAAATACCAACCGAAGCCATACTTGGCTTTTTCATTTTGATACCTCGTGTACTCCACCTCAATTCCCAACATGGTGGAATTCATGGTGGGAACAATTTGGATCCACCTTTGATATACTAAAATCCCAAGTCACTAAATCTTTTAACCTCTTTAAATCCCTTTATAAACCTACTGAGGAAGGAAAAAGATTTGTGCCACTACACCTATTTCACACTAGATTCCATTTACCATGGGTATTCACATGGTTCGTGGATTATTCTGAGAATAAAATTCCAACGGTCCGAAGAAGGTTCAAGATCATATGGTGGGACAACTATAAAATACCAGCAAGTCTCGCATCGTCAAAAGCCCACGAATGGCTAAGTACCCGGAAGTCCATTCAGGTACAAGTACCACTACAAACACCACAGGCACCACTACAAACAGAGCACACCTAGTTTCTTTCCCAAAAATTCCAAATGGTGTCAATGCTTGCAGCAGCCAAAAATCCAGAAGAAATACAAACAATAATTCTGAAGTTTGTGCCATCTTCATCAAAACAAGGCTCTTCAACAAAGGAAGAAGAACCAGAAATTGATATTGAAGATGATGCAGTTTTTGGCAACAGTGGATTCTGAAAAGATTTCCAAAAGAAGACAATATCCAAAATAAAGTTCAGATAAAATCCCGATAAAAGAAAATGCCCACAAAAAGATACTTTCAAAAAGTAGAAGATTCTCGCAATAATTCGAGAAAATGCCAAAGTCAATGATGTCATGGATGACATCATTCTCCACTCGGATACCATCATGAATAGTTAGATTCCTTTTACATTTACTAAAATGCCATGTAAAACTCTTATAAAAGGAGACCCTCTCCCTCTCATTTAGGATAAGCTTTTTATTTCGTAAGATTTCAGATTCTAGAGAGAAGTAAGCTAGATAAATTCCAATTCCCCTCATATGATTCCTCTCATCCAAAATTCCCAAATTCCTTGTAAACTCCCAAGATAGATCTCATTGAAAATATTCAAGTATAAATCTTTGTAAGTTTTAATATTTTGAATAAATATGATCATGGATGGTGCTACCTCCTAATCTTTTAAATTCATGCTTTTAAATTCTTGCATTATGATGTGGGCCGGTTCTACCGCCTACTTCATTTAAATTCTTGCAGATCCTTTAAACTCTCTCTCTATTTTATTTTAAATAAATATAATTATGGGGTTTTTGGTGGCCATGGGATTTGTTTGTTGTTGTGGTACAACAACTGATGTATTTATTGGCGGAGAAATTTCATCCTTCCGCTTTTGGAGTAAGGCTCCACACATCGCATGGTTACAGTACAATCCAGAATTTAAATGAAGTATTGTCCATAATAAGGAATCCATAATTCAAAGGATCTGCAAGAATTTAAATGAAGTAGGCGGTAGAACCGGCCAACATCATAATGCAAGAATTTAAAGAATTTAAAAGTATGAATTTAAAAGATTAGGAGGTAGCACCATCCATAATCATATTTATTCAAAATATTAAAACTTACAAAAGATTTAGGGTTGAATATTTTCAAGGAGACCTTGAGAATTTACAATGGCTTTGGGAATTTCGGATGAGAGGAATTTCATATGAGGGAATTTAATTTAGAGAGAGAGTTTCTCTTTCTAGAATCTGAAACTTATCAAAGAAAGCTTGTTCTAAATGAGAGGGAGAGGGTCTCTCATTTTATATGAGTTTTACATGGTATTTTAGTAAATATAAAAGGAATCTAACTATTCATGATGTCATCCGAGTGGAAAATGACATCATCCATGACATCATTGACTTTGGCATTTTCTCTAATTATTGCTGGAATCTTCTACTTTTTGAAAGTATATTTTTGTGGGCATTTTCTTTTGTCTGAATTTTGCCTGAACTTTATTCCGGGTATTTTATCTTCTTTTGGCAATCTTTTCAGAATTCACTGTTGCCAAAAACTACATCATCTTCAATATCAATTTTTGGTTCTTCTTCCTCTGATGAAGAGTCTTGTTTTGATGAAGATGGCGCAAACTTCAGAATTATTGCTTGCATTTTTTCTGGATTTTTTGCCGCTGCAAGCATTGACGCCATTTGGGATTTCTGGGAAAGAAACTGGGTGTGCTTCGATGTTTGTAGTGGTGCATGGGGTGTTTGTAGTGGTACCTGTACCAGAATGAACTTTCGGGTATTTAGCCATTCTTGGACTTTTGACGGTGCGAGACTTGCTTGTATTTTATAGTTGTCCCACCATCTGATCTTGAACCTTCTTCTGACCGTTGGAATTTTATTCTCAGAATAATCCACGAACCATGTGAATACCCATGGTAAATGGAATCTGGTGTGAAATAGGTGTAGTGGCACAAATCTTTTTTCTTCCTCAGTAAGTTTATAAAGGGATTTAAAGAGGTCAAAAGATTTAGTGACTTGGGGTTTTAGTATCTCAAAGGTGGATCCAAATGGTTCCCACCATGAATTCCACCATGTTGGGAATTGAGATTGAGTACATGAGGTATCAAAATGAAAAAGACAAGTATGGCTTCGGTTGGTATTTTGAACAAAAATGGAATTGAACCAACCTTGTTGGTAATTCTAGTAATTAAATGGAATATCAAAAAAGGGGTATTTTGATGGGTATCATGGAAATTAAGGAGTTGAAACAGGTCATTCCCCCAATCACTTGGAGTAATTACTCTTTGTAAAATTTTGAGAAGGTTTATCCTCTCCTGAGCTTTGAGCAATTTCTTGTTTGGGAATTTGAAGTTGTAACAATGCCCTCTATAGTTCTAGGGATTTTGCAAGGAGTTGCAGAAGGTTTTTAGCAGTTGTTTCATGTGCGTGATTTTCTGGTCTTTTCTGCACAGACTGTGCGGTGTTTGCATTTTCGTTTTCTTCTTTCATGACTACATCATACCATGTCATAGGTTTTTCGGTAGGAGTTTTGACAGGGAATTTGTCCTTTTCTTCCTTGGATGGGTTTGTTGGTTTGGAAGCAGTGGAGTTTATGGGTTTTTTGGTTGCATAAGTCAGATATTCCAAATATCCACCAGGGTACAATCATGGAATCAAAGAATGCTCAAATCTTTGAAAGTACCTTTCCTAGAAAGGAAAAAGACATAACCTCTCGCAAACGAAGTTATGAACAAAGCTCTCAGGAACCGGGAGTCGTTGATGGCCCGGGTCTAGATGGTTAAGATCTAGTGGATCTCGAGGTGGATGAATATCCGGAATCTAGTGTTCCAGATTCTCAGAACTTGAAGACTCCAGAGATGGAACTAAGGCAATATAAAAGGGCCAGGAAGGATAAATCCTTCGGTCCTAACTTTATAGCTTATATGGTTAATGATGAACTAAGGACAATTACTAAAGCATTGTCAACTCCAGAAGCACCGCTCTGGAAAGAAGATGTTGAGAGTGAAATAGGCTCCATTCTACATAACCATACTTGGGAGTTGGTTGATCTTCCTCCGGGAAATAAATAATTGGGTTGTAAGTGGATACTCAAATGGAAATATAAAGCAGATAGGTCTATAGACAAGTACAAGGTCAGGCTGGTAGTCAAGGGCTATCAGCAGAAAGAAGGTCTTGACTACTTTGACATGTACTCCCCGGTATCTCGGATGACATCCTTATGGGTATTAATTGCGATCGCAGCTTTGTGTGACCTTGAGATATATCAAATGGATGTTAAGACAGCCTTCCTAAATGGTGATTTGGAAGAAGAAATTTATATGGACCAACCCGAGGGGTATGTGGTTCAAGGGCAAGAGAAGAAAGTCTGTCAGCTTGTCAAATCTTTGTACGGGCTGAAACAAGCCCCGAAGCAATGGCACGAAAAAATTAATAGTACTCTACTATCGAAGGGTTTCGCCATTAATGAGTGTGATAAATGTGTCTACACGAAAGGTAACTCTAACTCATTCGTCATGATATGCCTATACGTAGATGACATGTT
The DNA here is from genome assembly GCA_029783415.1 of Anisodus acutangulus. NCBI lineage: Eukaryota > Viridiplantae > Streptophyta > Magnoliopsida > Solanales > Solanaceae > Anisodus > Anisodus acutangulus. Next base: position 3,864,400 of record CM056498.1, on the reverse strand, counting down.
GATCACAGGAAGCAGTCCTAGGGTAATCCTAGAGACTAAGAACATGTTGAAACAATGCTTCGACATGAAGGATATGGGTATCGCAGATGTCATCTTAGGGATAAAAATCTCTAAGATGTCTGACGGACTGGTCTTATCTCAGTCTCACTACATCGAGGATGTTTTGAGAAAGTTCGAGATGTTTGACAGTTCACCGATAAAGTCACCAATTGATACAAATCAAAAGCTTGATAAAAATCATGGTGCAGCCGTATACTAGGAGCGATATGCACAGGTGATCGGTAGTTTGATGTATATAACAAACTGCACCCGACCTGATATTGCTTATGTAGTCAATAAGTTGGCTAGGTTTACCCGTAATCCGAGTGATGATCACTGGAAGGCGTTGAATCGAGTATTACAATACCTGAAATACATGTTAACTTTCGGGTTACATTATTCGAGATATCCAGCTGTACTAGAGGGGTACAGTGATGCAAACTGGATATCTGATATAGAAAACACCAAGTCCACCAGTGGGTATGTATTTATAATTGGTGGTGGGGCTGTGTCTTGGAAATCCTCTAAGCAAACTTGCATCGCCCGATCCACAATGGAATCGGAGTTTATCGCTTTAGACAAAGAAGGAGAAGAAACTGAGTGGCTTCATGAATTCTTAGAGGATGTTCGAGTTTGGAACAAACCCGTACCTTCTATAATGATCCACTGCGACAGCCAGTCGGCTCTAGGAAGGGCACGGAATGCTATGTACAACAACAAGTCTCGTCATATTCGATGGAGGCATAAGACGGTTAGGCCGCTGATCACCACGGGTATAATATCCATTGATTACATAAATTCAAAGGATAATATAGCAGACCCGCTGACAAAGGGCTTACCCAAGGATCAGATGTTCTGCCTGTTTAAGGGAATGGGCTTAAAACCCAAAGTATAAGGACCAATACGGTGGTAACCCAACCTTACTAACTGGAGATCCCCGTAATTTGGTTCAATGGGAAAACTAAGTTGTAAAGGTTCAGTTGATCGCTTCAGTGGAAGCATGAGCACTTCGGATAGTGATTTCTTTAAAGAAACTCCAAATCCAAAGTCGGTCCCGCGATAGACGTTAAGTGCTATCTGCAGTTTGGGTAAATGTTAAGTTTTCAAAAACCTTTAATGATCCTCAACAGTTGAGGTTAGGTTTGGGGAAACTTTTAATGGTTCCTAACACTTGTGAAGTGGGGTATAGCAGGATACCTTGTAGGAGACCACCTATTTAAGTGCGAGGACAGGCCGCCTCAAATGAACGCACTTAAGAATCCAAGAAGTTGTCCACGACCACAACGGACAAAACATTACGAAGAAGAGAGTAAGGGAATTTGTTGTGTTGGTACTATTGACTTGGCTTACACTAAACACTGACGGTTCAAGATATCACATTCACCGCGCAGTAAGTAAGTCCGATGGTATTTATCTATGGAAGGTTCAAAGCTGAAGCTACCTCTCCTTATGCAACATCGGTCCGCTGAAATATTGCTGGAAAGGAAAAGGCACCATGTGAGTGCGCCAAAATCTCTTTCAAGAGGGGATTATTGGAAATTTGCCTTTGGCCGGAGTAGCGTCCAACCAACTTTAATGGCTTAAGCACTAGTGTTCCGCATGTTAGAGAATCTGGTTCTTCACACGTGCATAATCTACTAAGTAAGTAGATGACCGTAGGGCCAAAGATCGTCAAATTTCGTTGAGAAATGAAAGAGATATTGGTCCACGAAGTGAGGTGTTTGAAGCGTGGAAAATTGTGGTATTTAGACCAATTCTCCCTCATCGGTGGGGGAAGAAAGATTTGTTTAGTTTATAAGTCTCAAAGTTGGCTTGGGGTTTGGGACCCCAAGGGGTATCCCATGTGTTTAAAGGAGGGAGGACCTAGATGTGCTTCGGTTCGAGGATAAGCCCACACGTGCGCCGTCCGCCCATCCCGTTCGGTCCGGGTCTCGGGTCATGGGTCATGGTGGGCTGTGGGCTGTGCTTCTTCTGATATTATCTTTTTGGACCAGAATTGTTTCATATTTACAGTTTGGTCCCTGAAGTAGAGAACTTTATTGTTGGTTTCTGGAACGTCAACCAGCCTTATTGCACTCAATTCAGTCATTTATTTTGGCTGAATTACTCTCCCTAAATGCCAATCCGTTGCACATCAATTCACCATTTATTTTGGTGAATTACTACCTCCATAATTGTCATTACTTGGCCAGTAACAGCAATTATGTGTGCAGTTGGTAAGTCCTCTCCTTGAACTATATAAAGGAGCCTTTGCACAATTGTTGAGACACACAGAAACATACAAACGAAATCAGTCTTCCTAATACCTTCCAGCATCATTTCATTACTCAAAATTCTTCAAGGTAACACTTGAGTTTCCTTTGCTCATATGTTCATTTGTTGTTTTATCTTGGGAGACAATTGTCCAGAACGTAGAAAGGATACATACGGGGCAATCTTGTCTTAAAGACAGAGTGCCATCACTCGACTCAGCATACCAAAAACTATTCCAGTTTCTTGTTCAAGTTTATTGTAATTTCAGTTTGTTGTAATACTTAGCAGTTACTTATATCTATTTCCTGCACCATTGTAACCAACAGAAATTTCATCCTTCCTCTTTTGGAGTAAGGCTCCATACATCGCATAGTTACAGTACTGTCTAGATTCTCGCATGTCCTTCCTTGATATTTTGTCCTTGTAGCCCAAACAGTGGGGTGTTGGACAGTGATATGACATTTATGCGTCGTAACCAGTATCAGGAATTTGGAGATTTTTTCTCTTATTTTTTAGGAAATCACGGGTTAGGAGATTAGGAATGGGATTTGTTTCTTTAAAGTAAAAAATGTTAAGAATCAATTGGTAGAAAATCTGTTTTAATGAAATATTTTGAAAATATTTTTGATATTGTATCTCATTTTGGAATTTCTGTATGCATGAAATAATGTTCAATGAGGTATCAATTAAATGACTAGAATTGGTACATTCTTCCCTTCCTGGTTTTTGTTTTAGGATAATCCTAAAAGGATAGCTTTTAGGAGACTCGGGTTTCTGATCTAATGATGAAAAATCATTTCTTAATTCTTCTAGATGATACAATTTTTCTTGTATTTTTGCATTTATGTTTTCTTCGTGTATTGAATTATTATTTTTTTTAGATTGAGGTCTCTTGTTTTTGGTTTTGTTAAAAATGGAATTTTAATTTCTTTTTATTGATGAAATCGTTATCTACCTTATTTGGGGTGATAAGATTTATAAACGTTGTTCCTAAGATGACGGAATTGTGTATGTCTTTTACTAGAACAAATGATGTTGGTATAGAAACTCCATTAATTATTATTGACGCACTAGTTTTCGATTTAATTTCTAATTTAGTATTATTAGCTGCTGCTAATATTTCATGAGTTTTTTCTTGGAACTTTTCTAGGTATTAATCCTGTTTTTATGCAATTTAAATCTGTTCCTGTGTCAAAAAGAGCAATTGTTTTGATTTCAAAATTGTCAGAGAATTTAAGAGTTATTTTTATTAGGTATTTTTTTTGACGTGATTTGTCTTAAGACACCAAGGAAATCTTCTGGGATTTCTTCTAGATTTCGATTTTCAAAATTTTCTTCTGGTTCTTTTGGGTTTTCAAAATCTTCGGATTCAGAACTTTCCTGGGTAGTTTTTTGAAATGATCATTTTTATTAGTTCAGAGTCTTGTTTTTTTTTTCTTTCAAATCTTTTATATCTAGTTTTACTTGTTTTATTTCTTTTTGCAGTTCTTGAACTGTTATTTCTTTGATTTCTTTCATCATTTTACCTTTTCCTAGGAAATTTGTTAAGTCATAAGTATTTTTAGAAGTATTTGGTATAATTGTATTTTTAATTTCTTTTTTCTCTTCTGTAAAAGATTTTAGGAGTTTATTCAAATACTATTTTTGGTGTTGGGTATCTATGTGTTTAACCATATCTAACATGAATTCTTGATCTTTAGTTAATACACATATGCATTTTCCTTTATCCTTTTCAGAATTTTCAGATGAACTAGTGTGACCAATTCGTCTATTTGAAGGGGTTTATTATCTTCTGAAGACAGAGAAAATCTGTCAGGTTCTGTCTCGATGTTTGAATCGGAGGAATCTATTAGAAGATTAGAGATTTTTTGGATTACTTCTTCATCTAATTTTAATTCTTGTAATTTTTTATTCATTTTACAGTATCTCGAGGTATGTCCTTTTTTATTGCATTTATAACATATTATATCTTTGTATTTAGAATCATTCTTTTTGAGATTTCTTTTATTTCTGGAATTTTTGTAATGAGGATTTTTATAATATTCTTCACTAGTTTTGAAATTCTCTTTCTTATATTCTTTTGTTGATTTCTTATGTGATTTATAAGTTTTACTACATTTTTCTATACAACTTAGAGAGGGTTTTTTTGAAATTTGTATCAAATTCTTTACAAAAAGTTCCTAGTTCGCACCTAGTTCTTTTTAGTACCCATTTAAGGTATTTTTGTAATTTTAGGTCTTGGCAGATATTTAATCCTTTTTGTTGAGTTATATTGACTAGTTGTCCGTATGTAAACTCATTAAAAGGTATTATTTATTTTCCACAATTTTCTTTAATTTTATTCCTAACCTGCAATCCTGCAAGGAATTTTTCTTTCCAAAATGGTTGGTTGGAATCTTCTCTAAGCATTACCCTGGTTAAGAATGTATTTTTGTACCATTGGAAATCACTTAGTTTTTTACATTTTAGATTTGAAAGTAACTCGGCATTTTTATCTTTTAGATGTGAAGAATCTCCTATGAAGTTTAATGAGATTGTTAGTATAAAAGTTGACACTGCATCTTGTAGGAGTTCACCTTGTTCATCTAGGATTGATATTCCTTCTTCATCAGTTTTTATGGAATTTATGATGTTTTCTTTTTGTTGATCAGTGAGATAATTATCCCACCATCCTTTTAATTGACCAGAGAATCCTGCGATGAGCAGTTCTGCAATGGTATTATCTTGTGTACCATTTTCTGTTTTATAGGCATTTGCGGCCATTGTTATTTGTTGGAGGAAGCTAAGGATATTGTATTCAGTCATTTCATCTATGTTTCAATCTTAAATGGAAGAGGCGTTATATCGGGATTGAGCTAGGGGTTTTACTATTCCTAGGTCTGGAACTGGGATTATTTGTAATTGTTGTTGTACGGGTTGTTTCCAATCCATTTTATTAACAGGAGGTGTTTTATTTTGGAATTGTTCTAAGGTATCACTATTATCGGAATCATATGTTAAAGTTGTTATTTTATTACTTGATTGTGGTGTATCTGGAACAATGAGTTGTGTATTAGAACTATTTCTATGTCCCAATTTTACTTAATTGATCTTGTATAGTCTGAATAAATTCAGTTTTATTTTGTTGGATATTTTTAACACTATCTTTGGACACCTGAAAGGGTTTAAATATTGGGCTTTTCAATTTCATTTCTTTAGACTTTTCTGGGGAATCTATAGTGACTAAAGGGTGATTTTTATGTGTTTTTCCACTCTATCTAATTGTTTTCCTATGGTATTTAAATTAATATTAGTAAAATTATTTTGTGCGAGGATGGATTTTGTATTTGTTTTTTCTTCTTCTGCTGGGTTTTTAAAAGGAATTGTGTCTACGGGGCAGTCATGAATGTTAAGCCTAATACCTTGTAGAGGAGGGTGGTTGGACTGGACCTTCCTAGAATCAGCTAGGGTTTCCCCTTCCGGTGTTTTATTCCTAGTTGTAATGGAATTTATCGATTTAGAAAAGGGATACTATATGGAATTTTCAGAGGAATATATTTCAAATCAGTCAAAAAATAGAATGTTTATCCTATTTTCATTTACAAACTCATAGAATTTTTCCTGTATTTGATTTCTAGTATTTAAAAAGTTTTTTAAAGAACCAAATTCTTTTTTCTAAGTTATATTTTTCATAAAAATATTTCTGTAGGAATTTCTTATCTATTTGGAATTTTTTTTCTAAAACTCCAATTTCGTTTACTATTTTCTCCGTTATTGAGGAAAATGTAGGACTAGTAGGTTCTTGGTCATCTATTTTCTCTCTAACATTGGATTTTTCATATACGGATTTAGGTATTTCACTGGTGTAGTCTACGTTTCTTAGATTGGGTAAATCTGACGTAGGATGTCTCGATTTTATTTTATAAGTGATATTTATTACTGAAGGAATTTGTGAGACTCTTCCTAAGTCTAGGGTTTCTATGGAACTTGTATCATTGTATCTACTACTCGTAGATCTTCTTAGGAATGGTAGGCTTACTCTATCATCTTGGTATTGAGTTATTTCTTTATGATGGATATTTGGTTGGGAAGTTTGCACGGGTTCAGGTTTAACTACTCCTTCTAGGATCCATTCTTCTGGTAGGGTAATATTCTTCCACCTAATATGTCTTGGTATTACGGTGTTAGATCTGAAAAGATCTATTTGTAACAGTAGTGTTTCACCCTTTTTACTATGGTACCTAACTTTTGTGGCAAAAGCAGAAAGCATAGCTTTGTATTGGATTCTAAAGATTATTGCTACCGATATTGAACCTTCAAGCATTTGGTAATTATGGGTTTTTATTTGTAAGACAAGGGATTTTAGGATATTTTTATCACTAAGGGATATTAAAAAGTTTGGGTAATAATTAAAAGAGAATCCATAATTCAAAGGATCTGCAAGAATTTAAATGAAGTAGGTGATAGAACTGGCCAACATCATAATGCAAGAATTTAAATAATTTAAAAGCATGAATTTAAAAACATTAGGAGGTAGCACCATCCATAATCATATTTATTCAAATTATTAAAACTTTCAAAGATTTAGAGTTGAATATTTTCAAGGAGACCTTGAGAATTTACAATGGCTTTGAGAATTTCGGATGAGGAAAATTTCATATGAGGGAATTTAGTTTAGAGAGAGAGTTTCTCTTTCTAGAATCTGAAACTTCTCAAAGAAAAAACTTGTTCTAAATGAGAGGGGGATGGTCTCCTTTTATAGGAGTTTTATATGGTATTTTAGTAAATATAAAAGGAATCTAACTATTCATGATGGCATCTGAGTGAAGAATGACGTCATCCATTACATCATTGACTTTGGCATTTTCTCGAATTATTGCTGAAAAATCTTCTACTTTTTGAAAGTATCTTTTTGTGGGCATTTTCTTTTATCGGAATTTTGTCTGAATTTTATTCCGGGTATTTTGTCTTCTTTTCGCAATCTTTTCAGAATCCACTGTTGCCAAAAATTGCATCATCTTCAATATCAATTTCTGGTTCTTCTTCCTCTGATGAAGAGACACGTTTTGATGAAGATGGCGCAAACTTCAGAATTATTGTTTGCATTTCTTCTAGATTTTTGGCCGCTGCAAGCATTGACGCTATTTGGGATTTTTGGGAAAGACACTGGGTGTGCTCCGGTGTTTGTAGTGGTGCATGTGGTGTTTGTACTGGTACCTGTACCTGAATGGAATTTCGGGTATTTAGTCATTCCTGGACTTTTGACGGTGCGCGACTTGCTGGTATTTTATAGTTGTCCCACCATCTGATCTTGAACCTTCTTCGGACCGTTGGAATTTTATTCTCAGAATAATCCACGAACCATGTAAATACTCATGGTAAATGGAATCTGGTGTGAAATAGGTGTAGTTACACAAATATTTTTTCTTCCTCAGTAGGTTTATAAAGGGATTTAAAGAGGTTAAAAGATTTAGTGACTTGGGTTTTTAGTATCTCAAAGGTGGCTCCAAATTGTTCTCACCATGAATTCCACCATGTTGGGAATTGAGATGGATTACATGAGGTAACAAAATTAAAAAGTCAAGTATGGCTTCGGTTGGTATTTTGAACAAAAAAGAAATTGAACCAAGCTTGTAGGTAATCTCAGTAATGAAATGAAATATCCAAAAATGGGGTATTTTGATGGGTATCAAGAAAATTAAGGAGTTGAGACAGGTCATTCCCCCGATCACTTGGAGCAATTACTCTAAATATTTTGCAAATAGAGTAAGAAAGATCATTGTTATCTTTATAATAATTATTTTTAATTTGGGTCGATCATGTATTTCTAGGATAGCCTGATAAAAATATGAGATTTTTAAGATATCCCATGATTTGTAAAATCAACCTTGTCCAAAATAATTTTGTATTGCTAAAAAAGGATCTTGGTTAAAAAATCATTTTTCAAGAGTTACAATATTTTGAAAAAAGGGTTTAATAAAAAATTTAGAGACAGGTTTTTTGGGGACTTGTGGTACCACAAGTTGGGATTTGGAAAATGGTTTTTGAAGATTCTCTTTTCTTGATCTTTGTAAAATCTTGAGAAGGTTTATCCTCTCTTGAGCTTTGAGCAATTTGTTGTTTCGAATTTGAAGTTGTCACAATGCCCTCTGTAGTTCCGGAAATTTTGCAAGGAGTTGCAGAAGGTTTTCAGCAGTTGTGTTTCCTGTGCGGGATTTTCTGGTGTTTTCTGCACAGACTGTGCGGTGTTTGCATTTTCATTTTCTTCTTTTATGACTTCATCATACCATGTCATAGGTTTTTCGGTAAGAGTTTTGGCAGGGAATTTGTCATTTTCTTCCTTGGATGGGTTTGTTAGTTTGGAAGCGGTGGAGTTTATGGATTTTTTTGTGGCCATGGGATTTGTTTGTTGTTGTGGTACAACAACTGATGTATTTATTGAAGGAGAAATCCTTCCTTGATATTTTTTGTCCTTGTAGCCCAAACAGTGGAGTATGGGACATTGATAGGACATTTCTGCGTCTCAACCAGTAACAGAAATTTGGAGGGTTTTCTCATGTTTTTTAGGAAATCACTGGTTAGGAGATTAGAAATGGGATTTGTTTCTTTAAAGTAAAAAACATTAAGAATCAATTGGCAGAAAATATGTTTTAATGCAATGTTTTGAAAATATTTTTAATATTATATCTCATTTTGGAATTTTTGTATGCATGAAATAATGTTCAATGAGGTATCAATTAAATGGGTAGGATGGGCAAAAGTATATTGGAAAATACATTTTTCCCTCCCTAGTTTTTGTTTTAGGATAATCCTAAAATGATAGCTTCTAGGAGACTCAGATTTGTGATCTAATGATGAAAAATCATTTCTTAATTCTTCCAGATGATAAGATTTTTCTTCTGTTTTTGCATTTATGTTTTCTTCGTGTATTGAATATGTTTTTATTAGATTGAGGTCTCTTATTTTTGGTTTTGTTAAAAATGGAATTTTAAGTTCTTTTTATTGATGAAATCGTTATCTACCTTATTTGGGGTGATAAGATTTATAAACGGTGTTCCTAAGATGACGTAATTGTGTATGTCTTTTACTAGAACAAATGATGTTGCTATAGAAACTCCATTAATTATTATTGACGCACTGATTTTGTATTTAATTTCTAATTTAGTATTATTAGCTGCTGCTAATATTTCATGAGTTTTTTCTTGAAACTTTTCTGGTATTAATCATGTTTTTATGCAATTTAAATTTGCTCATGTGTCAAAAAGAGCAATTGTTTTTATTTCAAAATTGTCTGAGAATTTAAGGGTTATTTTTATTAAATATTTTTTTGACGTGATTTGTCTAAAGGCACCAATGAATTCTTCTGGGATTTCTTCTAGATTTCGATTTTCAAAATTTTCTTCTGGTTCTTTAGGGTTTTCAGAATCTTCAAATTCAGAACTTTCCTGGGTATTTTTTGAAATGATCATTTTTATTAATTCAGAGTCTTGTTTTTATTTTTCTTTCAAATCTTTTATATCTAGTTTTACTTGTTTTATTACTTTTTGCAGTTCTTGAACTGTTATTTCTTTAATTTCTTTCATCTTTTTACCTTTTCCTAGGATATTTTTTAAGTCACAAGTATTTTTAGAATTATTTTGTATAATTATATTTTTAATTTCTTTTTTCTCTTCTGTAAAAGATTTTAGGAGTTTATTCAAATATTATTTTTTGTGTTGGGTATCTATATGTTTAACCATATCTAACATGAATTTTTAATCTTTAATTAATACACATATACGTTTTCCTTTATCTTTTTCAGATGAACTAGTTGTAAACAATTCGTCTATTTGAAGGGGTTATATATATATATCAACTGGTGCTTTCAGAGTGTAGAAAATCAATTGTTATGGTGTAAGTTTGTTTAGAGCGATGATAGATGATAGATGATAGTTGAAAAAAATGAAATTAGCATAATTTCACGAAGTTCAAGCCAAACTCCTAGTACTTGATTTCATCACAACACCAAATTAGTTTAACATAAAATGAGCATCTTCATTGTCACATAGTAACAATAAATTCAATAGCACAACAAAAATAAACATTGTACTTAAAATAACAACAAAATACAATGGAAGCACACAATCCAAACAATCCTAATAAGAGTAGAAATCAAACCCTTAAAAATTAAACATTTCCGGAAATGTTGTAACATGAAGTAGGAGAAAAGCGAATACTGCTATGCATTGAATGCACATTCTTTCAGAGATTTGAGCACATGTTTGCTAGCCACCTTCTTCGCCATTATTTTGTCTCGTCCCGAACACGTGCTCTTGTGAACAACACCATCTGCTTCAACCTCAACTGTAATATAAGCCACACCATTCTCACGAGAGACGACGTCCTTCTTCTTTATATAACCTTTCTGGTCACATAGTTCACTTAGCTCTCTTACTGGTTGAAGCTTTAGTGTCTGAGGTGTAACTAGCGGTTCCAGAAGAGGTCGTATGCTCTTAAATGTAGTATCTTTGTTGAAGCCAGAATCAACAAAGATCGCACCAGCAAGGGACTCAATAACATCTCCAAGCACCTATAGCGAACCAAAAAGGAAAATGAGTTGAAACCCGTAATCGAAATCAAATTACTATATACGATACTATTAATCCGCACTAATCTTAAGATGAATCTCTTAACAATGGGAAAGAATTACACTTTGATTGTAGAAAGAGCTTCCAAAAACTTATTCTTCTATATCTTAATTTTGGGTTTTCAAATGAAGTATTATGTCTAACTTTGACGCAAGTATGCAATACCTTTGGGAAAGTAGTTTCAGCCTCCCATCCGAACGTGGACATAAGATCCAAATCCCCGAAATCCTCAACAGTATCTAATATCTGTCTTTGCAGATCTTGCGAGGCATGAAGAATGTGCTTGTGAAGGCCAGCCTTAACAGCAGATTGAGCATAGCATTCATTGTTTACAGAGGCAGACCTCAAATCAGTAATAAGTCCTGGAGTTAGTCCTGGATATTTGAAATAGAGATGTGCTGTAACAACATAATCTAGCACTGCATCTCCAAGAAATTCCAAGCGCTGCATAGGCAGGTGATCATCAACATTAGAATTAAAAGAGTTAAAAAGCCATAAATACTGGATTTAAAAGAATAAACTATGAATATAGGCGCTTAATATTACATCGATTCAAATGTGAACCTTCAGTATGCAAGGAAGTCTTGGCACACCCCAAAGAAACCACGATGTAGCAAAAAATGTTTCTTTCAGTATATAACATTTATTTAGGAAAGGCCAAACTAGATTTTCCCAATCTCGACACTGTTTCAACCATTTAAGTATCTTTGTTCATATAGCAATATCAACAACGTATATGTTCACAAGAACTTCCACTTGCGCTCATTTCTTTCACAGGTGTCCTAAAATCCATACAAAAAGATTTCCAACGGAAGACAGAAGTCAACAGGCAACAAGCCACGAAGTACTGCTTTTCTTTTTATGATATTACTCATCCTGAGCTCATACAATAGATTGGTCCAAATGTAAGGATACACATATTGAACTTAGAATAAGATACAAAGAGAGCGAGACAGGATATATATTATCATATATAAAACCATGAAACTTCCTTGAATGAATAAAACAATGCACTTTATTTCCATGTCACTAGCAGCTATATGAAGAACCATCAAATACTATGCAGCCTTAGGTTTGATGAAATGTTCAGGTTCACAACTTTCCCAACTATGCAGCAATATCTTTCAGTAAGCAAACTGCAAAATATAGATCTAACTATTTAACAACATTAAGATAGATAATATTTTTTTACGAGAATAACCTGATAGCATCGTGGAATCTCAGATAGCATGTAGGATCCGTGAGTTAGCGCTTCAACAAGCAGAGAAGGATCATTGAACCTGTAATGTAGCATGGATTCCAAGTATGTGATATTGACAATCTTCTCAGCATTCATGGGGAAGTGCCTTGGCATAGGTGTGTCAACAAAATCAATGTCCAGCCCAAGCCATTTCATAAATGATAAAGCCGCTAGCTCCCCGCCCGAGCTGAGGTAGGCACCTATTAGTGCCTCAACAACGTCAGCTACTCTCTTACTTTTAATCTTAAGCTTTTCCCTACTATATATTTTCACTGAAGGCATCAGGAATTCTTCATCGAATTTGTGAACTTGAGAATTATCACCAGGAATGAGCCATGTTTTAGGATCGAATGGTTCATTACGAATAAATCCCTGTAATCAAAAGGTATATATTGAAGGAAAAACCAAAAGAAGAAAAAGGAAAAAGAATTCAAATAGCATTTGCATCCAGCAATATGCAGTTAAACCAATAAAATATAAAGACTCTAGGAACCCAGAAAAATTATCACAACGGAATACCTACCGGTATTTTACGAGCACATCCAAGCTTGCACAGTGCAGCATTAGAAATGATTTTGTTTTTCTTAACGGTGAGAAGACCCTCGTGATGATTTTCGTAAGTCTTGAACAGCTGTATACTGGCTGCATATTTGAGAAAAGAGTCTCCAAGTGTCTCAAGTGATTCCAAATGAAACTTCTCCAAGCATTTCTTTGTAGTCATTGCTTCCAAAACCTAAAATAATAAAACGAGTAAGTTGTGAGAACACTAGCCCACTTATGGAAACTCGAGCCCGAGAGTACGTACGAAGCCCACAGCTTAAGAAAGACTCGGATGAGATCATAGCAGGCACATACCATAGCGGTTGGGATAAATATATTTAATGTGCAGTGATCCAAATGCATTCTTTTCAAGTTTGAGGCCATAATCAAGGATTCAATCCGATGCATGATCGAAGGAACATACACATAGGTATATAAGGTAGAAATAGAGACAGGTGACATGATGAGGGAACAAACTTCAGGAGGCAACTCAACAGATGAATCAGTTGAATCTGCAAAGGAGGCCAAAGAGGTCAAACAAAAATGAATAGGTGAGTTTCATTAAGCTGTGAAGCTAAGAGATCATATAGAAGCATTAGGGAGACTAACACAAATGGTCCTCCAATTATTGATATATCCTGATTAGGGTCCTTGTTCTATACGGCTTAATATATTTAACCTTCAAGTATTTATCGTAGGAAATATATTATATATGGACTACTTTTAGAAATTTATTGCTCTAAAATATGGAATAACAATACAAATGTAACATAAAACATGGGCAATTAAACATTAAATATTCATAAGCAAAGGGATCAAAAGTGCACATTTCAAGTAATTGAAGATCAAATGTGCTTATAATCAGATATCACAAGGACTAAAATTAGAATTTATCAATAACTGCGAGACTAAAAATAATATTTAACACTAAGCATTATAACAGAAGGAGAACAATTTGATCAAAACCTTTAGCCTTCTGAGTTCTGGATCTCTGAAGGTAATTGTGCACTTTACAAATATGTTTCCCCCTAAGAAGTGGTTCTCCTTCAAAGCATATGTTGATCCCATGCCTGTCAAACGCACCTTACTTAATATTTTGAAACCAAAAGATGATATATGGAAAATCAGTAGGTAATTGTACAAACCGTTTTTTGTAGTATTCTCTGTAGGTAATGGATTCTCCGGTTCTCATATCCAACAATGAGTTGCAATCCAAATTATCCAAAAAACCGGTAATGCAGTATATATGGCCATTATGAGGTGTACAGACCAATGAGTTCTCCAACATGCAGCTACATACCACCCCAGATTTGGTGTTCACACTGCGTTTTTTACCTTGTGTAGAACAGAAATCCATATGCTTTTCTCCAAGAACTTGAGAAGGAAACAGAAAAGAATTTACACATTTCCAATTTATTTCAGGGGTTGAACCCAAAGAAGGGAGCAAAAGATAATCAGAAACTGCAGAACCAATAGGTGATTGAACTGCAGCCAAAGCGTCCGGCAGTTTACTCAGATTGTGGTCAAGAAGAGTTCTGAAGACAGTGACTTGAAACCTCTGACACCGTCGAATCTGGAGAGATAGATAGATAGACAAAAAGCATCACCAACCAATTTTACAGGTGACCGAGTAAAGAGATGATAAATGCCATAAAATTATAGTCACCTCTTCAGAAGTAAGCGTAACAACTTTACTATGATATAGTTGAACTTGCAAGAGTCGTCCCCTATCAACGTCTAAGTCAAAAGCCAATATTTCATCATCAAACTTGAGCCTTGTCCTAACAGCAAGTATAATCCCATGAAGCTGGAAATCGTTGCAAGAGTCATGTTGCAACTCAACTAGGTAGCAGTAGTACACTGCTTCTGCTTCTGAATCATTGCCGCAATGACTAACCAATTCTGGTGGAAAGTATTTTGGTTCTTCAACAGTATGGATTTGACCTTCTGCACAATATATATGTTAGAAGTGTAAAGTACCAGAGTCTATGAAAAAAAACATTAGATAAAAGCTGTTAAAGATACCCAATTCTTTGTTGATGGCTTCTTCCTCCACGATATCAGGAACAAGATTGTCAGTCAAGGCACCCACACGATGAAGTTCTTTACAAGCTTCCAGGCATGCAAGTTGCTTCAATATTTTGCTATTCCCTCGTACACTAATAATTCTTTGCAGTGGACAACTTTTGGGAAGATGTAAGGTGCAGGTTTCTGTTTCCTTATCAATCACACACCTAGGATTGGGTTTAAAGTACCTACAATTGAATTGACTGTCTCTCAGTAATGCAATTAATTTTTTTATAACCGTGGTGTCGGGGCCAGTTTGCTCGCACCACGATTAATTTCACGGGTTACCTGTAACCTCCCACAGGCAGTAGGTACAAGGTAACTCTGTCTATCAAGGCTTAGACAGATGGAAAGAAATTACTTAGTGTTTTTTTCTCCACTAGGATTTGAACCCGAGACCCATGGTCTCATCTGACCACTAAGCCACACCCTTGGGTGCGTCAGTAATGCAATATATAACACATGAAATATTCAAAAATACCAGAATCCTTAAAACATAGAAAGAAATATGCAGTACAAACCCATCCGACGGTAGCCTTGAGCAATAGAAATATAACAATGACACGCTAGAACTGAGGGTGACAACTGCTCCCGTGCTTTCAACTTTGTAGCAAGGTTCATCATACAATTCATCATCTAGAGGTGAACATGGAATAGAAGCATGACGTAATGATTCTAGCCGCATTATCTCACCACTAGCCATATAGTTTTGCATGCGAGTGAGGGTTGAAGAATCGCCACTAGGATTTGATCCAAAAATGAGAATAATCAGTCCATAGTTATAATTAAATCTTCCACAATTTACAATGATGAGCAGAAATAGAATGTTTAAGTAAATAATACACCACAAACAATAATGACAGAGCTCTCAAAACCATTCATAATATCAATCAGAATGGATGGACAAAATATACCTTTTGATCATAATAAGAAAGTCAGAGTTCTGCATTCGAGCTCGTCCACGAGATTGTATAAAGCTACAAACGGTAGCTGAGGGATCGAACCTAATTACAAGGTTGCAACTTTGAACATCCAAGCCCTCCTCAAGAATAGATGTCGCTACAATAATGTTCACCTGCAGTGTTTTGCATGGATATCAGATTTTAAATCTTCAGAAATTATTTAGAAAGCAAAAAAAAAATTGACTTACCAGACCCTTGCGAAATTCTTGGACAATTTTGTTTTGAGTTTTTCTACTCTGTGACTGCACCACAGAAGCATGTCCTGCTGTGTACTCAGTTCTCCAACCGGTTAGTTCCGGAAGCAACTCATTCAATAGAGTCCGAAGAACAATGGCGGTAATAATTCTCTCAACAAATATGATGCATCTCAAATCCTTCAGGTCCCTATTGGAAAAAAACAGAAGTTTACATGTTACCAACTAAAAAATTGTTGGTCAGTATATGTAGTCCTATAATTATATTGATGAATCCCAGGGGAAGTTCCAAAAAGTATATAAAAGGAATAGTTCATATAATTATTGATGAATCCAAAGCAGACTCAAAAACAATACAAAGTATAAGCAAGTAATAATTAAAATAAAAACTGAAAAATTAAACCATAAGCTAAGATACAATGTCGAATGCCAAAAAAAGGTTCAAACTCAAAATTCCGGGAAAATAATTTGGATCCAGCGAAAACAATCCAAATTGGGGGAAATAAAAAGGGGGAAAGAAAAGAAAAGGCTTCAAAAAATTATGTTCTCTCACATATATAACTTTTGGGTTAATAAATGAAGGACAATCAATTAAAATAAGTGAAACCAAAGATTCTAGTTTGAACATGAAAATGTGATTAAGTCAAAGTGTTAAGAGAATCTAACCAACCACTCTTCTTTTTTCCATTTATTCTCCAAACTTCCAATAGATTGAATTGATATTAAAGCTTTTGACTAAATACTAGATTTAATATTCAACCGCTCTCACCTGTACTCTAGAAGAGACTCTACAAGACAAGTAACTTTGGATGACAAATATCGAACATCCGTATTTGCCTGAATATCACCACCAATTGACCAATGTGACCCTATGTTTACAGGGAAGATAGAGTGAGAGAGCAGAAAGAAATTAAAAAACATGTGTACAGCACAGGGAGAAAAGAAAATGGATGTTGATAACTATGATATACCAGAAGGTAAGCGAGCCAAGAAAACCTTAGATGCACCCAAACTGAAATTTCTAACAATTGTTTGAGCACAGACATCTAATTCTCCCCAAGAAAAGAATTCATTGTCTGCACAGGACAAAAACTCAGCTGCCTGATTCAAAACAAAGTCATGTTTGGAAAATGATCAAGGTCAAACCGTTATAATGTTTTTTATGCACCATTAAGGAGCAAAATTTACCTTGAAAGCCAGCCAAGCACCCATCTCAATCAAACAAAATAAGAAAGCCGAATAAAGTTTTGATAATCTTCCTTTTGCTGATTCAGCACTCAAATAAGACAAATCTGACGTTGAAATTGAATCTTCATGCTACAATGATAAGAAAATTTAAAACGACTAAAATTGAAACAGCAAAAAAGTAATTGGCTAAAGAATTGATGTTTACCTTTTCTTTCAACCTTTCCAGGTCCTCAGCTAAACTATGAATTAATTTGCAAGGAATATCCACATGTTGAAATATCTTCAGCTTCAGATTTGAGAATGGGATATACTCCGCCAGAACAGATTCACTGCCACACGTGTATACCTTCATTTACAAAGGGAGATCACAATTAGAGGAACCGATATATACCAATATGGAGGGGGGGGGGGTGTGTTTCAATAATTTTTTCAATAGAGGGAGTGATAAGTAAGTTGTGAGTCCTACTCGGTACTCCCTTCCTGTTATATTTCTCCTTATGCTCGTTTCAATCAATAAGCTATCTCCAAATAAAATAATTTAATTTTTTTTTTATAATCTGGACCAGTCACTAGTCTTTAGCTACTGTTCATCATCTCTGTCATTTGTCTTTGGTTACTGTTCTGTTATAGACTTCACTATACTCATTCACTTCTTCTTCTAAACAATTCATCTCTTCTTTAAAACCTTACCTACTTTAAGACAGTCGTCTTTAGCCACACCCAATTTTCGGGCCAACACAGTCCTTCAGCGGACATCAAAAGGCCATATTATCAACCACCGTTGACATAGGAATTTACAGGCTAATCCATTGAGGTCATAAAGGAGTTTTAAAGATAACCATTTACTAAGTTTAGAAGATAACCATGTTTAAGCATGTTGAAATTAAGATTACAACAGTAATTAAAGATTCATGGCATGATTATATCAGTAAAGAAAGATTCATGATAAAAATAACAACTTCATATAAACAAACATACTTCTTGCATTTCTGCAAGCTTCATAAAATTACAAACATAATTTACATGGTGGAGATAACTACTGAATTAAAAACTTACATAATTTGAAAATAGGGAGGTTTCCCTTTCGGGAGTCCCGGAAACTGCTATCTTACATAGGGGGAATTTACACAAATGGGTTGAAGAGAGAGGAGAGGAATTTCTTGCATTTCGTTCTTGTGTTTTTTCATTCTGATTTTCCTCTGGAGTGTTGTCTTCTATTTATAGTGTCTTCCGGACTTCAACTTCGGATTTCAAAGATGTAAAGGAATCTTTAAAGTTTCGGCCGGGTGCGCTGTGGGCCCCATCGTCGCTTTAACTTTTGTCGTCTTTTGTTGCTGGCATCTGCTTTTTCTTAAAGTCTCTTGTTCTTTTCAAGATGCTTGTCCTTTCTTTTGATTTGCACCGTTCCTTTTATTTTTTGTCTTGTAGCTTCTACGTCTTTGTGCCTCGTTTCTAGGTGTCCAGGTTATGTCTGGCCACTGAATCGAAACTCATGCCTGAATCATAATTATCATTAGGATCCTGAGCATAGTTACTTTCGAGGAACTCGTTATCTGAACTGGTATTTGATACGTGATCTATACTAGTTCCAACCAGATTCTGATTACGTTCTAGGTTTTGCTGGGACACTTTTGGTGGTGTTTGTACTGGATTAATATGTTTCTCCTCGCTTGGGGTGTCTGTCTGTTCTTTGAATATTTTTTCTAAAGTCTCCTTAATTATTTGTTCTATTTTTTTTGTTCTGTCCTCTTTTGGGTCTGCTCCGTGTTCGGGATGTTGATCCTGTAAATGTCTGCGGGAGCTTTCTTCTAGTCTTTGAGGAAATTTCTTCGTCTGTTTCACTTTTTGGCAAAGTGACAGCCATTAACGGATTTGATTTGTCTTTACCGGTAACTGTTTGCACCGGACTAGTTGTACCTACATCTGGTACAATATATTTCTTAGCATTCAGAAGGGAAAACTCTGTGTTTGTTGTCTGATAGAAGTTTGTTTGAGCTTTAATTCTAGCTCTGCTACTTTTTCTAAAAGATGGGTGTTTTGTATTTGGAGAATTTCTTTGGTATGGTTAAGTCTTTTGACTGTCTCGGTCATTGTATTACAATGATCGCAGAAAATTATCTTGTTGGTGTCTTTCTGTATGTTGTACTGGGGGATCTGGTCTGGGTTATTTCTGAGTGCTGGTGAGAGGTAATAGTTTGGCCCGAGTATTCCCCGAGCATAATCTAGAGCTTCAGTGAAGACATTGAAACCCTTGAAAAGTGGAGTCTTTACCTCTTTAATTGAGTCTACTACTTCTAGCCATGTCTGAAAAATACCTTTAGTTTTTCCATAGACAACCACATAAAATTTAAATCGCTTGTCTAAGTTTTTCTCATTAAAATAAAAAAAAAGTGCTATTTAAAGTAGCCACGAAATGACTAGTGTCTCTTTTATTGTGGGCAATCCACAAATTGTCTATTAAACACTTTTGCTGCCTATCGACAACATAGTCTGGAGAATTTTGAAAGTTAAATTAGATGAAGGAAAAGAACTTTAATATCTTCTGATTAAGTAGTCTGTTTCTAGAGGCATATTTAAATCAGGGATGTTTTTAATCTGTTCTTTTAAAAGTTTTACTATTTTAATATCTTCTGTATTCAACTGGACAGAAACACTCTAATTTAACTTTCAAAATTCTTCCAGACTATGTTGTCGATAGGCAGCAAAAGTGTTTAATAGACAATTTGTGGATTGCCCACAATAAAAGAGACACTAGTCATTTTTTATTTTAATGAGAAAAACTTAGACAAGCGATTTAAATTTTATGTGGTTGTCCATGGAAAAACTAAAGGTATTTTTCAGACATGGCTAGAAGTAGTAGGACTCAATTAAAGAGGTAAAGACTCCACTTTTCAAGGGTTTCAATGTCTTCACTGAAGCTCTAGATTATGCTCGGGGAATACTCGGGCCAAACTATTACCTCTCACCAAGACTCGTAAATAACCTGCACTGCATCCCCAAAGACAACATACAGAAGACACCAACAAGATAATTTTTCACGATCATTGTAATACAATGACCGAGACAGTCAAAAGACTTAACCATACCAAAGAAATTCTCCAAATACAAAACACCCATCTTTTAGAAAAAGTAGCAGAGCTAGAATTAAAGCTCAAACAAACTTCTATCAGACAACAAACACAGAGTTTTCCTTCGAATGCTAAGAAATATATTGTACTGTGATGTAGTACAACTAGTCCTGGCAAACAAGCGATTGCAGAAAGACAAATCAAATCTAATGGTCAGCTACTTTGCCAAAAAGTGAAACAGACGAAGAAATTTCCTCAAAGACTAGAAGAAAGCTCCGCAGACATTTACAGGATCAACATCCCTAACACCTGAGCACTCCAAAAGAGGACAGAACAAAAAAAATAGAACAAATAATTAAGGAGACTTTAGAAAAAATATTCAAAGAACAGACAGACACCCCAAGCGAGGAGAAACATATTAATCCAGTACAAACACCACCAAAAGTGTCCCAGCAAAACCTAGAACGTAATCAGAATCTGGTTGGAACTAGTATAGATCACGTATCAAATACCAGTTCAGATAACGAGTTCCTCGAAAGTAACTATGCTCAGGATCCTAATGATAATTATGATTCAGGCATGAGTTTCGATTCAGTGGCCAGACATAACCTGGACACCTAGAAACGAGGCACAAAGACGTAGAAGCTACAAGACAAAAAATAAAAGGAACGGTGCAAATCAAAAGAAAGGACAAGCATCTTGAAAAGAACAAGAGACTTTAAGAAAAAGCAGATGCCAGCAACAAAAGACGACAAAAGTTAAAGCGACGATGGGGCCCACAAATAAGACCTACCAAATTTTAAAGATTCCTTTACATCTTTGAAATCCGAAGTTGAAGTCCGGAAGACACTATAAATAGAAGACAACACTCCAGAGGAAAATCAGAATGAAAAAACACAAGAACGAAATGCAAGAAATTCCTCTCCTCTCTTCAACCCATTTGTGTAAATTCCCCCTATGTAAGATATTTGCTTACTTACTCGCATCCAGTAGCAGTAGCAGTTTCCGGGACTCCCGAAAGGAAAACCTCCCTATTTTCAAATTATGTAAGTTTTTAATTCAGTAGTTATCCCCACCATGTAAATTATGTTTGTAATTTTATGAAGCTTGCAGAAATGCAAGAAGTATGTTTGTTTATATGAAGTTGTTATTTTTATCATGAATCTTTCTTTACTGATATAATCATGCCATGAATCTTTAATTACTGTTGTAATCTTAATTTCAACATGCTTAAACATGGTTATCTTCTAAACTTAGTAAATGGTTATCTTTAAAACTCCTTTATGACCTCAATGGATTAGCCTGTAAATTCCTATGTCAACGGTGGTTGATAATATGGCCTTTTGATGTCCGCTGAAGGACTGTGTTGGCCCGAAATCATGTGGCTAAAGACGACTGCCTTAAAGTAGGTAAGGTTTTAAAGAAGAGATGAATTGTTTAGAAGAAGAAGTGAATGAGTATAGTGAAGTCTATAATGTAACAAAGAACTAAAGACAAATGACAGAGATGATGAACAGTAGCTAAAGACTAGTGACTGGTCCAGATTATAAAAAAAAAATTAAATTATTTTATTTGGAGATAGCTTATTGATTGAAACGAGCATAAGGAGAAATATAACAGGAAGGGAGTGCCGAGTAGGACTCACAACTTACTTATCACCCCCTCTATTGAAAAAATTATTGAAACACACACCCCCCTCCATATATATATATATATATAGAGAGAGAGAGAGAGAGAGATATAAACGTGTGTTTATGCCTTTTTTGCTCATACAAAGATATGACAACAAGAAAATAAATGCAACTTTCAGCAAGAAACTAATGTCAATCACGCAATGGAAAGTTTAATGCTTGCAGAACACAGAAATGAGCTCAAAGTACAGAAAGACACATGCAAAAATCATGTTGATGTCATCACCAAAAAAAATTAAAGAAAGGGAACATGGTTCTCTTCTCTGAAATACATTTAAGCAGAGTGCGTGACGAAAATAAATAAATGGAGAAGATTAATTGAGAGAACCTTGGAATTCATAAGATTCTCAAGGTCGCGAATCATTTGCCAGTAACTTTCTGCCGTGCTAGAACCTGCATAAGAAGTATAAACATGAGAATCCACACAAAGCCAGCTTCTTAACAGTACGATGTAGAAAAATTCAAAAGATGGCCAAAGCTATAAAATCAAATCCCACCAACCTTTAGACTTAATAGGGGAAGCAGTCATCCCGAATATTCTTGGAAGTTGTGCGCTCTCACGGGTTAACTGTCGATGATAAAATTCCTGAAAGAAAATCAACACATTTCAGCAAACACACTTATTTATGGAACTCCATAATAATATTAATCTGTTCAAACAATTTGCTTTGGATATACGATAACCAAAGTGGGTCAAGTATTTTGGAATGGAGAGAGTGACATGTATTACATAACAGCATTGTCCAGGCATAAAATATAACCAACAATTAGCACAAACTGTTTTACAGAAAATTCAATCTTAGCACAAACAATGTACCATCATTATGCAGGAATAGGGGTGTCTGCCTCGTGCATTGTGGCATTCATCAAATATTATAACTTTTATCATCTCTATTTTTAGAAAACTATGCCTCAAAGCAGCAAGTAGTATCGCTGGTGTCATAACAAGTACCTGAAAGACAAAAACCCTGCGGTGATTACTTATCCTGCATCCAAGAAATATATATACAGTGCCTAATGTAATTCCGGGCATATAAATGCTGAATGTCAGATCTAATATACTCAAAGAGAGCCCTGCCAAATAAAAAAAATCTTAAAGCAAACAACATAATCTTCATTTGCAACCTCCCTTGGAGAGTAGGTATTAGCATATTACTATTCCACAAGATCCCAATTCCAGTCACTAGACTGCATAAAACTCACAAGTTTAACTGCAAATATGAGCAGCTACTTTCTATAGTTTTTACACAACATTCTTTTCCTGAACTAATATGTACAAACTGATTCTCAGGTTCACTGCAATCTTGAACTCTAAGGTGTCGTTTGGTTCGAAGACAAGTTACGTTGGGATTAGTTCTTATCGACTCATTGGTTTGTTGGATCAAAAATAACATGCATTGCATAATTGCATAATAGTTCTGAATAGGGTGTATAATAAGTATAAGAATAGTACTGGTATTGTTAAAGCTATGGTTTACCATGGTTTTACTATGTATAAGGGTGTATAAGTAATATTGATATTAGTTGTACTAGACCTAAATTTGCAACCAAACATTGTACTAAAACTTTATACCGACATTATTCTACGTAATACACCCTACCAAACGACACCTAAAGGTCCGAAGATAGGTTGTGGTGGGTTTAACTGTTCAGCTGTGAGCAACTTTATGAAGTTGCGGCCTTACTTCAGCATAGAAGCATATACTCCATAAACCATTGGTTTGGGCAGGAAAAATACAAAGGATTGATAAACAATCACTTTCATTTTATTCCCAACAAAGAACTATAGTAATCTAGTAACTTTAGGACTGGAATACTTTTGAGAACATTGTAGCCATATTTAATGCCAACTCAAGCAACTGATAAATTATTATCACTGAAGATAAAATATAGTTCATACACACCTCGTGGTCATCCACTTGTCGCTGCCATGTAGCAGCATCCCAGTAATCGACACCCATTTCACCCCAATACTTTCCGACCTTAAAGTCGGTATGCATACTGACAGAATCTCCTTGCTAACCAACTCAAAACATTAATATGGAAAAAACAGTTCCAAGAGAAACTTACTAGATTATAATTGAGAAGCTAGAAGTACTACCTGAGTCACCAGAACAACAGTCGGGACCAAGAAAACAGCTATGTACGGAGACGGCTTCCGAAGAAGGTAAGCATAGCTTCTAAGAAGCATTATAGCGATAAGTGTCTTTCCAGAACCAGTCTCTAAGTAAACAATGGTATTCTGCTTTAATGCAGTCTCCAGGGCTTCCAACTGATAACTACATTACAAAATCATACATAGAGAACACATCTATTACAAAAGTCCATTTTTATTTTAATTTTCTTTTTTCAATCAATTTGTTTCTAACTCCATTGAAAGAGAGAAATAAATGTAAAAAGCCAACCTTCTTGCAAAAGGCAAAGGGTCAGCTGAGAGCTGTTGGTTTTCAGAGACTGCAACATCCGCTGGCTCCATTGATTGTTATCTACATTAACATCAGACCAAACAAAAATTAAACACACCCAAGAATTAATAAAAATGAAACAAGAAACTCTCCAAGAAAATGACAACCAGGTGATCATACATAAAGCAGTCTCTTTATCTACTCACCCTTTTTACCATTTCAAATAAACTCAAAATCCAAGAAAAATATACAAATCAAACCAGGGAAAAAACAAGATTTGTAATTTAAGAACATATAATAAAAAAAAATAACCCCATCTAAACACCCATTTCAAAAAAATGCATAAAAGAGTAATCTTTATGAAAAAAGAAACATATAAAAAGTCAGCTGGCTCCATTGATTCTTATCCACATTAACATTAGACAATACAAAAATAAAGACACCAACAAAGTAATAAAAATGAAACATAAAACTCTCCAAGAAAATGACAACAAGGTGATCAGACATCACAGCCTATTCATCTACACGCCCTTTTTACCATTTCAAAGAAACACAAAGAAAAACGAAAATCCAAGAGAAGCATAGTAATCAAAACAGAAAAAAAAACAACTAGATTTTGTAAGTTAAGCACCATATAATCAAAGATTTAACCCCCCATGTAATCGCCGATTTCAAAAAAATGCATAAAAGAGTAATCTTTATGAAAACGAACACAGAAAAATGGTCAGGAAAACTCACTGGCTAGAGTTGAATTGCAAAAACTTTGAAGAGAGTGTTTTCAACAGTTTTTGAGTGTTCAGTTAAAAGAAAGAGTGAGAGAAAAAGAGATACAGTGAGACTATATGTAGAGGTTTTTAGATTCTTTGACATATAATGAAAGATTTAACCCCAATGTAAACACCCATTTCAAAAAAATGCATAAAGGGGTAATCTTTATGAAAAAAAACACATAAATAGTCAGTTGGCTCCATTGATTGTTATCTACATTAACATCAAACCAAACAAACATAAAGACACCAACAAAGTAACACAAATGAAACTAAAAACTGACAACCAGGTGATCATACATAGAGCAGCGAAAAAAAGATTTTGGAAGTAAAAGCACATATAATCAAAGATCTAACCCCAATGTAAACACCCATTACACAAAAATGCATAAAAGAGCAATCTTTATGAAGAAATAAAAATACAAAAAACATAGTCAAGACAACTCACTGGCTAGAGTTGAATTGCAAAAACTTTTGAAGTGAGTATATTCAACAGTTTTTGAGTGTTGAGTGAACAAAAAAGACATACAAATGGGGACGATATATAGAGGTTTTTAGTTTATATGACAAGGAATCAAATTTCCCCACTACCCAAAAAGTAACTACAACACCGCCACACACCCTAGGGGAAAAAACAAGAATTAGTAATTAATATTACAATTAATGATCAAATAAATACACCCAAAAATTTATTTATTTTGAATAAAGAGAAAAAGGGTAATTAAAGACAGAATCTTTTGGCCTATTATATAGGAATCCAATTACAGTAAACTTACAATAACAGTTTTATATACTGTTCTTGTTTGATATATACATTTGTTTCTTTTTCCTATATTAGCCTTGATAATATGTTTAATGACAATAATGATTAGGGTATTTCTGTCATTTCAGAAAAAGAAAATGGACCGCTTTTCATGTCAATGTTACGAGGAAATAGGAGAAACACGGACGCAGACACTTCAGAGTGTGCAGTTCACGTGAGCAAGATATAAAAAATATTAAATGTTTTTTAAAATTCAAAATAAAAGTGATTTATTGTAAAAAAAACGAAAATAAAATAAAAGAATAAAAAAAATTAAATTTATTTGAGTGGTTTTTAATTCTTTGCATGAATTACTTTCCTATAAACAATATAATAATATAAGATTGTTTTCCAAAAATTTTATCTCAGAATAAAAAAGTTATTATATTTCTGAAAAAAGGGAGATATTATGTTGAAGGATTCGATATTGTATTACGTATAAGGAATGCTATAAAAAATATCCAATATATTAAAATTTTCGAAAATAAAATTGGTTTCTTGTGAAAAACAAAGAAGAAAGAAAGAAAAAGAATTAAAAAATTATATTTATTTGGATAGTTTTAGATCCTTTGCATGAATGACTCCCCATAAAAAATATAATAATACAAGATTGTTTTCCAAATTTTTATCTCACGGTAAGAAATTTATTATACTTTTAACGGAATGTATTCTGTCTATGGATTTGATATCCTATTACGTACAAGGAATGCTAATTTAAATAATGTCAGTCAAAGAGATCAAAGATTATTAACATCGGGTCATTAGATACTTATAGTTCAAATGACAAATGACCTTTGTTTACACGTGCTAATATTTTCACGCACTTTGTTTACACGTGTCAACTTTTTTACACATTTTTGTTTACACGTGCTAATATTTTCACACAACTTTATTTACATGTGACAATATTTTCACACACTTTTGTTTATACGTGCTAATATTTTACGCACCTTTGTTTACACGTGTCAAGATTTTCACGCACCTTTATTTACACGTATCAAAAATTTCACGCACCTTTATTTACACGTGCCAAAATCTTCATGTCTTTGTCATCGAGACATTAATTAGTTACTTTCTAAGAAAATGTAAAATTATAATTTCTTAAAATAAAATTTTAAAAATTGGATTCACTAGTTTGCAACCAAATCATAAAACTTTTTGATAAAGTTGAAATCAGAATGCATGGAATGTGAAATTCTTTTTTTCCTAGTATAGATAGTGTGACAATTTGATGTTTTTTAACCACTAAAACAAGTGATTTCTTAATCAAATACCGTGAGTTCGAGCCTTATAATGCAAAATTTCTTAGTAGGAACAGTGCCGGCCTAAATGTGAAGCAAGTGAAGCGGATGTTTTTGGGCCCTAAATTTGGGGGGGGGGGGGGGGGGGTTAACAATAATAAGTTTTCAAAAAATCTTTAGGAAAATGTTGAGAACTTTTTAGTGGAAAGGTAAAATGAAATTCATATAAAAAATGTCAAAAGTACACCCAAATAATCACATTTTCGCTAGTTTCATACCTCAACTTTCCATTATTCTATTTACCTATCTAACACTCTGTTTGGATGGTTATTACGTATTATTTCATAATGTATCGTATTGTATTGTACGTATTGTATTGTTCTGATAAATATAATATTTGAATAAATTGTATCATTTTCCGTCGTTACATAATGTCACATATCAGCAATTCACATGAAAAGTAGGGTATGGAGTAGAGTTACTATAAAAATATATGATAAATGCTAAAATAAGATTATTACATGTAATAAATAGAGACAAAATAAGAAAATAAAATAAGATAACGACGGGATAACACCAAACCAGTCGTCACATAAAATGATACTTTTATCGCTACATAACGATGAATTTAACGATACAATCAAATTTAAGTAACAATCAAAACAAACATTGAACACACACACAATACAATAGGTAACAACCATCCAAACAAGCTGTAAGTTATCGCTCATTTTGTATTAAGACACACCTTGATGCTGAGTTGGCCTTCACACGTTTGTTGTCTATTCATTTTAAATATTTATTCAACTCAACATCGGGATGTATTTTAATAGAAAGGGAGTGATAGTTTAGGTTTGTAAAAAAAATAATGGATAGTTGAGGTATGAAACTCGCAAAAAAAAAAATTAAGTATGTTTTTTACCATTAATTTATTATCAATTATAAATATTATTATATAAAAAAATAGATTATAGAATAATTATTCATAATTTTGCATCTCAAAAATCTAATCCATAAAGGAAATTCTAGATTTTTAATTTATAAGTTTTGGATCAGAATTTAGTGAAAAAGTGAGTACTATTTTCAGTGATGGGGAGAAACTGTTGAAATCTTTGTCTCCAAGGAATGAATTATCACCAGTGGAACACTACAATACTTTTCTTTTGATGTGGAAAGGGAAGACCGTTGAAAACTTAGTCACCAAGGAAAGCTTCAATAGATGGAACAAAAACAAATGGACAAACAACTTTTTATATTACAGACTCAAGGATTACAATTCTTATATTATTAATCTTTGCATTATTACTTTTTGTATTACAGCTCCTGTAAATTTGTTTTTAAACCAAATGATTCATTGTTCCTACTATGTCAAATATAGTAATTCGTAAGTGTACTATCAAAGAATGTAATAGAATTATTAGAATTCATTCACTCTTTTGAGAGTTCTCGAATTGAAGTTTTAAAAATAAAAAATTCCTTGGTTGGGAGCTTAATTTTCACCCTCTTAGTGGGCCTATTAATGTGCATCTAAATTAATCTGACATTGAATAACAAATATTAGAAGAAGTATTACAGGTATAATTAGATGAGCCAAGATAAGTATATTTCGATAAGACGACTTCGATGACCAACAAGAGTTGTAGTGGAATGGATAAGATCATTCACCCTTAATTAGATATTTCGAGTTTAAACCTTAGGCGTGGAAAAATTCTGGCATTTTCTCTTTAAATGGGCCTTACACGGTGCAGATTCAAATTAATCTGGGATCTAATATTAATATCAAATACCAAATGCAACAACAATAACAACAAACTCAATATAATTCTACATGTCAGATTTGAAAAGGCCGCTGGTGAGTACGCAGACCTTACCCTTGTGACAGAGATGCGATTATTAATATCAGATATCAAATAAAAAACCAAAACGAACATAAGGTGACTTACATGTATCAAATCACTTTTGTTATTAGGGCTAATTACATGGATCAAAAACTAGTTTCATCCCAAGAACAACCTTATAAATTTGTCTTTTTCCTCCTGTTTTGTGTATAGTGAATTATTTTTTGGGTAGTTTGGTAGTATATATAGTATAGTTTTTAAGAGAGTTGGTTTGATACATCACTTTTGTTATTAGGGCTAATTCCATGGATTAAAAACTAGTTTCATCCCAATAACAACCTTATAAATTTGTATTTTTCCTCCTGTTTTGTGTATAGTGATTTTTTTTTTTGGATAGTTGGGTAGTATATATAGTATAGTTTTTGAGAGAGTTGTTAATTTTTGAATCATATATATCATTCATTTGCTTCATAGGTATTATCTGATTATATTTTGACAAACTATTTTATTTATCACAATAAAATTTATAATCAAACAATTATATATTGAATTACTATCTGTTGGTTGCAAAAGTAGTTATTCGATTTTTTTGGATTATTTTGCTCCTTTAAATGATAAATATTTACAAGGAAATTGTTTTGTTCCATTTCATAATTAATTAAATGAACATTCACTCATCTTATAAGCTATAATTACTTGTTTAGTGTAATACTTTATGAACTTGCATATCAATCCCTGTGAAACTAAGAAATTGTTCATGTTCTTAGCTTCTTGCTTCCTTAATATTTAGAACTTTTTTAAACGGGCTGGCCTATGTCATCCAAACACTTGCAGGCTATTAAATTTGACAAACTAGTATGGGATTATGGGTCAGCCTATATTTAAAAGGCTTTTAACATGTTTAATTGCTTGGCCTAAATAATTGCAATTGCTAATCGAATATATAATAAATATACATTAATTATGCAGAATATGTGTCTATTATACATATATCATACATTAGTATATAAAATATACATTTTCTAACTATTATTTTGGTGGGCGGTTGTATAATGTAATTTTTTTTATATATTTTAAAAGGGTCTTAAAAAGAATTTTTTATACTCACAAACGGAAAAGGACCTCGATTACCAGTTTTAAAGATACTTTTCAACTAATCACCCAACATAACAAAACTTTGTCAAAGCAGCAACTTAGGGAACCGGGGAGGGGTCATTTGCACTTCTATATTATGTTGGTTTTTAATTTTTGCCCCTCAAAGTAAATAATTTTTTTTACTGAGATATAAATTTATAATTTTACATCATAATATTTTACAAATTATGTCCCACGCCCTTAAAAAACTTATGCCCGCTAGGCATAAGTTCAATTTTTAAGAACAAAAATTAAAGACCATCCATTTGAAAGGAAAACCATGCAATTTTTTCAAATGGGGAGTCCCTTAATTTTAGACTAATATTTTTATTTCTCTCAACCACCTAATGCTAATCCTTATCTCTCCACTTTGCCATCTACCGGTCCATTCCCATCTTTAACTTTAGCTGTCGTTATAACTCGCGCTGTAAAAATGTTTTATTTTCACAAAAGCCACCAATGGTAGGGGGTTTGGCAGAACCTTACCTGTTCATATCAATATAATTATTGTTATATGGAGGGATGAAATTAAATCAAGATTAATAATTTAAAATTTATTAGAATTTTATATTTGGTAAGTTATTTAATTCAAGTATAGTTAGGATTTATTTATCAAAGTCATATAGGAATAGATTGTTTAGTCCTAGTCTATGTTGGTTTCTAGTATTATAAATAGGAGTGTTCAGTTACATATTTTTCTTATTTGAGAGGTAGCTTAGATTATAGTGAGATTCAAGAGTTTTTAGTTATTGAGTAAAGCCTCATACCTCCTCTCTCTAGTTTGATAAATTTATTCTATATAGTCATTGTTGGATCTTTCAATTGTGCTTATATTATTCTTTCAAGTATTTTTATTTCCTTCAAATTGGTATCAGATCCTGTGTGAGATCCGATAAAGCGTGTGTGAGACCCGGACAAAGTCTTTGTGAGATCCAACATATATAAAAGAATATGAATATTTCATATTTACCAAATTATCCCTTTTTTGTGTTTGACGGCAAAAAATATTTTGAGAGTTGGTATCAGCAGATGAAGAATTTTTTCAAAGTTGTTGGACTATGGTCCATCATTGATAAAGGATTCGTGGAAACCCCATAAGACACAATATTGACTGGTGAAGCCGTTATACAATTGAAAAAAATAGACAATTGGATCATAAGGCATTCTACCGCCTTAATATACAATAAATATTTGCATGCAAAATCAGCAAAGGAGGCATGGACAATATTGGTGAAATCATATCGACGTGTTGCAGACGTGAAGGGAGAGAAACTTCAAGAGCTTTGGAGACAGTATGGGTTGGCCCAGATGAAACAAACAAAATCTGTCAAAGATTTTTTTTCAAAAATTACAGAAATTGTTAATGGTATGAAGGTCAATGGAGAAGTTTTGGAAGAAGTTAAATTTGTTGAAAAGATACTGCAATCTCTAAGATTAGAGTTTCACACAAAGAAGACAACTTTTAAGGCTACACATGATCTTATATTTCGAGACTTGATGATCTAGAAGATGAACTTGTAACATATGAGATGTCGTTGAATAAAAACAGAATTGAGATAGTGGAGGAGTCATTTCAAACAAAGGATGACCAACCAAAAGAAAAGAAGAGTCATCAAATCTGGCAGAAATAAATGAAGAAGGCCAGAATTCAGAAATAGTGGAGAAAACAAATGAAGACATAAGTAATTTTATTGTGGTATGGATATATTTTATTGCAAAGCAGACTCCAATACTATTCAAACTGATTTGCTAATAATTTCTGAGATAGATAAAAATGATGATTTGGTTGAAATTGCTGCTCTTTTGATAAAGTCTACTAGTGTTTTAAGAGATAAGACGTGTAATAGACATGATTGATCTATACGAGTTAGGGCTATTGAAAATGAAATAGAAGTACCCGTCATTATTACACAAGAAAAATTATTTGAAGGTATTGAAGATGAATCTAGTGATGAGAGAAGAAAAAGATTTCAACAAGAGAAAGTTTATGATGATCTACCCAAAATTGAAGCAGAAGTAATCAAGGGTTCAGATCTACAACTGAAGTGCATGATTATTGAGATTGAAGATGCAATCAATTTCGCGCCATTAGTCGAGATTGTATGTTTTGGAGAGCATGAAAATTTGTTAATTGACAATACTACTCTACCACATATAAAAAGGCGAATTGAAGTTAAATGGACACGTAAGGTCAAGTACAAATCAATTGGAGAAACATATGATTTTAAGGCAAAACTAGTTATTCAAGGATACAAGAAGAGAAAAACATATGATGATGATATTTCGAAGATGTTTAACATGGAGAAAGTCAAAGTAATTTTGAATCCTGTTGGAGAGAAACTGAACCTGACTAAAGAAGGCACCCGCAATTTTATCGATGCTACATATTTCAGAAAATTGTTTCAGAGTCTACGGTGGTTAACTTCTACAAGATATGATATTGTTCATCATGCTCAAGTTTGAACATCTTGGTTTAAGGGAGGCTATGTTGAAATTAAACCAAGATTAATAATTTAAAATTGATTAGAATTTGAAATTTGGTAGTTTATTTAATCCAAGTATAGTTTTATCAAAGTCACATAGGAATAGGTTTTCTAGTCCTAATCTATGTTGGTTTTCTAATATTATAAATAGGGTGCTATGTTACATATTTTTTTAGGTTGAGAGATATCTTAGATTATAGTGAGAGTCAAGAGTTTTGAGTTATTGCTTAAAGTCTCCTACCTCTCCTATCTAGTTTGATAAATTTCTTCTATATAGTCATTATTGACTTTTTCACTTGTGCTTATATTATTCTTTCGAGTATTTTTATTCCTTCATGAAGTGAATGTTTTATCCTTTCCTCTATGTAATATAATTAAGATAAATAGCTCATTTGTGTACAAAATGTGACCTAAATCAGAGATGAAGTTAAGATTAATACATAAGCTGAGAGAGGAGGACAACTTCCAAAAATCTTTATGAGCTCTCAGAATGTAGGAATTACTCTAAAAATTAACAATTGTGCTATCCATGATAAAAACTAAACGAATTATTTTTAAGTCTAATTCTAAAATTTGGTCTGCATATTTGATCATTCTTCAATGAGACTTTAACTTATCTTGGCAAAGACAAATTATGATATATCAATTTCTTGGCATCTGAAAATTTTGCTCTCCAAAATAGATTAGGTGCGGAAGAAACTTTATTTAGTCATACTGTATTAGTTTTGGTTTTAATTTTAAAGACCAATAAAATTTGATATTTTTTAGTTTTAAGTAAAACATAATCGAGAAAATCGAACTAAACTGAATATGTTTATATATATATACTTCTCAATATTTATTATGTTTTTGTATTCTTTGTTTTTAGTCCAGTTTGTTACCTTTACAACAATCTTGTTTTTAACATTTATATTCTAGTTTGATTTGTAATCTTTATTTTGATAGATTTAAGAACTATTTCTTTTTTAAAAATAACTTGTGTTTGAGTCCTTACACTATTCATAATTGTTTAATTCAATTATCATAAGGTCTTCTAGTAAATGACACTGTTTTTGGTATATATTTTTATTTAATCTATTTTCACTACTAAAAAATAGAAATTAGCGAAGGACATATTAAATTATATTGTTAAATAAGAAAATTCGTTGCTCATCCTATTTAGCGGCAGATTAATGATGAATTATCCAAAAATTATGTTAGCTACGAGTAATTTAGCGATGATTAGCGACTAAGTTTCTAGTTAATTCCCTTTTTGTTTCTTGTAATGTTGTAAACATTTATTTCTAAAAACAATTGTGTATTTTCATCCTCCATTACTTTATGTTTTTCGATCTTCTGTTACCTTGAAAACACCGTGAAACACATTTAATGGCTCTGAATAATTTGTTTGCCTTTGTTTTTGTACTCCTAGGGATGGCCACTAAGGAATAATTATTTTAGGTGTATTTTAATCCGTCCAAATTCAATCTAACCGACTCATTTGACATGACCTCTAAATAGAAATAGTCAAACTAGTCCATAGAACAACAAACTAAGTCACGAGGATAAATAGGGGCAAGTCCACATATATCACCAATTTTGTAACCCCATATAGTGTATAAATATTGTAAGTTTAGCCACTTCGGATTAACTTCCAACATACAAATAATCCGTTGCATAAGCAAAAGGAAAAAAGCAGGAAGATCCAAAGTGTTTGGCCCAGTGGCCAATACATTAGGGTATTGCTGTCTGAGGTTCCGTGTTCGAGTCCTCTGATCAGCGAGAGTGAAACTGTGTTCCCCCAAAAAAATCCCTCCATACGCGTAGGGCCAAGCGGTGTATACTAATCCGTAGGGCCAGGCCGGAGGTGGGGTTTTCTGGGGTATGGGGCCGTAATGCGGTGGGACCAGTCACTTTAAAAAGTTTACCCTACCTTAGTTTCCCCGTCAGCGGCAGTGTGGGGGTTTCTTCTTGAAATAAAGGAGGGCCCCTTGTGCGCAGCGTGGTACTGGTCTAACCTTTGAAATCAATTGAGTCACCATAATTTACCTCCTTCACAGACCTGTCGGACCGGGGTGTGGGGGCTCCTGGGGTGGGAGATTTCACCTTTGGAATAAGAAAAAAGCAGGAAGAACGTATGATTATTCCCCTTATAAAGTGGGTATGATGTTATTCCCCTTATAAAGTGGCCTGAAAGTGGAGAAAATCTCCATTCCCACCTCCAAAAATGTTATTCCCCTTATAAAGTGGGTCCTCCTAAGTAAAAACGATTCTGATTTATGATTATGATAGCATTTCACTGGTCAAACTGAAAAGTAAGACTAATAACTGAAAGAGAATAGACTATTAGTCATTCGTCGAACAAAAAAGAATATTTATAGAAATATTTTCTAGTACTCATCTTTTTTTATGTGTACTCTTTTCTTTTAAAAAAGAGAATGAGAAATTTAGCACATTTCACCTAGTCAATAAAGCCAAGAAAGAAAAATAAGATTGTCTGTCAAAGCATTTTGGCCAATGAATATATTTTTTAGGTCCCACTCGAAAACATCTTTTGAATAACGAGCTAGCTTCTTTCATCCAAAAGGAAGTTATATTCGCATTTCAAAATATACGTTTACTTTTTAACTTATTGGAGTATTACAACACCAACTATATATTAAGTGTAATTTTAATTAGGATCTGAAAAGGATGGTGTGTATTCATATCTTACTCCTATTTTGTAAATATATAGAGGTTATTTCTGAATGACCCTCTGCTCAAGTAATTAAGTGTATCAAAACAGATTTGAAAAAGAAAATAATGAGAAAAGAACATTATCAACAACAAGTAATACGATAACTGAAACAAAAGAAACAACAGATAATAATAGAATCAAGGAGTAAGATAATATACGAGTAATAATAATAATAATGCTGATAGACAAAACTTAACAACACTGGACTACCTACTATACTAACTTTCTACCCTAATTCTCTTATATCTAAATTCATGTCATTGATAAGTTGTAGGCGCATCATGTTATGTCTAATCACCTCTCTACAAAATTTGTAATATATGGATGAGAAAATTTACCACTAGCAAAAAAAAATTCTGGGTAAATATATGAAAAAAATATTCATCATTTTAACTATGGTTAAGGTTTCAACTTTAGTTAGTTAAATCAAAACATTGATAAGACGCGTGTCATCCATCTAAGTAAGAAATTGAATAAAATGAAGACACAGAAAATAGAGGGGAACCAAATCTTCTTCTCTCAAACTCTTTTCGTCCAACCAAAGGCGGACCTAAATGCATCATTACTTTCGACGTAATTAAAACTTGTCACTAGCTATAGAAATCGATAATCAAGGTGTATTTATGTCGCTTAGATATATTTTGGATTAGCTCGGCTCGATTTACTATCTTTTTTATTTGTAAATGGCAAAATAAAGCATTTATTTTCTCTAAAAAGAATAGCTCAATTTCCTAAAGGTTGTGAATTTGACATAAATAAGTTTATGGGAGCTGTTTTCGTTTTTTCTGTGGAATAAGGTGTGAACTTCATATAGATGCAAATTATCTTTTATTCATTTTGTAAGGGTGTCAAAAGCTACGAAAAATAAAAATAAGAGATGAAATAAATCGAATGCTAGTTCTGTTTCCGAATGTCAGCAATTATGTCGTCCGACACCAGTAACAACACTTAGCAAAATAGAAACTTTAAAGAGTAAATGCAGCGAAATTTAAAGAACACAAAAGTTTAAATTTTCATAAGTTATATATATTATATAACTTATGATGGTCAATGACCAGATGTATTGTATATATATTATATACAAAAGTACAAATTCATTTACAGATTTACAATATAAAACGGAAAGTAATTAAAAGTTAAAGTCGCAGATGACTTCTGCCTGAAAAATATAATTAAGTATACATAGACAACCTCTCATTACAATTGCTTCATATAAAACTAATCTACAATCTAAACAACAAATGTAATGTTGGACAGAATGTTGTCGACACACTCAGGCAACAGTGGTGATCCAGATTTCTGAGATGAAATCCCGAGAGCTCCCTTGGTATTTTTGCAATCTGATTATGGATATCGATTCACTGTTGTAGCCTCTCTATTTATAGTAGAGAGACTTCCTTGAAAAGCTCATAGATCCATTGAGAAGGGTGAGGGAATGATGGGTAGCTGATGTGTTTGTTGGAGAAGATCATTGAGTAAAATGCTCTAACATCTTTGATTTGTTCCTCACGCAAAGAAACATCGTTGACTCGTTCTTCCCACATTTTTCACCAGCTCCTTTTTACCTTGTCAAGTCATTTTTACTTCATAGTAATATTTACAAAAATATTACTTCATTCCGTGAATTAAGGCAAAACTGTTTTTCGAATATGTTGGTCCGAATGCTGTGACATTTGTCCCAACATTTTTATGCATTCAAATCAGTACTTCAAAAGATATGTTGGGTCAAATGTCACAACATCAAACCCATGACATTAACACATTTAAAAATAACTGAGGATTTTTTTTGTAAAAAAGAGCACTAGTGTTTAGATGAACTTGAGCAAATTAAAAAGGGGAGGTTCCTAAACGAATTATTCGGTTCTCCAAATTAAAACTCGGCAATCATTAATTAATCATGTTTTAGCTAATTTAACTATTGGAAAGTAAGATAATTATTGGAGTTGGAGGGTAAATAAAAATGAACTTCTGATTTTCTCTTCTTTTTACCTCTTTCTTATAGATCTAATCTTCTAATTTAGTTTAATCCAATTGCAACCCCTAGAGTGAAAGAAATATGTGGAAATTTGAGGCTAATTGTTAAGGAAATTGACTTTGAGCCTAACTCAATTTAAAAATTAGCCCAAGAGGTGAGCATTGTCCAAAATCATATAAAGAGATCAAGTAACCCTCCCAGTCTCCCACAATTGATGTGAGACTCAACATTAATGCACATAATTAAATGAGATGACATATCCTAAGTGGTTAACTTATTTACGTTGTGAGCGCTAGCTTAATAACACACACACCCAAAAAAAAAATCAAACTGAAGTGTGTTTAATATATAGAATCAATTTTTTATGTGTTCAGATGTTCAATCGAAACATGTCGTAGTTCAAGTGTTAGCAACAAATTCAAGGGGTTGTTAGATATATTTCGTCCGATTAATTTCATGAGATAGGTAATATTTCTCACAAACATATCTAACCCTTCAATTTTTTAGTGGGAAAAGAACAGTACTATACCACCTACTAACCATCTTTGAACAATATACCATAGTACTAGTAATTACGTATAGGCTCCTATAATTATTTACTCCCTCTATTTCATAATAAGTGGTTGTTTATGCCTTTTAATTTTTTCCAAAATAAGTGATTCATTAGAATTTCAAA
The DNA here is from genome assembly GCA_029783415.1 of Anisodus acutangulus. NCBI lineage: Eukaryota > Viridiplantae > Streptophyta > Magnoliopsida > Solanales > Solanaceae > Anisodus > Anisodus acutangulus. Next base: position 3,826,515 of record CM056498.1, on the reverse strand, counting down.
AATATTTTGGGCCGTTTCTTTCAAACTTGCCCTTGTTTAACTAATCAATATTCATTAATTACATTTTTTTTCTAGGCATTAATTATGGATAAATTAGTAAAAACACTCATTTTTTAGGATTGAGCACTTTAAGGGGTGTGCACAAAATAAAAGAACAATTTATTATGGAACGGAAGTAGTAATTGGTATGTACACTTCGTTTCATTCATTTAACATCGTTGTTAAGTAATTGGATTATAGTACATGGATATGAAATAAGTAGACATCGATCACTACACTAAATCGTCTCGTTCGATACAAATTAACAAGCATCGTATGCTGCGCGCTTGCCATATCTCATCTATTGAATCTGATTTCCACCATAGAGGTGATATCGAACATGCATGATCAGTTGATCAACTCCTTAATTTGATGAGTTTCAAATTACTCACTGCTTCAGATCATAAGCAAATAAAATACTAGCTGACAGTACTCTTGCTAACGAAGGAGCAAAAATATAATGAACTATATATCCGAAATGGTACTTATCACAAATGCAGCTCAAGAATTACCTTTTAGATTCTAATTTACAAGGTAGGGGTCCAATAATCCAAACTAGCAAGCTAGAACGATCTATCGAACAATGCTTTAACTTACCTGAGCACGAATACATAGCATACAAATTATTAAATCCTGTCCTCATATGAACCCGAAACAGCAGGAAGTTGGATGGTGACGGATGGTGGTGGTGGCGGCAAAAAATCATCGGCAGTAATTATACAGCAGCGGCGTATGATTTTGTACAAGCACCACCATGCCATGGCTAGCATAGTAGATACAAAACCAAAGCTGAGAGCTACCTTAATAGTAATGTGGATGTTCAACTCCATCATATAATTACTACTATATGAATTAAAGTGTAATATTACTAGCTCAACTCTAATAATTAAATACTTGTTATGTTTTATAATAAGGGTTTAGACTTTAGAGAAAAAAGTACTGTAACAATTAACACTGACTTTAACTTTCATGATAACTGCCTTTTTGGAAAATACCAGACCAACGCTGCACTACAAATTTTCTTTATGCATCATTACAAGTTGACCAAGTTCAACTTCTCCTTTCCTTTGGCCTTTTGGGTATCATGTTATTGTTTGTGGGTCCCACCCGCTATGTTTCTATTTAAGACTAGGGCTGTCCGGTGGGCCGGGTCGGCCCTCCCCGCCCCGATCCTCCCTAAAAGAAAATAAAAATTTGTCGGTGTCGAGGTTCGAATTTGGGATTGGGCCTGAGATCGTCCCGCCCGTCCCGATCCTGACCCGACCCACCCCATCCCGACCTCGTCCCGCCCCGCCAGCCCCCCACCCTTTGCAAAAATAATCGTTGCGACAACGACCAAATTTCGATTTTGGCCGTTGTGCAACGGCTATAACGATCATTTTTGCCCCCCACCCCATAAACCTCCCCTACCCCACTTAATATTTATTTTTAACCCCTAAGTTAATATATTTACACTTTAACCATATTTCTCAACTATAAATGCTTCATTTTACTCTTTATTTTTCTCACAAATCTTCCTACCATCTCTTTAATCTCTCAATTTATCTCTCTACAATTCTACATTGCCTATTAAATATTATAGGTTTTTTGCTCATTTATATCAAAGTTAAAAAATTTGGAGTGAAGTTGGCAACTAGCTTGAGGATCATCCATCGAGCAAAATTTCAATTTTCAACATCGATTACACGTCGACGTTACATCGGTGTTTGGTACCTTCATTCCTTCTTTAAATTATTATTGTTACTTTATTTTAATTATCGCACTTAATTTTATTATCTTTAATTATTTAATTATTTATTTGCATAATTAAAATGGAAGGATTAAGAGGTATGTTTAAGGGTAAAGGTAAGAGTGCTTCATCTAGTAGGGGTGACAAGGGTAAGGGTACTTCTTCTAGTAATCCTATTCCTAGTTCTGATGATTTAATTGATTTCACTCATATAGATGAAACTACTTTTTTTAATGATATATCATTAGATGATGCGGTAGATGAATTAATTTTGACGATAATCTAGATGACGCACCTACTAGTGCACCTCAACCTCAGGCTCAGACTGAGTTTCAGCCTCAAACTGAAACTGGAATGCCTCATATTCCCCCTAGTATGAGTTGAGGCCCCACACAACGGAAATTAAAATCAGCTGCATGGTATTTTTTGATATGGACCAAGAGAATCAACTAGCTAAATGTAAAATTTGTAAAAATGTTTATAAATTTAAAACCGGAAAAGTCAAGGTGAGACGGGAGGTTTATTGAGACATGTACAAGGCAAGCACACAACTAGGTGAAATGAATATCAAGCTAAAAAATTAGGTGTGTCAATGCCATTTGAGTCGGGACAAGGTTCACATAGTGTCCCCGACCAAGTACATAGTCAAATTAACCCGACGACGGGGGGAATTTTTGGTCCTAAATATGATAAAAATAAAGATAGGGAAAATATGGCAAAATTAATTGCGATGGAGAGTTTGCCTTTTTCATTTCCTTCCTCTCTTGGTTTTATTCATTACATTCGAGAAACATATAATCCTGCTTTTAATAGTTTTCCTAGATCAACTGTTATAAAAGATGTTTTTAAATTTGCAAGTGAATATCAACAATATTTACATTATGCGTTGTATCATTTAAATGGCAAAGTGGCTATCACTTCCGACATAGGCCGTAGTACTAACGGAAATGATTATTGAACGGTAACATGTCATTGGATAAATCAAAATTGGTCTATGCAAAAACGTATTTGAGCATATAGATATATTGATGATAGGCACACTGGAAGTTTTATTGCACAAAATATTAATAAAATTTGTGATTATTATGAAATAAATGACAAAATTATGACTATTACGTTAGATAATGCTACTTCTAATGATTATGCTATAAGACTTTTAAAAGTTCGATTAACTCCATGTTTTCCTAATCATTTTCATATAAGATGTGCGTGTCATATTTATAACTTAGTTATAAAGGATGGCCTAAAACTTTTTGAAAACATTCTTGATAAAATACAATTTGCTATAAATTTATTTTTAAAGGTAATAAAATACAAAGACGCAAAGAATATAAAAAAAATTGTCATGGTTGTGGATTACCTTATAGAAAATCAAGAAGAAGTTTCGACTGGGTGAAATTCGCTGTATGAGCAACTACTTGTTGCTTACGATTATAGACAACCTATAACTTTATTATTTAACGTCCATAATAAAAATCCAAGGGATATGCTTGTAGATAATAATTTGGAGTTTTTTTTAGAACTTAATGAATTTCTAGAGAAATTTTTTCAGGCTACTAAAGAATTTTCCGATATTTATTATCCTACTATTTCAAATATGTTATTTTATATAGCTCTAATAGTTTTGTTACTTAATGAATATATGCAAAAAACCAACTTATAAGGCATCTATTGAAAAAATGTTTAAAAAATTAAAAAAATACTTTTTTTCTATTCCCACTATTTATATTATTGGTGCGGTATTAAATCCGACTATTAAAGTAGACGATTGTAAAACACTAATAGAAACGATTTATGATTGTATAGAAGTACTTCCAACAGACCCAACTGAAGAACCAACTCACAAACCAACTAAAGAATAAGTTACGTCTAGCATACACGCTGAATACAAACAAGTATATACGTATTATCATCAACAAAGTGCAAATAATCAACTGACTTCTGTACCATCTTCTATTACTTCGCTGCAACCTTATTAAAAACATGCAGTTTGTGTTGCTAGTAGTCAAGACCTTTGAAATAAAATGTTTAGTGGTTCACCTTCTTCACAAGTTAGCGAATTTGATGTTTATGTTTTGCAGGGTGTTGTACCGTACGAATTAATTGTCAATGATGAAGGACATGAAGACTTGCTGAAATACTTGAGGCAGAATGAAAATACATTTCCGACACTAGCAAAGATGGCCCGAGATGTGTTGAACATTCAAGCGTCATCAACAGCGTCTGAAAGCGCTTTTTCTGTGGGAAGATTTCAAATAGGAGAGCATAGACATTCATTGACGTGAGACGCATTGGAGATTGCAGTTCTATTCAGAGATTGAATTCGAGTGGAGCGTAGAAGATGCGGTCAACCGGAGATCAACGAAGAAGAAGACAACTACAACGAAATCTTGTCCGAGGGAACAGGAAGCAACGTCGAACAATTTGATCAACAAATTCCAATTCCAACCGAAGATCCTCAAAACATTGTGAGAAAATTAGAAGAAGTATGGTTAACTATGTAATTTTTTTAATTGCAATTTTAATATGTGATTTGCAACTTTTGAACAACACCACAAAGTTGCAATTTTGAAATTGTATTACAAAAAAATCATATTTTTATTAAATAATATAAGAGGCACAAAAACAGCATTGGGATATTTTTATTATACTATCTTGTTTAATTATTGAAGTATTTATATATATTATTTTTTAAAATTAAGTGGCAAAAAAGAAAACCCCAAATCCAGATACCGACCCGACCCGTCCCCCCAAATCCCGGCCCCTCTACCGACAGGATGTGGGACAAGACGGGACCTCTTCCCGTCCCGCCTGGCCCGTCGGAGCCCGCGTTCCGCCCCTCCCCCGTCCTACCCGGACCCGCCCCTCCCCGCCCCGCACCATTGGACACCCCTATTTCAGACTAGATGATTGTGCCTGAAAGAAATAAACCCTTGATTATTTTCATTAATGAAGAGTATATATATACAATTTATAATTTTTCATAATAGGAAAATCCTATTCCTATTCTAATACCAAACCCTATTCTAGTTGTACAAGAATCTTATAATTATGGTAAGTGTACAAGTCTAATTTAATACAATATTTACATTCAAAAATTGACTCCAAAACCGTGATATACACGGGCTTGTATACCGTGTATACCACGGTTTCACATATGGAAAGTTTCCTTGTGAAACCGTGATATACATGGTATACAAACCCATGTATATTTTCATACTCGTTTCAAACATTTAAAAGGGTCACTGGAAAAAAAGAAAAAAAACCACACTCAAGTTGATTCAATGTTTTACAACGTATTAACACTTCATAGTGTTTTCATGAATTATGGGACAGTTCTAGGGGATATTCAAAGAATTGTAATGCTAACAATAACCGTATGACATTGATATAATTGCAAAATCCAAAGAGCTTCTTAGCATCTCCATCTGGCTGTGTCTTCACTTATCATAGTTGCTGAATTGGATGTTCCTTTGTCTATTGAAAATGGCATCTTCATTATAACCAAGGTTTTGTTTCAGCTTTACCTTCCAACACCTGCATATAAATTAAGCTAAAATAAGTAACATGTATAATCTAAACCTGTACGTACATCTATCACGCATTATAACAATTAATTTCTGTTTTGGGATACTAAAGGTAAAGCTTTTTTAAGTATAGATGACATTATTCTTATGATATAAAAGAGCTGCAGGGTACATACTGAATACTTCATTAAAAGAATTGAACAAATGGTATATACCATATAAGCACTTCTAGGGGGAGTGTCATTTTACAGAGACAGTAAGTTTCGGGTAACAATAAAATTTGTCTAGCGTACTTCCATTTACTGCTTGATAAGTACTTTGAACATGATTACTCCAATCCTTGAGAAGTGGGACAAACAGAAATCTGCAAAAAAAAAACCATTTATAAACTCAAAAATTGTAAAAGGAGAGGGGACATTTTAGTTGCAAAAAAGAAATGGGGATCTATGTAAGATCTGGATCTAAGCCATACTAAACTCATTGTCAAACATATTTTAGATCGAGTTCTTGACTGTTCGACTCTATGGTCTACCTATAACAGAGTAGTTAAACAAGAAAAGTAATTTCCTAGATAGTATCATGGGGTTTCTTGGATAATTTTTTCCCTTTCTCTTTCCAAACATGCTAATTACAACCTCTTGTTTTGAGGTTGAAACTTGATATTTACATTTAGATAAATCGGAGTTCAAATAGCTGATGTTCTTGTCTGATGTTTTTTTATGAATTCATTGCCATAAAAACTGTACCATTTGTTTCGAGACCATCCACATTTGAGAAGATACTTCAATGGTACATGCATGCGATGTTGTTACTTTGCCTCCTGCAAAGTTCCTAAAAATATTTTAGGCTTTTTGGTTGGCAAGATAACATAAAATGAAACAAAACTGAAAGAGGATAATTCCTTGATTATTTTCATTAGCTTAATTAGCTTATATACATGAGGTACAATAGTGATTTCAGGCTATAATTACGAAAACTAATTATACACCTAACTAATACAAAAGATCACTAACAATATTTACCAAATATATTTACATATATTCTAATACACCCCCACAGTCGAAGCGGGAGGTTGTCGTACGCTGAGACTGTCCCAAAAATCTTCAAACAGAACCCAGGGAAGACCCTTAGTAAAGATATCTGCAATCTAATAACGTGAAGGGACATGTAAGACACGTACTTATCCACGAGGAACCTTTCCGCAAACAAAGTGAATATTCATCTCGATACGCTTGGTGCGCTGATGTTGAACAGGATTCCCCGAGAGAGATATCGCACTAACATTATCGCAGTAGACCAATGTAGCTTTTCGAATAGGATAATGAAGCTCTAAAAGGAGGTTTCGCAATCAACAGGACTCAGAAACCACATTGACGACCCCTCGGTATTCGGCATCCACACTAGATCGCGACAAAGTAGCTTGTCGTTTAGCGGACCAAGAGACCAAGTTATCACCGAAAAACACACAATAACCAGATGTCGAATGCCTGGTATCTGGACATCCACCCCAATCAGCATCCGTATAAGAAATGAGAGTGGATATCGATGATGGATATAGATACAAGCCATGATAAAGAGTACCCTGAATGTAGCGCACAATGCACTTGAGAGCGTGCATGTGTTCTTACCTTGGATCATGCATGAATAAGCACATATGTTGCACAACATAAGTAATATCGAACCTCGTGAAAGTGAGCTATTGAAGAGCTCCCACAAGACAATGATAGTGGGAGGGATCCTCATATGGTGTTCTAGAAGTAGCACTCAGCTTCAGTTTAGTATCAACCGCAGTAGGAGATGGCTTACAAGCTGATATGCCAACCCGTTCAATGATCTCTACTGCATACTTCCTCTGAGATAGAAATAGCCCACCTGTATGACGAGTGATAGTTATACCCAGAAAATAACTCAATGGCCCCAAGTCTTTCATAGAAAATTCCGAGCTGAAAAGGGATATGATAGACTTGCGAAGAACATCAGAAGAAGCAGTCAAGATAATATCATCCATATACAAAATAATGTAGGCCATAGAAGTACCTTGACTATATATGGATAGAGAATGATCAAACTTGTTGTGAACCCAGGAGTAGAAACATAATTTGCAAATCTCTTGTACCAGGACTGATGAGCCTGTTTTAGCCTATACAAAGATTTCTTCAGCAAGCACACATGATTAGGATGATCTGGGTCCCTAAAACCCAAGGGCTGATGCATGTATACTGTCTTCTTGAGTTCTCCATGTAAGAAAACATTTTTCATGTCCAGTTGATGAATGAGCCATGCTTTTGAGAGAGATATACTAAGAATAGTGTGAATAGTTGCCGATTTGACTATAAGACTAAAAGTCTCTCGACAATCCACGTCAACATGTTGAGTTTTACCATCACCTACAAGACGGGCCTTATTCTTCTCTAAAAATCATCATATTTTTCTTTAGAACAAATCACATTAACATCAGGTGGACGGGGCACCAACTCTCACGTCTTATTTTCAATAAGAGCATTATATTCATCATCCATAGCTATTTTGCAATTCGGATCACGAAAGGCAGACACGGAGCTACGTGAAAGAGGGGATTTAGTACTATTAGAGTTGAAATTGAATTGTCTCTTTGGTCTAAAAATTCCCCGTTGGCTGCAAGTAACCGGCCTTGGAGCTGGAATACGAGTGGGCTGGACTGGGGTGGGAGCAGTTGACTCGGCCCAACAACAGATGGAGAGGAAATGGGCTGGCAGGGCACTGGGTTGCCACTCACTGGGCCTGGCATTATGGGTTAGGGTTCTGGGCTGCTGGGGTGGGATAGATGGGGTAGTGGGTTGGCTGGGCTGAGTTGGGCCCATTATGGCCGGACTAGACTGGGCAGCAGGCAGTGGGCTGGAAGGTGCCTGCTGGGTTAGTTACTGCAGTTTGGTCTAGGCCAAATGGTGGACCACATATGGTCAAAGCCCATCATCCAAAAAACCATAAGAATTGGAAGTTGGACTATGCAACTTAGTGAAAGAAAATTAGGTTTCATCGAAAATGACATGACGACTAATGATTTTATTAGAGAATAGATCATAGCATTTGTAACCACGATGATTTGATGGGTAATCAAAAAAGATACATGGGGTAGATCGGGCTTGAGGTTTGTTTATGGTAGTGGAGGGAAAGAAAGGATAACATAAACACACAAATATCTGAAGATGAGAATAAGATGGATCTTTTGATAACAAATTTTGAGTGGAGATCGGTAGGCTAATCCTTTGCTCGGGAGGATGTTGAGAAGGTAAATTGTCATTTGTAATGCATGATGCCGAAATGAAGGTGGTAATGATGCATGGTCTAGTAATGTACGAACAATGTTATTAATGGTTCAGATTTTTCTCTCAGCTTTCTCATTTTGTGATGAAGTATGTGGACATGAGAGACGGAAAGATAAACCATTAACCTTACAGAATTCCCAAAATGACTCATTATCAAATTCTCTTCCATTATCACATTGAATGTTCTTAACCTACCATTCAAATTGAGTACGGATGAATGCTCTAAATGATATAAATGTTGAATAAACTTGAGAATTTTTAGATAACGGAAATGTCCACAAAATATTAGAGTAATCATCTAACAACAAAATATAATAATGGTGGCCCAAATAGCTCAAAACAAAGATGTTCAAAGATCGCTATGGATAATATCAAATGACAACATAATACTAGAATTAAAAGCAACAAAATGCAATTTAACATGTTTTCCAAGAGGACTAGAGGACAAGAGGGACACACATTAGAACTGCGAGTTCGAATACACTCAATACATTTATTTTGTCTAAGGGAGTCAAAAACAGATGCTCCCGGATGACCCAAACGTTCATTCCATAAAAATGTGCTAAAGATTCAAAAGTTGATGGTGTGGCAAGATTTGTGGTGATAGTGGTGGTGATGGGATAAATCTCTCCCAGACTATCACATCTCATTAGACACATCCCAGTATGAAAATCCTTCACAGAAAATCCAAATGGATCAAATTCAACAGAAACCGAGTTATCATTGTAAATTTCCTAACGAACACAAATTTTTAATCAGTTGAGGAGCATGAATGACATTTTTCAAGGCTAAAGGTGGATTCGGGGAGCTAAATTTGTGTGACCATAACCACGAATTGGAATTGAATGACCATACCAACAATTATGCCACGATTTTTGCTCAAATTGAAATAAGATAAGAGATTACCTTGCGTGGATGTGATATGAGAAGTAGCATCGGTATCCATGTACCAATTTACATTCGGAGGATTTAGCCTAAGAGTATGCATCGCTTCCTCGATATCCATGAGAGTCGGTGGGGCTGCTGTTGTGAAGGCCTGTTGTAGTCTAGACCTAAGAACACCATGCTACTACCTCTGCTGGTTACTGGCCATCTGCTGGGTACGGACAATGAGGAATGGGCAAAGGCCACTCCAACGGCCACTGCTGCCCGCTGGCCCACGGTTGCTGCTGCTCGGACCCCTGCTGGCTTCCACCACGTCCGCCATTACTGCCACCGCCCTTGCTACCGCCGCCGCCGCAGTTTTTCCCACCATTATTATGGTTTTGACCCTTTTTTCCACCACTGTTGTTACATTTTTAGTATAATTTTCAGAGAATGAGGGAGAGTCATCTGTTTCTCGGGACGTGGCAGCCACCATGGCGGAATTTGCTCTGGTTGCGCCTTTTTAGCCAACCCTGCCTCTTCAAGAGTAAGCATGGAACGAGCTTGGTAGAAAGGATGAAGCGATTCGATTTGGCGAAGGAGAGTTCCAACTCCATTATAAGCTTCGGTGAGGCCCACAACCATTTGAAGAACGAGATGATAATTCGTGAACGGTGCTCCAACGTTCTTGAGTTGATCCGACAATTCCTTGAGCCTTTGACAATATGCGGAGGCATTCGGGAAATCCTCCATAGTTATGTGAGAATTCTTGCTCAAGTGTTATGGCACAAGAATTTTTGTTATCTTGGAATATATTACGCAACCTATTCCAAGCTTCCATTGTCGTTGCGTCGGGTTCGATAATTGTATGCAAGAGGTCCGTAGAGATGGTAGTATAAATCCACTGTAGGACCATAACATCAAGGGTTGCCCATAACTCCTTTTCATCATCGGTGGATGGCACCTTCTCCTTGCCTTTTTCCGGTTTGACGATGTGATGGAGGACTTTAGGAGACCTTGCGTGAATTTTAAAAAGCTCCGTCCATGTCGCATATTGGACGTTCTCCATTTCCAAGATGATGGAGATGTTATTCTTGATGTTGGAGACTGCAAGAGCAGGATGGAATGTAGTCTTTGTGTCAAACATGGCTGATAGGAAGAGAGTTTTGGAGGAGAAGGAGAGGAGGAGAGCTAGGGCACGGGGGAAGAGAGGAAGGAGGAGAAAAGAGAAACATTTGCCTTAGGCTAACTGATACCATTAAAGATGGTAATTCCTTGATTATTTTCATTAGCTTAATTAGCTTATATACGTGAGGTACAATAGTGATTCTAGGCTATAATTACGAAAACTAATTATACACCTAGCTAATACAAAAGATCACTAATAATATATACCAAATATATTTACATATATTCTAACATAAACATATAAGACTCAATAGAAAGCTCCTCATTCGGAATTTAGTAAACAAAGAAACAGTGCTACCCGTAAAAGTACAACTCTTCTGTTAATAGTAAAGGTGGCCAGTGGGCCGGACTCGGGTCTGGCGGGCCGGGTCTAGCGGGGTCGGGGTCGGGGTCAGGGCGGGACGGAGAAGGGGTCGGGATCGGGGTCGGCGGGGTCTGGCGGGACTTGCTCCAGTCCCGTCCCGATCCCGATTCCGCTGCATTCGGTCCGGGCTGGTCGGGCCTGGTCGGGCTCTGCGGGTGCGCGGTTTTCTTTTTTTTTTTTAAAATAACATATGTATAAAAAAAACTCAATAAACAAAACAAGATAGTGTAATAAAAATATCTCAAGGCTGTTTTTGTGCCTCTTATATTATTTAATAGACACATGATTTTTTTATAATACAAATACAGTTGTCTAAAATCTAAATTGCAACTTTGTGGTGTTGTCCAAAAGTTGCAAATTACATAATAAAATTGCAATTAAAAAAAATACATTTTCAAAAAAACCTGTTCTAATTGCTTGATGATTTCATGTGGTTCTTCGGTTGGAATTGGTATTTGTTGGTCAAATTGATCCACGTCGCTTCCACTACCTTTGGTTAAGATTTCGTTGTAGTTTTCATCATCTTCTTCGTTGATCTCCGGTTGACCACACCTTCTCCGCTCCGCTCGTATCCAATCTCTGAATAATACTGCAATTTCCAAGCTGGCTCCGGCTAATGAGTGTCCGTGGTCTCCTATTTGATATCTGCCTGCAGAAAAAGAGCTTTCAGACGCAGTTGATGACGCTTGAATGTTCAAAACATCTCGGGCCATCAATGAAAGTGTCGGAAAGGTCTTCTCATTCCCCCTCCAGTATTTCAGCAAGTCTTCATGTCCATCTTCATTGATAACTTCTTGATACGGTACAGAACCCTGCAAAATAAAAATATCCAACTCGCTAATTTGGTTAGTAGTAGAGGTACGGCCGCACATTCTATTTCTGAGGCTTTCAATACTAGCCGCAGAAACAACATGTCTTTTGTGAGGTTGTGTTGAAGATGAAGAAGATGGTATGGAAGCCGGTAAGTTACTAGCATTTTCTTGTTGATAAAATCTATATATTTTTTTGCATTGGTGTTCTACGCTAGACAACACTTCTTCTTTAGTTTGTTCAATAGGTGGTGGGTGATTTAGATTTTTGGGACTTGGAGGTGGTAGTACTTCTATACAATCGTAAATAGTTTCAATTAGTGATTTAGTACCGTCTATTTTAATAGTAGAATTTAATACAGAACCAATAATATAAATAGAGGGAATAGGAATAAAATATTTTTTTATTTTGAGAAATATTTTTTTAATAGCTGCCTTATAAGCTGGGTTTTCCATATATTCACTAAGTAATAAAAATATTAGAGTTATATAAAATAACATAGTTGAAATAGTAGGATAATATATACCGGAAAATTCTTTTGTTGCTTGAAAAAAATTCTCTAAAAATACAATAAGTTCGGAAATTTTTTTCCAATCACTATCTAAAATCATATCAGCTGGCTTTTTATTATGAGAGTTAAAAAATAAAGTTATAGGTAATTTATAGTCATAAGCAACAAGTAGTTGTTCGTATAAAGAATTCCACCTAGTGGATACTTCTTGTGGAATTTTTCTATAAGGTAGTCCACAATCGTGACAAATTTTTTTATATGCTTTTCTACGTTGTACTTTATTACTTTTAAAAATAAAGTTTATAGCAAATTGTATTTTACTAAGAATGTCTTCAAAAAGTGATAGACCATCCTTTACAATTAAGTTATATATATGACACGCGCATTTTATATGAAAATGTTCTGGAAAAGATGGAGTTAAACTATTTTTTAAAATTGTAATTGCGTAATTGTTATTAGAAGCGTTATCTAATGTAATAGTCATAATTTTATCGGTAATTCCGTAATAATCGCACACTTGATAAATATTTTCTGCAATAAAAGTACCAGTGTGCCTATTATCTATATATCTATACGCTAAAATATGTTTTTGCATAGACCATTTATAATCTATCCAATGACAAGTTACAGTTAAATAATCATGGCCGTTAGTACTACGACCTATATCAGACGTGATAGATATTTTGCCATTAAAATGATATAATGAAAAACGTAAATATTGTTGATATTCATGCGCGAATTTAAATACATCTCTCTTAACAGTTGATCTAGGAAAACCGTTAAAAGCAGGATTATATATATCTCTAATGTAATGAATAAAACCGGGAGATGAAGGAAATGAAAAAGGCAAACCCTCCACAGCAACTAATTTTGATATTGCTTCCCTATCTCTATGTTTATTGTATTTAGAGCCTACAATTCTCCCCGAGCCTACAATTCTCCCCGTCATAGGGTTAATTTGACCCTGTACTTGGTCCGGGACAGTATCAGTATGTGAACCTTGTCCCGATGGAGCGGGCGTTTGCACACCCGGGTTTGAAGCCTGGTATTGGGCATACCTAGCTGGATGAGCACTTACTACGTGTCTAATTAAACCCCCCGTCCCACCGTGACCTTTTCCAGTTTTAAATTTTAAAACATTTTTACAAATTTTACATATGGCTACTTGATTCTCTACGTCCCTATCAAAAAATGTCCATGCATCTGATTTTAATGGTCGTTTTGCTGGACCTCGTCTCATACTAAGGGGAATAGAAGGTATTTCAGTTAAAGGTGCACTAGTGGGTGTGTTGTCATCAACATTAGTGGGTATATCATCTAGATCATCGTCTAAATTAAAGTCTTCTTGAGTTCCAGAAAATAGCTCCTGGTCTAAATCTAATGGTATTGTAGGAAAATGTTGAGTATCAACAAAATCATCCTGTGTAGGAATAAGATGACTAGAAGAAGTACCCTTGCCCTGGTTGCCCCTACTAGAAGAAGCACCCTTACCCTTACCCTTAAACATACTTTTTAATCCTTCCATTTTAATTATGATAATAAATAATTAAAGACAATAAAATTAAGTGCGCTAAATAAAATAAACAGACAATAATAATTTAATGAAGGAACGAATGTACCAAACGCCGACGTAACGTCGACGTGTAATTGAGAGGTTGAAAATTGAAACTTTGCTCGATGGAAGATCCTCAAGCTAGTTGCCAACTTCACTCCCAATTCCCAAATGAATAAATAAAATTGAATATTTAGCAAACAATGTAGACTTGTAGAGAGATATATTGAGAAATTAGAGAGATTGTAGGAAGATTTGTGAGAAAGATGAAGAGAAAATGAGTTATTTATAGTTGAAAATTGGGTTAAAGTGTAAATATAATAACTTATGGGTTAAAAATAAATATTAAGGGGTAGGGGGGGTTGGGGGAGGGGGGGCCTAAAATGGCCGTTGGCCAACGGCCATAATCTAAAATGGCCGTTGGTGCAACGGTCATATTTGCAAAGGGGAAAAAGGGCGGGGTCGGGGCGGGGTCGGATATAGCGGGCCTGGGGCGGGCTCGGGTCTGGCGGGACGAGACATCGTCCCGTCCCGAGTTCAAGTCCGGCCCCCGTTTTTTTTTGTTTTTTTTAGCGGGGTCGTGGCGGGACCGGGGCGGGCTCGGGACTGGGTCGGGCCGTCCCGGGCCACTGGCCAGCCCTAGTTAATAGGCAGCTGATGCAGGAAAATGGGCGATATATTAACTCAGTAGAACCTAAATCCAAAATGTTGTCTTCAGCAAATATTTTAGTCTGAAAAATTAAGAAATGCAGTGTTCACTTTCTTTTTCAAGTAAGAGAAAACTATTAAAGCAGAAAAAGGTATAGAGAGAGGAAATGAGTGGCATCTTCACTTGCATGATTAAAATTGTATCAGTTTATCATATAAAACTGTACTGCAGTATCATATATTCTCAATCGGACACTTAACTCTTTGTCACTGATTAGCACCACTCTCACGTTCTTGAATGTCGAACCCTGGATGAAATTTATGGAACCTTAAAAAAATGCAATCAGTGTTAGAGTTTATAACAATAACATATAGATCACCAATAAAATAGCTTTTGAACTATGTGAATCTGATTACCTTAATGGAGAATAGTTGGAGCTGCAAAGTACATTAGACGAAACCCAAACTTCTTCTGTCGAAAACATGCCAAAAGTTTCACAAAGTGATCTGAGATGAATATCAAATTATGTTGTATTAAAATAGAGGGAGCTATCTACCAAAAGAACATGAAATTAAAGAATATAAAGGTCAGCCCAGTGCACTAAGCTTCCGCTATGCGCGGGGTCGGGGGAAGGGCCGGACCACAAGGGTGTATTGTACGCAGCCTTACCTTGCATTTCTGCAAGAGGTTGTTTCCACGGCTTGAACCCGTGACCTCCAGGTCACATGGCAACAACTTTACCGGTTACTCCAAGGCTCCCCTTCAAATTAAAGAATATAACAAATCAAATAAAAAGGACATATCAAATCAGTTAAAAAAAATTAGTTTAAGAGGGTGTTTGAATTGACTTATTTAAGTGTTTATTGACTTTTAAGCTCTTTTCTACTCTTGTGGTGTTTGAGAATGATAAAAAGTGCTTTTGGGTACTCCCAACTTATGGCTTTTAGCTTATAAACCACTTTTAAAAAGCCTATCCAAACACCCTCTAAATGCACAGATATGTATGATTTCATGGTTATTACAAAGATCTCAGGAAACATGATGTTTTAAATAAAGGGCCATATTTCATTCCCCACTCAATTTTAGTGATTCAAACCTTGATATGAGAGCAAAAAAAAATTGCTCCTACAAGCAATTTTTTTGAACATGTAGCAGCTTAGAGGGACAACCCATTAACTTTTTACCTTCTCACCTTCTTTTCTGTAACTTTTCTTCATCCTGGACATCCTCATCTTCATGTTCATTGATAACATCTTCCTATCTTCAGATTCATCATCTTCATCAGCCTCTCCAATAAACCATTACAAAAAAGGGCAGCCTGGTGCACTAAGCTCCCGCTATGCGCGGGGTCCGGGGAAGGGCCGGACCACAAGGGTCTATTGTACGCAGTCTTACCTCACATTTCTGCAAAAGGCTGTAAAAAAAATTAGTGTGTTTTTTTGAGAAATTATTTTGTCCCTAGTGTGTTTTTTCAATAAACCATGACACTATATGAGAAATTATTTTGTCCCGAAATGTTGAGATACAAAAGCACAAAATATAACATCATATTCACTCTTCTAATTCAAACAACAGCAACTTATGACATAAGACAAAAAATTAATTTGCTCAAACAAAGATCAAAGTAAAAGTCAATTAGTAAGTACTACATGACTCCTTCATACAAAGAAGAAATTAGCAACTGACCATACTACAATCTTGTTCCCTTTAATTCTACATCTGTTCAACCTATCAGAAATATATATTTGGCATAGTTATATTAGTGTATTTAGCAACAAAATAGAGTTGAAATTGTGGAACCTAAGTACGGTCATCTATATCTTCGTCGTCATCTTTACGGCGTTTTATGGTTAATGGTTCGATGATCATTAGTGTGTTTTTAGTGTAACAATTTCTCTATTTCTGTATGTTATTATTGTTTGTACTAACTTACCTTTGTTCTCTTATTTGTTAAAAAAATCAACTTGGAAGTAAGTATTAAACTACAACTCACTTTTGAGTTTGTGACCTGTGTATACATCTTTTGATGGACACCAAACTTATGGAACAAAGGTAATTCGAATTATACCTTATTACATTTCTCCATTTACTGGCCATATGGTGATACATACCATCTCACATCATTTTAAAAATATATATATACAAGACTTGACTCTTATTTGCTCTAATATTTTGCCTTGAACAATTAGAGTTTGATAGCCAACATACAATGTAAGAGTCATGTTGCCAATGGAGTGGAGGCTGAAACGTAGATGGATTGAATCCTATATGACTTGTTTCTATGTTAGGATACATTGTGTATCAAATTAAGTCAATGATGTGTATAAGCATATGCATATTATGTATTTGATACCAAGGCCTACTAATCGACTTAATTGGACTTATATCTGTTGGTACTCTATTGTACTTTATAAAGCAGTACGGGAAGTAAAGAACTATTACAAGTGTTCGAAAGGATAAACAAATATTCAATATTCAGAAATTGAATCTTGTTGAACAAATATGTCAATCTTCAAAACTGCCGCAAGCTTGTTGTGTCTTGAATCTTGATAATCTGAAATCAAGAAACAACTAAATCTGGATGGTTACAACGTTGTGTGTTGAGTCGAGTGATTGCCCTCTGTCCTTAAGACAAGATTGCCCCGTATATATGTTTTTACGTTAGCGGGCAATAGTCTCCCAAGATAAAACAATACTTTAATCTCAACGCTACAAAGCCAATAGGTTGAGCCTGACGAAGAAAACAACTATGAATCGACTTGCTGAAGATATGAAAAAGGAAGGAAGAGTTTCTGTTTTCTCTTCTGTTTTGTCTCTGTGTATATAGTGTGTCTCTGTTGTGTATATCTTGTGCATATGTGAGCGTTTGCTCACTGTTTTTGTCATTGTTTTTGCTGTGTTTTTGGTGACTGTTTCGTGCTATTTTGCTGTGTGTATGTACTATTTTTCAGTCACGTTATTGAGCCAAAGAGGCATCAATCTATAGCATGGAGGAGGGACTCCTCAACTGCCACAAACAAGGCTGTTAATAGCCATTAGTGAGGGCTGTTAATGGCTGGTTTATGGCCATTAGTGAAGCATGTTAAAGGCTATAAGTGAGGCTGTTCATGGCCATTGAAGGAGGGTTTTATGGAGGAGTTAATCAGCCAAGTAATGGCTGGTTAATGCTCCAAAAAACAGTCCAACTCTAGGGATCAAACTGTAAATATTAAGCAATTTGGGGTCTAAAAAGATAATATCAGAAAGTCCCCGCGACCCGTGACCGGACGCGGGGGGGGGGGGGGGGCGTGTGGGCTTAGCCTTGAACCCAAACACATCTAAGTCCTCTCTCCTTTAAACACATGGGATACCCCTTGGGGTCCCAAACCCTTTACCACATTAGAGACTTATATAGAGAGCAATTCTTCCTATTCCCACCGATGTGGTAGATTTGTCCCACACCATATTTCCATGCCTCAAACACCTTACTTCGTGGACTAATATCTCTTTCATTTCTCAACGAAATTTGACGATTCTTGGCTCTACGGTCATCTACTCACTTAGTAGAGTATGCATGTGTGAAGAGACAAAACCTCCAACATGCGGAACACTAGTGTTTAATTCATTAAACATGGGTGGACGCACCTCCCCGCCAAAGGCAAATTTCCAACAATATCAACTTTAGCTATTTCATCAAAGTATGCAAAAAATAAGAGGGGAACCGTTTAGATGCTTTAGCGGTTCGTAGGCCGAGTGTATCATAGGCCGAGTGTAACACCATATCTCTACTAATTGAAATAAAACAGAGTATTCTCTTTTAATTTTTGAGTTATATATTTCACACATTGTTGAAGTATACCATCTTCAAATTCTATCTCAAATAAATTATGATCAATAGATTTATCCTGTGTAATCAGTTCAATGTCAGTCTGCATAAACTAAACTACATTTTTCATTGTCTTTAAAATGGGCAAAAGTAGAACATTGATCACAACAGTACAAAGAAAAAAATTCCACTCACAATTTGAAGTGTCTAATGAACAAAACCAACATGCAGGATAAAATAAGAACCATATACTTACAAAAATCCCATGTAATATATGATATGCATAATTAATCAAGCAAAATATATCTAATCAAAATATAAAATTAAATTTGGGTTTACCTGCACTACCATTACATAAACTTCATAGTAATTTCTCCTTTAGAAAAGCTTTTTGATATGTGAAACCTCGTCTCTGTCCTTGCATCTCATTCTATTGCAATTTTTATTGCTTTCCCCTTGAAATAAATGTAATAAGTGTATACATGATGTGACGAAATTTGGGGGGAAACCCCGTATCAAGAACAAAGGGAGGAAGCACTAAATTTGATTGGAAGAGCCAAAAATTTGGAAAAAGAATCCATAAAAAGGGGTATACTTTTAAGGGATGAGAAAGAATAGAAGCAACCTAAGTTGTAAAAGAAGCTAAGAGAAGAGTAGAAGCAAATGAAGCTAACTTTGGAGATATCATTCTCAATAAGCTGGAAAGTCAATGCATGTAACAAGATTACCTCTCAAATACCAGACAAAAGCAGAAAATTTGAAATATTCAAATTAACGAAGATACTTGACTAACTGGTAAAGTTGCTGTCATGTTATCAGAGGTTATGGGTTCAAGGCGTAGAAATAATCTCTTGCAGAAATGTAAGGTAAGACTGTGTTTAATAGACCCTTGTAGTTCAATCTTTCCTCAAATCTCGCGCATAACAGAAACTTAGTGCACCGAACTGTTCTTTTTATATAAATTAATCAAATGAAAAATCAACTAAAAGAAACACGTGTTGGTTAATTAAAGCAATGGGAGTAGCATGTACTACTGTTGGACTAAAAGCTCTAAATTACGGAAATAACCTTGGTTGTCCTTCGACCCACACTTATTAAAAAGTTATTAAAAGAGACATGCAAGGTTGAAAAATATAGATGAAAATGTGTCTTAAATTTAACTCCTCCCCACTTAATTTATGTGAATATATTTGACTAGACACGAAATTTAAAAATAGAAGACAAACATTTAAAACGTGTGATATAAATAAGTCATAGATGTTCACGTGACTATAAATCATATAATGAAGAGTAAAAAGAAAATTTAAAGCTAAATTATTATAAAATATATAAAAAGATATTCACTCTATCCCATATTAGTTGTCTTGTTTCGTTTTTCAAAATTCACGTTGATTATTCTTCGGAGCTAAATTAGATTAGAATAATTTAAAATTATAATTTAGATATTCAAAAACTAAGCGAAGTACTACAAGTTGCAATTTTTTTATATTAATCTGGTAAAAAAATAAATCTCAAAATATTGATCAAAATTTATATAATTTGACTTTTAAAAAGGAAACATGGAAAAGTAATATGAGACAGAGGTGGTGCCATTCTTTTTTTAACTAACTACAAATGAAAGAGTGTCACATAAATTGGGAGAGCATTAATCATAAGATTTAAATAACCACACAAAAAAAAAATATTAGACTTATTCTACATTAAATTTTGTGAAAAGGGTCAAATATATCCCTCTACTTTAGTTTATTAGTCAATTTTCACCTCCGTTAGCGAAAGTAGTCAAATATACTCCTCCCGTTACAAGTTGGGGTCAAATATATCACTACCGTTAGCAAAGTATTCAAAAATACCCTTTTTAAAAAAATATTTTGGAAAATTAGATTTTAAATTAAAAAATCTGGAAAATAATTTTTTTAATCTAGAAAACTATAAAGTATGTTTTAAAAAAATAAAGTGTCCAAATATTTTTAAAAAATCAGATTTTTTCATAAAAATCTAATTTTCCAGAATATATATTTTTTAAAATGAGTGTTATAAAATCAAGATATTTTCATATTTTTAATAAAAGTCATCTTTTCCAGATTTGTTTTAGTTAGAATAAATTAAATGTTATATAGAATAAGTTAAATACCTATATAATATGTTAAATATGAGGCATATTAGTGTCTATTTTCCTATATAATATGTGTATAATTTGGGTAACATGCAGCATTTAATTTATTCTATGTGGTGCCTACGTGACAATTTTATTAAAAATAATATGGAAAATTAATTTTTCTAATTAAAACAAATCTGGAAAAAATTGCTTTTATTTAAAATATGAAAATTTCTTGATTTATAAAACTCATTTTTTTATTTTGTAAAATTGGATTCTTTTTATAAAAAATCTGAAAATATTTTGTTTAAATCAATTTTTTATTTATTTTTAAAATTAATCCAGATTTTAAAAATATATTTTTCGGACACTTTTTAAATACTTTGTAGATTTTTTTAATTTAAAAGCTAATTTTCAAGAATATTTTTTTAAAAGGATATTTTTGAATATTTCGATGACGGTATTTGGCCCCGACTTGTAACGGGAGGGGTATATTTGACTATTTTTACTAACGGAGGACAAAGTTGACTAATAAACTTGTTTACCCCCAAAAAAGTATAGTTGCATTTGTAAGTGATTTTAAGGATACATGGTTTGATTCGTAATAAAAGTAACAAATAATTAGAGATAAATAAGAAAATGCAAATAATAAGTAATAGAAATAGCCTGAATTGATAGAATCTTGATTGAGACTTGTCCCTGAGATTGGTCCGGTCCTTTGCTGAGCAGTAGCAATGGTGGTTACATCACACTTCCCGGATCAAATTTTACTGAAGTGATGGGAAATGGAAATGATTCATTCCTTCTTGTCAAAAAATGATGTAACCACCATTGCTACTGCCTCATTAAAAACCATAAAAAAATCCTCTTCGGGACAAAAACCGAAGTAAGGAAAAAAAAGTGTAGAACGTTAGGGATTCAGATGACATCACCACCACCGGTTTTTCATTCGTCAATGGTCGGTCGGTGCTGAAAAACTACCACTACCGTAAAAAACTTGACCTCAAATTTTAGTGTTCATCCGAAACTTCTCGTGGGTTTTTAGTGCACCCGAAATTTTTATTATCTCACGGCCTTTGAGACCGGGGATGTTAATGACCAGGAATTTTCTATTTATGGTTTTGGTATAGTTCAAAAATTAAATGTATCCAATCAACTTAATGATCAGGAAACAAAGCATCCGACCTTTAGACTTTAGACTTAAACAGAGTTTTAACTAAAGTTCTAACTAGGAATAATTCCTCCGATATGAAGTCTTTTTATCTGTGGCTTTATTGGAACTTTAACTCCTTTAATTTTCATCGGGAATTAATCATCCAATTATTGGGTGATGTTTTGGGCCTAAACCTTTTATGCTTATGAAGAGGACGTTTATTTTTCATCTTGGCGCAATTGTTAGGATTCGTAGTCCTTATGATTTGTAGTCGTTAAGTGTTAGGATCCGTAGCCCTTAGGATTTGCCGTCCTTATTTCCTGTTAAGTGTGAGCAAATTTAAGAATAATTTAGTTCATTCGGACATATACAAGGATGTTTAAAAGGTGCAAGTTTGCTTCATTCATTCCTCGAACATACACAAGTGCTTTTGCATATAATATAGTTTAGACGAATTAACTAAAGTACATTGCAAGAGAATTGCGGCCGAGTTGACATCTGTTGAGTCTAGCCGTTTCCTGATTTTGTTTCCTTCCTTTTTTTCCCCTCGGGCCTGATTTGGCAGTCCCTAATCCTTTTTCTTTTTTTCCCGGAGCTAGTTCAAGCTATCTTCGATATTTATTCTTGAGTACGAAGTATGAGGATTCAGGCATGGTGCCTTCGGGCATAGTGCCTTCCTTTAACTCCACTCCGAAGCCATCTTCAAATGCTTTCGGTACTTATTGCCTTAGTTCCCACTACTTTGATGCAACAGTCCCTAGTGCTCGTAAACATTACTATTTTTCATGTTAATCGTTTCAGGCAATTCACTCCAGAAATGCTTCTGCGTATCGTAATCCCGATGGGTACGGTTCGAACCGGTTCCCGGAATGCCTCCGATCAAAGTTCTACTGATTTTTATTCCGGGTCATAGAAAATATCGACATAATCATCTTCCACGCGAATTTTGGACTCATACCTATTATGTACGTCTGTCCACGTCAATGCCGGGAATTTCAACAAGTTCTCAGCACTGGAGCTCCTAGGATTCAACCCCTTGGTGAAAGCTTCAGCTGCCCATTCGTCTGGTACTCGGGGAAGAAGCATCCGTTTCTTTTACAATCTGGTCACTAACTCCTGTAGCAATTATGTATCCTTCTGAGTAATTTTAAATATATCCGCTTTTCATGTTTGAGCTTTTCGAGCTCTGACATGTGCCTTTATAAAAGCATCTAAAAGCATTTCAAATGAGTTAATAATATATTCGGGCAATTGAGAATACCAGGTCATTTCTCTTTTGGACAATATTTCGCCAAATTTCTTCAGCAAAATGAGCTTTATCTCATTTGGATGCATATCATTGCCCTTCACCGCACAAATGTATGAGGTCATATGCTCATGTAGCTCCGTAGTTCCATCATAGTTCGAGAGATCTGACACTTTAACCCTTTTTGGTATCAACCTCGGAGCTGCGCTCGGTGGAAATGACAACTAGATGTATCTCTTTGAGTCTGTTCCCTTTAGGATTAGAGGCGCTCCGGGAATCTGGTCTACTCGTGAATTGTAGGTTTCAATTTTCTTTTCGTTAGTATCCATTCACTTAATTAAAGCTTGAAGAATTTTCAAGACCTTCGAAGACTCATTTTCCCCTGAACCAGTGTCATCTACTTCGACTCGATCCTCTTTTTGGACCCGATCTTGATCCCAAACGGGACGGGTTTCGTCTGTAGCACTTGCTCCACTGCTCTTCTTTTGCAACTGAGTAATAGCCTATTTTTGCTCCTTCGGCATATAAAAGATTCAGGCTAAATTTATTTCACCATCCTCATCATCGTCTGATGTCTTTCCACGTGACCTTCTAGACCCTTGGGGTGAAATCACGGGGTTGAGATTAACTAATCAACGCGTGAAACTCTGTTCATTGGATCAACGGACGGAACGCCATTGTTGTTATTAATGTTGTTAGAACCATTATCCCTGTCATTATTGTTATCATGGTTGCTAACTCCAACTTAAATGTCACTAGCCATTCTATAACACTTAGTTTTAACTTGAAATCACAAAATCTCGAAAGAAACAAGTAAAATTTGAGTTTGAACAAATCATCACTATTATCCTCAGCCCCATGGTGGGCGCCATACTATTTACCCCAAAAAGATACAGTTGAATTTGTAAGTGATTTTAAGGATACATGGTTTGATTCGTAAACAAACCTAATTGATAATTAGAGATAAATAAGAAAATGTAAATAATAAGCAATAGAAATATCCCGAATTGATAGAATCTTGATTGAGACTTGTCCCTGAGATTGGTCCGATCCTTAGCTGAAATGCTTTGAACCCGATCCAATATTGAGAGATTGAGTATCTTAAGTATACAATGAAATCGTGCAAGTGAATGTAATGAGAATCAGATGCCCCATAATTATGATCATTAATGGCCTCTTAATGACTAAAGAATAACGGTTATAATGGATGTAACGGTTGAATAATGGTTGACACCATGTCTGGTTCGATTATACGCTGAGTACTTTCGGGTCTTCCTTTGGTGTCAACTGGCTCGATCGCCTTTCGATGTCATCTGGTTCGACTGCCACTCGACCTTGCCTTAGTATCCAGACTCACCCTGGTGTAACCCATATTCACTACAAAGAATTTCTATTCCCTTCGATCTCATACTTAAACTATGTCACGTGTCGTGCCGGTTTTCACCGTATAGAAAACTAAAGTGGAAGGTATATTTGACCCTTTTCCCTTAATTTTTTTAGTAAATCACATAATTATTAGATTACTTTTACAAGTAACAACTACTTTTAGAAACGCAATAGTGGATGCAACTTCCAACACCACCAGCGTTCAAAATAGTGAAGTCATTCAATCAGCAATCATCAATACTCCTTGTGGTCATTTTGATATTTTATAGAACCTCAATTTCCTCGTACTTTCTCTTACATGATTATGGAGGAATTCGATGTTACTACTTGTGGTCATTTTGATATCCACGAATGATCTTATAAATCATGTTTGGAGTAAAAAAGAGTTGTTTTTAATAAATTTACGTGGTACTTTTCAGATTTCGATATTCAAATGAGTTTTTCTTTGGTGATAATTTTTATAGGATTTTTAATTATTGCGATTTATAGTACTTTTTACGTAGTTTTCAAGCATGTAAATTTTATCTCAAAAAATTAAAAATTTCATATCCAAATACACGGTCAAAATAAAAAAAATTGACTCTAAAAATTCGAACCGTGTCACATAAATTTGAAACAGAGAGAGTACTTCTATTCTCCAACTATATAGGGGTGATAAAATTTCCCAAACTCATTTAACCGGTCCAATTCGCCTAAGTTTTAATGGAACTCTTGGGCTACAAATGAACATTTTTATGAGTCAGGTCATTTTATTCCTCATAGCTTATTAATTGTCACAACCTCTTTCGAGCATCCTGGTGGCACCTATACTTTTTTCACCGTTCGGCGAATCACTTTCCGAACCAAACAAACATAACAATAAAATAAGCAGAAATAACTAATTAAACTGTCTTGCAATATGTATAAAGAGTCATAAAATACTGAAATCAACTTATTACATTCCCAATGATCTAGTTTGGTCAATATAAGAGCCATTAATACATGATAAGAGAAATGTTTGAAATTGTCTCATAAATGCAAGTAAAGACAGGAGATATGAAGGGAACATCCAGGGCTGTTGAGAATGGGCAGTCTCACCTTAAGTACTCAGATACACCGATTCGGACGTTAGCCCTGAGGTTCAGTGTTGGTCGATGGTGTCGTATCTGCATCTAAAAAAAGTAGCACGTGTAGTATGAGTACACAATCTACTCCATAAACATCATAGGCCGACAACGATGAAATACACGTAACAAACATAAATATCAAATTAACGCACATATATTCCTAACCTACACAGTATGATTAAGCATATAAGTCACCTTCAATAATATGCATTGTTCAACACTTAAGTCACTCAAGATCATAGAAGTACCGCCCAACACGTAATTACCTTATCACAGTAGTAATACCAAACCAAGTACATATATTATGATACAATGTATGTGAATGGATTAAATGCATGAATGCAAGGTACCTTTCAATCAACCCGATATACACATTCTATCAGACTTTGCCATATAGTAATGACACATAGGGGACCCGCGAATGCTCACAAACAGCTGAAATGATCCATTGGTCTAGCTAGAGCCTCAGACTCATTTGTCGAGCCATATTAATCATCATAATCATCTCAGTAGTCCAAACCATCTCATAACAGTATCATTACCTTCATTTGAAAGTCTAAGGACTAGCAACATACCATACCGCTCCATTTCAATATCAAGATAATATGAGTGTATGAATGCAATAGTGATAAGGCAATTAGTCATAAAATGAGATGCAATCAAGTTCAAAAGATGATAAACACATTCCTCAAAATTAGTAATAGCACATAATTCCACATAATCGGTCTTTCATATCATAAGGCATATGTGATGAGTAATTTCAACAGCAACCAAGTAACATCAATCATGACGACAAGTCCACGTAACAGCAGTCGGGATCAACCCTAAGGATGATCCCCCAAAATAGTTCAACACTGGTACATACCCAAGCGCTCATCATAACTACTAAGGTGGGACCCCCATTACGCCCAATATCCCTCAATATTTATTTAAATTACATGCTTCTATTGAAGTCTAAAAGAGTAAATCGTAGACTACCTCAAAGCAGAACAGGTGCCACGAACTAACCCTCAACCAAGGCCTTGCTCTTACAAAGTGCCTCCGATCGTTCGTTGTCTAATATTATAGAATCTACGCCAACAAAGTATTCTAATACATACACAAAGGTACAAC
This sequence comes from Anisodus acutangulus, assembly GCA_029783415.1. Taxonomy (NCBI): domain Eukaryota; kingdom Viridiplantae; phylum Streptophyta; class Magnoliopsida; order Solanales; family Solanaceae; genus Anisodus; species Anisodus acutangulus. Next base: position 3,800,073 of record CM056498.1, on the reverse strand, counting down.
CTTTCAAAAAAACCAAATACCCACCCCCAACTCAACCCTGGGCCCACAAGGGTAAAATCAAAACTTTAATGTTCTAAAAATATGATAGGGTTCTAATAAGTCATAATCTTATGTTTAATAAGAAACTAGTCACAATTAGTCCTTCAATTGCCTTAATTAACAAAAATTCACAATTAGGAAGACCCTAAAAATTTTCCCAAAATCCATGGAGTTAGATTAACAAATTGGACATAGCAATAGGTCATTCTAGGATTACACAAAGGTACAACCTTTCAAAGAAACCGAATACCAGACCCCCAACTCGATCTTGGGCCTACAAGGGTAAAATCGGAACTTTTATATTCTAAAAATATGATAGGGTTCTAATAAGTCATAATCTTATGTTTAATAAGAAACTAGTCACAATTAGGCCTTCAATTTCCTAAATTAACAAAAAGTCCCAATTAGGAAGAATCCTATATTTCCCCCCAAAATCCATGGAGCTAGATTAACAAATTGGACATAGCAGTAGGTCATTCTAGGATTACACAACTTAAATGTGAAATATCATAACATAAAGACTCAATATTGATCCCCAATTTCATGAATTTAGGCCTCTTATCTTAGTCAAAGATCCTAGGTTCAAACTACCCAAAACATGGTGATAAACCTAGATTTAATGATATAATCACAAATAGACAAAGGAAATGGGTTACTGTCTTTACCCCAAATATGAAAATGTTGAAGAACCTTGGATTTCCTCTTCAAATCGAGCTAAGGTTTAAAAAAGATGAGATATGAAAAGTGAAGTCGAAATGGGTCATTTCTTTTAAGTCTGATACAATGATTTCTCTTCTGCGGAAATGTCCTCACAGAAGCGGCTCGCTTCTGTAGAAAAATGAAAGAAGAAGCGGTCCAACTTAAAGTATCAAAACTCGCAAAAGCAAGATCTAGTTCACAGAGGCGGATCACCTCTGCACACAAAATACCGCAGAAGCGGACTCTTCCAACCTTTCCGTGGCTCGCATTTACGGACCAACTTCCGCAGAAGCAACCAAAGCTTGCTGGTGCGTTGCCCCAGAACCAACAATTATAGCCAAAATTTCAAACTTTCATCAAACACCCAAAACTCACCTGAGACCTTCCCTACTCAAACCAAATATGCTGCCAAATGTAAACGATGCAACAAACTCACTCGCGCGCTCGAATTTCTCATACGACCAAGCTAAGGTCTATTTTTCTATGAATCCACCCAAATTTCACAACTTTTATAATTTAGCAAATATAGACTCAAAACACATCTGAACGCCTTGGGAAGCCAACCAAACGACGTTATGGACCTACCGGAAGCAACAAAACTCATAAATAAATCCTTATACATAAGAGTCAACTTTGGGTCAACTATTTTATTTCAATGATATCAAACTTAGGTTTTCCTTTCAAAACCATTTCTAATGCACCTTGGTAGCCGTGCTACCCATCCCCGCGATTCATAAACCTTAATAGAGTCTACGGGGAGGGTAAATTGGTCAAGTAGGGATCTTTAGTAAAAATAACCGGACAAATCGTTGCATTATATACCAATTAAACAAACGTTCGTTCTCAAATGAAGAGAAACAAAAGGGAAAACATGCCAGAATCAGTAAAAAGATGAGGGTATCTACTCCACACATCAGACTCGGTCTCCCAATTAGCCTCCTTAATAGGGTGGTGCTTCCATTGCACCTTCATAGAAGCAATCTCTTTCGATCTCAACTTTCTACCTTGCCAATCCAAAATGGCCACATGCTCCTCTTCAAACTCCAAATTTCGATCAGTAGGACCCATTACTATGGTACTTCTTCAATATGGAAAAATGAAATATCGGATGAACACCTGAAAGGCCTGGTGACAAAGCCAATTCAGACGCCACCTCACCAACCCTCTAAAGAATCTGAAATGGCCCGATATACCTCAAACTCAACTTTCCTCTCTTGCCAAATCTCATCACGCCTTTCATAGGAGAGACCTTCAATAGAACCCTATCACCAACCATGAATCTATATCCCGAACCTTCCAGTTTGCATACTCATTTTATCAACTCTGAGCTGCTAGGAGCTTGTCCTGGATCATTTTCACTTTCTTTAAGGAGTCTCTCAATAAATAGGTACCCCATGGTCTCATCTCAAACGCATCAAACCACCCAATCGGAGAACAACATCTCCTACATATAAAGCCTCAAAGGGCACTATATTAATGCTAGAGTGATAGCTCGTATTATAAGAGAACTATGTCAAATGTAAGAATTGGTCCCAATAACCACCAAAATCAATCACATAAGCATATAACGTATCCTCCAAAACCTAAATGGTCCGCTCGGACTGACCGTTCATCTGAGGGTGAAATGTTGTGTTAAGATCCAAATGAGTACCCAACTCTTTTTGCAACGTCCTCCGAAAATAAGAAGTAAATTGAGTACTCCGGTCTGAAATAATAGAAATAGGCACCTCATGCAGCCGAACAATCTCTGTAATATAAATCTTGGCCAACTTCTCAGAGTTATAGGTCATCTAGACCAAGATGAAGTGTGTAGACTTGTTCAACCTATCCATAATAACTCAAATAATATCAAACTTTCCCAAAGTCTTCGGTAGCCCAACTACAAAGTCCATAGCTATCCTCTCCCATTTCTACTCGGGTATGGGCATCCTCTAGGTCAAACTACTCGGTCTGTGGTACTCGTACATAACCTGTTGTCAATTCAAACACTGAGACACAAACTTAACAATGTCCCTCTTTATACTACCCCACCAATAGTGTTGCTTCAAATTATGATACATCTTTGTTTCACCCGGACGATGAGCCTCCTCCATTGTCAATCTCATCAAACCTCCAACACAAGGTGTTACACCTCGTAAGATTAAGGAAATAGGATTCAAATACCGGAAAAAATTATGACATTGAGGATACGAGGCTTATGAAATTCTCGGAAATTAAAAGAAGTGGGTTTGAGATTTATTAATTGAAGAACTTGGGGGCCAAAGTGTAAAAATAAAAATTCAGATTTTTATAACCTACACTCACCTCTTCATCTTCATTCTAACTTAACCAAAAACTCTCCTCTCTTCTCTCCTCCATGCCAGCCGAGAAACCCCCCACCCATAACCAAATTTAAGGTTTTTATCTCCTCTTCTTAGACTACATTTTCACCAAAAATTAGAAGCCAAAACAACACAAAAAACAGTGGCAAAAACAGTGGCAAAAACAACCACTGCTGGCCGAGAATATGCCCAGGAATTTCGAGATTTTGGGATAAAATTTTGGAAGAAAAACGTGTAGGGATGATGGCTTAACATTGTAGAACACTTGAATGTCAATTGGAGTTGAATAAGTGAACAAAAAAGGGAAATAAATATGAAAACAGTGGGGATTTTCGGACCCGGGCAGTGAGCAAATCGTGCGGACTATTTTGGACGAAATTGAGGTATAAAATTCTTTTTTCTATAATTTAATTGGAATGCATGTTGTTAGAATTAAGGATATGAATTTGTGTTAAGGAAAAATTTGGAATTTAAACAATGCATGTGACAATTTTGGGCTAGTTGCCAATTTGGGACAAATTTTGGTGATTGTTGGATTCGCTGGTTATTGTCGTTATTATTATCACTAATTGCATGATGAAATTGAAAGGAAACATTGATATTAAAGTTTAAAATTAGTTATATGTAAGTATTGAAATATGGAATTGGATTTTAGGAGTTAAGAGAAGAGTTATAGAATTATGACATGTTGTGGCCAAGAACTTGCATGAAATCGTTGGACATGTTGAGATGGATATGGACTGTTTTAGGGACTGTTTTGTGGTGTTATAATGCTGAAAATTTAGTTATCATTATGCATGTTTAAGTGTGGTAATTGCTAATGAAAATCCTAAAGGAATAAGGGTGTAGAAATGTGTAGAAAGGCTTCACATTCTATCCTCGTTGTTGTTGGAACATGGACTGTTTTTGTGGGCTGTTTTAATGTGGATTAAGAGGCTAAATTTACATGAGAAGTGGGTGTGTAAATCCCCTTTGTTGTTGTTTTAGTTGTGCCCTTAATTGGTGCTTGGCTATTGATGTTATTAGCCTCGTTTGGAAGTTGTGGAAACATGTATAAACAAGGGAAGTGCTGCACGAATTTTTATAGAATAGGAAGTCGTTATTCTATATAAAGTATGCAGTGATCATAGAATTGACGAACGTATTACCATTATAATAAATTGAAGTTCTAAAATGAGACGTACTCTAATGTCGAGTTGATTAGTTCGTCTAAGAGGTATGTGAACTATTCCTTCTTTCTTTGGCATGATTTTTATTTAATGAAGGTACGACGGACGTACATGATTCTTATACAGTTTAATTCCTAAAGATGTTAGTTATGAGAAGTGCCTATGATTTTTCAGTAAAGAGTTTATTATGACATTATTATAATAATTTTATTGGGAGTCAAATGAAATTTTTTATTGCATATGGTTACTCATGAAATCTACTCGTGCTAAGTGTTATTACTTCACTTCACCGAGTCCCAATATGGGTCGGGTTATGTTCGTGCATAGCCTTGCATTGTTCACCGAGTCCCTCACTAGAGGGTCGGGTTACGTAGGATGGATCCATAGATGAGATATGACTTTACCGAGTCCCAGTATGGGCCGAGTTATGATATGACTTCACCGAGTCCTAATATGGGCCGGGTTATGATATGACTTCACCGAGTCCCATTATGAGTCGGGTTATGATATGACTTCACCGAGTCCCAATATGGGTCGGTTTATGATATGATTCCACCGAGTCCCGTATTAGTGGGCCGGGTTACGTTACAGGTATATATATGTATATGGACAGGCATTCATGTTTTCTTGACTTGACTCTCATTTTTATAAGGCACAACTGACTTTTATTGTTTATGACACAGTTGGATTTGGATCCTGATTTTTATACTGACCTCTTGTTATCCATTGACTACTTATGATCTCATTTGCAGTATTTCATGTTTACATACTCAGTACATTATTTGCATCGACCCCCTTTCCTGGGGCGTGTTCATGCCCGCAGTACAGTGCTCGCTTTGTTACCCTCCGGTTTAGGTTCCTCAAGAATCGCTTGGAAAGCTCCTTTGATCCGTAGCTTTACCATTTTGTACGTAACCCTATCATTTTGATTTATGTATATTTAGGGGCACGACGGGGCCCTGTCCCGTCATATGTCGTTGTCCTTCTTATAGAGGCATGTAGACAGTTGTGGGTTGTACTTATGTAAGGGTTATAACTCTGTTTTGGTCAGTCATGCTATTGTACTCTGTGTTGGGGTGTCCCCATGTATATATGATATTATCTAGTGGTAGCCTTGTCGGCTTGCCTGTTGTATTGTGTTGTCTAGTTGTGACTCATCAGGAGGCAGGTACATTCGGGGGTAAAGGCAGCCTTGTCGGCTTGCCTACCCTGGCATATGTTGTTATTGCAGCGTTATGCTGTCGGATTTCAGACTCATTAGGTGTTAGTTGGATTATGTGTGACAGGTTAGGATAATGACGTCATTAGGGCGGTTAGTGGTCGCCCGTCGAGTCGGGTCGTGACAAAAATGGTATCAGAGCAGTTAGTCCTCGGAATGTCTACAGACCGTGTCTAGTAGAGTCTTGTGTATGGGTATGTTGTGCACCATACTTATACGCAAGAGGATGCAGGGCATTTAGGATTGGTTTCTATTCTTTCATCTCTTAGATCATGCAATAGAGCTATGTTATTAGGATAATCCCTTTGTGACGACTTACTATGTTTACAGTTATGCCTCCGAAGAAGGCGATAGCAGCCTAGAAGGGCAAGCCTACAGAGGGAGATACTAGTCGGATTCAGAGAGTTACCAGGTCCCGTACTCAGTCTATGCCGGAGACTGTGCCCCAGTCGACGAGCTCTGCTTCATCGCCACCACCAGAGGCTCCAGTTCAGGGGGCAACATCACCAGTTTTTGAGGCCTCCAGCTCCTCAGCCGGGGGCAGAGGACAGAGCCATGAGAGATGCGGTGCAGCTGCTGACTAGGTTAGTGGCAGGGCAGACTTATAGACAGGGACCAGGAGTTGGCCCCAGAGCAGATAGTTTGAGGGACCGTGATTTCTTGAGCTGTAGTCCACCAGAGTTTTTTGGGTCAAAGCCCGAGGATGATCCGCATGAGTTTATCCGACAGATGCACCGTACCTTGAGGGTAATCAGGGTTTCGGAGACTGAGTCTATGTAGTTGGCTTTGTATAGGATATGGGATATAGCTACAAACTGGTATGAGTCTTGGGAGTTGTCCAGGGGAGATGATGTTCCTCCAGCTACATGGGAGGAGTTTACAGAGGCCTTCCTTGGTCACTTCTCGCCTCCAGAGATGAGGAGAGCTAGAGTGGACAGATTCTTACAGTTGAGGCAGAGTGGCAGGACCATTCGTGAGTATAGCCTGGAGTTTGATTCATTGGCCAGATACGCACCCATTATTGTAGCAGATATGGCAGACAGGGTGCATCGCTTTGTGATGGGCCTGGACCATTATCTGATCGATGGTTGTATGGCGGTGGCTCTTCAGCCGGGTATGGATATTGCTCGTATCCAGGCATACGCACAGGGGGTTGAGGACCGACATAGAGGGCGACAGCCAGACATAGGTCATGACAGGGACCACCATAAGAGGGCTAGGTCGGCAGCTTATTCCGGTGAGTCTCGAGGCAGACAGTTCCAGCAGCAGGTCAGATATTCATCTCAGCCAGCATAGAGTGCTCCTCTACAGTCTACGGGCAGGAGGTTCGACCACCCCGGGTATTCAGGAGCCGGACAGAGCTCCAAGGCTTCGGGTTCTCAGAGGAACAGGGGCTCTAGTCAGTTGGAGCCATCTTATCCTCGGTGCTCTCAGTGTGGTAAGCTTAATATTGGGGAATGTCGTTCGACCACAGGTGCTTACTTCTCTTGCGGCCGTCAGGGCCATATGATGAGAGAGTGTCCCAACATGGGTGGTTCAGGTGGGATGGCTCGGCCTACGGGGTCGGGTGCTGGTTCGTCGTCATCTAGAGCTATGCGCCCCACCAGGCGGGGTATTCAGACGCCAGCAGGCCATGGTAGTGGTCCTTCGAACCACATATATGCTTTGGCCAGTAGACATGATCAGGAGGCGTCACCAGATGTTGTTACAGGTATACTATCGGTCTTTTTCTGTGATGTATATGCTTTGATAGATCTAGGTTCCACCTTGTCCTACATATCCCCTCTTGTTGCTAATAGAATAGGGATATAACCTGAGTCGATAGAACCATTTGAGGTAGCTACACCGGTAGGAGATTCGGTTATAGTCGAGCATGTGTATAAAAATTGTTCGGTGGTGATATATAGCCATCATACCTTAGCAGATTTGATAGAGTTGGATATGACCGACTTTGATGTCATTATGGGTATGGATTGGTTGGCTTCTTGTTTTGCCAACGTTGATTGTAGGGAGAAGTTGGTTCGATTTCAGTTTCCAGACGACCCAGTTATAGAATGGAAAGGGAATGCAGCATCGCCGAGGGGTAAGTTTATTTCATACCTCAAGGCAATGAAGATGGTCAGAAAATGTTGTATCTATCATTTGGTTCGGGTGCATGATACAGAAGCGGAGGTACCGGCTCTTCTGTCAGTTCCGGTAATTAGTGAATTTCTGGATGTATTCCCATATGTTCTTCCAGGTCTCCCTCCAGAGCGGGAGATAGATTTTAGTGTAGATATATTGCCAGGTACCCAATCTATATCCATTCCTCCTTATAGAAGGGCACCTGCAGAGCTGAAGAGTTGAAGGAGCAGCTGAGAGACTTATTGGAGAAAGGCTTTATTAGGCCGAGTACATCTCCATGGGGAGAACCAGTGTTATTTGTGAGGAAGAAAGATGGATCGCTGCGGATGTGTATTGATTATAGGCAGCTGAACAAGGTAACCATCAAGAACAGGTACCCCCTTCCCAGGATTGATGATTTATTTGACCAGTTGCAGGGTGCTAAGTGCTTCTCGAAGATAGACTTGCGGTCAGGTTATCATCAGGTGCGGGTAAGGGAGGCAGATATTCCAAAGACAGCATTCAGAACCCGATATGGATATTATGAGTTTAGGGTGATGTCTTTTGGACTGACCAATGCTCCAGCGGTTCTTATGGATTTGATGAACCGGGTATTCAGGCCATTCTTAGACATGTTCATCATTGTATTCATTGATGATATCCTAGTTTATTCCCGTTCAGAGCAGGAGCATGCAGACTATTTGGGGACGGTACTTAGGGTCCTCCAGCACCATCAGTTGTATGCCAAGTTTTCCAAGTGTGAGTTCTGGTTGACTTCGGTGGTATTCTTGGGGCATATTATCGGGGCTGATGGTATTCGGGTGGATACACAGAATATTGAGGCGGTGAAGACTTGGCCCAGACCTACGACACCTACTGAGGTACGCAGTTTTCTGGGGCTAGCAGGGTATTACAGAAGGTTTGTGGAGAAGTTTGCCTCGATCTCAGTGCCTTTGACTAGGCTAACCCAGAAGGTAGCTAAGTTTCAGTGGACGGATGCTTGTGAGCACAGTTTCCAGTTGTTGAAGGATAGGTTGACTACGGCTCCAGTTCTGACTCTTCCCGAGGGATCAGATGGTTATGTCATCTATTGTGATGCTTCAGGTATTGGGCTAGGTTGTGTGTTGATGCAGCATGGCAAGGTTATAGCTTATGCCTCCCGACAACTTAGAAAGCATGAAAAGAATTATCCCACACATGATTTGGAGCAAGCAGCGGTGATTCATGCCCTGAAGATTTGGAGACATTATTTGTATGGGATTCATGTTGATATTTATACGGATCACAAGAGTCTCCAATATATCTTTAAGCAGAAGGAGTTGAACCTACGGTAGAGGCGGTGGTTAGAGTTGCTAAAAGACTATGATATTGATATCTTGTACCACCCTGGGAAAGCCAATGTTGTGGTAGATGCTCTTAGCCGTAGATCCATGGGTAGCTTGACGGATGTGCAATCAGACAGAAGGGAGATGGTTCATGAGATACACAAGCTAGCTAGTCTTGGAGTCCGGTTGGCGGATTCGGGAGATAACGGGGTTCTTATTCGGGATGTTGCTGAGTCCTCTATCGTGGAAGAGGTAAAGAAACGTCAGTATGAGGATCCTGTTCTAGCCCGGTATAGAGATGCAGCTCTCCGAAAGGGAAAGATTTTATTTGAGGTTACACTTGATGATGTGCTGAGGTAAGAGGGCAGGTTATGTGTACCTGATGTTGCAGGGCTACGACAGCAGGTTATGGGAGAGGCACACAATGCTCGTTATTCCATTCATCCAGGGTCGACGAAGATGTACCATGACCTTAGATGCTTGTATTGGTGGGATGGCATGAAAAGAGACATAGCAGAATTTGTTACCCAGTGCTTGAATTGTCAGCAGGTTAAGGTTGAGCATCAGAAGCCTGGTGGATTATTATAGGAGATTGAGATCCCGACTTGGAAGTGGGAAGTGATCAATATGGACTTCATTACAGGCTTACCTCGCACTCAGCGGAAGTGTGATTCCATATGGGTTATCGTGGATAGGCTGACGAAATCAGCCCATTTTCTTCCAGTGAGGACTACTTACTCACCGAGGACTATGCTAGGTCAGACATCGGGAGATAGTGAGACTGCACGAGGTTCCCACATCTATTATATCAGACCGAGGAGCTCAGTTTACAGCTAACTTCTGGAGATCATTCCAGAAGGGATTGGGGACACAAGTGAGTCTCAGCACAACATTTCATCCTCAGACGGATGGGCAGGCAGAGCGTACAATCCATACATTAGAGGATATTCTGAGAGCCTGTATTATTGACTTCGGAGGTAGTTGGGATAATCATTTACCACTCATTGAGTTTGCCTATAACAACAACTATCATTCTAGCATCCAGATGGCACCGTATGAGGCCTTATACGGGAGGAAGTGCAGGTCACCTATTGGTTGGTTTGATGTAGGTGAGAATAAGTTGATCGGCCCGGACATGGTTCAACAAGCTGTTGATAAGGTGAAGCTCATTCAGGAGAGATTATTAGTAGCACAGAGTCGACAGAAGTCATATGCTGATAGTCGACGTCGACACTTAGAGTTTCAGGTTGATGATTGGGTGTTCCTAAAGGTGTCACCCATGAAGGGTGTGAAGAGGTTTGGCAAGAAAGGGAAGCTTAGCCCAAGGTACATCAGGCCTTACCAGGTCATTCGTAGGATAGTCAAGGTTGCCTATGAGTTGGATCTACCATCTGAATTTGAGGTGGTACATCCAGTCTTCCATGTATCTATGTTGCGTAAGTGTATTGGTGATCCTTCCAGAGTCTTCCCAGTAGATGATGTTCAGGTGACAGAGGAGTTGTCTTATGAGGAAAGTCCCATAGCCATACTTGATCGCCAGGTCAGGAGATTACGGACGAAGGATGTGGCTTCCGTCAAGGTATTGTGGCGAAACAACAATAGGGAGAAAATGACTTGGGAGGCAGAAGATGAAATGAAGAAGAAATATCCTTACTTGTTCCATATGACTCCAGGTGGATAGACATAGTTATAAAGGAGACTCTGCCGAAATTTTTCTGGCATAAGACTTATTATGAACATTCGAGAACGAATGTTTCTAAGGGGGGAAGAATGTTACACCTCGTAAGATTAAGGAAATAGGATTCAAATACCGGAAAAAATTATGACATTGAGGATACGAGGCTTATGAAATTCTCAAAAATTAAAAGAAGTGGGTTTGAGATTTATTAATTGAAGAACTTGGGGGCCAAAGTGTAAAAAGAAAAATTCAGATTTTCATAACCTACACTCACCTCTTCATCTTCATTCTAACTTAACCAAAAACTCTCCTCTCTTCTCTCCTCCATGCCAGCCGAGAAACCCCCCACCCATAACCAAATTTAAGGTTTTTATCTCCTCTTCTTAGACTACATTTTTCACCAAAAATTAGAAGCCAAAAACAGTGGCAAAAACAACCACTGTTGGCCGAGATTATGCCCAGGAATTTCAAGATTTTTGGGATGAAATTTTAGAAGAAAAACGTGTGGGGATGATGGCTTAACATTGTATAACACTTGCATGTCAATTGGAGTTGAAGAAGTGAACAAAAAAGGAAAATAAATACGAAAACAATGGATATTTTAGGACCCGGGCAGTGAGCAAATCGTGCGGACTATTTTGGACGAAATTGAGGTATAAAATTCTTCTTTCTATAATTTAATTGGAATGCATGTTGTTAGAATTAAGGATATGAATTTGTGTTAAGGAAAAATTTGGAATTTAAATAATGCATGTGACAATTTTGGGCTAGTTGCCAATTTGGGACAGATTTTGGTGATTGTTGGATTCGTTGGTTATTGTTGTTATTATTATCACTACTTGCATGATGAAATTGGAAGGAAACATTGATATTAAAGTTTAAAATTAGTTATATGGAAGTATTGAAATATGAAATTGGATTTTAGGAGTTAAGAGAAGAGTTATGGAATTATGACATGTTGTGGCCAAGAACTTGCATGAAATCGTTGGACATGTTGAGATGGATATGAACTATTTTAGGGACTATTTTGTGGTGTTATAATGCTGAAAATTTAGTTACCATTATGCATGTTTAAGTGTGGTAATTGCTAATAAAAGTCCTAAAGGAATAAGGGTGTAGAAAGATGTAGAAAGGCTTCACATTCTACCCTCGTTGTTGTTGGAACATGGACTGTTTTTGTGGGTTGTTTTAATGTGGATTAATAGGCTAAATTTACATGAGAAGTGGGTGTGTAAATTTCCTTTGTTGTTGTTTTGGTTGTGCCCTTAATTGCTGCTTGGCTATTGATGTTATTAGCCTCGTTTGGAAGTTGTGGAAACATGTATAAACAAGGGAAGTGCTGCCCGAATTTTTATAGAATAGGAAGTCGTTATTCTATATAAAGTATGCCAGTGATTATAGAATTGACGAACGTATTACCATTATTATAGGTTGAAGTTCTAAAACGAGACGTACTCTAATATCGAGTTGATTAGTTCGTCTAAGAGGTATGTGAACTATTTCTTCTTTCTTTGGCATGATTTTTATTTAATGAAGGTACGGCGGACGTACATGATTCTTATACAGTTTAATTCCTAAAGATGTTAGTTATGAGAAGTGCCTATGATTTTTCAGTAAAGAGTTTATTATGACATTATTATAATAATTTTATTGGGAGTCAAATGAAATTTTTTATTGCATATGGTTACTCATGAAATCTACTCGTGCTAAGTGTTATTACTTCACTTCACCGAGTCCCAATATGGGTCGGGTTATGTTCGTGCATAACCTTGCATTGTTCACCGAGTCCCTCACTAGACGGCCGGGTTACGTAGGATGGATCCATAGATGAGATATGACTTTACCGAGTCCCAGTATGGGCCGAGTTATGATATGACTTCACCGAGTCCTAATATGGGCCGGGTAATGATATGACTTCACCAAGTCCCAATATGGGTCGGGTTATGATATGACTTCACCGAGTCCCAATATGGGTCGGTTTATGATATGATTCCACCGAGTCCCGCATTAGTGGGCCGGGTTACATTACAGGTATATATATGTATATGGACAGGCATTCATGTTTTCTTGACTTGACTCTCATTTTTATAAGGCACAACTAACTTTTATTGTTTATGGCACAGTTGGATTTGGATCCTGATTTTTATACTGACCTCTTGTTATCCATTGGCTACTTATGATCTCATTTGCATCATTTCATGTTTACATACTCAGTACATTATTTCGTACTGACCCCCTTTCCTCGGGGGGCTGCGTTCATGCCCGCAGGTACATGTGCTCAGTTTTGTTACCCTCTGGTTTAGGTTCCTGCGCAGCTGTTTGGAAAGCTCCTTTGATCCAGAGCTTTACCATTTTGTACAGAACTCTATCATTTTGATTTATGTATATTTAGGGGCACGACGGGGCCCTGTCCCGTCATATGTCGTTGTCCTTCTTATAGAGGCCTGTAGACAGTTGTGGGTTGTACTTATGTAACGGTTATAACTCTATTTTGGTCAGTCATGCTATTGTACTCTGTGTTGGGGTGTCCCCGTGTATATATGATATTATCTAGTGGCAGCCTTGTCGGCTTGCCTGTTGTATTGTGTTGTCTAGTTGTGACTCCTCAGGAGGCAGGTACATTCGGGGGTAAAGGCAGCCTTGTCGGCTTGCCTACCCTGGCATATGTTGTTATTGCAGCGTTATGCTGTCGGATTTCAGACTCATTAGGTGTTAGTTGGATTATGTGTGACAGGTCAAGATAATGACGTCATTAGGGCGGTTAGTCGCCGCCCGTCGGGTCGGGTCGTGACACAAGGTACACATACTCGCTCTTTGATCCTCAAGACTCTCTCACTATCAAGCATAGCCTCTTTGGCTTCCCCTCGCATAACATTTTCCCTAATCTTGCACAATTTCACATCATCAAATTGGTGGGCGTTGATTTTCTCCAAAAGAGATGACATCACCTCAACACAATCCAAAATCCTACTCAGATACCCTATCTTCTTCGGATCTACCATGATACCCTCCTTCGACACTTCATGCCCCATAAATGCCACCGAACTAAGCTAAAACTCGCATTTTGAAAACTTAGCACACAACTCCTTTTCCTTCAACAAACCAAGAATCACCCTCAAATGCTTCTCGTGGTCCTCCTTACTCTTAGAATAAACTAGAATGTCATCAATAAAGATGATCACGAATAAATCCAAATATGGCTTGAGTATTTCATTCATCAAGTCCATAAAGGCTGCGGGGGCATTGGTAAGCCCAAAATACATCACTAAGAAATCATAGTGGCCATAACGAGTCTTGAATGTCATCTTCAAAATATCCTCCACCATGATCTTCAACTGATGATACCCAAACCTCAAATCAATCTTCAAAAATAAAAAAGCACCCTGAAGCTAATCAAATAAATCATCAATGTGAGGTATCAGATACTTATTTCTTATGGTGACTTTGTTCAATTGCCGATAATCGATACATATTCACTTGGTGTCGTTCTTCTTCTTCTTCACAAATACAACAGGAGCACCCTAGGGAGACACACTGGGTCGAATAAAACCTTTGCTCAACAAATCTTATAACTGCTCCTTCAACTCTCTCAACTTCGCTAGAGCTATCTGGTAAGATGGGATAAAAATGGGATGAGTATCCGGCTCTAAATAAATATAGAAATCAATGTCCTGGTCCAGCGGCATACCCAGCAAGTCCATTGGAAAGACCTCAGAAAACTCAAACACTACAAAAACAGACTCATGTAGAGGAGTATCCACACTCATATCCCGAATATGCGTCAAGTATGCCAAATAACCCTTATCAACCAACTTCTTAGCCTGAAGGAAAGAAATAATCTTCGGTGCAGGGCTTGAAGTACCCTTCCATTCCAACCTCGAGATACCCAGCATAGTTAGAGTGAATGTCTTGGCATGACAGTCCAAGATTGTATGATACGGTGATAACAAATCCATACCCAAAATGATATACAAATCTACCATATCCAATATAATCAAGTCTACCCAAGTATCATAACCCATGAATGTAACCACACATAAACGATACTCGATCTACAATCACAGGATCACCGACAGGGGTAGACATACGAATAGGCACATCAAGTATATTACACAACATATTCAGACCCGCAGAGAAATATATAGACATATATGAGAATGTAGAACTCAGATCAAATAATACGGAGACAGACCGATAATAGACTGAGATGATACATGTAATGACTGCATCTGAAGCCTCAACCTCTGGCCTACCAGGGAAGGCATAGAAGTGAGCATATCCACCCTCAGAATGAGTACCCTGATAACCACTATGGCATGTACGCACCCCGTCTTTACCGATTTGAGATCCACCTCTACTGGCCTGATGACCACCACAGTTAGACCGAGAACCCCGTCTGTCAGACTATCCACCACTTCTAGATGGCTGCACTAAAGTCCTAGGTGTCTGAGCTCCACCTGATCTAAGCTTGGGCCAATCTCTCCTGAAGTGCCCAAGGTCACCACAATTATAAGAACCCTTGACTGACATGGGCTATTGAACAGACATAGAAGAGCCTGAGTAACCTCCACGGTCTGAGAATTGGGAGTAGGAACCCCTGGAAGTCTGCCCTACGCTATAACCACTCTATCCAATAGAACCACCGTATGAAATCTAAAGTGCTAACTGAATCAGGTGACTAGACTAAGACTGTTGGGGTATACCATGATGCCCATAACCTCGGGAAGAAGACTCACTGTAGTCATATCTGTGGGCTCTCTTCTCGGACTAACTCCTATGGAGTCCATTCCTAACCGACTCTACCATCCTGGCTTGATCTGCCACGGCCTGAAATGAAGCCCCAGAGACTACCAACTGTAATATTTCCAACTGAAGTAGGATAGACAATCTTCTCACGAAGTGCCTAACCCTCTTGGTCTCGATGGAAAGTAATGGCACTGCATAGCGAGACAAACCATGAAAACGGGCCTTAAAATCCACAACAGACATCCCCATCTACTCTAATCTGGAGAACTCATCCCTTTTGTTCACTCTCAAGTTGAGGGGAACATACTTCTCAAGGAACACCTGATAGAACATTGTCCAAGATAAATGAGGTGACCCTATTGGCCAACAATCAATATACGACCTCCACCACTATTTTGTATCACCAACTAGCTGAAGAGCAATAAAATTGACTCCATGTAACTCTACAATACCCAAAGTATGGAGTCTCTCGTGGAAACTCACTATGAACTCATATGCGTCCTCCTTAGACTAACCATAGAAACTAGGAGGCTTCATGTTGGAGAAGTGCTCCCAAACCATCCGCTCCTCATGGATCATAACAACTCAAATCACTAGCTGATGACCAAACTCTGATGCTCGGATCTCATTAATACGGGGTGCCAAAGCAGCAGTTGGCTACGCCCCTGGTGTATGAAACTGGTCAGGAGTCTGACCTCCCACTCAAGTCTGTGATCCATCCGAAGTAGTTGGGAGAACACCCGTCTAGGCAAATCTATCAAGCAAACTCAAAATACGATTCTATAGTATCTTGTAGGACCGGTGTGGCTATAACATCTAGCTGAGCATGGGATGGCCCCAGCTCCTCATCATACTGATCATCCTGATGCTCCATCTCCGACTCGAGTGATAAAGATCTAGCACGAGCCTGACCAGCTCTCTATGCTCCATAATTTATTGGTGTTGCCGCTTAAGGTCTACCTCTACCCCATCCTAGACCTCTACTATGACCGCGCACCATAGGGGCTGGTGTTGGTGCCTCATCTCTATCCGCGTGTGCATGAGTCCTCACCATCTGTGAGAGAATAGAAAACAAGGTCAGATGCCGGCTCCCCGTAGCCTCTCACAGATAAGTTCAGACGTCTCCTACCGATTCGCAGAACTCTACTAGACATTGCTTTTATACTTGTGAGATAGTTTAACCTAGATCTCTGATACCAACTTTGTCACGATCCCTTCCGAGCATCATGGTGGCACCTAAACTTTTCCCACCGATAGGCACTTTCCAAACTCAACAAATATAATAATAAAATAAGTGGAAATAAAAGAAATAACTAATTAAATTATCTTGCTATGTATATATAAAGAGTCATAAAATATTGAAATCAATT
Organism: Anisodus acutangulus; assembly: GCA_029783415.1. Lineage (NCBI taxonomy): Eukaryota > Viridiplantae > Streptophyta > Magnoliopsida > Solanales > Solanaceae > Anisodus > Anisodus acutangulus. The sequence continues at coordinate 3,783,404 of CM056498.1, read as the reverse complement.
TATTACATTTTCAATGATCTAATATGGTCCGTACAAGAGCCACTAATACATGATAAGAGAAATGTCTGAAAATGTCTCATAAATGCAAGTAAAGACATGAGATATGAAGGGAACATCCAGGGCTGTTGAGGATGGGCAGTCTCACCTTAAATACTCAGATACACCAATTTGGACGTTAGCCATGAGGTTCGGTGTTGGTCGATGGTGTTGTATCTGCATCCAAAAAAAAGTAGCACGTATAGTATGAGTACACAATGTACCTCGTAAACATCATAGGCCGATAATGACAAAATACACGTAACAAACATAAATATCAAATTAACGTACATATATCCCTAACCTACACAGTCTGATTAAGCACATAAGTCACCTTTAATAATATGTATGGTTCAACACTTAAGTCACTCAAGATCATAGAAGTACCGCCCAACACGTAATCACCTTATCACAGTAGTAATACCAAACCAAGTACAGATATTATGATACAATGTATGTGAATGGATGAAATGCATGAATGCAAAATACATTTCAATCAACCCAGTATACACATTCTATCGGACTTTGCCATATAGTAATGACCCATAGGGTACCCACAAAGTTCATATATTGCTCACAAACAACTGAAATGATCCATTGGTCTAGCTAGAGCCTCAGACTCATTTGTCGAGCCATATTTATCATCATCATTGTAGCGCCCTATTTTGACCTTGCTCGGGTCAAAGCGGAGCACGGACGTATTGGGGTGATTCCTGGGTAAAAGGGTTGAGGAGTCGCCACCTAATTTTTTTTACGGTGAATTAGGACACCTAAATATTTAAACTAAGTGCTGCGATGTAAACTCCAATTTTAAGGTCTGCGAAACTAGCGAGATTCTAGGTAAGGGTTCTTTATTATCCTAAAGGGAAGGGGTTAGGCATCCTTTAAGATCCGCTAACTTGCGGTTATCCGGTCAAACTCAGTTTAATTATTGCTAAAAAATGCATGTTTTACAAGTATAATAGATTAAAAGATGTTTGCAAATAATTAGTAAATGATGCATTTTATACAAGTACGTATTCAGATGACATAAAAAGAAAGATACATGTAAAGTTTTGAAAAATATGTATTTTGTGACAATAAATTATTTATACTATCAAAGAAGTAAAATTTTGGGAATCATTGAATTGTAAATTGACAAAAGATAAACTTATCCTAATGATTAATAAAGCAAATAAAGATGACAAAGTTGTTTTTGAAAATTTTGAATACGCGTGATTTGAGCCTAAAATAAATAACCTAGCGAAGGATTTCTAAGTTTGAATTCACCCGAGCCTACAAATAAATAAGCTAGCGACGGGTTTCAAATCTTAAACTATCTTATGAATTAATTCTAAGTTTGCCTATTCTAAGCATTTCAATAGTTACATACGTGCGATAAATAATATTACAATACAAAGCGGGATAAAGTCAATTAAAGAAAGAAATAAAATAAATAAACTCCGAGGAATAATTCGTCGTTATTTTATTTTAATCCCTGCAAGTCGCCAAAAACAAACGATTAGAAACAGTTAAATACAAATAACTCCATATCCGCATTCAAAGCGAGTGAATGTTTTGATCACGGAGGCTCAGACTTAAATTTTGAAAAGAGCATTCCAATCACGTCGTGGCTGCAAACGTATGACTAATGTGGTTATTTTGATTACCTCGCATACTAAACGTGTCGGTCTCTCGGGTGAAATAGAAAAGATCACTATAATCACGTCGTGGCTGCGAATATATAACTTGTTGGTTATTTTAGTCACCTCGCCTACTAAACATGTTGATCTTGGATGAAATAAAGGTTTAAGTCTTCATCATTGCCCAGAAGTTATATTTCGGTCTTTGCAACTGTGGAGGCCTCAAAATCGACGGATATTTTTCATCGGCCAGTGTAGTATCGTGTTCAAATCAGCAAAATTAAATCAAAGCGAAGGCAGCAGCGATAGCGATGAGCGATAGCATAAAAAGCAGGCGAGGAAAAAAGCAGTTTCGAAAATGACGCGGTGTCTAGTTTAAAACAAGAAACAAAGAGAACGGTAATTTGAATGTCAAAACAGTGGACCGAACAGAAAGCAATGTTTGAAAGGTGCGGTGTTCGATTTAAAACAAGAAATGATAAAAACAAGAAACAAAGAATTTGAAGCTGGAACAAACAGAAAAAAAATAAACGCCCGAACATACGCGGTATTTATTCAAAACAGTAAAACAATGATATCCGTCGCAAGAAATCTAAAACAGTAAACTTAATAAAACAATAATATATCCGTTGCACGGATATCTAAAACAGTTATACTAAAAAAAACAGAGAAGCGAAACGAAAGAAAAGCGCGGCCTCGAATTCAATTTCGCTTACTTTAATGCGATATTAATAAAACAGTAAAACAGTGCCAAAGAAACGAGCAGTGAGCAGTTTAAAATATCCGACCCGAGTTCTGAAATTCTGGAAATATTCAAATCGGGTCGCTCCGACCCGGGTCAGTGACCCGACCCGGATCAGTGATCCAAACTCGAATCAGATTTCAGCACCAAATTCAGATAACCAATAACAAGAATATGGAATGCAAGAATTCTGGAAATATCCAAATCGGGTCGACCCGACCCGGATCAGTGACCCGACCCGGATCAGTGTTTCAACCCGGATCAGATTTCAACACCCAATTCAGATAACCAATAACAAGAATATGAAATGCAAGAATTCTGAAAATGTTACCCAACCGGGTGGGGTTACTGACCCGGGTCAGTGACCCGACCCGGATCAGCGATCCAAACTCGAATCAGATTTCAACACCAAATTCAGATAACCAATAACAAGAATATGAAATGCAAGAATTCTGGAAATATCCAAATCGGTCGACCCGACCCGGATCAGTGACCCGACCCGGATCAGTGTTTCAACCCGGAATCAAATAATTTCATCAATTTCAGATAACCAATAATAATAACAGCAACAATGCAAGAAGTTTGGAAATTCAAATTGAGGCGACCCGACTCGGGTCAGTGACCCGACCCGAATTGGAGTTTCAATCCGGAATCAAATAATTTCATCAATTTCAGATAACCAATGATAACAACAGCAACAATGCAAGAAATTTGGAAATTTAAATCGGGTCGACCCGACCCGAAATCAGTGATCCAAATCAAATTTTAACACCAAATTCAGATAACCAACATACATAAATATGAAATGCAAGAATTCTGAAAATGTTACCCGAACCGGGTCGACCCGACCCGATATCAGTGAAGAAAATCAGAGAATCAAAATGGGAGAACAAACCTTTTCGGACTTGATTCTTGAAACAACAAAGAAGCCTAATGCTTTAAACTCAAGAACACAACAAAATATTTATGTATATATGGAATAATCTTCCGAAAATCCTTCCAAAAATCTATTTTTTCTCCCCCGAAAAATCTCCTTCCAAAATGAAGAACAAGCATGGGGTATTTATAGGTGGATTCCCCCCCAAGAATCGAGTTTGAAATTCAAAATAAAGGAGCTAACAATTACGGATTTTGTGGGTATGGGTCGCGGATTTTGTGGGTGTCGGCGTAACAGAGGGGGGTTGGGGTGTCAGGGGTCGGTGGTGGCAGGGGCGAGGTGACCGTCGAGTGGGGTCGGCGTGGGGTGTCTGGCAGCGGCGATTTGTGAGGGGTAGGGTTCGGTTTTTTGTTTTTGTTTTTGGTTTAAGGGTTTTGGGTTTGGGGAATTAAAAGGGGCAAGGAAATGGGTCGGGTAGGGGTGTTGGGCCGGTTCGGGTTTCAGGAGAATGGGTCAGTCTGATTGGGCTTGGGAATTGGGGGATTTAATTGGGCTGGGTGAATTGGTTTTTGGGCTGGTGGATGTTTTGAATAAAAGGGGAAGGGATGTTGGGCCAGCCGAGTTGGGTTGTGGAAATTAAATTTGGGAATTGGGCTTGGACGAAAAATGGGTTTTAATTTAGGTTGGGTAGAAATTGTATTGGGTTGAGAAATGAAATGGGTTAGGAATTTAAAAAATAAAAGGGGTTTAATATTAAAACATATTTATATATATATATATATATTTTCTTGTTTTGTAAAAGATGTGAATTATTTAAAATAACATAACGACGTGATAATAATAAAATATAATATTTGCAAAATGTTTAATGCTTAATAAAAAGGAAATGCGATGCAATTTTGCGAGAATAAAATAACATAGAATTTTCGGATAACTTATGATTATTATAAGAATGCAAATGATATAAAATATGCGAATGATAATAATACGAGGATATACACATATATGCCTATATTTTAAAATTATTTTAAAAGTGTCAAAATATTAAAAATTACGAATAAAATCATAAAAGATGGGACAAAATTGGGTGTCAACAGATGCCCCTCTTTGGACGGAGACGATGAAAGAGTTTTCGGCCAAAGAAGTTGACTGAGTAGCCAATTTTTTCCCGATCATCGGAACTGCATGGTAAGAAATAGAATCCCCGGGGGGAAGTGAAGTTGCAAAAGATGGTGCACATTCAAGCAACAATGCCCCAGTGTCGGCTTAGGATGACACTGGTCGCAGATGTGAGAAACTAATGGGAAAGAGCGGATCGACGTTCGAAGTAGGTCGTTGACCAATTTGCCTCGGTTCGTCGTAAGAGATAGTTCCACGCTGTGATGAAGTTCCTGCAAATTAAAAACTCCTGCAAAACTAAAGCTTAATATATAATTAGTGTATAACTGCTGAGAAAAATTGTAGAGAAAATAACTTGGAAATACCCGCATTAGGAGGTGGGCGCCTGACTGAAATTAAAATACCCTCATTATAAGGTGGGCGCCTGACTGAAATTAAAATACCCTCATTATAAGGTGGGCGCCTGACTGAAATTAAAATACCCTCATTATAAGGTGGGCGCCTGACTGAAATTAAAATACCCGCATTATAAGGTGGGCGCCTGAAATGACGTCGTTGGATTGACGTGTTGTGTTGAAGACATTGTAATAATGTAAAAGACAGTTGTTATGCTGCCTGTAACGTCGAGGACGTTGTTGTAATGATGTTTTGCTGTAAAAGATAATTTGTTGTGCTGAAGACGTCGTTGTAATCTTTGTTGACGCCATTGTAAAGTCAGAAAATAAATGTTGTGCGGAAGACGCCGTTGCGTAGGCGTGTTGTTGATGACGCCGTTGTATGGGCGCGTTGCTGATGACATCATTGTAATGCCGTTGATGTCGTTGTAAGAATGTAAAAGATAGTTATTTTGCAGAAGACGCCATTGTGTAAGCGTGTTGTTCATGACACCGTTGTATGGGCGTGTTGCTGATGACATCATTGTAATATTATTGATGTCGTTGTAACGCTGTAAAATATAGTTATTTTACAGAAGACGCCATTGCGTAGGGGTGTTGTTCATGACGCCGTTGTATGGGTGCGTTGTTGATGACGCCATTGTATGGGCGTGTTGCTGATGACGCCGTTGTATGGGCGTGTTGCTGATGACATCATTGTAATGTTGTTGATGTCGTTGTTGTAAGCATGTAACGATGGGGTCGTCGTTGTATCGACGTGTTGTGTTGACGACGTCATTGTGATGACGTTGTTGCAAGAATGTAATGATGTAAAAGATAATTGCTTTGCAGAAAATGCCATTGCGTAGGCGTGTTGTTCATGACGCCGTTGTATGTGCGTGTTGTTGATGACATCATTATAATGTTGTTGATGTCGTTATTGTAAGAATGTAACGCTGATGTCGTCGTTGTATCGACGTGTTGTGTTGAAGACGTCATTGTGATGACGTTGTTGCAAGAATGTAATGCTGTAAAAGATAATTGCTTTGCAGAAAATGCCATTGCGTAGGCGTGTTGTTCATGACGCCGTTGTATGGGCGTGTTGTTGATGACATCATTATAATGTTGTTGATGTCGTTATTGTAAGAATGCAACGCTGATGTCGTCGTTGTATCGACGTGTTGTGTTGAAGACGTCATTGTGATGACGTTGTTGCAAGAATGTAATGCTGTAAAAGATAATTGCTTTGCAGAAGACGCCATTGCGTAGGCGTGTTGTTCATAACGCCGTTGTATGGGCGCGTTGTTGATGACGCCATTGTATAGGCGTGTTGCTGATGACATCATCGCAATGTTGTTGATGTCGTTGTAATGCTGTAAAAATGATAGTTGATGAGTTGCCGTAAAAGATAGCTGCTGCGTTGAAGACGTCTTTGTAATGCTGTTGACGTCGTTGAGATGCTGTAGAAGATGATTGTCGTGCTGCCATAACGTCGATGACGTTATTGTAATGTTGTCCTGTTGTAAGAGATGTAAGTGACGTCCTTGCCGTCAGTTTGCTGTAATAGGGTTCCACGTTGTGCTGAATCTTCTGCCGATCCAAACTCATGTGAATTGAAATGTCGTCCTGGCACGGGCGAAAATGTGATGCGACGTCTTTGCCGTCGGGTTTGCCTTGTTGTCGTTCTTTGTGATTCGAAATAACATCTTTGTGCAGACATAATAGTCGGGACCCTGTAGGTCAAGATGACGTCTTCGTATAAATGCAGAACAAGAACGTAATCCTTGTAGTGAGTTGTGGTGCCGAAATTCTTTGGGGAATTGATCATAAGTGATGTGGCTTCCCTGCTTTTTCAACCTGAAGAACCTGTACTCAAAGAAAATTTGTGAGTTTGGGGAGGGGTGGTTGATTCGCGTTGACTTTGTAGCTTCTGCTCTTGATAGTTGCATGTCCTGCTGATTCGGACCAGAGCTCTGCCTGGTTCCCGCCTTGGCTAACCGTTAATGAAAACATTTGTTGAAAATAAGTTGTTTATAAGAAAGTATGCTTATCATTAAAAAGTTCTTGTCGAACTCTAATGAAAATATTTGTTGAAAATGATTTGCTTATAAGAAAGTATGCATATTAGTAATAAAAATCTTGTCAAACTTTAATGAAAATATTTGGTGAAAATAAATTGCTTATAAGAAAGTATGCATATATGTAAATGTCTGTCGAGCAGCGACATGCGGTGAAACAAAGCAAACGTCTTATCTAAAATCCTCTTAGGCTGAAGACTTAGTTTGCCGATGTTTTTCCATGTTTATCGGCGTCCTCCGACAGTGATCCCTTAAAAATGCCCCGCTCCGATATGTGAGGATGATGATATTTTAAACGGACACCCGAGTCTTGTGTAGATTGCTTGCCTGCCCTATCAGGGTGATCAGATGGGTGCATTTTATCATGTACGAGATAAAGGAGAAAATATTTCTAATGGTGGGACCGAAGCCGATTTAGGTCAGCCACGTATCCCCATGAGGGAATCAGGTCATGACGTAGTTCATTACAAGTAAAGAGGGTTGTAAGGTTTTTCTAAAGATGGGACCGGCCGATGTGGCGCCACGATCCCGCCGAGGGAATCAGTCATAACGTAGTTCAGGTAAGCAAAGGAGATTGTAAGGATTTTTCTAAAGATGGGACCGGCCGATGTGGCCGCCACGATCCCGCCGAGGGAATCAGGTCATAACGTAGTTCAGGTACAAGTGAAAAATCCTAAATGTAGTATCTTTCACCGCGTCTGCGTTGATAGCTTTGGCCAAACTTCGTCAGTCCATTTCAGCTAGGATTAGTGTTCTTCCACAAGATTTGGTGAACCGTGTAAGGCCCTTGCCAATTCAATCTTTTCTTTGGCTTCATCCTGGTGTAGGGATATGCGTTTTGACACCAATTGCCCCGGTTAAAAATCTTTGGCCATTCTATTCCGATAAAGTTGCCCCGGACAAACTGTGTTCATCAGCCTTTCCGTACATGATTTTGTATCCACTTGGCTGCGGAAGATATATCATTGCCCCAGTAGAAGTCTTGATTGTAGTGCGGTAGCCCAAGAGTACAAAGGGGAAATAACATGAGCCAATGCTTGTAACTATCAACCATCTCGATGTTTCATCCAAATCTGGCTTTGACTTATTCCCAAAATGCCTCAATTCTTCTGGTTGCGAGTCTTTCTTATATTCTTCGAAGCCTTGCTTGTTTCATTATATGTCACATATTGCCGACAAATTAGTTTGCATGATGAAAAAGAAAAGAAAATTATTAAACAAGACAGATTTTATAATAGCAAAAGCAATGCAGATTTGTCATTTTAAACTTTCAAAAGGTAGAGGCAAAACACATTAAATGCATATATGTGATTCAGGCCTCAATCTGAATCGCATTGTTTCATTAAATATTAATGCAGTTAACTAGTTTCGGGAGAAACAAGGCCAGGGCACATGTCCAATTTTCCCAAAACATCTCCTTGCTCTGCATCTCAAATGGTTGAGTCTCTAGCGTAATCACCGAGAATCATATTGCATTTTGCTTCTTTTCAAGAATGAAAATCTTTTGAACCCCTTCACGAGGTTGGCTGCATTGTCCTCTTTGATTCCTGAGTGGCGATGCTTTGACGAATGACTGACTCAGAGGCGGAACAGGCTTTGGTAAAGAAGCATCTCCCTTCCTTCGGAGATTGGTTGATAAGACTTTTCCAAGAAAAGATGATGCCATGACCCGCGACTTTGGAGGAAACACTTCTACTCCAAACGGTGCCCTCACTTGGACTGTAATCATAGGGGTGATAAAGGCCGATGATTCAACCTTTTCCTCTCTCTGGACTGGCACAATGGTTCCTTCCAAGTTGTGTTCTTCATCAACAGTAATCATATTTACGTTGTCATCGTCATGATTTGGCAAAGGGTTATCATTTACATTAGAGGAAGGTCCTTTAAGTTGGATAACTCCTTCTTTGATTAATGCCTCGATTTTGTCTCTGAGGGCATAGCAATTTTCAGTGTCGTGCCCAGGAATTCCCGAGTGGTACGCACAATGCTTAGTCTTATCGTGCCATTTTGGAATAGGATTGGGGACATTTCCTTGGATAGGCTGGAGTATTCCTGCGGTTCTCAGTTGTTCATACAACCGGGCTCGAGGTTCGGCTAAAGGTGTATAGGTTTTAGCTGGCTTTCTTTCGTGTTTTGCGCGGGGTCTGGGCGCGTTTGGTAGATGGACTCGTGGCTGAGGTAAGTATGCGGGCTGATATTGCGGGGGATTTGGATAGACAGGTGCTCGAGGCAGGCTATATATTGGTTGGGTATGGTAGACAGGGTAGGGACCAGGTGGGTATTGATAGCAAGGTTGAGGGCTTTGAGTGTATGGGTAATAATAGGAAGGATGAGGACTTTGGTTGTGTTGTGTGTAGTAGGGAGGCTGGGGGGAGGGCATTTGGTAGGGGGACATTTGAGTTGGTCTATGTTTCAACTCACACCACAGAGGACACTCCATCTCTCTTCCTCTTTATCGCTCCTCAAATGAGTCCGACCGATTGTCTCACTTGTTGCTTGCAATGCTACAAAGTTTGTAATTCTTCCTGTTCTGATTCCCTCTTCTATGAAATCTCCCATCCTTATAACTTCAGAGAAACTTCGTCCTATGACGCTTATCATTCTCTCATAGTATGTTGCATCTTTCAAAGATTGTACAAAGAGAGTGTTCATCTCACTTTCTTCTATCGGGGGTTGAACTTTCGCTGCTTCTGCCCTCCACTTCATGGCGTATTCTCTGAAGGTCTCTGTGGGCTTCTTTTCCAACTTCATTAGATAAAATCTGTCCAAGACTGTGTCAGTGTTGAATTTAAATCTGTCCACGAAATCTTGTGCCATCGTGCCCTAATTATGCCATTTTTGCGGGTTTTGGCTCGTGTAACAGTCGAGTGCTTCTCCTGTCAAACTCCTTACGAACAACTTCATTATGATGGCCTGGTCTTTACCTACCCCAATCAGTTTGTCACAGTATGATCTTAAATGAGCGTGAGGATTTCCTTTCCCATCAAACAAACCAAATTTTGGCACCTTATATCCTACAGGCAATTCAATGTCGGGATGCATACACAGATCTTCGTACTCAAGTCCTTCATGTCCCTTGCTGGTTTGGATATTCTTGAATGCCTCTTTTATGCTGTAAATCTCTCTCGCCACACTTTCATCGGTTCTGATCCTCACCCGCCTGTCCATTTCTTCACACTGGCCAATTTCCTGAAGAGTCATGTTTGGTGTTGCGGTAGTAAAAGGTTGGGCTTCCATTACATATATTGGCGGCACATACTGCTTGCTGTGATCAGCGATGTGTGCCATCAATATGTGTTGGTCTGCTGGGTGATTTTGCGTGGAAGGGGTGTTTTGGATGAGTGTGGTAATTTGGGTATGTGGAGTTGTGAATGAGGTCGGATCATTTTGTAGCGGGCTTTGTTGTGGACTTGCTTGCGGGTTAGTGTGTTGTGGATTGGTTTTGCATAGTGGCGAATTATCGGGGAGGTTTTGGGGAAATGACGGTTCAGGAGATGAGAAAATTTGTGGTGCAGTTGCATTCGTCCCTTGTTCAGGGAGTGGGGTATTGGCGTTAATGGACAGGTTGGTGAGATTTTGGAGCCGCTCTATCTCAGTCTGCATGGCTGCCATCTGTTGTAACAGTTGGGCGATGTATTTTTCTTGGACGGTAGTATCTCTATTTTCCGAAGCCTCTGGTTCATCTCTGGAAAGAGTGATAAGTTCCAGGCCAGTCTGTTCGGATGCATCTGAATCAGTCATTTGGCTGAAGGATTGTGCCTTTGACCTCGTGAAGTAGGGATGATCCGCCAGTTTTAGTCAACGCAAATCAACCTTTGGGAAAATAATCTAGACAAAATAAACCTTCTAAAAAAATTGAAGAAAATCAAGTTAGTATAAGGCGAGTAATTATTGCTTTAAATAATATGCACATAGTGAAAAAGCAGGAGAAAACAACAAAATGATTGTAAGACAATTAAATGCGCATCCTAATATGCATGGGGCCTCCCTTATGTCGGAGGTGGGCCTAAACGCCAGATATGCGGGATTACGACAGATTTGATCCAAGCTGCTAAACTGCAATGCTTTGTCGGAAATGAGACAAAATGAATGTACATTTTCCAATTTCAAAGATGTCTTGATTAGTCTTGGATTAGTCTATCCTTATCACGCTACACATAATATGATGATTGGTCGTTGGGTTGTGAGACCCGTAGACATCTTTGGCGGATTTCTTAATTGTGGAGTCGATACCAAGGATCGACCCACCTAAGGTGTATGCATGCATGACTTAAAATAAAGGGTGGTATAGCTCTATCTTAAATTTTCTAAGATTTGGCTGACTAGACACAAGGTTCCCGAGCGGACTACTCGAGTGAGAAGGCTACGCGGCCACCAGATGGTCCGGTCACTCCGCGCATACGCCAACTCTCCTAAAATTTGGTAGATTGAAAGAAATTTGCGGGTGCGCAAAACACACCTCGCGTGTAGTGTGTGATAGTGTCAATTTTCGAGAGTGGAAGAAATATGAGCGAAATGCCAATTTAAGATAAGCAGTAAAAAATATGGAAATTAAAGCAGTTATGCATGCAAAAATTTTTACAAAGGAAACAAATCAAAGCATTTCGTCAAACAAAGAGTGAAAGTAAAGCACAATTATAATTAACCTGAATTTTGCTATGGTTAAGAACCTGAAAAGTCCCCAGTGGAGTCGCCATGCTGTAGCGCCCTATTTTGACTTTGCTCGGGTCAAAGCGGAGCACGGACGTATTGGGGTGATTCCTGGGTAAAAGGGTTGAGGAGTCGCCACCTAATTTTTTTTACGGTGAATTAGGACACCTAAATATTTAAACTAAGTGCTGCGATGTAAACTCCAATTTTAAGGTCTGCGAAACTAGCGAGATTCTAGGTAAGGGTTCTTTATTATCCTAAAGGGAAGGGGTTAGGCATCCTTTAAGATCCGCTAACTTGCGGTTATCCGGTCAAACTCAGTTTAATTATTGCTAGAAAAATGCATGTTTTACAAGTATAATAGATTAAAAGATGTTTGCAAATAATTAGTAAATGATGCATTTTATACAAGTACGTATTCAGATGACATAAAAAGAAAGATACATGTAAAGTTTTGAAAAATATGTATTTTGTGACAATAAATTATTTATACTATCAAAGAAGTAAAATTTTGGGAATCATTGAATTGTAAATTGACAAAAGATAAACTTATCCAGAATGATTAATAAAGCAAATAAAGATGACAAAGTTGTTTTTTGAAAATTTTGAATACGCGTGACGAGCCTAAAATAAATAAACTAGCGAAGGATTTCTAAGTTTGAATTCAACCGAGCCTACAAATAAATAAGCTAGCGACGGGTTTCAAATCTTAAACTATCTTATGAATTAATCCTAAGTTTGCCTATTCTAAGCATTTCAATAGTTACATACGTGCGATAAATAATATTACAATACAAAGCGGGATAAAACTGAATTAAAGAAAGAAATAAAATAAATAAACTCCGAGGAATAATTCGTCGTTATTTTATTTTAATCCCTGCAAGCTGTCAAAAACAAACGATTAGAAACAGTTAAATACAAATAACTCCATATCCGCATTCAAAACAGTGAATGTTTTTATCACGGAGGGCTCAGACTTAAATTTTGAAAAGAGCATTCCAATCACGTCGTGGCTGCAAACATATGACTAATGTGGTTATTTTGATTACCTCGCCTACTAAACGTGTCGGTCTCTCGGGTGAAATAGAAAAGATCACTATAATCACGTCGTGGCTGCGAATATATAACTTGTTGGTTATTTTAGTCACCTCGCCTACTAAACATGTTGATCTTGGATGAAATAAAGGTTTAAGTCTTCATCATTGCCCAGAAGTTATATTTCCGTCTTTGCAACTGTGGAGGCCTCAAAATCGACGGATATTTTTCAGCGCCGCTGTAGTATCGTGTTCAAATCAAAGAAATTAAATCAAAGCAAGAAGCGCAGCAGAGCGTGAGAGAAAAACAGAGGCAGAGGAAAAAAACAGCTCGAAAATGACGCGGTGTCTAGTTTAAAACAAGAAACAAAGAGAACGGTAATTTGAATGTCAAACAAAGGATTTGGAACAGAAAGCAATGTTTGAAAGGTGCGGTGTTCAGTTTAAAACAAGAAAATGATAAAAATAGTAAAACAAGAATCAAACGGAGCAAACAGAAAAACAAACGCTAACAGACGCGGTATTTATTCAAAACAAGAAACAATGATATTCGTCGCAAGAAATCTAAAACAAAGAACTTAATAAAACAATAATATATCCGTTGCACGGATATCTAAAACAGCTTATACTAAAAAAATAGAGAAGCGAAAGCGAAAGAAAAGCGCGGCCTCGAATTCAATTTAAATCGGCCTTAATGCGATATTAATAAAACAAGAAAAGCGATTGCCAAAGAAACGAGCGGTGAGCGGTTTAAAATATCCGACCCGAGTTCAAATTCGGAAATATTCAAATCGGGTCGCTCGACCCAGTCGATGATCTGACCGGATCGATGATCCAAACTCGAATCGATTTCAAAGACAAAATTCGGATAACCAATAACAAGAATATGAAATGCAAGAATTTCGAAATATCCAAATCGGGTCGACCGACCGGATCGATGACCGACCGGATCAATGTTTCAACCCGGATCAGATTTCAACACCCAATTCAGATAACCAATAACAAGAATATGAAATGCAAGAATTCTGAAAATGTTACCCAACCGGGTGGGATTCTTGACCGGATCAATGACCGACCGGATCAATGATCCAAACTCGAATCGATTTCAACACCAAATTCGGATAACCAATAACAAGAATATGAAATGCAAGAATTCTGAAATATCCAAATCGGTCGACCGACCGGATCGATGACTGACCGGATCGGTGACCAGGCCGGATCGATGTTTCAACCCTAATCAAATAATTTCATCAATTTCAGATAACCAATAATAATAACAAAGAACAATGCAAGAAGTTTGGAAATTCAAATTGAGGCGACCGGCGGGTCGATGACCGACCAATTGGAGTTTCAACCCTAATCAAATAATTTCATCAATTTCAGATAACCAATGATAACAACAAAGAACAATGCAAGAAATTTGGAAATTCAAATCGGTCGACCGACCGTCAAGAATCTGACCAAATCGTTGATCCAAATCAAATTTTAACACCAAATTCAGATAACCAACATACATAAATATGAAATGCAAGAATTCTGAAAATGTTACCCGAACCGGGTCGACCCGTGTCGGATCGACCCGACCCGAAATCAGTGAAGAAAATCAGAGAATCAAAATGAGAGAACAAACCTTTTCGGACTTGATTCTTGAAACAACAAAGAAGCCAAATGCTTTAAACTCAAGAACACAACAAAATATTTATGTATATATGGAATAATCTTCCGAAAATCCTTCCAAAAATCTATTTTTTCTCCCCCGAAAAATCTCCTTCCAAAATGAAGAACAATCATGGGGTATTTATAGGTGGATTCCCCCCCCCCCCCAAGAATCGAGTTTGAAATTCAAAATAAAGGAGCTAACAATTACGGATTTTGTGGGTGTCGGCGTAACAGAGGGGGGTTGGTGGTGTCAGGGGTCGGTGGTGGCAGGGGCGAGGTGACCGGCGAGTGGGGTCGGGGGCGTGAGGTGTGCGGTCGCGGCGATTTGTGAGGGGGGTAGGGTTCGTTTTTTGTTTTTGTTTTTTGGTTTAAGGGTTTTTGGGTTTTGGGGAATTAAAAGGGGCAAGGGAAATGGGTCGGGTAGGGGTGTTGGGCGATTCGGGTTTCGGGAGAATGGCTGGTCCGATTGGGCTTGGGAATTGGGGATTTAATTGGGTGGCGAATTGGTTTTTGGGCTGGTGGATGTTTTGAATAAAAGGGGAAGGGATGTTGGGCCAGCCGAGTTGGGTTGTGGGAATTAAATTTGGGAATTGGGCTTGGACGAAAAATGGGTTTTAATTTAGGTTGGGTAGAAATTGTATTGGGTTGGGAAATGAAATGGGTTAGGAATTTAAAAAATAAAAGGGGTTTAATATTAAAACATATTTATATATATATATATATATATATATATATATTATTTTTTTTCTTATTTTGTAAAAGATGTGAATTATTTAAAATAACATAACGACGTGATAATAATAAAATATAATATTTGCAAAATGTTTAATGCTTAATAAAAAGGAAATGCGATGCAATTTTGCGAGAATAAAATAACATAGAATTTTCGGATAACTTATGATTATTATAAGAATGCAAATGATATAAAATATGCGAATGATAATAATACGAGGATATACACATATATGCCTATATTTTAAAATTATTTTAAAAGTGTCAAAATATTAAAAATTACGAATAAAATCATAAAAGATGTGACAAAATTGGGTGTCAACAATCATCATCTCAGTATTCCAAACCATCTCATAACAGTATCATTACCTTCGTTTACAAGTCTAAGGACTAGAAACATCCCATACCACTCCATTTCAATATCAAGATAGCATGAGTGTATGAATGCAACAGTAATAAGGCAAGTAGTCATGAAGTATGAGATGCAATCAAGTTCAAAAGATGAATAACACATTTCTCAAAATTATTAATAACACATAATCGGTCTTTCATATCATAAGGCATATGTGATGAGTAATTTCAAAAACAATCAAGTAATATCAATCATGACAACAAGCCCACATAACAGCAGTTGGGATCAACCCTAAGGATGATCCCCCAAAACAGTTCAACACCGGTACATACCCAAGCGCTCATCATAACTACTAAGGTAGGACTCCATTACGCCCAATACCCCTCAATATTTATTTAAATTACATGCTTCTATTGAAGTCTAAAAGAGTAAATCGTAGACTACCTCGAAGCAAAACATGTGCCACGAACTAACCCTCAACCAAGGCTTTGCCCTTGCGAAGTGCCTCCGATCGTTCGTAGTCTCATATTATAGAATCTACTTCAACAAAGTATTCTAATAAATACACAAAGGTACAACCTTTCAAACTAACCAAATACCCGACCCCAACTCAACCCTGGACCCACAAGGGTAAAATTGGAACTTTAATGTTCTAAAAATATGATAGGGTTCTAATAAGTCATAATCTTATATTTAATAAGAAACTAGTCATAATTAGGTCTTTAATTGCGTTAATTAACAAAAATTCACAATTAGAAAGAACCCTAGATTTCCCCCCAAAATCCATGGAGTTAGATTAACAAACTGTATATAGCAATAGGTCATTCTAGGATTACACAAAGGTACAACCTTTAAAAGAAATTGAATACTCGACCCCAGACCTACAAGGATAAAATCAGAACTTTAATATTCTAAAAATATGATAGGGTTCTAATAAGTCATAATCTTATGTTTAATAAGAAACTAGTCACAATTAGGCCTTCAATTTTCTTAATTAACAAAAAATCCCTATTAGGAAGAATCGTAGATTTTCCCGCAAAATCCATGGAGTTAGATTAACAAATTGGACATAGCAATAGGTCATTTTAGGATTACACAACTTAAATGTGAAATATCATAACATAAAGACTCAATCTTGATCCCATATTTCATGAATTTAGGCCTCTTATCTTAGTCAAAGATCCTAGGTTCAAACAACCCAAAACATGGTAATAAACCTAGATTTAATGATATAATCATGAATAGATAAAGAAAATAGGTTAGAGTCTTTACCCCAAAGATGAAAATGTTGAAGAACCTTGGATTTCATCTCCCAATCGAGCTTAGGTTTAAAAAAGATGAGATATGAAAAGTGAAGTTGAAATTGATCTTTTCTTTTAAGTCTGATACAGTGATTCCTCTTCTGCGAAAATGTCCTCACAGAAGCGGCTCTCTTCTGTAGAAAAATGACCGCAGAAGCGGCCCAACTTAAAGTACAAAAACTCACAAAAGCAGGATCTACTTAGGAGAGGCGGATCACCTCTGCACACAAAATACCACAGAAGCGAACTCTTCTAACCTTTCTATGGCTCGCATTTGCGAACCAACTTCCGCCGAAGCAACCAAAGCTTGTTGGTGCGTTGCACCAGAACCAGCAATTATAGCCAAAATTTCAAACTTCCATCAAACACCTGAAACTCACCCGAGACCTTCCCGATATAAACCAAATATGCTACCTAAGTGTAAACGACGCAACAAACTCACGCATGCACTCGAAATTCTCATATGACCAAGATAAAGTCCATTTTTATGAATCCGCCCAAATTCCACAACTTTCACAATTTAGCAAATGAGGACTCAAAGCACATCTGAATGCCTCGGGAAGCGAATCAAAGATTCTACTCAGTCACAAACGATGTTCTGGACCTAACAGAAGCGACGAAACTTGGAAACGTACTCATATGCTCAAAAGTCAACTTTGGGTTAACTATTTCATTTCAAAGATATCAAACTTAGGTTTTTCTTCCAAAACCCTTTCTAACGCACCTCGATAACCGTGCTACCCATCCCCGCGAGTCACAAACCCCACATAGAGTCTACGGGAAGGGTAAATTGGTCAAGTAAGGATCTATAGTAAAAAATGACTGGATGGATCGTTACATTAATTAAAATAATTACAATCAAATTTATATGATTTGTATTAATTAATAACTTAATAAAAAATAGTGCTAACGTGCATCATATAATATGTTAATTAAACTACATTGATCATGTTCAAAAATAATTACAACTCAATCCTTAACAAATTGTGATCGATTATATTAAATTCATCCATAACTGGTGGAGTATTTCAAGTTTTGAAACATGATCTTACGTGCTAGTTAATTAAGAGGCGTTTGATAATTAGAATCAAATATATTTTATTTTAAATTTTGAAGTTAGAGTTGTGTTTGGTTATAGTTTTTATAAAGAAATATGGGGGGTGCGGGAGGGTGTTCACCCGAACCTCTTGGAAAAAATTACATTGTATATATAAGGTAATTTTTTGATTTTTTATGTATATATGTACATTTTGAATTCATTGAACACAAGATTAGAGGTTGAATTAATGGTTTATGAGGTTCAAAATTCACCTTAAGGAAGCGTCACAGCCACCCCTGATGTCGATTTGCAGTATTAGTTTGAGAAAGGTTCCAAATTCAAATTCCAGAGGTACTATATATTTATTTTTCGAACCCCTTTAGTGAAAGTTCTGAATCCGCCAATGGGAGATTAAGAAGATGCTTATCGTGGATAAAAAAAAACTCAACAATTGCGGTGAAGAATTGACTAAATGCTACACTTATTTTATGATCCATATCCAAATCAAAAGGAAAGAGGTCCAAGCCGAAAAGGAAGAGGATTGGAGTCCAAAAGGAAGTAGAGAGGCCCAAATCCACGCCTAAGGAGCCCATAATTGAGCTTGTCTTTAATTTGACCCCTAATTGGGCGTGTTCGTTTTTTGGTGCTTAAGTTTTGGAAAGAAGTTTGATAGTATTAATTTTACTTGTGTTTCCTAGTCAAAGTTTATTTTTTACAAAAAATTTTACATGTTTTTCTAGTTTCATAGTCTAAAAACGATTCTCTTTAAGATTAATTTTTTAAACTTTATATTTTTTTATTCCTATTCGTTTATTAAAAAAACTAATTAGCCTTATACTAATTATTACTTATCATTATTCAATTAGGGGTCTAGATGACTTTTCAGCTAAGTACTTGAATTGAAACTGCTAGTAAACACGATTAGTCTAGTCCTCTAATTTTATCTACTATAATCAATAATGGTTCTTAGAGCAACTACTTCGAAGTTCTTGAATATTTTTTCTGTCTTAATTTTTATATTTTCGCTTTCGCATAATTTTCTTATTTTTCTTGAAACTAACTCAATCTCTATCACTTAGAATTAGAGAAAGGGGATGAGAGGAACATACATTTTTCTAAACAATATAAAGATCACTGCTCCTTTAAATGTGATAATTTTTCTTTACCAAAATTCTTGAGGAAATCCATTCTTTTGTTGTGCTGTTTAGTTCTCTTGCTTACCCTCCAATTTTCTCAAGTTCAAGTTTACAACGGAGTTTATAATATTCAATGTACTAAATTAGTTTACAAACACTTGTTTTATTACTTCATCAATGCTAGGATATGAGAAGGAAGACAGTCATAAGTAGATTCTATAGAAACATATATGGCGTGGCTGATATAGACACTTCTTCTTTCCTAATTTCTATGTTAGTTTCCAAAACAATTTTTGATGATGAGTAGCTACGTATCTTTGTCATGAAGTTTCCTTCAGATTCCTCTTTTGGCCTGACGTATATCTCAACGTTAAATTATTATTGCTTGTCTAAAGATGTAACTCCTTAAGAAATTGTGTGCATGAACAAGTGTTGTATGGATATATTTGTGGATGTAATTTAAAGTAGCTAGGGAGCATAAACAAAGATTTTGAATTTTTTTGTGTCAGTACAATATACTCATTCAGTTTCAATTTATTTATAAAGTTTAAGAAGTAAAGAAAAATATTTGAAATTTATAATTTATAATAAATCATAGATATTTATGTAGCTATAAATCATCTTATTAATGCTAAAATATGTGTTTTGAAGTTAAATTATTTCTCATTCTGTCTCAATTTATGTGACACTTTTCGTTTTAATATGTCCCAATAAGATACTTGATCCGAATCAAATAAAAAAATTGAAGTGCATGACGATTCATCAATACATGTACTTAGCATAAACACACTTAAAATTATTCTGCAGGACTGTATAATTCATAGACTCACCGGTCCTAACTATGCAATTGCCAATTGATATATTCATGGATATTATTTATGTATTGCTAATAGATATATTTATTTATGTATTGAGTCTCATTTTGTCAAAAAAGTTTCAACATATGGGAATATTATTCAAGGCAAATTTTTTTACATGTGGATCCAGATCCGATGAATTCAAATTTGGATCTGATTTTTATGAACCGGTAGATTTGGATCCAGGTATAAAAAAATGGATCTGAATCTGAATCTACTAGAATTCGGTCCAGATCCGATCCGTTATCATCCCTAGCTAAAACATTTGTTGGATTTAGAAGTGTCCTAAAAAGCAAATGTTCCTCAAATGCTAGGTCATCAAGATCTCTAATGACGAAAATGCCAAGAATTTGTTTGCTTAATGCCAATCGTGTCATCAATATATACGGTAAAATCCCACCCGCCCCCACTCTCTTTTTGTTTCCCCAGTGCACACTCAAAGAATAATTTGATTGTTGATTAAAATTATATATAATTAATTACATGAATATCTATGTAGAACTTAAATATTTGATTAAAATTTTATTATTTTATATTTTAACTTATCTAAAATCATAACAAATTGACTCATAGCTTATAACCTATTTTATTTGTGAACTACAAGAATATTAATTAACTTCATTTTTTTTTTTAATAATCCAGGTCTCCAGGCTTGCGCCTGACTACGTCCTGGAGGTAATAGCACCGGTCCTTCAACACTATTACCAGGTAAATCGCGGGATGTGCTCCGGTGGCCAGTTTTCTGGGAGCGTACAACTGATCAATGAGACAAGGTCAAATTCCCCAACATGCAGAGTTTCTTCGTGCTTGCGGGGAATCGAACCCACGCTTTTCTAAAAGAAGTACGTAATTGACTACACTTTAAACCCCAATTATAAAAGCATAACGCGTATTTATCAAAGCTGAGTTAGTATTATCGCGCTTTAATTAACTCATATAATTATGGAGAGAAAAATAATAGTATCATATTGACCCATGAAAGATAAAACATGAACCCTTTCCATTATCATATACTATAGTATCTATTGACACGAAAAATGTCATCACTGTACTTTCTGATTCTTGATTATCAGTGTCTCTACTAAATGTTTGTCGTTTATAAGAGGTTAGGGGAATTAATAAGAAATAGTTTTAATGGCTTTCAGGCCACTTACTTTCCAATTTTTATATTGTTTTAACTTTTTCTTAGCCTCTTAAAAAACTTTATAGGTTTGGAATTTTGATCGCCAATTTATTATTGTACCAATTACATCCTTCCCAATTTTTGCAATCTTTTTTTTAACTATTGTTTATGTCAGTGTCACGTTTTTAGCAAAAACTTCGTAGAATCAACGGGTGATTCATATAGAATATTGTAAATCTCCTTAAGTAGAGTCATTTTATTAATACAATATATATAGTGTATACAATTATAGTTCTAATTGAATAAGGATTTCTATATTACATAATTATACTAAAATATTAATTACAGAATATACGGTAAATATATATAAATATATTCACTACCACACCCCCTCAATCGGAGCGTGAGGAGGTCGGACGCTAAGACTAAATCTGAAGTCAAGGAACAGTTGTCGAGGAAGTCCCTTAGTGAAGATATCTGCATACTGATATGAAGAAGGAACATGCAGCACCCTAACGTGACTCATTGCAACCTTCTCACGAACAAAGTGAATATCCATCTTAATATGCTTGGTTCGCTGATGTTGAACCGAGTTATGAGACAAATAGACAGCAGATATGTTATCACAGTAAACCAAAGATATCTTACGTAAGGGACAATGAAGCTCAAGAAGGAGATTCTGGAGCCAACATAGCTCTGCAACAACGTTCGTGACGCCTCGATATTCTGCTTCTGCACTCGAACAGGAAAGAGTGGCTTGCCGCTTGGCAGACTACAAAATAATATTATCCCCCAAAAATACACAATAGTCGGGCATAGAGCGACGGGTGTCTGGACAGCTTTCCCAATCTACGTATGTATAAGAAAGCAACCTAGTAAGTGCAGAGGGATATAGATGTAGTCCATAGTCAATAATGCCCTTAACATACCGAATGATACGTTTAAGAGTTGTAAAGTAAGGCTCCCTGAAGCGTGCATGAACAAACACACCTACTGAACAATATATGCAATATCGGGCAGAGTGAAGGTGATATTGAAGAGCACCTGCAAGACTCCTATAAAGAGAGGGATCGTGGACTGGATCCCCGGCAACTGCACTGAGTTTTGACTTTGAGTCGACAGGAATGGACATGATCTTGCAGTTTGCCATTTTAGCCCTGTAGACAGTCTCCTCTGCATACTTAGGCTGACATAAGAACATGGCATGTGCGGATCTGGTGACTGATATCCGTAAAAAATAACTCAACTTACCCAAATCTGTCATAGCAAATTCAAAATTGAGTCGGGCAATGATCTCGTGTTTCAGTGTAGCAGAAGAAGCTGTCAGAACAATATCATTCACGTATAAAAGAATATAAGTCGTATCAGTACCTCGATGAAAAATAAACAGGGAATGATTACTCTTGCTGCACACAAACCTGATCTGTATGATATATGTAGCAAACATCTCATACCAAGCCCTAGGGGATTGTTTCAAACCATATAGTGACTTACGAAGACGGCATGCATAATGAGGAACATCCGGATGCACAAAGTCAGACGGTTGATGCATATAATCGGTTTCTTTCAAATCCTCATGTAAGAAAGCATTTTTTACATCAAACTGGTGAATATGTTAATTTTTCCCCATAGTAATACTCAACACTGTGCGAATGGTGGCTGGTTTGACCACCTGACTAAAAGTCTCACCACAATCAACTGCCTCCTACTGACCGACACCATTAGCCACAAGTCTTGTCTTATGGCGTTCAAGCTCTCCACTATCTCAGAATTTGTGACGATAGAGCCACATACAACGAATCACATTCACCCCCTCTAGTTTTGGAACAAGATACCAAGTGTGATGATTGGTTAACGCATTAAACTCCTCATGCATAGCCACATTTCAATTCGGGTCAAGTTTGGTTAATTTTAGGCTTATAGGAATATGTGAGACTGTTTAAGTGAATAGGTTAAAGTGAACTTTTGGTTTGAAAATCCTGTATTATGCACGGGTTTCCTTTCAATGTGTGGGGACGGTCACGGGTGGGGTCGGGGGGCTGGGTGGTGATGGGCTGGACTGGGCAGTGGGGTTGGCACGGGCTGGGAGGGTGACGAGAAGTAGGGTGGGGCAGTGGTGTTATCGGACTGCTGAAGATTCAAGGAATTGACGGTTCTATGCACCATTAACAATATGATTCGTACCTTACTTTTTCATGCATCTCTTCCCCCAACTTTTAGGTATATGCATTAAAATTTTGGTAGGGGTCCTATTATGGAGCGTACGGGTAGGTTGTATATTAAGAATGTATTCTGCCATTTTAATGCATATACCCAAAAGTTGGGGGAAGAGATGTATGAAAAAGTAAGGTACGAATCATATTGTTAATAGTGCATAGAATTCATTCGGCTTTACCATTTTGAAGGGAAGTGTGGGGGCAGGAGAAACGAAAGACCATGCCATTAGCAGTACAGAATTTATGAAAGAGAGAATTGTTAAACTCACGACCATTGTCACATTGAAACATTTTATTTCTTTTTGAAATTGCGTTTTAACATACATACAAAATTCAAGAAACTTGGAGTAGACTTGAGATTTAAAGTGGAGCGGATAGACCCAAAGAAAGTGAGAAAAATCATCCAAGAATATTAAATAGTATTTATGATCCAATCTGCTAGTAATATGAGAGGTCCATAAATCTGCATGAATAATATCTAAAGGAGAAAATGTAATACTCAAAGATGACATAAACGAAAGTATAACATGCTTTCCAAGATGACAAGAATAGCAATTTTGGGCAAGGTTCCCTTTATTACATTTAATTAAACTACGATTTCTAAGAAATTAAAAAATATGAGCTCCGGGATGTCCAAGTCTACTATGCTACGTTGAGGACGAGATTGCAGCTAGAGATGTAGGAGGATTAACACTGGCAGCGGTCGTGGATAGGAAAGGATAAAGGTCCCTCATACTATTGCATCTCATAAGAAGTCTCCCCGTACATAGGTCCTTCACAGAAAAACCATACGGGCCAAAATCAATAGATACGAAATTATCAGTGGTAAATTTTCTAATAGAGATTAGGTTCTTGATAATGTTAGGGGCATATAGGACTTATTTAAGGGAGTAGTGAGGGTGCGGTGGTGGAGTTAGTGTGTGGCCAAATTCTTGAATTGGAATGCGATGACTATTTTCGATCATAATAAATTGAGGAGTATTTAAATTGCATATTTGAGAAAGATTACCAGAATTGTGGGGTGAGGTGAGACGTGTCGCCCGTATTCAAATACCATGCGACATTGGGCTGCTGAAGATTCAAGGAACTGAAGGTCTGGCCCAAGTTAGTTGGAATTGGGTCGTATGCAGACTGTTGGGCTTGTGAGAAGTGGGCATATTGGTTGCATGGTTGGGCCGCTGGATGAGGCCCCAGTATATTGGGTCGCAGCTGGTGCCACTGCTATTGTTGGGTATTGGGTCTGCTGCTATAGGCTGGCTACCTGGCCCCGACCCTCTCGGCCTTTTTTTTATTTCCCCGACCACCCCACGGCCGCTGCCACAACCCTCCTAACCTCTACCACCTGGTCCCTTAGCTTACTGTCTACCAAAATGCCTACCCTATTCATATACCCCGACTTACCCGAGAACCATAACTTATACCCGTCCACCTCACTTGCCTTAGGTACTACCCATTTGGTCTCCTGTACACGTACTACATTAATCATTCTCTTCTTAAGAATCTTAATTAGCTTTACGGATGTTCCAAGACCCTATTATCAGCCTAGTATCTTCTCTACCCTACTTAACCCCCCTCCCCCTAACCCTCGCCCCCGTCCCTAACCGAGAATATTAATTACAAAATAATATAGAATATACGGTGAATATATATAAATATATTCACTATCACTTCTTGAATTGGATATATTTAATATTTGCGAAAGAAAGTTGATATGGGGAATTGGTGATGGCGGCAAAAAGGGTATATAATGTGTGTCGAAAGTGATTAAAATAAAATAAAAAAATCATCCTACTCATTTTAAATAATTCAAGGATCAAATTATCCTACGTAATTTAACTTTAGTGACTCACCGCGTCAATGCCGTGGCTAGTTAATTACATGCATGATGTCAAGGAATTTATGTTGCGTAGCAGCTGGTTATTACATTATTAGTTTTATTTATTCTTATGAGGAAAAGGATAGCAACCTGATATCTGACATTCAACATATCTCTATGACACATTATACAAACGCCATCTATACGTTATTATAGTGAGTGATGACCTTGTTAACATTTCTATATTAATATACCGTAAAATTTCTTTATAACAGTATTGTTGAATTCATAATTTTTTTATTGTTATAGCGAATAACTGTTATACATCTATAATAGAATTGACATTCAAATAATATTGCATTGTTATAGACAAATGCAATGCATAAAATTTAATTTTTTATTTTTAATCGTCAAATCTTAATCTTAATCACAGTTTGTATAACGAAAAAATCTTTTAATGATAAATATATATATATATATATATATATATATATATATATATATATGTAATATTCTTTATCATATATAAATAGCGTATTAAAATATCAAAATATTTGATCAAATTCTCTAGACCTATTATTGACAATCTTAGAGATTCTATTTTTTATAAAGATGATTAATCATTACATTACCAAAAAAAGAAAATAGTTGTTATGGAGGGATAATTTCACAAAGAGCGTATTGTTATAAATAGTGTTGTTACTGTTCTTGATAACAAGTTGTTATAGAGAGGTAAAATATAACATAAAAATCAGTTCTGAGAAAAACTTGGTTATTATAGAGCATTTTTTGCGCGGATTTTCCTTCATATGAACTGGTCCTTTGCCCCTTAAATGGTTGGTCTTTAATTTTTGTCATTGCTTCTCTTTTAATGAAAATTCATGGGCCAAAATATCCTTATTAGCTGGTCTACGAAATCAGAGTTCTGGATTCGATTCCCAGTAGAGTAAAAAAAATAATTTTGCATGGCAAGATTTCATAGTTTCTATGCCAATTCGGTTAAAGTTAGATAGAAACTATTCCATGTCCATCATAGTTCTGTAAAAATTAACTAATTAATCAATATTAAAAAAAGTCTTTCGCTGCACATTGGATTCAAACACGCAACCTCTCACTAGAGAAAAACTTTTGAAGGGAATCCTCAACCGCTTGGCTACAGCTCTATAGCCAAATTTCAGTTTTCTGTCTATACCAGTTAGTGAACTACTTAAAAGTTTTGAGACGCAAAATGGTACGCAAGACACCTGTGGGTTTCTTCCCTTTGCCATTTAATGCTTCAAATTACAAGTTTATGCCCTTCTCCTTTTCGAAAGAGTAATGAGCTTAGCTGAATGAGTACTGAGATTTCATCCTTGTGATGCTCTTCAATTACATGAAAGGAAGTTGTTTGTCTGATAAACTTTAAATCAATGCATTCTTAGCTAAGACTAGAACATAGTGCGAGCAAATGATCCAGGATTAACGTAAGCGGGATGGGCTGATTTGTAATAGCTATCAAAGGAGAAATTATTCAAGGTATGTTAAGGCAAATCCTTTTTTCTTTTGACATGTTCCATGTAACGAAACGTAACCGTGATATTATTTCATAAAGTATTCTACTCTTAGTAGTTAAGAATGTTCATGTTATTGATTCCTATGTTAAAAACATGTCTAAATATGTTCCTAAATCCTTATTGATGTATATGAGAAAGATGTTAATATTTTCAATGTTAGTCGAAGGTGCAAATGTATTATGTCATCCGATAAGTTCAGAATATTTCATTGTCATTTATGCATTTGCATTATATTCATGTATTACCCTAGACTCACATGTGTTATATACACTACTATATGGTATGGATTATATATATGTAGGGGATGGGGAAAAGGGAATGACGTTATATACGCGTCACCACCTACAGCTGGTACAGATATCACGAAAAGGAAGATGCCAAATGAGGCCAATATAATAATGATTATGTCCACAAATGCCGAAATGAAATGATGCCCACAGAGGCTGTTATGGGAATGAAGATGCCCTTGTGTGGCCAATATCTATATGTATACAGCATTTGCATTGTGCATAACATTTATGCATATGTATTAGGGCCCTCAGAGGCATTTACTGCTGGTCAGCCATTTTCGTATGTTGTTATTGTCGGTTGTTTTTGTCAGCCGATACTGTTTCAGTTTATTCTTGTATTCCTGTTATGCTATTGTTCATGCCTAATATACTCAGTACATCAGTCGTACTGACGTCCCTTTTGTCGGGGGACGTTGCATTTCATGCCCGCAGGCTCAGGTAAACAGTGGAACGGT
This sequence comes from Anisodus acutangulus, assembly GCA_029783415.1. Lineage (NCBI taxonomy): Eukaryota > Viridiplantae > Streptophyta > Magnoliopsida > Solanales > Solanaceae > Anisodus > Anisodus acutangulus. The sequence goes on along the minus strand of CM056498.1, from coordinate 3,756,343 downwards.
TCGCGCTAGTAGGTTGCTGATTCAGCTGATGTTGGAGTACTCTATTTGTTCCAAAGTTGCAGTCTAGTCTCGATATGATATTTTTGCATATGCATGTTTAGTCTCGGTATGATATTTTTGCATATTTCTTATTCTTTTAGAGATTTTAGCATTGTAAGTTAATTTAGTAGAATATTTTAAAATCCTATTATACTGAAACAAAGATGAAGATATAATGAACAGTTTACAAACAGTTCTTCTATTACTTTAACAATGAAAAGGAATTATAACTTAACTCAATATATCGTAAACTTCCTAACGATAAAATGGAAAGAGAGAATTGAAAATACAAGGATACATAGAAGGGGATGAGAAACTGAGACTAAGAATAGAGATGAGAGGACACTTTACTCAACAATTTGCATAAACCCTTCATTAGGCCATTGTCGTCCTTTAAATGTACTAACTTTGCTTAACCCGGATCCCAGAGGAAATCCACTCTCTTGTTGGACCTCAACTTCACTTCAGGATCAAGTCCCTCATTGACTGTGTTATTATTTGTTTGGTCTATCAAGCCCATAACGGGGTTCATAACAGAAGATCAATTATTTATCAAACCCAAATGTTGTTCTCCAATATTCAACCATGCATGCAAACACCCTACTAATGAACAAAACTAGAATGAAGTATGATGATTTGCTAATCACCTAGCCTTAGAATTCAAGAGCACCCAGATCAAGTGAGCTGGAAACGTCAGGACGAACTTGGAGGTTGACAGATTGGTTTGTGGGGTGAGCTCCATGTTGTACATCGGCAACATTGTTCCACCAACGTATGATTTTGTACAAGAACCACCATGCTAAGGCTAGCAAAGCTGATACAAAGCCAAAGCCTAGTACCACTGTAATATATATGTGGATATTCAGTGAGAACTCCATGCAGTTTTGATTTGATACATACAATATGTTTTTATCCCGTATTTATAGAATATTGGGATGGATGCATATTGGGAAGTTTCTTGGCCCTTTCAACAAAAAGAGTAAAATTAAGATTTTGATCCCACCAACGTTCAAGTACCAAACTACCTTGCATGCATATACCGAACAACTATCAAATAGTAAGCGCTTTTTGTTTCAAGTGTTCGATAATGTTTTAGAATATTCTAACTTAACAACCACGTACTAGCTGTTGTGCCATCGTAATCATGTCAGAAACGCTTTCTCAAGTTGAAATAATGGGCCCAGAAGAAATCCCATGCATGTGGCATTGTTAACTAGATATTTTAATGGGATCCCTATTTTAATTTCAAAGTCTCAAATTTCTCCATTTATTTGTCACTATTATATAATCAAACCTCTTTATAACGTGTTTAGATTTAATTTAATTGTTATAAATAAAAGTACGCAAATAATTATTTTTCTATTACTTTTAATGTTAAACTTGTTAATTTTAAAATCTCAATTGATTTTCATATCTTATTAATTAAAAACTCAAAAAATTAAAAAATTACTAATAAATTCATAACTAGTTATACCATACTGATAAAGGACTAAAATCTAAGCAACATGTGTATTTAAAATTAATTGAGAATTTAAATATTTTATTTTACACAATATTTGAGTATGATTGTTATAAAGAGATAATTTTACAAAGAGTATAATGTTATAGTGAATGTCACTGGTGCTATAGCTAGAATGTTGTTATAGAGTACGTATTAAATATAACATGTAAAATTAATTCCGGGGAAAATCAGTTCGTTATGATGAAATATTGTTATAATAAATGACAATTATAGAGAAGGTTGACAGTAAAATGTTCTTTAAATTATACACTAAAAAGAAAAGTCACATTCCGTTACGGGTTAATATGGAAATTTTCTGAAACAAAAAAAAGTTATTTTTATTTTTATTTTTTTTCGTTTTAGTTTCCTCAAATTTCGTTCTATAGAAATCCAAGCATGTCACGTACTAATGACAGAAATTTCAGGTGTTAAATTATAAGGTATTAGGAAGATATTGTTAATGTTTGTACCGAAAAATGACAAGTTCGATTCTTTTTTACTTAAATAAGACCATAACGGCGAGGAAATCATTATGTATGATTCAATAATATGATTATGTGTCACATTGATAGTGAAGTCACATTAGATGGTCACATTCAATAATATAGTCACATTGATAGTGAAGTCATTAGATGGTCACATTGATAGTGAAGTCACATTGATGGTCACATTCAATAATATAGTCACATTGATAGTGAAGTCATTAGATGGTCACCAATATCCTTTATAGATAACCCTTCGTAGGAAGGTACAAAATTTATGATAACTATTGTGTAATTAATTATATATGTTAATACAAACATTTATTAACTGAGAAGTAGAGGTGATCAGTGGGCCGGGCTCGGGTCTGGCGGGGTCGGGTATGGCGGGACTTGCTCCAGTTCTGTCCCGATCCCGTCGGAATCGGGTCGGGGAGGGTTCCGGCGGGTTTTCCTTTTTTTTTAAAATAACATATGTATAAAAAAAACTCAATAAACAAGACACGATAGTGTAATAAAAACATCCCAATGTTGTTTTTGTGCCTCTTATATTATTTAATAGACATATGATTTTTTTGTAATACCAATACAATTGTCTAAAATCTAAATTGCAACTTTGTGGTGTTGTCCAAAAATTGCAAATTACATAATAAAATTGCAATTAAAAAAATTACATTCTCAAAAAAACCTGTTCTAATTACTTGATAATTTCATGTGGTTCTTCGGTTGGAATTTGTCACGACCCGACCCGACGGGCCGTGACTAACCGCCCTAATGATGTCATTATCCTGACCTGTCACACATAATCCAACTAACACCTAATGAGTCTGAAATCCGACAGCATAACGCTGCTATAACAACATATGCCAGGGTAGGCAAGCCGACAAGGCTGCCTTTACCCCCGAATGTACCTGCCTCCTGAGGAGTCACAACTAGCTAACACAATACAACAGGCAAGCCGACAAGGCTGCCACTAGATAATATCATATATACACGGGGACACCCCAACACAGAGTACAATAGCATGACTGCCCAAAATAAAGTTATAACCCTAACATAAGTACAACCCATAACTGTCTACAGACCTCTATAAGAAGGACAACGACATATGACTGGACAGGGCCCCGTCGTGCCCCTAAATATACCTAAATCAAAATGATAGGGTTCTGTACCAAAATGGTAAAGCTCTGGATCAAAGGAGCTTTCCAAGCAAATTGAGGAACCTAAACCTGAGGGTCACCAAACCGAGCACTGTACTGCGGGCATGAACGCAACCCCGAGGAAAGGGGTCGATGCGAAATAATGTACTGAGTATGTAAACATGAAATACTGCAAATGAGATCATAAGCAGCCAATGGATAACAAGAGGTCAGTATAAAAATCAGGATCCAAATCCAACTGTACCATAAACAATAAAAGTCAGTTGTGCCTTATAAAAATGAGAGTCAAGTCAAGAAGACATGAATGTCTGTCCATATACATATATATACCTGTAACGTAACCTGGCCCACTAATGCGGGACTCGGTAGAATCATATCATAACCCGGCCCATATTGGGACTCAGTGAAGTCATATCATAACCCGGCCCATACTAGGACTCGGTGAAGTGAAGTAATAACACTTGGCACGAGTAGATTTCATGAGTAACCATATGCAATCAAAATTTTCATCTGACTCTCAATAAAATCATTATAATAATGTCCTAATAAACTCTTTACTGAAAAATCATAGGCACTTCTCATAACTAACATCTTTAGAAATTAAATTGTATAAGAATCATGTACGGGCGCCGTACTTTCATTAAATAAAAATTATGCCAAAGAAAGAAGGAATAGTTCACATACCTCTTAGACGAACTAATCAACTCAATATTAGAGTACGTCTCATTTTAGAACTTCAACCTTGTTGTCGAATTTATCTAAATTCCGCGGGTCCTTGTAAGCTCTATGAATGATTATCTACATCATACGGATGATTTAAATCACAATCGAATCAACATACTAAAAACAGATTCAGTGGGACATTCTAGCGAACACCTTGAACGCGTAGAACCTATATTCCTTCTATATAGAAATCTAAACATAAAGCGAAACATCCAGTCCCCTTAATCCTTCTTCTTATACTACTACAATCTTCAAAATAGTACAACAATTTCACATGCAATTTCCAGCAACTCTCAGTTACGGCAGTCCCAACAACACCAACCCAAATTCGCATTTTCGACAATCGTCTTTAGAACTAATAGCAAGAAATGACTTCTGAAAATTTTACAAACTATTAAGAACAAGGAAGGTTACCTCTCTGTTAGACGCAGTGACGAGAATTGCCGAAAAACCTTACGCTTGCACCGGATTCCGACAAACAGAAATAGAACCAAAAATCGATTCGCGCCAGAATCCTTTTGTATTCATGGTTCTTGTAAAGCTTCTGAGTTTCTAAGCTTGTTAATGGTTTCGGTTCTACTGGAATCTAAACCCAGAACACCACGAATTCTCCCTTTTGGTTATATGAAATTTACAGAAAATCCCCAATTTTGACCGAGAATCTAGAGAGAACCCACCGGCTGGATTTTCTCAATCCGCTAGAAACGTGACCATTAAGTCCTCACAGAAGAACTCCTTCAAGAGTGTTAAGGATTTTGAAGGAGCTTTGAAGATCTGGTGGCTGAGTTTTGAAAGAGAAAGGTCTGGTTGAAGCCTTGTGAGGCTGCCAGCGTTCTTTTGCTGCTTACGGTCATTGCACCGCTGCCTTATAAGGCTACACGTAATATCCCACTATGCACACATTGTCCCCAACTTATACTTAATTAATCCCACAATTAATTAATTATACACACAATTAAATTTCCGGTCTCTAATTATTTAAATCCTGGCGATTAATAAAATCCTCTTATGTCAAAATCATAATTCGTGTAATAAAATACCAGTCTATAATCTCTTTGGGGATACACAATTATTATTATTACACACCGCCGCCACATTATTAAATCCAGAAATTATTTCGGGGTCACGTCCTTCTATATACTAATCCTCTTATTAATATACACAAGTACAACGAAAATTTTCCCGGGTTCGGGTCTACTCACCTACGTTATGAGTTCAACCGCTACCCGAAAATACAGGGCGTTATAGAATTGGTATTTGTTGGTCAAATTGATCCACATCGCTTCCACCACCTTCGGATAAGATTTCGTTGTAGTTTTCGTCTTCTTCTTCGTTGATCTCCGGTTGACCGCACCTTCTCCGCTCCGCTCGTATCCAATCTCTGAATAATACTGCAATTTCCAAGTTGTCTCCGGCTAATGAGTATCTGTGGTCTCCTATTTGATATATACCGGCAGAAAAAATGTTTTCAGACGCAGTTGATGACGCTTGAATGTTCAAAACATCTCGGCCCATCAATGAAAGTGTTGGAAAGGTCTTCTCATTCCCCCTCCAGTATTTCAGCAAGTCTTCATGTCCATCTTCATTGATAACTTCTTGGTACGGTACAGAACCCTGCAAAACAAAAATATCCAGCTCGCTAATTTGGTTAGTAGTAGAAGTACGACCACATATTCTATTTCTGAGGCTTTCATTACTAGCCGCAAAAACATCATGTCTTTTGTGAGGTTGTGTTGAAGATGAAGAAGATGGTATGGAAGCTGGTAAGTTACTAGCATTTTCTTATTGATAAAACCTATATATTTTTTTGCATTGGTCTTCTACGTTAGACAACACTTCTTCTTTAGTTTGTTCAATAGGTGGTGGGTGATTTAGATTTTTGGGACTTGGAGGTGGTAGTACTTCTATACAATCGTAAATAGTTTCAATTAGTGATTTAGTACTGTCTATTTTAATAGTCGGATTTAATACAGAACCAATAATATAAATAGTGGGAATAGGAATAAAATATTTTTTTATTTTGATAAATATTTTTTTAATAGCTGCTATATAAGCTGGGTTTTCCATATATTCACTAAGTAATAAAAATATTAGAGTTATATAAAACAACATAGTTGAAATAGTAGGATAATATATACCGGAAAATTCTTTTGTTGCTTGAAAAAATTTCTCTAAAAATACAATAAGTTCAGAAATTTTTACCCAATCACTATCTACAATCATATCAGCTGGATTTTGATTATGAGAGTTAAAAAATAAAGCTATAGGTTTTCTATAGTCATAAGCAACAAATAGTTGCTCGTATAAAGAATTCCACCTAGTGGATACTTCTTGTGGAATTTTTCTATAAGATAGTCCACAATCGTGACAAGTTTTTTTATATTCTTTTCTTCGTTGTACTTTATTACTTTTAAAAATAAAGTTTATAGCAAATTGTATTTTACTAAGAATGTCTTCAAAAAGTGATAGACCATCCTTTACAATTAAGTTATATATATGGCACGCACATTTTATATGAAAATGATCTGAAAAAGATGGAGTTAAACTATTTTTTAAAATTGTAATTGCGTAATTGTTAGAAGAAGCGTTATCTAATGTAATAGTCATAATTTTATCGGCTATTCCGTAATAATGGCACACTTGATAAATATTATCTGCAATAAAAGTACCAGTGTGCCTATCATCTATATATCTATACGCTAAGATACATTTTTGCATAGACCATTTATAATCTATCCAATGACAAGTTACAGTTAAATAATCATGGCCGTTAGTACTACGACCTATATCAGACGTGATAGATATTTTGACATTAAAATGATATAATGAATAACGTAAATATTGTTGATATTCATGCGCGAATTTAAATACATCTCTCTTAACAGTTGATCTAGGAAAACCGTTAAAAGCAGGATTATATATATCTCTAATGTAATGAATAAAACCGGGAGATGAAGGAAATGAAAAAGGCAAACCCTCCACAACAACTAATTTTGATATTGCTTCCCTGTCTCTATGTTTATTGTATTTAGGGCCTACAATTCCCCCCGTCATAGGGTTAATTTGACCATGTACTTGGTCCGGGACAGTATCAGTATGTGAACCTTGTCCTGATGGAGCGGGCGTTTGCGCACCCGATTTTGAAGCCTGGTATTGGGCATACATAGCTGGATGAGCACTTACTACATGTCTAATTAAACCCCCCGTCCCATCATGACCTTTTCCAGTTTTAAATTTTAAAACATTTTTACAAATTTTACATATAGCTACTTGATTCTCTACGTCCCTATCAAAAAATGTCCATGCATCTGATTTTAATGGTCGTTTTGCTGGACCTCGTCTCATACAAGGGGGAATAGGAGGTATTGCAGTTGAAGGTGCACTAGTGGGTGTGTTGTCATCAACATTAGTGGGTGTATCATCTAGATCATCGTCTAAATTAAAGTCTTCTTGAGTTTCAGAAAATAGCTCCTCGTCTAAATCTAATGGTATTGTAGGAAAATGTTGAGTATCAACAAAATCATCCTGTGTAGGAATAAGATGACTAGAATAAGTACCCTTGCCTTGGTTGCCCCTACTAGAAGAAGCATCATTACCCTTAAACATACCTCTTAATCCTTTCATTTTAATTATGATAATAAATAATTAAAGATAATAAAATTAAGTACGCTAAATAAAATAAACAAACAATAATAATTTAATGAAGGAACGAATGTACCAAACGCCGACGTAACGTCAACGTGTAATCGAGAGGTTGAAAATTGAAACTTTGCTCGATGGAAGATCCTCAAGCTAGTTGCCAACTTCACTCCCAATTCCCAAATAAATAAATAAAATTGAATATTTAGTAAACAATGTAGACTTATAGAGAGATATATTGAGAGATTAGAGAGATTGTAGGAAGATTTGTGAGAAAGATGAAGAGAAAATGAGTTATTTATAGTTGAAAATTGAGTTAAAGTGTAAATATAATAATTTATGAGTTAAAAATAAATATTAAGGGGTACGGGGGGAGGCCAAAAATGGCCGTTGCCCAACGACCAAAATCTAAAATGGTCGTTGGTGCAATGGTTATATTTGCAAAGGAGGGCTCTCGGGCGGGATCGGGGGCTGGCTCGGGACGGGCTCGGGGAGGGGTCGGGGCGGGCTCGGGTCTGGCGGGATGAGACATTGTCCCGTCCCGAGTTCGAGTCCCGCTACCATTTTTTTTTTACTCGGGTCGGGGTGGGACCGGGGCGGGCTCGGGACTGGGTCGGGCCGTCCCGGCCCACTGGCCAGCCTTGCTGAGAAGAAAGAAGTTGGCAGAAATAATATGGATGCTAAGATAGAAAAGAGGAGTGATGAATTTGAATTTTTCTTCTTTTCCATCTATACATTTGTAAAATTTTAATTTACTCATTCGCACGCTCTATGTGATTGAATATATCATACCACATAAGTTTTAGATAAAGTATTGAACTTATGACTCTATTTTTTTTATAAATAAGTTATTATAATTATTATACTATATAACTACTACCTTAATAGCTACATAGTCTAATATTACATAATAATTTTCAAGTAAATCCAAGTAATACTAAAATACTTTATCTACGAGTGTGAATAACTAATTTATAATGTTATGGATGATAAGACAAGTCGAGTAAAAGTTGCAAGCACTTATAATTTGGTAGTAGCTTCTTGGCTCTTTCTTGGGTTTCGTACGTAATTGGAGTGCAAAATCGAATGAGAAAATAAAAATATAGTCGAATATTTCCAAAAATCTCGCCATAGTTGGTTTCGACATTTTCCTACAAAATTCTTACATCAAAGGAATTTATTTCATATTTTTTATTTTAAATACGCATTTATGATGACCCTTGACTTTTGGGGCATTCCATACTAAAATATTTTCTTTTACGAATCGATCTTTTTAAGCCTAAAATAGCTAATCCATTTGTAGTGATTCTTCTATTTTTTGTTATGTTATTTTAAAGAAGAAACAAAAAGGCGTCCAGTACAGATGTTGACTATTAGCGAATATTCTCCGAATATTCTCTGTATATTTTGTAATTATGATAAATGTATATTTAAGGTAACTTAGGATTCTAATTGTATTAGGAATCAACCTTTGTACAGCTATATATATTGTGAATAATGAAAGGAATCTCCAAGGGAAATTATTCTATCTTTCATGGTATCAGAGCCTAAAACCTAAATCCTCATTCCCGGCCGAAATCAGAATTTTTTTTCTGCTTTCACAGAAAAAAAAAATTCTGGTTTCTTCCTCCATATTTCGGCCAAACTAGAAAATTCCCTTCCCTCGACAGGCGGCAACCATGTCTTCCCTCACAAATTTCGTTTCATCCACTGGCACACTTGAAAACCCCTCTCAACGTTCAGTATCTTCTTTTCATCCGGCATTCGCCGTTAACAACATCAAGAATTTTATCCCTATAATTCTTGACCAAGAAGACTGTCAATATTCCATGTGGATGGAACTATTCTACATTCATGCATGTGCATACAACGTGCTCGATCACATTGATGAATCTGTTCCTCGTCCCACCGATGTTACAGACTCAATCTGGCGGCGTCTTGACGCCATCGTCAAACAATGGATCTACGACACCATCTCCAAAGATCTGTTATGCACTATCATGAAAACATGTGCTATGGCACGTGAACTTTGGGTCCGGCTAGAAGAAATCTTTCAGGACAATAAAAATACTCGGGCTGTGTATTTGGAAGAGCAATTCAACAATACCCGCCTCGAGAATTTTAACAACATGTCCGAATATTGTAAGCAACTGAAACTCATAACCGATCAACTATCCAACATCGGGACTTCTGTTTCAGAAACCAAGATGGTGCTTCAACTTGTTGCGGGTTTACCGAAAGGTGAATATGACGCACTCGCAACAATGATTCAACAAGCCGACCCTCTCCCAAGTTTCAACAAGGCACGTTCACAACTATTGTTGGAAGAAACTAGACGTGCTAAACAAGAGGAACATAATCAAAAGGCGTTAGCGGATTGGCGGAGATGACAACACGTGCGGCGGCGGAACCAACCATCACAGTCTATACCAACAAAGAAATTTCACTGTTCGGCTGGTCTCGCCATCGTCCGGCACCACCCCAACAACTCCTCGCCACCCCTACAACCCCCCGAAGTCACCGTAAACCACTTACTGAATCACGCCCATCGGGTCCGTAACTGCTGACCAAAGAACCTCCCAGCCCCGATCCACCGCCACTGCCGTCTCATCGTATGGAGACTCGTGCACAACACGGGATCTTCAAACCCAAGGTTCACTTCAATCTCTACACACAACCCTTATCACCCATTCTAAAAAATCCAAAACTAGCAAAACTGGACCCAAATTGGAATGCGGCCATGTGCGAGGAATTTAACGCTTTAACCAAGCAGAACACTTGGGATTTGGTACCTAGACCCGAAGGTGTGAATATTATTCGGTGTATGTGGCTATTTCGGCACAAGTTCAGAGACAGTGGTGACTTAGAGAGGTATAAGGCAAGACTAGTCGCCAATGTCACTAATCAGCAGGAGGGTATTGATTGTGGTGAGACATTCAGTCCGGTTGTTAAACCGGCCACTATTCGGACTGTTCTCAGTATTGCTATGGGCATGCATTGGCCAATTCATCAGCTTGATGTCAAGAATGCATTCCTTCATGGGGATTTGAAAGAGACTGTGTACATGCATCAGCCTCCTGGCTTTGTTCATTCGGCAGCTCCGCAGTTTGTGTGTCGTCTCAGAAAGTCATTGTATGGACTGAAACAGGCACCCCGCGCTTGGTATGATCGTTTTGCCAGGTATCTTTTGCAGATTGGTTTTGTATGTAGCAGGTGTGATAACTCTTTCTTCACTTTTCACCGAGGTAGCAAGATCAAGCATATTTGCTATTATATGTCGATGACATTGTTCTTCTTGCATCATCCGACGGTTTGAAGAATGAAATCATTGCTCTACTCAAAACTGAATTTGCTATGACCGACTTGGGCAAGCTAAGTTATTTTTGGGTATATCGGTAACTGAATCTGCAGCCACTATGTTCTTATGTCGGCGTAAGTATGCGAGAAGAGATAGTGTCTGAGGGCCAAGATGGCAAATTGTAAAATTATGCCAACTCCGGTGGACTCCAAATCCAAGCTTTCGCCAATGACGGTCGCCGGTTTACGATCCCACTCTATATCTGAGTCTAGCGGTGCTCTTGAAGATCTTACATTCACTAGGCACGATATTACATATGCCGCTCGGCCAGTGTGTCTGTTCATGCACGACCCCGAGAGTCCCATTTTACCGCCCTCAAACGTATTATCGACACGTTAAGGGCACACTAGACTTTGGATTACACTTATACCCCTCCGCTGACCAAGTTACTTGCCTACACGGATGCAGATTGGGCGGGATGCCCGCACACACGCCGCTCCACCTCGCAGTCTTGTGTATTTCTTGGGGATAATCTTATCTCATGGTCCGCCAAGAGGCGTGCCACACTATCCCGCTCGAGTCTTTGAAGGTAATATCGCGGTGTTGCTAATGTAGTTCTTTGAGATCCGTTGGCTCAAATCTTCTTTTAGAGCTCCAGTGTCCACTCCGCAAGGCGTCTATAGTCTATTGTGACAACATATCTGCCATCTATATGTCTCATAATCCGGTCCAACATCACGTGGACTAAGCATATTGAGATGGATATCCACTTTGTGCGAGAGAAGGTTGCCGTGGTCGTCAAAATTTTACACGTGCCTTCCTCTTATCGGTATGCACATCTTCACAAAGGGACTACCGCGACAACTCTTCACCGACTCCGATCCAAATTTTTAGCGTTCGGCCTCCTCCCGCTCCGTCTGAGGGGGAGTATTAGCGAATATTCTTCGAATATTCTCTGTATATTTTGTAATTATGATAGATGTATATTTAAGGTAACTTAGGATTCTAATTGTATTAGGAATCAACCTTTGTACAGCTATATATATTGTGAATAATGAAAGGAATTCCCAAGGGAAATTATTCTATCTTTCATTGACAAGTTTAAGAACTACGAAAAAAGTAATTAAAGATTCAATGCGTAAGGCCTAGTAACAAAAGAACCAAAATAAATGTGGAAATGCCACATAATTGTGTATGTGTATGTGTATGTGTATGTGTATGTGTGTGTGTGTTTTTGGAGTTCATTTTGACTTCGTGGACTAAAGTGGTAGTTAGGAAATGGTTTAATATGAGGAGCAAATCAGAGGAATTTCATTCAGATCATATAATAGATGGTAAGTAATATTTTCACATTTGTCATTTATTGAAATAACTCTTTTTTTATGTATTTTTTTCTGATTTAATGAAAATAAAAATATTGATTTTAATTTTGTGGTTTTTTTAGTGATGGGTGGTAGAGGAGAAAGAAGAAGGAAAAGTTGTTCCGACGACGGGAGTTGCGCCGTCATGCCGGAGGAATTATCCGGTAAGAATCTCCGGTGATCAGAGTAGTTTTCTTAAGGATCCGTTTGGTGGCCCGGAGAATTATTTCCTTATTTTTTTATTTTTTTATTTTATTTAAAAATTAATATTTGACAATAAAATTTTTAAATATTATTCGAAGTTGTATGAATTTGAAAAATATCTAAAATTTTATTTTTATTTTCAATATATTTAAATAACTAAATATATTTATATTTTTTTTGTAAAAAGTATAACTTCTTCTAAATTTTTCCGGTGAAATGTAGCTTTATTTATTACTCGGATTTTCCGTTGATTTGATAGAATCATAAATGGACTGCATGCATCTCTGCCGTTGATTTGATGGATTTTTCATTAATGTGATTTTGACACAAACTATAATCACAGTTTAGTTGGGGGTCTTTTACGGGTAGTTTAATTAGTCTATCCTATTAATGGGCGTAATATTATTTTATAGTCTTTTGTCGTTTGATTTCTGGTGTTATTGTTCTTTAGTGTACTTTATTTATCTTATTTACTTGCGTTATTTACTGTTTTTCTTTTTCAGAATGTTCTATCATTGCTTATTCACTTTTGTTACCATTATTTTCATACTGCTTTAAATTTCTTATCCGGATCTGACTGTTTCTCTTGTTTTGCTTGAGTTTATGCTTTGTCTTGAGCTGATGGTCTTTCGAAAACAGTTGTTCTACCTACCAAGGTAGATGTAAGATCTGCGTACATTCTATGCTTTCTAAACCATACGTTATGAGATTTCACTGAATATGTTAATATTATATCCACGAAAGACAATCGGCCGTCTAACCTTTATATTTTGTCGGTCTGCACCAAAATAGGTTAATCAAGTCGACAAAATGCAAATGTCAACAATTAATATTAGTATCGTCATCTGGTACACGTGATATTATTACGACCTTAGTATACGTCAAGCTATTCCATTGATTCTCTTTGTATAAAAAATTGGCAGGAGTAAATGTTTTGTTTTCAACTTTGTGGACCTTTATATATACTCTTAAAAGCTGATGATGTCATTGGGAGAACCACATCGTCACTATTACGTACTCTTTTCTTCTCAAATTCACATAGCTCTTTTAAAGACCTTGCAGCAAAAACAGGCACTACTAAAAATAGGACCATTACCGACCCAAAAAACCAACCTTTGTAATAAATTTGATGTTTATATATATGTATTACTTTCTAACGGCTCATTTGATACGAGGGATAAAAGATAATAATAAATTTCGAGATTAAATTTGAAATGAGTTTATCCGACGTTTGGTTGGATAAAATTTTGGGATAACTAATTTTGGGATTAATGTTATTTTTATCCCACAATGAGAGTGAATAACAATTTCGGGATAACTAATCTCAGGATAACTTATTACCCATCAAACAAGCCTTAAATGACTGGCCTTCCTTTTCCCACGACCTCTTTTTACCTGCTCCAAAGATTCCAGCTTCCTAGTTGGTTGAAGAAATTGTACGGCCCTTCAAATGGCTGGTCTTTAAATTTTTTACCCTTTAAAATTGAACTTATGCCTAGCGGACATAAGTTCTTTAAGGAGGTGGGTATAAATTATAGAATATTATAATACAAAAATATAAACTTATGTCCGCTAAAAAATTATTTGTTATGAGGATAAAAATTAAAGACTAGCACAATATAGAACATAAATGCAAATGGACCATAGATCAGACGGGCTAGACCAAGTTGAAGTAATTGGGCCTGTGGAGGATTTACGCAATAGCCCAAAAGTGAAACAACCCTGCTAAGAAAGGAAAAATCACAGACCTTGTAAAATGAGTTATCCACCAGGTTAAAGGAACTTTCAGAAGGTAATTAAGGCACTACATCTCTTTCTACATGTTTTTATATTTCATATGATGTTTTTAGTTTCGGTACACCCTTTAAGAAATTCACTTACCCCTGAAAGTAAGAGTTGTTTTTAGTACTAAACTACTCTTGATTAAATAGTACCTCTTTAATATAATTTCTTGGTTATGTGAAAACTCACTATTTAAATAAGGATAAATTTTAAAAAAGAAATTAATACCTTCTTGATTATATCATATTTATTTTGAATAAAAAATAATAACAAAAATATACTACTGAATTGGGTGGAGTAATTGAAAGTATGTATGTCCTAGAAACAATCATTATTAGAGACAAATGTATTTGAACACATTTGTATTATTAATAAGATTAATATTTATGGCAGTTGCAATTATTGAATTATTATTTGATTGTTTGTAATTATTCATTAATGTGCATCCCTTGAGCTTACGTTGTTATTAATAGAGTGAGATATTGATGATAGAGCGTAACTCTAAAATAGCCTCGACTAATGATCATCGAGAATGAGATATCGACGATATGTTATAAGTCGACATGTGGTCTGCATCACATTCTTAGAGAATGTAGTATGTCTCACCTGCTATTAGTAATGGTTACTAGTGATGGACACATGGATACTTTTGAAAAGTATTGGTATACCCTGCTGATAAACTATTTGTTATACATGTCTAAAGTGTTATCAGCGTGAGGGAGATGAAGGTCATTTGAGTTGAGGTCAATACGTACCTTGTTTGCAGAGTAATGTACTTTGACCCTGTCCTAAGCTTAAACTCCGTATAGGATAAGATACGGCTTGTGTTGGGTGCATTATAATGTAAATTAAGGTGGTAGTTGAGTCAAAAATAGGATTCATTCCTCAATTGGATATTCAAGAGAACACTCAACTTCTCAGTGATATTAGGTCGACCAAGTCATTGGCCAATGCAAGAGACATATTTAGAATATGGTCTAGTTGTCGACTAATATGGATGAGATAAAGTGATCAAGCCATTTGGATAGATACATGACAAATCTTAAGCTTGATCGAGTGTGTTGCGAATGAAATGAATTTATCATCTCACATAAAGGTTATGTTTGCTCGATTCATGTAAACGTACTTCATATATTGAGTTCGTCGTACGACGCAGTCTAGGAGTTCCGTATGGACCTTAATTGGATTAGTGTCAATATATGAAGGCCTATAGGGTCACACTATGTCGATTGTCTCTTCGATCTAAGGGTGTATTGAGAAAGTATTAAATATTCAATTTGGAATCGAGATATTTAAATTGATAATAACTATAGGATAAATTTCTATTAGATGGAGATTATTTAATTAAGTCAAAATTGGATTTTGGATTTAATTAGATGTGCTAAATATATAAACGAAAAATGGAAATCGAAATTTGACGTGTGGCACCGCGGCGCCTGACTGGCAGCAGGCCCAGTTCGACTGGGCCACTGCACCTCGATTTTGGGCCAGATTTGAACCCAGTCCAAATCTAAATTTTGACCTAGTTTTTTGCTATAAATATAGTACCTCTCATTTGTTAAAAATACACAAGAATTACACTAATTCTCATAATCAATTCTAGACTTAGAGTCTAGGATAAAACTCTCTCAAACCTCTGCCAAGATTTCCTGGCTTTCTTGACAGAGGAATACACCGTAACATTGTGTTTGCAGTCGAAGGGACATTCACGTGTAATCCCTAAGTAAAGACTCCAGATAATACAACATGTAAGTATTCATGTCTTATGTTACAGGATTTTGATTGTCATATAACCATACCAGAAGAAATTGTTGGGGTAAGTAAGAACAAAATTTTAAACTTCCGTTGTGCCTTACTTATGTGTTTTCTACACAACAAAATCCTATAGTGGTATCAGAGCACAGGTTGGTTCAATGGTTATATAACAATTGAAGCGGCGCCATGGCTCCATGGTGGAGCGTCGCTGCCCTAATGCTTCATTTTTTTAATTCCGGACTTTCTGGACATTAGGCGTTGCGGCCCTAATGCAAGTCGAAGGTTTTGGCCTTACAAGCGTCGCGACTCAATGGTGGAGCATCACGACGCTAATGTATTGCAGAAGTAGAAATTCGGTTTCTGCCTCGCTGGCGCCGCTGCTCTAACGATTAGCGTCGCGACCCCCTCGGTAAAAAAAAAAATTGTTCAGAATGTTTGACCCATGATTATTATTATACAGTATATTTGATAAGTATATTGTTTATGTGTTAAATGATTGTCATTTAAATTACTAGAATAACGTTCGCATATAACTGTCTGGGTAGGTGGCGCCCAGTATTTGTTAAACCGCTTAATATCATGCTTGGGTAGGCGGTACCCAATATGTGCTTAGTCATTTGCATGATAATTAAGATGTTTTGTTGGATATAGCATGCTAGAGTTGATCTTGGTTAAAACCCTGAATTAAAATGTTTCCTAAAATTTAATACAAGTCTCATTTAAAATGAACGCGTCGTCCGTTATAATTGATTGTAGTACAAAATCCTTTTCGGCCAGATGAGTATTTATGCCACAACATTTGCTCAGGACTCAGACTCTTTCATAGATGCATGTTAAATATAGAAGTGAGTGATAAACTTTCATGAGTATTTACACTACAACGTTTGCTCTATTAGGCAAAACTCACTTAGATACATAATTGCAGTCACATAACGGGGTTGACTTGCCAGGCTGTCTTGGCACCACAGTGTCGGACAAGCCGAGGGACGCATATAGATTGTTTAGAATATTCGATGAAACATGAGTTACAAATTGTTTGTAATCGGTTTATAGACCTACCAGGTTGTGTTGTTGAAGTTATTAGCCACAGCAAACGCGGAGATAGCATGAACCTAGATCATGGCCCATTATGACCATATTTGATATGAGTCTGTATTCTTCCATAGGATCGAAGAGTATGTTAAAATAGTGGGAGCTAATTAAACTAAAGGTCATGTTAATTAGTTTACGAATGTGTTCAATAGAAATTATATTAGAGTTTAATTTCAAGTCTATTTATTTCTTCAGTCGTATAAAATGTCGAATCTATCACTGAAAATGCTGGTCGAGACAAACAAATTGACTGAATCAAATTATCCTGACTGATTAAGAAATCTGCGATTGGTGTTAAGATTAGAAAGAATTGAGTATGTGTTAGACACAGTGTTCCCCACAGTCCCTGCTGAAGATTCTGCTGAGTATGCCATGTTTGACAAGATGACTTAACAGAAACATCTAGAAGATCCTACCTCGGCACAATGTGTAATGTTGTCCTTCATGACCTTGGAGTTACAGAGGCAACATGAAAACATGAGCCCCAATGAAATGCTAGAACACTTGAAGAGTCTCTATGACTCACAGTCTCAGACAACGAAGTATGAACTGTTGAGGGACCTTTTCAAGTGTAAGTTGAACGATGAGGGTCAAGTGTCAGCACATGTTCTGAAGATGATTGGGCTGATAGAAAGGTTGGCTTCGATTGGAACAAAGCTGCCTATAAATGTCTCTGTCAACCTGATCATGAATTCATTCCTTAGTTCATTTGAGAATTTCATTGTGAACTTCAATATGAATGGGACCAAGGCAAGTCTTCCAGAGCTTCACAACATGTTAAATACCTTTGAATCGTCTACCTCTAAAGGTAAAGTCGTGCTCATGGTGGGCTCTTCTAGCAAGTTCAAACCCAAGGGTAAGAACATGCAGAAAAAGAATGGTAAGACAGTTAATGCACCTACAATTATGAAACCTAGAAGAGGTGTTCAGAAGAAGGCAAATGTAGCTTTGGATATGTGCCTCAACTGCAAGAAGAAGGGGCATTGGAAGAAGATGGACTGCACAGCTCCAGGAGGAGGCAAAGCACTAGGTGCTCCTGGCTCTAATGGACAAGGTATGTTTGTCATTAAAATAAACATGTCTATAAGTAACTCTCACTGCTGGGTATTAGATACCGCTTGTGGTTCACACATTTGTAATAATGTGCAGGGTCTGATTGACAGCAGAAAGGTTGGACTTTGGGAGGTAGACATGCGCGATTGAAATGGAGCACGGGTGGATACTGAACGTGTGGGAACTTATAAACTAGATTTACCTTCCGGCTTTTGTTTAGAAATAAATAATTGTTATTTTGTTCCCTCATTAACGAGGAATATTGTTTCTATCCTAGTGTTAGACATTGAGGAGTTTTCCTCATTTATTGACAATGACAGTTATGTACTATCTTTTAATGGTTTTGTTTGTGGAAATGTTCCGCTTGTGGATGGATTGTATATTTTAAATTGTAGTCATGAAATTTTCAATATGAAAAATAAATGAGCTAAGATAAGTAATCCAAGAAACCCCACCTCCTTATGGTACTGTAGACTTGGTCACATCAATGAATCAAGGATAACAAGATTAAGAAAGTTAGACTACCTTGAACCATTTGACTTGGAGTCTTATGGTAACTGTGAATCTTGCTTGAGCGGAAAGATGACCAACAAGCCACTTTCTGGGAAAGGGGTGCGAGCCAAAGATGTACTTGAGTTAGTCCATACTGATGTATATGGGCCATTTTCAACTCAAGCTAAGAGAGGCTTCACTTACTTCATCACTTTTACAGATGATTTCACAAGGTTTGGGCATGTGTATCTTATGAAACACAAGTCCGAGACCTTTGAGAAATTCAAGGAGTACAAATCAGAAGTATATAAGCAACTTGAAATAAGTATCAAGACCCTTCGATCAGATCGAGGAGGTGAGTACTTAAGTAAAGAATTTCTGGATTACTTGAAGCTTTATGGAGTCCAATCACAATGGACACCTCCTGGAACGCAACAGATGAATGGTGTTGCTGAAAGGAGAAATTGAACCCTATTAGATATGGTTAGATCCATGATGAGTTTCTCAGCTCTACCAACATATCTTTGGGGCTATGCATTGCAAAGCTCAATTTATATTCTGAACAGGGTTCCTTCAAAATCAGTAGAGAAAACTCCATATGAGATATGGAATGGCAAGAAGCCAGCACTTAAATACATGCGACCCTGGGGGTGCCCTGCATATGTAAAGAAGATGCTTACTGACAAGTTGGAATCTAAAAGTGAGAAATATTATTTTGTGGGGTATCCAAAGGAAACTAAGGGATACTATTTCTATCTTTCTGGAGAACATAAGGTCATTGTTTCTAGAAATACAACTTTTCTTGAAGAAAACTATGTTTACAAGGGACATAGCTGCAATGAGATAGAACTTGAAGAAATTCAAGAACCACAAGATAACACAGAAGTTGAACCCTTGTCGAATGACCTAGACAAGAATTCAGTGGGAGTATCTAGTGAAGATTGGGTACTTAGAGTACCCCCTTCAGCTAGTGGGAGTGTTGTAAGAGATAGTGCATAAATGGAAGGCTATCATACACAACCAATTGAAGATGATATAATAATTGTACATCATTCTATTAAGGGAATACATGAAAATGACATTCCTGAAAGCTCTCAAGGTGATGGATTGTCCAGCATACAAAGACCTTCTCACAATCAGAATGCAACAAACACTAAAACACAGAATAATCAACTCCGTAGGACCACTAGGACTCATCGTCCTCCTGAAAAACTTAATCTTCTTGTTGAAACACACAATGAGATAGATATTTCTGATGACGATGAACCTACAACCTACAGCAAATCCATGTTAGACATTGATTAGCAGAGATGGCAAGAAGCCATGAAATCTGAGATGGACTCGATGTACATAAATCAAGTTTGAAAC
Source organism: Anisodus acutangulus (assembly GCA_029783415.1). Classification (NCBI taxonomy): domain Eukaryota; kingdom Viridiplantae; phylum Streptophyta; class Magnoliopsida; order Solanales; family Solanaceae; genus Anisodus; species Anisodus acutangulus. Next base: position 3,736,397 of record CM056498.1, on the reverse strand, counting down.
TTGGTTGATTTGTCAACAAGGGTTAGACCCATAGGATGCAAATGGGTCTTCAAGGATAAGATTGATGCATATGGCAAGGTACAGACTTATAAGGCAAGATTGGTGGCTAAAGGTTATAATCAATGGCCTGGGTCGATTATGATGAAACTTTTTCACATGTTGCGAAAATTAAGTCCATTCGGATTTTGCTTGCAATAGTCGCAGACTATGATTATGACATTTGGCAAATAGATGTTAAAACTGCTTTTCTCAATGGTAACCTAATTGAGGAGGTATATATGATACAACCTGAGGGTTTTACATCCAAGACTAAGCCCAAGCAGTGTGCAAGCTACAGAAGTCCATTTATGAACTTAAGCAAGCCTCGAGGACTTGGAATATTTGCTTTGACAAAGTAGTCAAATCATTTGACTTTGTTAGAAGAATAGAAGATCCATGTGTTTATAGTAAGCACAAGGAAGAGAGTATTATCTTTATTGTTATATATGTAGATGACATATTAATAATGGGAGATAATAAGGCTCTCATGCAATTAGTCAAGGAATGGTTTTCCAGTACCTTCATGATGAAGGACTTGGGTGAAGCCTGCTACATTCTTGAAATTAGGATCTATAGAGATAGACCTAATAGATTGTTGGGGCTGTCACAGTCCACATACATAGACAAAGTGCTAAGATGATTCTCTATGGAAAACTCCAAGAAGGGAAGTCTTCCTATAGGTCAAGACATCAAGTTATCAACGAATGATAGTCCTTCTACTGTTGCAGAACTTGAACGCATGAAAAGAATCTCATATGCTTCAGCTATAGGATTTATCATGTATGCCATGACCTGTATGAGGCCAGATGTGGCCTATGCACTTAGTATGACTTGCAAATTCAAGTAAAATCCTGGGTAAGAACACTGAAAAGCAGTCAAGAGTATTCTTAAGTATCTTAGACGAACTAAAGAATATTTCTTAGTCTATGGTGGACAAGAGAAGCTACTGTGTACTGGGTACACTGATGCTAGCTTCCAAACAGATCTTGATGATTTCAAATCTCAATCTGGATATGCCTCCATTTTCAATGGCGGGATAGTGAGTTGGAAAAGTTCCAAGCAAGCTAGAACTGCTGATTCGACAACTGAAGCCGAGTACATTGCTGGATCGGAAGCTGGTAAAGAAGGTGTCGCAATATCTGAGTTCCTGAAGGGTCTAGGGGTTGTTCCAAGTGCCACTTGTCCAATAACGATTTATTGTGACAACAGTGATGCGATTGCGGAAGCTAAGGAACCAAGATCAATAAACAGAAACAAGCATGTACCGAGGAATTACCACATACTCATGGAGATGGTGGAAACTAAAGAAATAAGATTAGACTATGTTCCCACAGATGATAATCTAGTTGATTCGTTTACTAAACCATTAAGCTTAGTTAAGCATAATGGTCATTTTGAAAAAAATGGGTATTAGATCGGAGATTGGCTCTAGGCCAAGTGGGAGATTGAAAGTATGTATGTCCTAAAGACAATCATTATTAGGGACAAATGTACTTGAATACATTCGTATTATTAATAAAATTAATATTTATGGCAGTTGCAATTATTGAATTATTATTTGATTGTTTGTAATTATTCATTAATGTGTATTCCTTGAGCTTACGTTGTCATTAATAGAGTGAGATATTGATGATAGAGCGTAACTCTAAAATAGCCTCGACTAATGATCATCGAGAATGAGATATCGATGATATGTTATAAGTCGACGTGTGGTCTGCATCACATTCTTAGAGAATGTAGTATGTCTCACCTGCTACTAGTAACAGTTACTAGTGATAGACACATGAATACTTTTAGAAAGTATTGGTATACTCTGTTGATAAACTATTTGTTATACATGTCTAAAGTGTTATCAGCGTGTGGGAGATGAAGGTCCTTTGACTTGAGGTCAATACGCACCTTATTTGCAGAGTAATGTACTTTGACCCTGTCCTAAGCTTAAACTCCTTATATGATAAGATATGGCTTGTGTTGGGTACATTATAATATAAATTAAGGTGGTAGTTGAGCCAAGAATATGATTCATTCCTCGATTGGATATTCGAGAGAACACTCAACTTTTTCAGTGATATTAGGTCGACCAAGTCATTGGCCAATGCAAGAGACATATTTAGAATATGGTCTAGTTGTCGACTAATATGGATGAGATAAAGTGATCAAGCCATTTGGATAGACACATGTCAAATCCTAAGCTTGATCGAGTATGTCGCGAATGAAATGAATTTATCATCTCACATAAAGGTTATGTTTATTGGATTCATGTAAACGTACTTCATATATTGAGTTCGTCGTACGGCGTAGTCTAGGAGTTCCGTATGGACCTTAATTGGATTACTGTCAATATATGAAGGCCTATAGGGTCACACTATGTCGATTGTCTCTTCGATCTAAGGGTGTATTGAGAAAGTATTAAATATTCGATTTGAAATCGAGATATTTAAATTGATAATAACTATGAGATAAATTTCTATTAGATGGAAATTATTTAATTAAGTCAAAATTGGATTTTGGATTTAATTAGATGTGCTGAATATATAAACGGATACCGAAATTTGACGTGTGGCGCCGCGGCGCAGTTCGACTGAGCCACTGCACCTCGGTTTTGGGCTAGATTTGAGCCCAGTCCAAATCTGAATTTTGACCTAGTTTTTTGCTATATATACAGTACCTCTCATTTGTTAAAAACACACAAGAATTACACTAATTCTCATAATCAATTCTAGACTTAGAGTCTAGGATAAAACTCTCTCAAACATCTGTCAAGATTTCCTGGCTTTCTTGACAGAGGAATACACCGTAGCATTGTGCTTGCAGTCGAAGGGACATTCACGTGTAATCCCTAAGTAAGGATTTATGAACGGCTGCGTCATTATGCCTAGGCCTCAATTCAAGTTTGTTTACCAACAAGCATAAACGCCAATAATTTTCTGAGAATTGACTTGTCAAGTTGCAATAAGGACGAAGTCAAATAAAGAAAAAGTGAAGTAATGGTTTCAGGTTGTGCTTCGTGTATAAAACTATTGCATTCATCTTTTGGTTGCATATTAAATTGCATTTGAGGAATCAAATTAAAATCCAACACCCAAGCAAAATAAATAATGTCAAAGAAAACGTTCTCTATAATTGATGGAAATCCTCCTTCGTGTGCCTGTAAAATCACTCGTCCTATGCAAATGTGTACCGAAAAACTGGCGTTCTTTAATCTGTAACCCTCACTTCGAACGCCTCAAAATCCCCCGTTTTAGCCCTGCAAGTGGCATATTCTTGTACCATTCTTCATTTTTAACCAACCCTTTTCACAAATTTGTGTCTTTTAACCTGCAAATCCAATTTCAGCACCATTCCAAAAGTTTCCTTTAGCACAATATGACTCTCCTAAAATCTTTATCTAGCAGTCTTGCAATGGACTTTTACTTGCTGCACATTTAACAAAAACTTTTACATATTCAACCCTATTACTCAATGTTAAACAGAGCAATATACATGTCATATACACTGAATATACAGCAGTATCACATGTATATCAGTGGACTCCACTAAAGCAGTGAACTAAAGCAGCAGGCAGCAGTGGGCTTGTTGGGCCTCGGCAGTGGGCCTCTCGGCCAGTTCCAACAGAATAGGAGACAATACAATATTGTATATATGGTATATATATTTGTAGTATATTGTAGTGTAAAGGTTACCTTAATTAGTGTTATACACTTACCATAATTGTATAGTTAGAATTATGGTAGAATAAGGATTTAGAAATAGAATAGGAATATGATTCTCCTATTATGGAAATATGTAACTTGTATATATAGCCTTTTAATTAATGAAAATAATCAAGGGGATTATTTCTTTCATGGTTTCAAGAGACTAGGTTTTACAAAAAAATTTCTCTCCCTAAATTTTTTGGACCTTCTCGGCCGAGAACCCCCCCCCCCCCCTTCGGGTTTCTCTCCCAAATTTCGTCTTCCGCTCTAAAAAACACCTCTCTTAAATTTTCCTTCCTTCTTTGTTCTTTCAATATGTCTAAGAACAATTATCACCGTGCCCTCACGGTTTCCAATATCAAGAGATGTATCCCTGTTGTCCTTGAGATGGAAAACGTCCAATATGCGACGTGGGCGGAGTTGTTTAAAATTCACACTATCTCTTATCAAGTTCTTCATCACATCATTCCTCCCGCTAGACCCCTTCCTGCGGAGGATCCTGAGTTTTGGATTACACTTGATGCTACCGTTCTCCGGTGGATCTACGCCACTATTTCGGTGGACCTTCTACAGACGATTATTGAGCCGGATACCACGGCTATGGCTGCATGGAATAGATTGCGTGACATATTCCAAGACAACCAACATTCATGTGTCGTCACATCGAGCAGGAATTCTCTCTCGTTCGAATGGACGAATTTCTAAATGTTTCTGCATATTGCAAGAAACTAAAGGAGTTGGCGGATCAACTCCGTAATGTTGGCGCACCAATAACGAATAATCGTCTAGTTCTACAGTTGGTTGCCGGTCTTTCGGAGGCCTATAATGGGGTTGGAACTCTCCTTCGCCAAAATAACCCTCTTCCTGACTTCTATCAAGCCCGCTCCATGCTTACTTTGGAAAAAGCAGGTTTGGCTAAAAAGGCGGCTACCGGAGCAAGCCCGGTCGTCATGGTGGAGTCTTCTCCTAGTTCTTCGGGTTTTGTGAATAATTCGGGCCAAAACCATAATAATGGTGGCGGCAAGAATAATCGCACGAATAAAAACAAAAACCGCGGGGGCAAACGCGGCGGTTCTGGTGGCGGTTCCAGTGGTCAGCAAGAAGGCGGTGGGTCCCATCCAGGAAACAGTGGCCCACCCCCCTGGGCCCAGCAGTGGGGCTGGGGCAGTGGGCCGTGGGCCAATAGCCCTTACCAACCAAAGAAGAAGTTCCGGCGGTGGTCAGCAACGATCGAGACCAACACTCAGCGGTGGCGGCCCATCGATGGCCCAGCGGCGGGAGCGGCAAATTTGACCCAGCTCTATCATGGTCTGGAATTCTCAGGCCCCGCCCTCCGCAAGCCCATCATGCAGCAGAGCCCACTCAAACTGATATCGAGGCCGCGATGCACACGTTGGGGTTAACTCAACCGGACCCAAATTGGTATATGGACACCGGTGCCACGACTCACATGACTTCCGAATCAGGTACTCTCTCATCTTATTCCAATTTGAGCACCCCTCGAGGGATAATTGTTGGTAATGGCAGTTCTATTCCAATTCTAGGGTATGGTCAGAAAACGTTGTCTTCCCCCAATCCACCCCTGCTCTTGAAAAATACTTTACACGCTCCTAAATTGATTAAAAATTTAGTGTCTGTCCGAAAGTTCACATCTGACAATTCGGTTTCAGTTGAATTTGATCCTTTTGGTTTCTCTGTGAAGGATTTCAAGACGGGGAGCCATCTCATGAGGTGTGATAGTAGGGGGGGTCTGTATCCTATCATGCCTGGTTTCAGTCCATCGAGTCAAGCCTTGCCATCAGCCTTTGCAGCCATCTCTCCTTCCATGTGGCATGCTCGTCTAGGTCATCCGGGATCTTCTATTTTATCAGTTTTAGATAAAAATAGCTTTATTTCCTGTAAGGGTACGAGTCGTACTCCACTTTGTCAGTCTTGTTCATTAGGGAAAATTGTTAAGTTGTCATTTGTAGACTCCAATTCTCATACTTCAATGCCATTTGATATTATTCATAGCGACTTATGGACGTCTCCTATTCTTAGTTCATTGGGTCATCGATATTATGTTCTCTTTTTAGATGATTATTCTAGATTTTTGTGGACTTTTCCAATTGCGAATAAATCACAAGTGTTTTCCGTCTTCATCAAATTTAGAGCGTTCATTCGTACTCAATTCGAAAGAGAAATAAAAAATATTCAATGTGATAATGGGAAAGAGTATGACAATAGGGAGTTTCGGGAATTTTGTGCTAATAATGGGATAAATTTTCATTTTTCGTGTCCTCATACATCTTCACAAAATGGGAAAGCCGAACGCAAAATTCATTCCATAAATAACATTATCCGAACTCTCTTAATCCATGCCTCCATACCTTCATATTTTTGGCATCATGCTCTACAAATGGCCACATATCTTCTTAACATAATTCCTTCTAAAGGTCTGACATATTCTTCCCCCCTCAAAATCCTATTTAATAAGAACCCTTCTTATTCTCATCTTCGGATTTTTGGGTGCTTGTGTTATCCGTTAGTCCCATCCACCACAATTAACAAACTTCAGGCTAGGTCTACCCCGTGTGTATTTTTGGGTTATCCGTCGAATCATCGTGGTTATAAGTGTTTTGATTTATCCTCCAAGAAAATCATAATTAATCGCCATGTCATTTTTGATGAAACCCAATACCCTTTTACGAAAGTTCAAAGTCCCGAGCCTAAGTCGTATAATTTTTTGGATGATCAAATATCCCCGTATATTATTCGGAATTTTTCAGACATTTCCCGCACTAAATCCTCCAATGGCCCATCGCTCACTGGACCCACAGATCGCCAACAACCCCAAAGAATCGAATAGCTCCAAAGAATTGGGCTACCCACCACTCGAACTGGTCCAGACGAGGATTCCAGATTATCGATTTGGGCCAAGAGGCCCACCGCCGCCGATCCGTCCCGAGCCCAGAAAATTCCCAAAATTCCCTCAATTCTTCCTCGAGTCATAGACCGGTCACTCGTAGTCAGCGGGGTATTTTTACACCTAAAAGACATTTTAATTTATATTCTGATGTCTCTAGATCCCCCTTGCCCCGCAATCCTGTGTCCGCATTAAATGACCCTAATTGAAAAATTGCTATGACTGATGAATATAATGCTCTTATTGATAATAAGACGTAGGAGTTGGTGCCCCGTTCATATGGTATTAATGTTATCAGGTCTATGTGGATTTTTGCTCATAAAGAGAATTCATATGGGTCATTTGCTCGACATAAGATGCGACTTGTTGGTGATGGTAAGGCTCAGCAGGTTGGGATAGATTGTGGTGAGACGTTTAGTCCGATGGTCAAACCGGCTACCATTCGCACTGTGCTTAGCTTGGCCCTTTCAAAGACTTGGCCAATTCATTAGTTGGATGTCAAGAATGCTTTCCTACATGGTGATCTCAAGGAAACAGTCTATATGCATCAGCCGTTGGGTTTCAGGGATCCAAACCGTCCTCATCATGTATGTTTGTTGAAGAAGTCCTTATATGGGCTTAAGCAGTCTCCAAGGGCCTGGTACACGAGGTTTGCTGACTTTGTTTCAACTATTGGGTTCACTTACAACAGGTCAGATAATTCCTTATTCATCTACCACCGTGGTTCATCATTGGCCTACATTTTGTTGTATGTGGATGATATCATCTTGATTGTATCATCCGATGCCTTGCGCCAGTCTATCATGGCCATGCTCAGTTCTGAGTTTGCTATGAAAGACTTAGGGCCTTTGAGTTATTTTTTGGGGATTGCCGTCAAACGTCATTCAGGTGGCTTATTTTTGTCTCAACGAAAGTATGCTGCTGAGATCATAGAGAGGGCTGGGATTTCATCATGTAAGTCCACTTCCATGCCAGTTGATGCAAACCCCAAGCTGAGTGCCGCAGCAGGTGCACCATACGAGGACCCGACCCGCTATCGCAGTCTGGCAGAGGCCCTCCAGTATCTTACCTTTACCAGACCGGTTATTACATATGCGGTTCAACAGGTGTGTTTATTCATGCATGATCCCAGAGTTGAGCACATGAATGCAATCAAACGCATCATTCGGTATATTCAGGGGACACTAGACTATGGGTTGCACTTGTATCCTTCATCTACATCCACACTTGTCTCGTACACGGATGCTGATTGGGGTGGTTGTCCCGACACCAGACGGTCGACTTACGCTACAGATGTTCCTTGGCAACAACTTGGTCTCCTGGTCAGCAAAACGACAGGCAACTCTATCACGCTCAAGTGCAGAGGCAGAATATCGAGGGGTAGCGAATGTGGTCTCTGAATCATGTTGGCTACGTAATTTGCTTTTGGAGCTTCATTGTCCCATTCAGAAGGCAACCTTGGTATATTGCGATAACATTAGTGACATCTACCTTTCAGGTAACCCAGTTCAATACCAACGCACCAAGCATATCGAAATGGACATTCACTTTGTCCGTGAAAAGGTTGCAAAGGGTCACGTTCGCGTATGCCATGTCCCATCTCGTTATCAAAATGCAGACATCTTTACAAAGGGTCTACCAGCGGTTCTCTTTGAAGATTTTAGGGACAGTCTCAGCGTTCGAAAACCGCCCGCTATGACTGCGGGGGTGTGTTAAAAAGAGCAATATATATGTGATATACACTGAATATACAGTAGTGTATATCACATGTATATCAGTGGACTCCACTAAAGCAGTGAACTAAAGCAAGTGAAGTGGGCTTGTTGGGCTTGTTGGGCCTCTGAGTGGGCCTCTCGGCGATTCAACATAGGAGACAATACAATATTGTATATATGGTATATATATTTGTAGTATATTGTAGTGTAAAGGTTACCTTAATTAGTGTTATACACTTACCATAATTGTATAGTTAGAATTATGGTAGAATAAGGATTTAGAAATAGAATAGGAATAGGATTCTCCTATTATGGAAATATGTAACTTGTATATATAGCCTTTCAATTAATGAAAATAATCAAGTGGATTATTTCTTTCACTCAATAATTCATCACACTTCCTAGACCATCAGGGGATGTTATCAAGATAAGTTTAACCTTTTATCCGTGGAAATCGTCTCATTATAAAGTTATTTGCCTCCGAATTTCTAAACAGGAACGTGAGAACGACCAGATTGACAATTTGTTTTCTTTATACAACCAATAGTCAACAAATTAGCAGCCAAATTGCTGGCTACGTTCAGTGTGTTTCAGAAGTCTAGGGCAAAATTTCATTCTCCTAAATCACCTTCCGCCGCCCACTTCACCTTGAAATTTGAGAATTCGGCCAACACCTAATTTCTCCCTTATTTTCTTCTCAATCCCTAATTCTCCTCTTGTTTTTTTATCATGTCTTCCTCAACGAACACGTTTCATCCTGCTCTTACAATTTCCAACATCAAGAACCGCATCCCTATTGTTCTTGACATGGAAAACGTCCAATACGTGATTTAGGCAGAATTATTTACACGTTCGCATCAAGTCCTTCATCACATCATCCCATCCGAAACAGGCAAGGAGAAGGTGCTTACCGCCGAGGATGACCCTGCGTTATGGACGACTCTTGGTGCTACAATACTCCAATGGATTTATTCCACTATCTCTACGGACCTATTGCAGACGATTATTGAACCCGACGCCACAGCGATGGAAACTTGGAATAGGGTGCGTGATATATTCCAAGATAACAAAAATTCTCATGTCATCACTCTTGAGCAGTCCATTTCTATTCCAAGTCAAGGGCCCTCTACTCGCAGACCTAAACGATATTTTAATCTCAATTCTAATATCACTAGATCACCCCTACCACGTTACCCAGTGTCTGCCCTTCATGATCCGAATTGGAAAATGGTCATGGATGATGAATATAATGCTCTTATTGAAAATAAGACGTGGGAGTTGGTGCCTCGTCCGCCTGGTGTCAATATTATTCGTTCTATGTGGATTTTTATTCATATAGAAAATTATGACGGTTCTTATGAGAGGCATAAGGCCCGTCTTGTAGGTGATGGTAAAACTCAGCAGGTTGGCGTGGATTATGGAGAGACATTTAGTCTGGTGGTCAAACCGACAACCATTTGGACTGTTCTCAGTCTAGCTCTCTCGAAAGCATGGCCCGTTCATCAACTGGATGTGAAAAATGCTTTCTTACACGGTGATCTCAAGGAGACATTATAAATGTACCAACCCTTGGGTTTCAAGGACCCCGATCATCCTAATCATGTTTGTTTGCTCAAGAAGTACGTGTATGGGCTTAAGCAGGCCCCACGGGCTTGGTATAAGAGATTTGCAAATTATGTGTCTACGATTAGGTTTTCTCACAGCTGATTTGATCATTCTCTGTTCATCTATCGTTGTGGTACTTCTCTGGCATACATTTTGTTATATGTGGATGATATTATATTGACTGCCTCTTCTGATAATCTGCGCAAGTCTATCATGTCCCTTCTCAGTTCGGAATTTGCTATAAAAGACTTGGGGCCCTTGAGTTTGGTATAGTTATCACTCGTCATGCATGTGGTCTATTTTTATCACAGAAGAAGTATACGGTATAGATTATTGAGAGAGCTGGCATGTCATCGTGTAAGTCCTCTTCTACTCCGGTTGATACCAAACCGAAGCTGAGTGCTAATTCTAGCACACCATATGAAGATCCCACCCACTATCGCAGTCTTGCAGGGGCTCTTCAGTACCTTACTTTCACGAGGTCCGATATTACTTATGCATTGCAACATGTGTGTTTATTTATACATAATCCGACGGACGAGCACATGCATGCGCTCAAACACATCATACGGTACATACATGACACACTTGATTATGGATTGCATTTATATCTATCCTCCGTCTCTACTCTCGTGTCTTATACAAATGTTAATTGGGGTGGATGTCCAGATTCCAGACGTTCGATATCTAGTTATTGTATGTTCCTTGGTGATAACTTGGTCTGCAAAAATCCAGGCGGTGCGGAGGTCGAGTATCGAGGGGTATCCAATGTGGTGTTTGAGTCATGTTGACTACATAATCTTCTATTGGAGCTATACTTTCCTATTCAGAAAGATACCTTGGTCTACTGTGATAACGTTAGTGCAGTCTATCTCTCTGAAAATTCGGTCCAACATCAGCGTACTAAACATATCTAGATGGATATTCACTTTGTTCGCGAAAAGGTAGCTCATGGACAAGTACGTGTCTTGCATGTCCCTTCCCGATACCAAATTGCTGACATTTTTACTAAGGGTCTTACCTTGGTTCTGTTTGAAGATTTTAGGGACAGTCTTAGCGTACGACAACCGCCCGCTATGACTGCGGGGTGTGAAAGCCACGGTATGTCACGGTAAAACCGTGTATACCAAGTTTGCCAATTTTATATATAATTTACTATAGTTGTAGAATTCTTGTACAAGTGTAATTATGATATTAGTCTTGTATTAGGAAAAGCTATTAGAATTATAGTAGGAAAATGTAGAGTTATTTTTCATATTTAGATATTTTATATTTGTATATATACCTCTTTATTAATAAAAATAATCAAGCGATTATTCTTTCTCAGGCAGAGAGTAATGTAACTTTTCTGGTACATTAGCTTTCAACCTTGCTCAATGGTGGACAAAAATTTATTCAAGGAATTCAACAAAAGATTGTGTATTATTGCATATATAAGAGCAAAAAAAAAGCATATAAACGAAATACTTTCTCGACAAGCTGAATATATTAGGGAAGCAAAGACATGAAATTAACTGTAAGGCTCGTTATCTCTTTTCTTTGTTCTTACGTTCGGGTGTCTGAAGACTCTGACCAAAGTCTCGTATTGGTAGTTCAAAACTGAAAAAATTGCTAAACTATATATAAGGTGGAGAAGTATTTAACGGTGTGATTTTTTTTAGAAAGATGTACGAGCTTCACCTAAATCGGATAATATTATATAATATTAAAAGTTTATTTAAACAGGTTTAGCCCCCAACATTTTGTTTGGATGGTTGTTACATATTCTTTCATAATATATTGTATCATATTGTATTATATTGACTTGATGAATACAATATTTAGATAAATTGCATCATTTTTCGTCATTTCACAATGTCACGCACTAGCAACCTCAATTATAATCTTAGAATATTACAAAGAAAATGTAGGGTTATTGGGATGGAGTTAATATTTAAAAAAAGTAGGATAAAATTAAATATAATTATTACCTCTTCCGTCTTAGTTTGACTTGACACGAAATTTAAGAAATAACGGAAGACTTTTGAAATGTATGGCCAAAATAAGCCTTGGATATTTGTGTCTGTAAATCATCTCATAAAGTTAGATTGTTTCCAAATATAAAAATATGTCAATCTTTTTTTAAATAAACTAATAAGAAAAGTAAGAGAATCTTTTGGGGACAGAGGGAGTAAATAAAAAGTAAGGGCAAGATCAGATGACAAAAAAAGGTAACAACGCTAAGACACAAAATTGATCTTTACATAAAATAATACATTTCATTATTATATAATAACGGATTTTGACAATACAATGAAATTTAAATAACGATCAAAACTTGATCTTTACATAAAATAATACATTTTTATTATTATATAATGACGGATTACAATACAATTAAACTACAAACATTTTATTTAAAGCAACAATATGATACAATAAAATAGATTAAAAAAAGACATTCAAACAATCTGTTGTATACGTGAAACTATGGCACCACTCAAAAAGTAATAAAACAAACATGTTGCACTGAAAACACAAGTGAATTCTAATCATATTTTCTTAGTACCCAATGATCAAAACACTTGCCAACATTAAATTAAACAAACTATCTTCACTTCTTTTGCTGATGTAGCTTCATAATATGTTTCCATGTCCCTGTGCCACAAAACAGTTGGACAAGAAAGAAAATAAATTCAAAAGGGAATATATGTCTTCTACGTGCAATAAGTAATGGAAAATTTTCAGAAATATATAGTTTAATACAAATATTTGCATTTATAGTCATATTTTCGCTTCAAACGCATAATCAACTTTTTCTTTGCAATGACATTTATATACTATTATAGTAATATTTATACAGCTATATAAGCAATATATCGGCCTAGTATAAAAGAAAATAATAATATATAAAAATGTATAAGAAGTGTATTATATTGTATAACGCATCACTTGCAACTAGACCTGTTCAAAGCTCGGATCGGACCGGGTCAAGTGACTTTTTTTTCTGTTTGTCCGACACTGACCCTGACTTTATTTAATTTTTAGACATTGGCCCTGACCCACCCTACAAAACCCAAAAAATTCCGTCAAGAAAACCCTACACCCAAGATAGAAAAAAGCCCCAAAACCCTATCATTGCTGTATCAAATCGAACCCAGAAATTTACAGTCAAAATAACCACAGCCAAAAGATAAAAATAAGAACTTGGATCGATAAGACCATATAACATAAATGCTACATAAAAAGGTTCAGTAATAAGCATACTAATTCCTTTAAAACCCTAACATTGAAATATATCAAATCGAAAACCCAGAAATATCCAGTAAAAATAACAACTTGGATGGATTAAGACCATATAACATAAATGACACATCGATAGAGATTGAACTTACGGTGCAAGACGGAAGGGGTAGTGGATGAAAGGGAATTGGATGGAGGAGGAGCTTGCTCCTTCATCTCCACGTCTTGAGTCATCTTTGTCTTGCAGAAGAAATCTGGATACACAAACAATGTTCAATTTAGCGAGTCGATGCACACTGCAAACGCTCTTTTTGACCATCTTGCCCATGGCCCTCTTTTATACCTACTCCATTTTTTCTTCATTCAATTTAATATCAAGTCAACCAACAAATTTTATTATAAAGAAGAAAAGAAAAAAAAGGGAGAAAAATGACGTAAAAGAAGCTATTACATAGACCTGGTTGCTAAGAAAGAATGGAACTTACCTATGAAAGGAATGGAACTTACCTATGAAAGGAATGGAAACTTACCTATGAATTGCAGAGACCGGATTGAATTGGAGAGGAGATGGGTGCGGCGGATTGAAGAAATGAAAGGCTATGGCTGCTCAAGGGTTAACCCTTCACTTATACACGCGGGTCGGAGTCGTGTCACTGATCGGGCGGGATAAAAAATTCTGACCCTGGCCCGACCCTATATATGCGCGGGTCCCCGCTTTTTCGAATCAGGTGGCTCACGGGTCAGATATAAGCTGATCCTGATTTTTTCGGGTCAGGTCGAGCGAGTCCCCGGCCCAATGGACAGGTCTACTTGCAACATAGACGAACTTGTTCTGCGATTTTAAGTTGCAATTCTTGTTCAAAAACTATCTAAATCTCCACCAAATGAATTGAACATTTGTAGACAACCACCTTAAGCTATTTCCAACGAGCCTAAACAATATCCGGTCCAATTTTTCACAAAAATCAGATTTAAAATTCAAACGCACTTCTTCAAGCTTCTTAATTCAAGTCTTTTTTATCTGATTGAATGTATCAATTGAACTAACCATTTTCTTTCAGGCCTTTTCCTATTTGCCAATTTTGAATATAATTGTAGTAGAAAACTGTCTTTAGCATTTATCCTTTGGAAAATCTAAGTCACTAGTTTTAATTGGTCCTTTTTTTACTAGTAATTAAACCTCTCATATTGTGTCAGTAATCCATGGACTAGGATCATATATATTTCTAGGAATGTGTTTACCCAAAAAAAAATTATTTCTAAGAATGCAATTATTTGAATTAGTTATAATTCTTTGAAATATCGAAGATCTATGTCTGATTTCTCACTAAATAGAAATATTTAAATTCTAATAATTTTTCTTAAAAAAACTATATATGCCTATGAAGTAAAAGTATGCGGAAGATTAAATAAAATACTAGTTCAAGATTAGATAATTTCATTTCTTCAATTTATTTATTGCACTGCAGGTTGAAAATTCATAAATGAATGAATTTTTTTTAAAGCAATTTACTTTACCCAATGCACATCAAACCTTGGATTTGACAGAAAAATACTTTTGTGGGATTAATAGGAAAAAGGAGTAAAACTGTAAAAGTATGTGTTTCCATTGAGAAATACCCCTTTCGTTTTTTAAGATGTTTGTGTGATTTTGACTTGTCATGAAATTTAAGAAAGTATAGAAGGCTTTTAAATCTTGTGCTTGTTAATTAAAGATATGTTGAATGTATCAAAAAATTATTTAATCTTGTGGTCTTAAATATATCATGTGAAAACTTGAAATTAAAAAGTTGACAAAATAGAAAAGAAATATTCTTTTTAAAATGGACTTGGAAAGTAAGACAAATATTTGAAACAAAGGGAGTATAAAATAAAAAAGAGAGACATTTAGGTTACTAGTGACGATAGCCCGGGCTCAACGTGAATAAAAAGTTGATAAAAAAGAGAAATATTATTTTTAAAATGAATTAGAAAAGTAAGACAAACTTTTGAAACAAAGGGAGTATAAAGAAAAAAGAGAGACATATTTAGGTTATTAGTGATGATAGCCCGAGCTTTGCCCGGGCCCAATGTGAATAAAGTTATATTACTTTATTATACATCCATTATATATAAATTTGTGGTGACAGTACGTACAACGGCCAAAAGTCAAGATTTTATCAGCACAAGGTATAAGATTTGGTGGACTATTACTAATAAGTAAAAGCACATCATGTCTATAGAGAATACCATCTGTTTATAAATATTTAATTTCATATAAAAAATATTATAATATGTTCATTGAACAAATTATAATTCAAGTGACTAAATAAAATTTATTCATAAGTTTAACGGCTATTAATGTATTAAGCCTCAAAGTCTAATAATTATCTAACTACATATACGTCATAATATCATTTTATATTTCAAAATGAAATTGGTGTTCCTTTTACTTTTTGGTCTTCTCCAACATTTATCTTTTAAAGAAATACACCCTATGGTTAAACATTAGTATATAGTTTAATATTTAGAACGTAATAGTTGTAAATTTTGAAGTTTAAGTTATATAAAAATGCAGCGATTTAATTTTCATAAAATTCTCCTGTACAAATAACTGTGCATGGAAGGAACAATTTTTTTTAACTCCCTCAGCATGCTCATCTGATTAAATATTGTAAGTCAGTACTTTCTTGATCTTAATGGGCTGCACTTTAAAATTTATACATTTTAATGGGTAGAACCTTATTGAAAGTCTGGAACATGATTTTAAAGGATGTGATGGAATCCACATGTGCGAGAGGGCTTTCCCGTCAATTCACATGAACGGGAAGCTCCTCTAACTCCCTTCTATTAATAGTAGTAAAGTAATAATAAAATACAGTACCCCCACTGATTATGTCAAATATAATGACGACTCATAAAAAGCCTCATGCACACGTAAGAAAGGTGAGGATCATGATTACCTATTGTTTAGTGCTTGGTTTATTAGAATCGAGAGAAAGCCCAGGAACATCATCGTGTTCGTGATCGGAAGAGGAAGATGATGAAAGTGATAATCATGAACTAGAAATAGTTATCGACTCGTCATTATCAGTGTCCTTATTGAGCAACGGAAGGCTAATAGATAAGTGACCAGTGTAGGATAACTTTGAGCTGCGATTGAGGAAACTTTTAAGCAATTTATGTGTGTTTGTGCTATTATTTTTTACCTTCAACCATAAGTTTAAGAACTAGAACATCTCGGAGCCTTCGGAGAAAACTCCGTACGAGAAATCTCATTTCTCATACGAAGTTTCGATGTCTCCGGCGAACTGATATCAGCGGAGGTAGAGGCTCCCACCGCCGCCGGACGGACCGTCGGGAGTCAGAGGCATGAGTTTTCCGTCAGAGAAAAGTTCATCGGCCGGTGACATATTCACCAGATCTTCGAGTCGAAACTCGAAATTCGTCATTTCGTTGATGGAACTTCTAGATCTATATTGTAAGATTGTATTAATCTCCCTTGGAGAGCATTTTTCATTAATACAAAATATATATAGGTGTACAATATGGAATCCCTCTACAACAGGGATCCTAGTTCTACCATAATTACATAACCCTAAATATGGTAAATACAATAGTGGTACACAAGTGCTAATACACCCCTCTCAGTCGGAGCGGGAAAATGCCGGATGCTAAGACTGGATCTGAAGTTGAGGAATAACTGTCTAGGAAGACCCTTGGTGAATATATCCGCATATTGATATAAAGAAGGCACATGCAATACCTTGACATGACCGAGAGCAACCTTCTCACGAACAAAGTGGATGTCTATCTCAATGTATTTGGTTCGCTGATGTTGAACCGGATTATGAGACAGATATATTATCACAATAAATCAAAGAAGCCTTACGTAATAGACACTGAAGCTCTAAAAGAAGGTTTCGGAGCCAACAGATCTCAGCAACAACATTAGCTACTCCTCTGTATTCTGCTTCTGCACTCTAACGGGATAATGCGGGTTGCCTCTTGGCCGACCAAGAAATAAGATTATCTCCTAAGAACACACAGTAGCCTGAGGTGGAGCGTCACGTGTCCTCACAACCTGCCCAATCAGCATCCATATATGACAATAACTTGTTCGGTGCAGAGGGGTATAGATGCAAACTATAATCAAGTATGCCCTTAACATATCGAATGATACATTTGAGGGCAATAAAGTGAGGCTCCCTAGGGCATGCATAAATAAACATACCTGCTGAACAACATAAGAAATATCAGGCCTGGTGAAAGTGAGGTACTATACTGCACCTGCAAGACTCCTGTAAAGAGTGTGATCTGACACTGGATCACTATCCAAAGCACTAAGCTTTGATCTAGAGTCAACTGAAGTAGCCATGATCTTGCAATTCGCCATTTTAGCCCTGTATACAATCCCATCTGCATACTTACGCTGACAAAGAAACATAGTATTTGCAGATCTAGTCACATAAATTCTCAAAAAATAGATCAACTTCCCCAAGTCAGTCATAACAAATTATGTTTTGAATAGTGTAATGATCTCATTTTTCAACAAATCAGAGGAGGCATTGAGCACAATATCATCAACATAAAATAATAAATACGCAATGCTACTACCTCTATGAAAAATAAATAGAGAATTATCACACTTGCTACACACAAACCCAATCTGTATGATATACTATGCAAAGCGATCATACCACGCTCTAGGGGCCTGTTTGAAGACATAGAGTGACTTACGGAGATGACATATATACTGAGGGGCTGCTGGATGGAAAAAATCAAGTGGTTGATGCATATAAATCGTTTCTTTCAAATCCCCATGTAGAAATGCATTTTTCACATCAAGCTAATGAATAGGCCAGTTCTTACCCATGGCAATGCTCAGAACTGTGCGAATGGTAGCCGGTTTAACAATCGAACTGAACGTCTCACCACAATCAATACCCTTCTACTGATTAGTGACATTGGCCACAAGTCTCGCCTCATACCTCTCTAGATCACCATTGTCTCTGAATTTGTGACGAAAAAACCATATGCATCAGATCACATTCACCCCCTCCGATCTAGAAACCAAATCTCAAATGTGTTGTTTCGTTAAAGCATTAAATTCCTCACACATGGACGCATTCCAATTAGGGTCTAGTTTGGCTAATTTTGGATTTTTGGAAATTGGAGAAATGGTTTGTGTGGATAAGTTAAACTGGACTTTGGGTTTGAAAATTCTATGTTGGGCACGGGTTTCCATTGGGTGCGTCGAGGTAGTGGGTGGTTGGATATTTTTCTGGGTTTGTGGTTGCGGGTCACTGTGGTGGGTTTGCGGTTGGGGTCACTGTTACGGGGACTTGGTTGCGGGTGAGCAGTGTCGGGACAGGGCATCGTGTCTGGTGACGGTGATGATGGGCTCGGTAGGGTCGACGAACTGGGATGAGCGGTGGGGTGTGTGGTGGGTGTTGTTGGGTAGGATATTGGCGGTGGGTTAGGGCTCAAGTGTTGGTGAGTTAGTGGGTTAGTAGTGGTCTGGGTACTAGGTAGGTACGGCTAGGGGTTCTGGTGACGGGTAGTGTGTCGGTATTGGGTTGTGTTCGAGGAAAGACTACTGCCGGTGGTGGTGACACGGTGGTCGTTAGTTTTTTTTGCCAGTGGGTGTTCTGAATGGTGACCGGATTTGACATGGGGATAGAGGGTCGACTGCCACCGGAGGAGGCAGTAACTCGCGGCAGGGACGTGGACGGAGATGGCAGAAGGGAGACAGATATGCGACGACTGAGAAAATAAAGTAGGGTTTAGGTTTTGGCTTTTGATACCATGTAAGATTGTATTAATCTCCATTGGGAGCCTTTCTCATTAATATAAAATATATATAGGTGTACAATGTGAAATTCCTATACAACAAGGATCATAGTTCTACCATAATTACATAACCCTAAATATAGCAAATACAATAGTGGTACAGACGTGATAATAGAAAGGACCATAGTAGATTACTATGAAAAACTACCTAAGTTGTGGGAAGAATTGGCAAAGTACGAATAGATTTCGACTTGCAAGTGCAAAAAGTGCACGTGCAATCTGGGATGATCTTAGAAACCAAAATAGAAGAAGAAAAAGAGCATCTTTTCCTCATGGAATTAGATGAAACAATGTATGGAACGCTGAGATTAAACATACTGGCTCAGGAACCGTTGTCATCATTAAACAAAGTCTACTCGAAGCTAGTGTAAGAATAGCGTGTGGGAGGACTCACACAAAAAATGGTAGAATATAGTGAAATCGTGGCCTTTATTTTACAAGGGAGAAATCGTTACCGTGATCAAGGTGAAGGGAAAAATGATGGTGCATTATGTACACATTGCAAGAGATCCGAACACATTGTGGAATGATGTTCTCAACTCATTGGGTATCCGGAATGGTGGCCAGGAAATAAAAAAGGAGACAGAAAATCCGGAGGAAGAAGACGAGGACAACAACAATAATAACAACATATGAGAGGCCCGAGATCTGGTCGTGTAAGAGGCAACTACTGGACTAACGTCGTTATTGTCAAGGATACACAAGCGGAGATAGAACAGATGAACATAGGCGGGATAAGACCTCACAATCTGAGTGAGGAGATCCAGAAAATGGTGATTCACGTGTTGAATTCACAAGGAATAAATCTGAATGGCAAGATGGATGGTAAGAGTAAAAACGCATCCTGAATTATTGACTCCGGAGCTACAAAACATGTGACAGATAATTTGGAGAAATTGAGCGATCATCGGGACATTCCTGAGTGTCTGATTGAACTTCGGATGGAAGTAGCTCGATGGCTACAAAAGAAGGAACAACCAGGCTGAATGACAAGATATAGTTGAAGATTGTTCTTTATGTTCCGTATTTGACTTGCAATTTAATTTATGTGTTACAATTAGTTGATTATTTAGATTGTGATATAACATTAAATAGAATTATGTGTGTTATACTGGACTCCGCCACGAGAAAGCTGATTGGAAAGGGTGAGCATCGATGTGGACTTTACTATTTTCGAAATATGCCGCAGATACAGGCTATGAAGGCATATGCAGTTGATTGGTTTGATCTTTGGCACACACAGTTGGGTCATCCTTCAGCACAAGTAACAAAGTCTATTCCAGAATTAGGCTTAAAGAAGAATGGTGATAGATTGGATAGAAAATATGATGTATGTCAACGAGTAAAGCAAACGAGAAGTGTTTTTCCTTTAAATGAGAATATTGTTTCGGATACTTTTGAGATGATCCATTGCCATTTATGAACCATTCCTTTTGTGGTGCTTCATAATTTTTTACTATTGTGGATGATCGTTCACGAGCTGTGTGGATCTTTCTCTTAGTTGATAAGAAAGAAGTGTCCCAAACCTTGAAGAATTTCTTCGCTCTTGTGGAAAGGTAGTTCAGAAAAAAGGTAAAGATAGTTAGAAGTGATAACGGAATTGAGTTATGTATGAAGACTTACTTCTTCGAACATGAAATTCTGTTCCAAACATCTTGCACAGGGACACCTCAGCAGAATGGAAGAGTAAAAAAAACATCGTCACATTCTTAGTGTGGCGCAAGCATTGCGATTTCAGGGCCATCTTCCTATTAAATTATGGGGAAAATGCATTTTGACTGCGGGATACTTGATCAATAAAACACCATCTTCGATTTTGAATGGAAAATCTCCTATAAAATTTTATACGGGGAGACGTCTCATTATGATCACTTAAGGGTGCTACAATCACTATGCTATGCACACACAAAGGGAAGAACAAGAGACAAGTTTGAGAGTCGTAGGTGTATCTTCTTGGGATATCCCTACAGACAAAAAGATTGGAGACTGTATGACTTAGAAAATGATGAATATTTAGTCTCAAGAGATGTGGACTTCTACGAGACTAAGTTCCATTTTGCCATAGGAACAGATAACTTGGTCGACAACAAAGAAGTGATCCCGAATGAAACAAAGGACGAAAGGAATCAACACGTTTTGAAGAAGAACATAAAGATAATATAGGTGAGAACAAAGCTCGAATATAAGAAATTCGGACACCGGATACCAAACTTACGAATCATCCAGAATTAGACCGCACAAATGCTAGTCTGAATAATGAAAATGTGGAAGAAGTACAGACGGAAGGTACTCGGGCCAATGAAAATCATTCGGAGGAACAATTTGGTCGAGGTAAACGTCAGATGCGTGACTCATTCGATTACTTGACTACGTTACTGAAATATTCTGGAAAGAAAGTCCATCAACAAGTTCGCCCGATCCTCAACAACCCTTGGGTGCATTTTATCCTTTAGCTCACTATATATCCTATGATAAATTTTCCTCGAAACACCAAAGTTTCCTTGCAGTAATTACCACATGAATTGAACCAAAATCATTCTTGGAGGCTATGAAAAAGGAATGTTGGAGAAAATCCATGCAACAAGAAATACAAGCATTAGAGAATAATGGCACATAGACATTGGAAACATTGTCGTCGGATAATAAAGCACTTGGATGTAGATGGGTGTACAAGATCAAATACAACTCAAACGAAATAATTGAAGGAAATAAAGCTCGGTTGGTCATCTTCGGTAATAAGCAGGAGGAAGGTATTGACTACAATAAAATATTTGCTCCGGTTGCGAAGGTAGTGACCGTTCGGACCTTCTTAGCGGTAGCGACTGCTCAAAATTGGGAGTTGCATCAGATGGATGTTCATGATGCTTTCTTGCATTGAGAACTAGCAGAAAAGTTTATATGAAATTACCATCGAAATTCTGTGTGTCTAGTCTGGGACAAGTATGTTGACTCCGAATTTTTTTGTTATGGGTTGAAACAAGCTTCACGATCCTGGTTTACAAGCTCCACGATGCTAGTTTGCAAAATTGTCAAGTGCCTTGATGAAATATGAATTCAAACAGTCATACTCCGACTATTCTCTCTTCACGATGCACCAGGGAAGTATACAACTTAACGTCTTAGTTTATGTGGATGACTTGATTATCTCCGCAAATGACTATGGTGCCATTGCACGGTTCAAAGACTATCTCCCAGCCTGTTTTTACATAAATGATTTGGATCCCTTGAAGTATTTTCTGAGGGTTGAAGTAGCGCGTGGACCACCCGGATTATTCCTTTATCAACGAAAGTATGCCTTGGATATAATCTCTGAGTTCGGGCTACTAGGAGCAAAACCGATTAGAACTTCCATGGAACAGAATCACAATCTGGCATTGGCCAAAGGGGCTAATTTGAAAGATTCGAAACTCTACCGACGTCTGGTCGGCAGATTGATATACCTCAATCTTACGCGATCGGAGTTGTCCTATTGTGTACATGTTCTGTCCCAATTCATGCACCAACCGAAAAAGCGCACTAAAGAGTTGCCCTCCGGGTGGTAATATACATGAAACAGAACCCTAGGCAAGAAATTGTGTTAAGTAAGGATTGTGATCTCCATTTGTATATGTGGTGGGATGCGGACTGGGCTGGATGTCCGTTGACCCAAATATCGCTCACAGGATGATTTATTTTCCTCGGGAATTCATCGATATCATGGAAAATTAAGAAGTAGCACATTATCTCTCGCTCCTCAGCAGAGGCAAAATACCGTTCAATGGCAATGACGGTTTGTGAATTGAAATGGTTTAAGGGAATCCTACATAGCTTGGGCGGCGAACATAAATCTCTGGTTAAAATGTATTGTGATAGTCAAGCAACATTGTATATTGCACGAAATCCAGTATTTCACGAACGGACTAAACATATTGAAGTTGACTGTCATTATGTCCAGGACGCACTCTAATCAGGTATAATTCTTCCGAGTTATGTGTCAACCAACGAACAATTGGCCGACGTGTTTACAAAGGCTTTGGGCAAATCACAACATGAATATCTATTTGGCGAATTAGGCATTTGAGATCCCCATGCTCCAACTTGAGGGGGTATTGACGGATTGGAAACATAATCTAACTCTAATAGTTTTATAGTAAAATCCTAGTCTAAGTATATTTGGTAAATTATAATTATGATAGTTTTATTAGAATAGTGTTTCCTTGTTAGACTAGGGAAAAGAAGAATTTACCTCTATACAAAGAGGTCATTGTGATGAATGAAAAGCAAGAAAGAATTCTCCCAATATTTTTCTTCTCTCTAAATCTCCATCACCTCTCAAATTTAACAAACTTAATCTCAACAAGTAATATCTATTGTCCAATCATTTCTCAAATTTGTAGGAAGTGGTGTATTTATATTTTTCGAGAGCTAGAATTGTTGATCACTATCTATTACAATATTTCTGTCACAATTTGAAATTCCTTCGGAAAAAGGAAATATTTGTGCAAAATAAGCGTTCTCACCACTTTGAGAGCCAAGTTCAACATTGTCTCATAAAAGCTAACAAAATAAATGAATTATTTTCACCTATATTACGTCAGAGCTTGAAATGAACTAAGCTATCAACTCCACAACTTCTAAGCATCGTGTATTAAACTATTGTATTGACTTTTCGGTTCCATATTGAATTGCATTAGAGGAATCAAATTGAAATCCAACGACGAAACAAAATAAAGAATGTCAAAGGAAACGTTCTCTGCAAGCTCAATGTTTGCAAAAACAAAACAACTTTAAAATGGCCATTTCAATTCCAAAATTATAACACAGAATCAAAATACCAAAGAGCAAAAAGAATATCATAACTAGTCCTTCCATATTTTCTGCAAATGTAATGATTTCTAATGAAGGACTACTGACAGAAATCCTCCTTCGTGTGCCTGTAAAATCTCTCGTCCGATGCAAATGTGTATTGAAAAAATGGCATTCTTTAATTCTAGCCCTCACTTCACGTGCCTCAAAATCCGCCGTTTCAGCCATGCAAGTGGCATATTCTTGTACCATTGTTCATTTTTAACCAACCCTTTTCACAAATTTGTGCCTTTTAGCCTGGAAAATCCAATTCCAAAAGTTCCCTTTTCTACAACATGACTCCTAAAATCTTCATCGTGCAGTCTTGCAATGGACTTTTTCTCTGCCGCACGTTTCATATTCCTTTTACATTTAATGAAAATTACTACGTATTCAACCCGACTACTCAACAATTCATCACTTCCTAAGCCATCAGGGGATGTAATCGGGATGAGTTTAGCCTTTGATCCGTGGAAATCGCCTCATTACATAGTTATCTGCCTCCAAATTTCTGAACTGGAACCTGCAAACCACCAGATATTGAGATTTACTCATCCGAAACTAAGAAATGGAGAGCCTCTGGTTCATCTTTTCCTAGACGTCACGATATAAATTTCAAACACGGACTAATTTACTGGAATGGAGCCATATATGTGTCATGTAACGAACGTTTCAATGTGGAACAAGAGAAGTTCGAAAAATTTCCCATGCCTGATCTCATTAATGGACGAGTCCGGGATGAAGAGGATCACAGGATTGTCTATTTGGGGGAGTCATATGGACATTTGCACTTGATCCAAGTGAATTGCCAGAAACTAACTTTGTACAACATTTACTAGATGAAACAGGATGGTACAGGGTGGTTCTTGAAGTACGAGGTGAATGTTGAAGATGTTGTGTCGGCATTTCCTCGTGTAATTCGATGTTACCTTCAAACAACAGATTTTCATTACTATGCCATGGCTGTGCTTGATGTTGTAAGGGGAGAGAAAGAGGATGATTCATTCTTGGTCTTGCATATTCCTGAAATGGTCATACTACGTTACAATCTAGTGGATAAGTCATTTCATATGCTCTGTGATTTTGATGGTGGTCATAATACAACAACATACCCAGTGAAATCCCACACCATGGAGTCTGGGAACGGTAGAGTGTATACAGACCTTACCTCCACCTTGATAGGTAGAGCGGATGTTTCCGGGAGACCATCAGCTCAAGACAAAGCATAATCACAAGCAAAGCAATCAAAACAAAGCAAGAGTAAAGAGTAAAGCAAGAGAAATGATCAGACTCAGATAAGAAATTAAAACAGTATAAAGTGCATTCGAACAAGAGGGAGCAGTAGCTAACACAACTAAATAAGCTAAAGTAAATACACTAAAGAACACATAGCATCATAAATCAAACTACAGTAGATTATAAAGCAATAATGTGCCTATAAGTGTGATAGGCTAATCGGAACTACAGTAATAACACTACCACTCTGTAAGCATAAGTAGGACTACGCTCGAGTACCTACTACTCTTCTACCCTAATCTGTGTCCTCCACAACCCCCATCTAAGGTCATGTCCTCAGTAAGCTGCACATGCGTCATATCCCGTCTAATAACCTCTCCCCAATACTTCT
The DNA here is from genome assembly GCA_029783415.1 of Anisodus acutangulus. NCBI lineage: Eukaryota > Viridiplantae > Streptophyta > Magnoliopsida > Solanales > Solanaceae > Anisodus > Anisodus acutangulus. The sequence goes on along the minus strand of CM056498.1, from coordinate 3,710,933 downwards.
TCGGCCTACCTCTACCCCTCATGAACTCGTCCATAGCCAACCTCACACCTCCGCACTGGGGCATCTGTGTCTCTCCTCTGCACATGCCCGAACCATCTCAACCTCGCTTTCCGCATCTTATCATCCACCGAAGTCACTCCCACTTTCTCCCGGATATCATCATTGTTAATCCTATCTCTCTTTGTATTCCCACACATCCATCTCAGCATCCTCATCTCCGCAACTTTCATCTTTTGTATGTGCGAAGTCTTGACTGGCCAACACTTCGCCCCATACAACATAGTCGGTCTAACAACCACCCTATAGAACTTGCCTTTAAGTTTTGGTGGCACCATTTGTCGCACAAGACTCCAGATGCGAGCCTCCATTTCATCCACCCTGCCCCAATGCGATGTATGACATCGTCATCAATCTCTCAATTCCCTTGGATAATAGACCCTATGTACTTGAAGCTTTCTTTCTTTGGAATGACCTGAGTACCAAGCTTACCTCCACGCCTGTCTCAGGGTCGCTTTCGATACTGAACTTGCACTCCAAATATTATGTCTTAGTCCTACTTAACCTGAACCCTTTAGACTCCAGAATCTGTCTCCAAACCTCTAGCTTGACGTTCATCACTCCGCTGCAAGTCTCATCAATCAATCAGGACTATGTCATCTGCGAATAACACACCATGTTACCTCCCATTGGATTTGTCGCGTCAGTCCGTCCATCACCAAGGCAAATAGGAATGGGCTAAGAGTTGATCCCTGATGCAGCCCCATCATCATTGAAAAGTGCTCTGAGTCTCCTCCTACTGTTCGTACTCTAGTCTTGGTTCCATCATACATATCCTTAATCGCCCTAGTGTACGCCACATGTACACCTCTGACCTCCAAACATCTTCATAGAACCTCCCTAGGGACTTTGTCGTATGCCTTCTCGAGGTCGATGAAAACCATATGTAAGTCTTTCTTCCTCTCTCTATACTGCTCCACCAACCTCCTAATAAGATGGATGGCTTCTGTGGTCGAACACCCCGGCATGAAACCAAACTGGTTCTCGAAAATAGACGCGTCTCTCCTTACCCTCATCTCTGCTACCCTTTCCTACACTTTCATTGTGTGGCTTAGCAGCTTGATACCCCTATAGTTGTTGCAACTCTGGATATCACATTTGTTCTTGTACAAAGGGATCATTGTACTCCACCTCCATTCTTCGACCATTCTCACCGTCGTAAAAATGACATTAAACAACTCAGTCGACCACTTCAAACCTGTCATGCCTGCACTCCTCTAAAATTCCACTAGGATCTCATCAGGCCCGGTCGCTCGTCCCCTTCGCATCCTGCGAATAACACCCGTAACCTCCTCAACCTCGATGCTTATACAATCCCAAAATCCTCGTGCCTACCAGAATGCTCCAGATCTCCCAGCACAATGTCTCTTTCTCCTTTTTCGTTCAAAAGTTCGTGGAAGTAAGACTGCCACCTCCGCCTAATATGCGCTTCCTCCACCAATACTTTGTCGTCCTCGTCCTTGATGCACCTCACTTGATCAAAGTCACGGTCCCTCCTCTCCCTTGTCTTGGCTAGTTTGTACAACTTTTTATCTCCGCCTTTCTCCTCTAATTCCACATACAGGCGTTCGAAAGTCGCCGTAACCGCTAGTTTTGCCTACTTTCTCGCCATCTTTTACAGTTCCCTATTCGTCCACTTCTCCACCTCATCTCTGCTTTCTACTAATTTCACATACGCCGCTTTCTTCGCTTCCACCTTCTCTTGAACTTCACCATTCCACCACCAGTCCCCTCGATGTCCACCACGATAACACCGCGAGACTCCTAGCACTTCTCTGGCTACCTCACGAATGAAACTGGCCGTCTTGTCCCACATTCCGGTCGCATCTCCACTACTCCCCCAAGCCCCGTTGGCCATCAACCTCTCCCCCCATCTCCTTTACATTAGCCATGGTCAAACTCTCCCATTTGATTCTTAACTTTTCATCCACAATACTTTTCTTCTTCTCCAACTTGATCTCCAAATCCATCACCAAAAGTTTATGTCGGGTTGTAAGATCCTCCTTCGAAATAACCTTACAGTCTTTACAAAGACCTTTGTCAACCTTCCTAAGGAGCAAAAAGTCTATATGAGTCTTAGACACCTACGGAAAGTCACCAAGTGTTCCTCCTTCTTCAGGAATCTAGAATTGGCTAGCACCATCCCACAAGCTCTAGCGAACTCCAAAGTGAGACGTCTCCCCCATTCCTGACCCCGAGTCCAAATCCTCCATGCACGTCATACCACCCTGGAAGTGACCCGATATGTCCATTGAAATCCCCTCCTACAAATAACTTCTCAATGAGTGGTATACCTCCCACCACTTCGTCTAAATCCTCCCAAAAGCGTCTCTTCTCCTCCTCGTCCAAGCCCGCTTGTGGCGCATAAGCACTAATAATATTCATAGTGCACCCTCCAACTACCAACTTAATCGTTATCATCCTGTCATTGACCCTCCTCACCTTTATCACCTGATCCCTTAGTTCGTTGTCTATCAAAATGCCTACCCCATCCCTATACTTCGACCTACCGGAGAACCATAACTTATACCCGTCTACATCTTTAGCCTTAGGTCCTACCCATTTGGTCTCCTGGACACATGCTATATTAATCTTCCTCTTCTTAAGAATCTTAACTAGCTCTATGGCTTTTTCCGTTAAAGTCTCAATATTCCAAGACCCTATTCTCAGCCCCTAGCATCTCCCTTACCCCACTTACCCCGTACCCCTTACCCCCATCCCCGATTGAGAACATGACCCTAGTCTACCATCATTCACCAAAGCCACTAAAGCAAATATAAAATAGTAAACTACTCAAATGTTACCCTAAAATAGGAAGGGATCAAAGTGAAAGCACATATTAACAAGAATTTAGGGTCACGTAGAACCACTACGCCAAGAATGCTACAACTAAAAGCAAGAAAGGTAAATGCAAGAACGTAAAGTCACGAATCAATACAACGAGACGGCAAAATCTTACAACAATAATAAGGACAAAGGATGGATACAGGCAACCGGAGGTACCAACTCCAGTTGAATCAAACTTGTTTGCCGGTGAAAATCATTGTTCCCGGTACTGTTCACCGGTACCGGAAGTACTGTTCACTTAAGTGTTTCACCAAAAAGTCAAGTACTCGTGTATGCCAAGGTACTGTTGTTGCTCGAAGATGCGCGGAGACAGATCTGGTATGGACTGTCAGGGTTCCGGCTATTAAGCGCCGGAAATAGGTCTGGATAAACGTAAAGAAAGAGGAAAAGAAACAAAATACAGAGAATGAGAAATAGGAAATCCGCCGGAAAATCTGTGACCCAGAGAGATGGGAGAAACGTGAGCATTGTTGTGGTAGTTTCCGGCGGTATGGTGTTCGCCGGGGGGAACAAGGGGGTTGCCGGATCAGTGGGAGAGTCGTGCTCCCAAGTCCCAACTCCTGTTTCCGAAAGAACCTCGGCAAAATTCACAATACAATTATAAAAAAAAAAATATTTTATCGGTACCATTATTAGTGGTCATAATAATGGTGGCATTAATGAGGAATTTGATCATGAACTTGCTGTATGTCTGCATTTTAATAGATCAAGCACTTACCAATACATTGAATCAAACTATTGTTGGTAAGTAGATTTGTCTCTTCACGTGAGATATAATTCTCTTATGTTGTAAGACATCAATCAACTATAAGATCTGACACAGGTGAATTGCTGTAGTGTTTATGTTGCAAGTACTTTTTGACTTATTTACCAAGGGATTATTGAATGCGGAACATGAAAACTGCCATTGAGCAAAGCTAATTAACAAAAAAAGGGATTTGAAGAGCTAATAAACTCAGCATACTTTCAGGTTTCAACAATCACAACTTCAAACAATGATGTAACCATCCAAGAACATCACCACTGGCGGAAACTGGATTGCAATAGGAACTCAAACAGGGAAATTGGTCATCGAACCGCCAATGGAGTGAGTAAAAGGAAAATTAGAACATGTAAAACAAATATGCAGGAAGCAACTGAAATACTTATATCATAAGAGATCATTGATCAACTAAGTAGTTCACCTATTTTTCTGAAACAACAGAAGCAGCCATTCTTTGAGATTTTAAAGATACTACTAATCTAAGGAAATTGAAATCAAGCAAATTAACCAAATTTGACATCAAACAACCAAAATTCTTTGTTAAAACCATTAGAGCTCACAATAAAGTCAACACGGACAAGAGAAAAGGCAACACAATATCTAGAATGAACAAAACTTCAGATATTCAACAGGACACAAAATGGTAAAAGGAACAAAAGTTCTTCAAATTATCCAGTATCTAAATCAATCTAAGGGGGAAAAGAAACACGTAAACTCTTCCATCTTCAAAGGTCTTGCACGCTCAAACCTACATATCAAAATATACTCAACAATTAGCAACTATAGAGCAAATAAACTAGCCAAATGAAACAACGTAACTAAAATGTAAGCACCAAAAGATGAGCATTATACCTGGAGGAAGTGACTGCTTCAACTTGTCGGCCTTCTCAAAGTCGGAGACACAGAGTGTGTAGAGGTACTTGGAGCAGCGAACCTTGAACTTAACCATATCCTTGTTCTTCTTGATCTTGACAGACCGTGCATCCTTCCTCCTTGCTGTCAGAAGGAAATCCTTGATCTCGTGGATTTGCTTCGGCTGAAAACATAAAAAGTTCACTCTCAAAAATTAAAAAGATTCATCAAGTAGTCCTAAGCAAGTTACCCTACACAATCACAAAAAATCACTTGGTAATGAACATGAAACATTTGCCTGCCTAACGAGTAAGAACTGATGTATTTAGGAAAAAGCGAGGAAAAAGAAAACAAAGAATCTCATTCATCGAGTCAGAAGCTATAATAAAACGGCAGTTCTTTTACCAATACGGACACTTATGAGCAACTAGAAGATTAGTCACTTCATCAACATTTTCCCCCAACTGCTCAACATATATGAAGAATTTCTAACATATGTACACACAAGAAGAGAATTGAAGAGTTAAGACAAGAACAGTCACTATGCTTGATGGGGTACAAAAAAATAATCCTGAAGAAATCCAGTTACTTCAGTAGAAACTAGAACGGGCTAAAATCCTGGCTTAAATAACACTTCAAGTACCACTAACAAATTCTATTATCTCCACATCACGAACTCAATCCATCAAGATTGTTTCTTCATAACCTAAAAGGGCCAGTGGTGAACAGCATAATGAGCCTGCCCATCTACCCTTGGTAGGGTTCGAACCCATAATGTGCGCCTAACCCACCCATCACCAACTCAATCCATCAAGATTGTTTTTTTTCATAACCTAAAAGGGTCACCAGGAAATGCTATAATGAGTCCACCCCTCTACCCTTTGTAGGGTTCGAACCCATAACGTGCACCTAACCCACCCATCACCAACTCAATCCATCAAGATTGTTTTTTTTCAACAACCTAAAAGGGTCAGTGGCGAACGGTATAATGAGCCCGCCCCTCTACCCTTTGTAGGGTTCAAGAACCCGTAACGAGCACCTAACCCCACCCATCATCACCTAAGCTCTTACCACCTAGACCAAAGCTGGCTCAAGATTAGCTTTTTATTCACAGAAATGTCCCAGAAAATTACTAATTTCAAAAGTAACCACTTCCAAGATAATAGCCATACATGTTATATCTGAAAATTAACACTTAAACAAACCCCAAAAAAAAAAGATAAAAACAAAACCTTTAAACATATAAAACCTAGTAATTATCAATTCATCCCAAAAACTTTTACCTCAAATAACACATACTAAACAAAACAAAACAAAACATTAAAAAACTACAACAAAACATTATTTAATTATCAAAATCATGATACACAAAAAGTATATAATACATTTAATATATTAAAAAATAAAAAATGTAGAAAAATTAGTAATTACCATGATTGGGTCTTCAAACTAGGGTTTGTTGTTGCTGTTCGTGAAAGGAGAAGACAATGGAAAATAAAGAGGCGTTAATGTATAAATGGGATCGCTAAAAAAAACCCTAAATTGTGTAATTTACAATTTTACCCCTAGCCCGAAACCCGAACCGGGACTAGGACCGGCCATTACAGTTAAGAGCCCATCAGGCCCGGAACAATAATCCACCAGAAAATATTTCCTTTTACAGGCCTTACTAGCCGTTGGGCAACAGCCCAAAATTAGTACCTATTTTTAGAAAATTACACTTTAGTCCCTAACCCCAACTATAAATACCCCTAACTAGGGGTGTCCAACTGGGCGGGTTCAGGACGGGGCGGGTCCTGGCAGGACGGGACCCGGCGGGACTGGGGGGGGGAGGTTGGGACCGGTCCTCCGGCGGGACTGGCGGGCGTCGAAAAAGGGGACCGGTCTTGACGGGGCGGGGTCGGGTCAGGATCGGGATTGCCTTTTTTTTTGCACTTAATTTTAAAAAATAATATATATAAACACTTCAATAATTGAATAAGATAGTGTAATAAAAATATATCAATGATGTTTTTGTGCCTCTTATATTATTTAATAGAAATATGATTTTTTTATAATACAATTTCAAAATTGCAACTTTGTGGTGTTGAAAGTTGCAAATCACATAGTAAAATTGCAATTAAAAAATTACATATTTATAAACACCTTTTCTAATTTATTCACAATGTTTTGTGGCTCTTCGGTTGGAATTGGAATTTGTTGGTCAAATTGTTCGACGTCGCTTCCAGTTCCGTCGGACAAGATTTCATTGTAGTTTTCGTCGTCTTCTTCGTTGATCTTCGGTTGACCGCACCTTCTACGCTCCGCTCGTATCCAATCTCTGAATAAAACAGCAATCTCCAAGTTGTCTCCCGCTAATGAGTGTCTGTACTCTCCTATTTGAAATCTTCCGGCAGAAAAAGCGCTTTCAGACGTTGTTGATGACTCTTGAATGTTCAACACATCTCGGACCATCTTTGCTAGTGTCGGAAATGTCTTCTCATTTTCCCTCCAGTATTTAAGCAAGTCTTCACGTCCTTCTTCATTGAGAACTGCTTGATACGGTACAACATACTGCAAAACAAAAACATCAAACTCACTAACTTGATTAGTAGTGGAACCACTAAACATTATATTTCTAAGGCTTTCAATACTAGCCGCAGAAACAGCATGTCTTTTATAAGGCTGTATTGAAGAAAAAGAAGATGGTTTAGAAGTCGGTTGGTTGCTAGCACTTTCTTGGTGGTAATGCGTATATATTTTTTTGCATTTATCGTGTATGCTAGACAAAACTTCTTATTTAGTTGGTTTCTTAGAGAATTTCACATAGTCGCTACTTTTTCAGGAATTTTTCTAAAAGGTAATCCACAATCGTGACAAGTTTTTTTATATTATTTTTTTCTTTGTATTCTATTACTTCTAAAAATAAAGTTTATAGCAAATTGTACTTTATTAAGAATGTCTTCAAAAGTGATAGACCATCATTTACAACGAAGTTATAAATATGGCACGCACATTTTATATGAAAATGATTAGAAAAATATGGAGTTAATAGATTTTTTAAAAGTCTCACATTATAATTATTAGAAGAAGCATTATCTAACGTAACAACCATTATTTTGTCAGTTATACCATAATAATCGCAAATTTGATGAATATTTTATGCAATAAAATTTCCAGTGTATCTATCATCAATATATCTATATGCTAAAATACGTTTTTGCATAGACCAATTATGATCTATCCAATGACATGTTACATTTAAATAATCATGGCCGTTAGTACTACGGCCTATATCAGAAGTGATAGATACTTTGTCAGGAAATTAATATAATGCATAACGTAAATATTGCTGATATTCATGTGCAAATTTAAAAACATCTCTCCTAACAATTGATCTAGGAAAATTGTTAAAAGCAGGATTACACATATCTCTTATGTAAAGAATAAAACCAGGAGAGGAAGGAAATGAAAAAGGCAAACCCTTCACCGCAAACGAATTTTGTTATTGCTTCTCTATCTCTATGTTTATTGTATTTAGGACCTACAATTTCCCCTCGTCGTCGGGTTAATTTGACCCTGTACTTGATCCGGGATACTATGTGAACCTTGTCCCGACTGAGAGCGCATTAACACACGCTACTTTGTAACCTTGTATTCATCTCACCTAGCTTTGTACATGTCTCAATAAACCTCTCGTCCCACCCTGATCTTTTCTCATTTTAAATTTATAAAAAAAAATTACAAATTTTGCATCTAACTGCTTGATTCTCTTGGTCCCTATAAAAAAATTTCATGCAGCCGATTTTAATTTTCGTTGTGTGGGGCTTCATCTCATACTAGGGGGAATAAGAGGCGTTCTAGTTTCAGTTTGAGGTGGACTAGTGGTTGTGTCATCTAGATTAGTGGGTGTGTCATCTAGATTGTCTTTTAAATTAAAGTCTGATTCAGTTGTAGAATATATCTCATCATCTAATGGTATATCATTAAAAAATTCAGTTTCATCTATATGAGTGTAATCAATCAAATCATCCTATCTAGAAATAAGATAACGTCGACTTGTAATCGAGGTTGAAAATTGAAACTTTGCTCGATGGATGATCCTCAAGCTAGTTGCCAATTTCAGTCCCAATTTTTGAACTTTGATACAATTATACAAATGAGCAAATAAAATAAAATATTTAGTAGGCAATATAAATGTAGACTTGTAGAGAGATAGATTGAGAGATTAGAGAAATTGTAGGAAGATTTGTGAGATAAAATGAAGAAAAAATAAGGTATTTATAGTCGAAAAATTGGGTTAAAGTGTAATTATAGTAACTTAGGGGTTATAAATAAATATTAAGGGGTAGGGGGTTTCAGGGGTGGGGCAAAAATGACCGTTGTGCAACGATCATTTTTGCAAAGGGGGTCGGGGACAGGGTCGTGTCGGGATCGGGGCTGGGGAGGGACATGCCTGGGCGGGACGAGCCCAGGTCCCGTCCCGGTTTCAAGTCCTGAAACTGTGTTTTTTTAGGGGGGATCGGGTTGGAACCGGGCCGATCCGGCCCACTGGCTAGCCTTACCCCTGACTAACGTCATTTTTTTCACTCACATTGTTGCTATTAAGATTCAAGTACCAAATATTATTCAGAGCTCTTTATTATTTTTTTTTGTCTCAAAGACCAAATTTCTCGATTATTTCCCGGTGTTTGAAGTTAACAATAGTGGGTTCAATACGTCATTTTGATACACTCGTTCTAACTCTTATATTGCTATTTCAGAATTTTAATTATCGGATTCATTTTACCACCTATTTTTAAATAAATTACACTTTAGTCCCAAACCCCAACTATAAATACCCCTACTAACGTCATTTATTCCACTCACATTCTCTCTTAAACTATTTCTATTATTAAGATTCAAGTAGCAAATATTATTCAGAGTTCTTGATTTGTTTATTTTTGGTCTTAGAGACCAAATTTCTCGATTATTTTCCCGGTGTTTGAAGTTAACAAGAGCGTGTTTATACGTCATTTTGGTACACTCGTTCTAACTCTTATATTACTACTTTCAAATTTTAATTTTCGTACTCATTTTATTATTTTTGGATTTGTTAGTTTTGTTATTTTATTTGCATAATGTCTTCAAATAGAGGTATGTTACGTAAAGGAGGGTGTAAGAATAAAGGTAAGACACAAATTAGTAGTTCTATTAATCAACAATTTCCTCGTAATTCTAACGATGATTGTTCACAATATAGTGACACGTATGCACAACATTGTACACATAAAAATAATCATGAAAGAGAATCTAGTGAGGATGAAGAATCTAAGGATCGTAGTATTAAACAATCGATTGATTTAAGTACTGAAAAATTATTTCATGATAAGAAAATAAATATAGGAATGAAAGGACAATATCGATAGCCAGTGTAACGCCTTTTGACTTTACATCTCGTGGTGCTTTTACTACATATATTAATAGAGTATATAATAATTCTCGTTTTAATGGTATTCTTAGAATTACTTGTAAAAATGATGTTCTGAATTTTTATAGGCAATATCAGAAATACTTATGCTATTTATTTTCACAACTTAATTGTAGAGTTTCTCTTGCGTTTGTTATTGTTCGTGATGTTCATAACTTAGATTATTTAATAGTTATGTGTCATTGGATAGATTCTGATTGGGTAATGGGAAAACATGTTATAGCTTATCGCTATATCGAAGATAAAGATAATGGTCCATTTATTGCTGCATCTATTAAGAATGTTTTAACGTTGTATGGTCTTAATAACAAAATTATGTGTATTTCTTTTAATAATGCTGCTATCAATACTAATATTATTTCGACTTTAGAAATACAATATACCACCTTTGAATGAAATTTTATATGTGAGATGTATATGTGATACTTTTAGTTTAATTGTATGTGAGGGCCTTGATTTTTTTAATTATTATATAACTAAAGTTAGAGGAGCAGTTGTGTTTATTTTTCAAAATAATTCAACAACAAGAATTAGGGAATTTAGGAAAAATTTCAAAGATTACCTATAGATATTGTAACAATGTGGAATTCTTTATACATCATGTTAGATGTTGCATATAAATATAGGAAACCTATATCTGCTACATATAACAATTATATTGAAAAGTCTGCCAATTTTTTAATTGACTCAGATTGGAAAATTGTTGAAGATATTATCAAAATTTTATAAAGCTACTCTAAAATTTATTGGTAGTTGTAGTCCTACTGTTAGTACTATTTTATTCTATATAGCTGACATTGCTTTTTTACTTTCTAAATTTAAGGACAATGAAACTTATAAAGAGGTTATTATTGTGATGAAGGAAAAAATCAAAAAATATTTATTCCTATGCCACCTATTTTTCAATTTGCTACTGTATTAAATCCTGGTAGAAAATTATTTTATGCAGAAGAATTGACAAGTGTATTGTATGAATATTTAGAAATTAAAGAGGGAGAAAAATCAGATTTAGAAACTGCTAAGTCTAGTATATTTTCAAATGCAGAAGCATTATACGATTATTATCATCAATTAATTGTTAGTGATAAATCAAATATTTCTACCTCTAGTTCTACTAAATCTTCTAAAAGAAATTTTTTGATGATGATATGAGAAGTTTTCTTGAAGATTTACATCGTGAATCAAAAGAAAACTTTAACAAGCTTAATTAATTTTTATTTAATGAATGCTAGGGACAGTCAACTTTCTAAAAATGACATTTTGGAATGGTGGAAGGATAACGCATTTGCCGTACTTTCCAAAATGGCTCGGGATGTGCTAAGTGTTCCAGTTTCAACCGTGGCTCAGAGTATTACGCTTTTAGTCAAGAAAGGAAGCAGAACAAAGACAACAACCACTCATTGTCTGGTCCGACATTGGAAGTGCTAGTATGTTATTGGATTAGAACGGAGCGAAGAAAGCAGGACATAGAAGAATATCAATTAGAGGACGAATCACTTGAAGATATCATGGCAATGTCGTCAGACCAAAGCGACGATACCGATGCTAATCAAGATAATCCAATTCCAATTAATCCTTCTCACATTGAGATCAAGGAGATGACAATTTTTTTTAGAAACGTTTGATCATCTTTTATTCATCTATTGTACTTAGAAGTTTCTCTCTTTTTTCTTTTTTACTTCACGAGAGTAGAAACCTCTTAACTCTAGTTGAAGTTTACAAGTTTGAAAGTTCAAAAATGGAAGCACCAACTTTCAATTTGAGTAGTTTAAATTTTAAAGTTATACTTAAATGACATAGAAGACTAATTGAGCCATTGAGTTTTTAAGTTCCAAATTTGTGTTAAAAGACAAAGTTCTAAATCAAAAACTCTTTTTCTGTAGGTAATTTCAATGTTATCTCCAGCCTCATGAAGTTACACATTAAACACACATTAGTAAGAATAATTATCACATACAAATTGGAAGAATTGTTGAAAAGATTCTGTTTAGTGCTAATAGCTTTTCTCCTTTTTTTTTTTCCTGAAAACAGTTCTTGATTTGCTACATGTGGACAAATAAATCAACACAATCTTCAAATGTTTTCCATTACTATCGGAGACCTCTGGTTAAGAGTGAACACAACAAACTTATTTTCCTTGCAATTTGCAAGTAAACAATATATAACTAACCACAACAAACTTATTTTCCTTGCAATTTGCAAGTAACCGAGATATAATGGGAGTCAGTAAACTTATTATCTACAATGTTTTCCAATTGTCAGTAGGCTATATATAATGGGAGTCACTTGCAATGAGCATAAGGGTAGATAGCCACTGAAGTGAACCTCTTAGTTTAACTAACAAATCTGAAAATCAACTAGTTGATAATTGATGTACAGGACTGCGTTTTTAAATAAATAAGAAGTCGATCGAACTGACCATTCTAGGAAAGATTACACTCAACTACAAATTTAATAAAATTGAAAACGCATCTCCTAGTATTAAAAGCATTTTCGATGAACAGCTGAAGGTCCACTCTCATCGTAATCAGCCTTTGTTATGTGCTGGTTTTGAGGGAAGACAACTTTGGCAAGTATAGCACCACCAATCCATGCTGAATATGAAGTCAAGTTCTCTGGCATATATTCTGGAGCCTGCAAGAATAGCAGAAAAAAGGAAACTTAGTAACTGCAAAAGTGAAGTGCCAACTTTTGGAACTCAAGTGGAGCATTAATAAGACAGGGTATGATGGGAGTGGAAAACAAAAGATGTATCCAGCCATTACACATCTAACCATGACAAAGTCAAGAGAAGATAAAACTACCTGATGGATATCTTCTCCATTCAAGAATTTTATCTACAACCACCAACTACCATCCTTTTTTCATATAATCAGCTAAAGGTTACAAGTTTGAGCCTTGCGCTAAGCGAACAAAGGGTGTGTTCGCTATGAAGGGAAATCTTTTCCATGGCAAAACTTTTCTTGGAAAATGTTTTCCAGGAAAATTAGTGGGTTTATCCTAAAAGCATTTGTATATAATCTAGACAAATACTATTGGAGGTGGGGGTAGGGGTGTAGGGTGATGGGGGTGGGGGTGAAGATGAGGTGTGTTGAAAGGTGGAGAGGACACAATCAATGTAAGAATGCCACGTGCGGTACTTGTTTTCCCCGGGTAAGCCATTTCCCTCATTTTTAAGGAATTTATTTTCCTAAAGAAAGCATTTTCCAAACATTTTGACCAGCGGAACATGGGAAAATTGGAAACCGAACACACCCTTAAGTCTAGTATTTAAATGGAGAAGGGTAAAAGAGCGGTCTCATCATCCCCGAGTTTCAAAGGATATGGTGGGCCCAAAGGGTTGGCTCCAGACATATTTCTCGGTCATAAAAAAAATTGAATCCATTTCCCTCTCTAAGTTGGATTTTTCGCAATGACTTGAGCTGACAATCCTAAGTTTGCCATAATGGACTGGTTTTATGATGGAAACATAAAAGTGGTATGGTATTGTGACAAGGAGAACAAATAAGATTGATCATTGCCAAGACGCAAAAAGAACCCAAGCTATCAACCAAGGATTAATAACAAGAAAGATACCTTTACTAGCGAAGGACGAACTGCTGATGAGCAAAGGGTAGCTTCTCTTTGGAATCGTTCCTCAAACCCTACAACCACAAGCAACACAAAAGTTAGCACCATAACAGAAGTTTCCTGCAATATAAGGAAATAGCAGAGCTTCTTTCTTCCTAATGGATTCAATTAATGTGTCCAGGCATAATACAAATTTAAATTACATATATTACACTACTACTTTATCTGCAAGACCCAGGGAACAAGAGAGTATAGACTTTACAGATTGCAGTTCAGGCATGCCCGATCCATCCATGCCCACTGACTGAGTTAGCGTCTCTCGATCCATTTCCCTCTACACCCAACCGATAAGATGAGAGAAATACCTAATCACACCATTATATGAATTTTTCACCTTCATTCACAATATATGTTAGCCTATGTAGTGATGGGGAGGAGGAACAAATTCTACTTCTCTTCAATGTGATACTCCATACTGATCTACCTGCCTACCTCAAGTTACTATTATCATTGTTGTTCTTGTTATTATCAATAAAAGTATAACTACAACAGGAAGCTATGTTGTTTATTATTTTGTCAATACCATCTCTTTTTAATTTGCTAATTACCGTGGTGTCTGGAAGACCTTGCGCACTAGTCGACTGATCCAACGAGCAGTCTTTTACAGACCAAAAGCACAAGTGTCGATGCAAACCTATCCACTGAGGCTGAAGCGGTCGTTTGGTTGTTGCTTAGAGTTATGCAGATATTAGTAATGCAAGGACTAGTTATAAGGAAATCTATGTATTATTTTACGCAAACTTATCCACTGAGGCTGAAGCAGATAGGTTCGCACTAGTGTTGGGGCTGGGATTCCAACCGGGACATTACCAAAACCAAGTTATTACTCCTGTGCCTCAACCATTCAGCCATCCCTTTAGGGACTTATCAATGCTAACTCATCAATAAGTCGGTCAGCTCTTCCCGCTTGTCATTTGGGTCATTTTAGTGTGCAAGCGATAAACTTAAACCAGTAAGAGCAAAACTGAATTTGTGTGCTGGAACATGGAAGAAAAGAAACCATTCACATAAATTCGAGCAAGAAAAGAACTGACTGCCATACAACCAGCATATCAAGTACATCCAACAATATTGAACTACTTGAGATAAAACCAACAAAACAAGGAAAGGACTAAAAAGTTTTAGTAACAAAACAGACGCGCAGAGATACAGAAAAATATGAACATTCGTCAATAATATTCAACTAAACAAAGAGATGAAGACTGACCGGTTATAGTAGCAGTGCCACCACAAAGTACTGTGTTCTCTAGCAGCTGGCGGTGATTTTCAGATGAGACAGACGAAATACTATGAACAAGCTGCTCAACTATTCCATGAGTATCATTACCCAATATAGATGGTTGAAACAATGCCTCTCCAACAGTGTATCTTTCTTTTCCAATTCTGATTACCTAAAGTACAAAAATGAAATGAGAAATCATTCGGACATCAACACACAAGATAAGGATGACAGAACAACAATAAACGAAGGCCAGCAAGAACTTTTTTAATCAATTTGTCTCTTAGTTTGACCGGAGTTCAAGAAAATAAAGACGACTTTTGAATCTTGTGATCTTAAATTAAAGATGTGTATAATGTACCATATTGCCATTTGAATCTTGTGGTCTTAAATATTTCATGTAGGATATTGAGCGTATATAGAAAAAGGTATTCTTTTTTAAACAGATTAAAAAGGAAAGTAAGACAAACAAATTGAAAAGGAGGGAGTAGAAGAAGTTCTAGAAATTAGAGATGTATAATACACGTGCCATATAAGTTGAAAAGTAGTGCACAGAAACCTGGCCATCAGGCAGAGTATGTTTCTCTGCCAGGCATGATTGTTGAATCTTCGCATAGGCAATATCATCATCAGCACAGCATGCATATAGCTCTTTCAATTTTTCAACATCAGAAATATTGAGTTTCACTGTGGGATTTGATTTACTAAGATCATCTGCTAGTAGCTTTGTCAAATCCAAACCCCCAATTTCCAACCTTCTTGATGCTATGTGCTGAACAGCACCCTCGATGACAGGTGCAATATCTAAAAGGTCATAAAAGAGACAGCAGTAAGAACTGCAAGAAATCAACACTGACGAGAGAAGAAACAGAGAAAAGTTAAGCAACATAAACAAAACAGATACAAACAGTTTAACTTTTAGAAGAAAAGAAGCACACATAAAGGGTGTGTTCGGTATGAAGAAAATGTTTTCCAGGAAAATAAGTGTTTCTTACCTATTTTTTTGTGTTTGGTATGTAAGTAAAATTATTATCCTACATGCATTTGTATATAATTCATGCAAATACTATGGGAGGTGGGGTGGGGGTAGGGGTATGGGGTGGTGGGGATGGGGGCTACGGGGGTGGGGGTGGGGGTGAAGATGATGTGTGTTGGGGGGTGGGAGTACACAATCAATGTGGAATGCCACTTGGGAAACTTGTTTTCCCTACTTGACTAGGAAAGTCATTTTTCTCATTTTTACGGAACTTGTTTTCCAAAAATTTTGACCAACGGAATATGGGAAACATACTGAACACATCCAAAGAACTTGAACATTTGTTATAGCAAAATAAGCAAAAGTCATATTTCTTAGCAACCAGGAATAAATCAATTCTCACAGTTCCTTGATCTGAGGCAAGAGAAGAAAATATCATATTATTCTGCCCATTCCATATGAATAGAGGCTACGAGTTTCTTCTTTCTGTCCCTTCATTTGGATGAGGTAACATAAATCTTATAAAACGTAAGCACCAAAAGGTAGTATGAAACCTGTGGTAGCGATGAGTGATAACGATATTTCTCCTACTGCTCAAAATTTCTTAAAAACAAAATCGGGTTACTACTAGAGCTCATATTTAAGGTTAGTGTATTCACTGCTTTTTGTGGATGCAAGTGTGGTGTTGTCCCTAAGTGATATGGTTGAAGCAAGGTTGGAGGGGCCCAGTTGTACAAAAACAAATTCATAAATTAGCAACAACAACAACATACCAATGAAATCCCACAACGTGTGGTCTGGGGAGGGTAAAGTGTACCCAGACCTTAGCTTCACCTTGATAGGTAGAGCGGCTGTTTCCGGGGTTGAAGCAAGGTTGGAGGGGCCCATTTGTACAAAAACAAATTCATAAATTAGCAACAACAACAACAACATACCCAGTGAAATCCCACAACGTGGGGTCTGGGGAGGGTAAAGTGTATACAGACCTTACCTCCACCTCGATAGGTAGAGCGACTGTTTCCGGGAGACCCTCGGCTCAAGACAAAGCATAATCACCACAGGCAAAGCAAAGCAAAGCAAGAGAAATGGTCAGACTCAGACGAGAAATTAAAGCATTATGAACATACAGATAATAAAATTAAATACGTCAGGGTAGTGCATTATAACAACAGGAAGCAGTAGTTAACACATCTAAATAAGATAAACAAATTACACTAAAGAACACATAGTAGCATGAATCAAACTACAGGGGACTATAAAGCACTAATGCGCCTATAAGTGTGATAGACTAATCGAGCCTACAGTAGTAACACTACACTATCATTTTGTAAGCGTAAGTAGGACTACGCTCGACTACCTACTACCCTTCTACTCTAATTCGTGTCATCCACAACCCCTTATCTAAGGTCATGTCCTCAGTAAGTTGCACCTGCGTCATATCCCATCTAATCACCTCTCCCCAATACTTATTCGGCCTACCTCTACCCCTCCTGAACCCGTCCACAACCAACCTCTCACACCTCCGCACTGGGGCATCCGTGTCTCTACTCTGCACATGCCCGAACCATCTCAACCTCGCTTCTCGCATCATATCCTCCACCGAGGCCACACCCACTTTATCCCGGATATCATCGTTTCTAATCTTATCTCTCCTTCTATGCCCACATATCCATCTCAGCATCCTCATCTCCGCAACTCTCCTTTTTTGTATGTGCGAAGTCTTGACTGGCCAACACTCCGCCCCATACAACATAGTCGGTCTAACCACCACCCTATAGAACTTGCCCATAAGTTTGCCCTTAAATTCATAAATTAGCATTAACAGTAATTGGTACAATCTCAAAAAGGCTCAGCTATAAATAGACCAAGAATATGCAGAATATTGATGGGCATATCAACCGTATCCACCACACGCTGGATTATTACCCAGACCTTTTGCTTGAAGCTAATAAAACCAACAATACTACGAAGTTTTTCCAACCAATACTGCAAGCATAACCACATTCTCAAGCCTTTCTGCTCACTTATACTTTGCAACTTGAAGGAAATAGAAACAAAAGTAGGCAGACAATGTTGCTACCTAATGACTACATAAATAGGCTGAATCAGATAAGGGAAGACTAAGTGACAGAAAAAGCAAAGGAACTTCAAATACACGGATGATGAAGGATTATAAGTTTTAAGGTAACGCACATACCAATTTTCCCGTGACCAACATCAACAGTGCAGCCAGATATGCGTCCAACAGCATAGAGCGACAATACTGCCTGCTCTGAGGCATAAAACCCCGAGATGTTAAACGTCTCAAACATCAATTGCACCAATTGTTCCCTAACAGCCTGTTAACACAAAGGAAGTGATATATATTAAATTACATTTCCATACCAATACACAATAAAGACATTAACTTGATGTTGCAGTTAAAAACAATAAGCCAAATCTAGCAGTTGTATACTCAATAACCTCCCCAAAAATAAATACAACAACAACAACATACCCAGTGAAATCCCTCAACGTGGGGTCTGGGGAGGGTAGAATGTACACAGACCTTACCTCTACCTTGGTAGGTAGAGCGGTTGTTTCCGAGAGACCCTCGGCTCAGGACAACCACCCAAAAATAAATAAATTACAGAAACTCTCAAAAAGATTCTTTTATTTTAAAATCAACAACTCACCTTGGGAGTGCAGAGTGGGTCGGTGAACAAAATTTGACCTTCATTTCCAATTTCCCAACCAAGACCAGAATAAAGAACATGGTGCAACAGATCTTCCATGGCATCCCAATCTTTAATGAAACCTCTCTCAATGGGGTCCACAGTCACTTCCTCTTCCTCAACCATGGAACCTTCATCATCTTCAGGAATGCGTTTCATTTGGGTTGGTATTACCTAAACCATACAGTCCCAAAGTAATTAAAAAAAAGTAATAACTACATTACTATACAGTCAAACCTTTCTATCACAATCATCCTTTATAATAACAATTTCACTATAATAGCCATGTTTTATTTAGAACCAAAATATTTCATGTTATGTTATATTATATGTTCTCTATAACATCATTTCGCTATAGCAACTTAAAATTATTGGAACATATGACGTTGTTATAGAGAGAGGTTTGACCGTATTTCCATTTTCAAAACCAAAAATTCACATAAATAGGGTAAAACAGCAAGTAAATAGCAAAAAGATCCAAACTTGAAGCTCTTTGCTTATGGGGTTCTCCTGTACATTGAAAGAGTCAGTACCATATACTACTAGAGCAAGAAAAGAGTAACAAGAAGTTTCCAATTTTCCCATGTTCGGTTGGTAAAAAATTTTGACAAACATTTTCTCTAGAAAAAAGTGTTTCTTAAAAATGAGGAAATGACTTCCCTAGTGAAAGTCAGAGAAACGAGTTCCACAAGTGGCACTCCACATTGACTGTGTCCTCCCCACCCTCCAACACACCTCATCTTCACTCCCACCCCCGTAGCCACCATCCCCCACCACCCCATACCCCTACCCCCACCCCCATAGTATCTGTCTAGATTATATACAAATGCTTTTAGGATAATATTTTTGGCTTACGTACCGAACATAAAAAAAAAGTACGAAATCCACTTATTTTCCTAGAAAGCATTTTCCATAGAGAACACTTTCCTTCGTGAAGAACACACCCACAGTATTACCATCTTAAAACCCAAAAGTTCACACAAACAAATAGCAAGAAAACAGCAGAAAGTTTCAATCTTGAAGCTCTATTTTTATGGGGTTTTCTTATACTTGACTACCATATATTACACCAAAGCTAAAGAAGAGCAACAAACACAGAATTACAATCTTAAAAAGTCCCAAAAATTCACACAAATTGGGGTAAAATAGCAGAAAGTTCCAATCTTGAAAGCTCAATTCTTAAGGGTTTTTCTTATACTTTAGTACCATATATTGCCAAAGCAAAAGAAGAGTAACAAATACGGAATTACTATCTTAAAACCCCAAAAGCTCACACAACTAGGAAAAACAAGTTCCATAAGTTACATTCCAAATTCATTGTCACCTCCCCCACCGAACTCACCCAACCCCCATCCCTTGACCATCCCAACCCCCCCCCACCCCCGAATCCCCACCCCATCCCACCCCCATAGTGTTTTTCTAGATTACATATAAATGCTCTTAAGATAATATTTTTTGCTTACTTACCAAATACTAGAAAATAAGTAAGAAAAACCTACTTGTTTTCTTGGACAATAATTTCCTTCATACCAAACACCCCCCTATTCTTATGGGTTTTTCATATACTTTAGCACCATATATTATCAAAACCTAAAGAAGAGTAACAAATACAGAATTACAATCTTAAAATCCAAAAAATTCACACAAATTGGGGTAAAATAGCAGAAAGTTCCAATCTTGAAGCTCTATTCTTATGGGTTTTTCTTATACTCTTAGTTACCATATATTACCAAAGCAACAGAAGAGCAACAAATACAGAATTACAATCATTAAACCTAAATATTCACACAAATTGAGGTAAAATAGCATAAAGTTCCAATCTTGAAACTCTATTTTTATGGGTTTTTCTTATACTTAGTACCATATATTACCAAAGTTACCAAAAAGAGAAGGCAAAAAATTCACACAAATTGGGCCAAAATGACAAGTAAATAGAATAAAGTTCCAATCTTGAAGCTATTTTCTTCTGGGTTTTTCTTATTTCACATTGTAGAAACCTTATTACCCTTATAAAACTCCAAAATTTCAAGAAAACAGTAGAAATATCCAAATTTGAACATTTTTTTTTTGTGGGGTTTCTTTGTTTTTTGAGTTTGGAAAAGGTAAAGTAAAGTAAGTACCATAGAAGGAGTTTGATCGGGAACGGCAAAACCAGCTTTGAGGAATTTAGTACCAGCGTCCACTACTACTGCCTCCATTCTTGAAAATATATTTCTCTCTTCCTTTGACTGGTAAGGAAAATTGAATTAGGCTCTATTCCCACCTCTTTTCTTCCCCTTTTCATCTTTTTCACTTTACATTTTTGGTTTTTATATTTTTCCAGGGGCTTTTGGTATGAGTTCTTTTTTGGGTTGTGGCACTTTTGGTCTTCTAATTACAAATTTTGTGTTTGATATAATAGAAATATATTTCGTTTAAGTTAGTAATTAAAAGAGAGAAAAACTTTAGATGTTAGACCAAAGTAATTTTCCTTTATATTACAACTTAAATCACTTTATTATTTATTTTCTCTAACCGGTATATATAAATTATACACGATTATCACTAATTATATATATATCAAGTTAATATTAATGCTTATTATATAGAGTTATACACGAAGGAGAGCATTGGAGCAATATTAAAGTTGTCTAGTGTGACTTAGAGATCACAAGTTCGAGCCGTGAAATTAGCGACTTATACTTGTCTCGTGTGACTTAGAGATCACAGGTTCGAGCCGTAAAATTAGCGACTTATACTTGCTTTAGGATAAATTTGCCTACATGATGCCTTTTTGATATGTAACCCTTCCTCGAAAGTCAGACCTTGTGTAAGCACACTATACTTTATGCACCAAGTTCATTTTATTATAAAGAGATATTTGTATTCACCATATAAGTAACATGATTATATATTTAAAGAAAAAATTGACATCGCCAATGCATAAGATTTGAGCTCTACTATATATTATTGTAAAATTTTAATGCTAAAGATAGCACAAAAAATAATACTCCTTCATAATGTATCTTACACCTGGTAGGATTACCATATGTTTCCTACCTTGTACCAAATGCAGTCACTGTTTGCTATGACAAGAATATTTTCCTAGAACAATATTTCCTCAAAAGGAAATATTTTTCCGTGTTGGATCATCATGAATTCTGGAAAATGAAGAAAAAAAGATTCAAGGAAACTATTTTTCACCTTATTGGTACTAACTTCTGTCACTTGTAGGAATAGTTAATCTTTTGAGGTCAAGTGATATATTGAAAGGAGATTGTATATTAATTAACTATATTTTCCTGATATAATTTATTCATTAATTCGAGGTAAACGTCAAATATCTGTATTGTGTATGTGTTGCTTCTAGTTCGAGCAGTTATATGCATCAACTTGGCAATCATGAAACTATATACCAAGAATGAGAATTTGTTATTTAGTATATTAATTAAACTGACTAAATTGAATGTTATTCCAATTATTCATTGAAAAACAGTAAGTTGAGTTGCTAAATTAACTGTTCTAGGAATAGTAAAAGACATTGGACCAACTTGAGATCATTACATGAAATGAAGTAATTTTAGTACAAAGGTAAGATAACATGCATCAATCAGATACAAATATTACTTAAAGTTGATTACAAAAGATAAGCCACATTTTTCATATGTAACCAGAAATGTGGCTCCACCCTTAACTAGGGTTTCCGACTTCGAGCTTTGGGAATGGATAAATCTCTAATAGGGGCGCTTCCCCTCTTAAAAGGCCTATGCGATACGAATCAGGGCGAATGTGTTCCGAATACCAAAAGATTATACAAAAAAACATATGTAAAATATCCTCAATTTTTTATGCTCGAGAAGTTTCAGCTTATTTACCGTAGTTCAAAAAACATGTACATATATAATAAGTTGCCTCATTTCTCTACCCTAACAAAGCTCATAGTGAAAAATAATTACAGGTTTCCATTTACATTTCAAGAGAGGAAATCAAAAGACTTATTTGGGCAGAAGCAAAACTGGATTGCTGCTTATTTACAATTATTTATCAGCTGTACAGAAAGAATGTCTTCAGTTCTTCAAATTTGGATTGCCTCGAGAAGAATTCAACGATAAAGCCACGTGTTTCTCTGAAGGAAAAAAACTATGCAAGGATAGTTAGAAATGGCTAAAGAATATGTACCATGAAACATTGTAAGTATATCAAGAGAATTTTACTAAACAAGGGTACTAACCTCCTGTCGCGATGAGCTTCTCAACACGAGACACAATGTGTTTTCCGTAAGTGAATTTCTTAAGGGCAGTAAGGTGTATCCTAATGCGAGAAAGAATTAGTTCGCGGCTCTGATCATCACATGTCTCAAGAACCTTTTGCACAACATAGTTTCCAAAGGGATCCTTCATCATAGCCTACATTGGAAAAAATTAAAGTGATCATGGTTGAACTTTACTGATAAACCTGGAAGGGAAGAAACGGGGCGATGGAAAAAAGGACGAGAAAGGACAACAATTGTGATTAACAAATTAAGCAAATATCTTTTCCAACCTCGTTATGTGTTTCGATTACTAAGTTAAGGATTGAAGGACTACATAGTCCACCAATTCTATTTTCAGTTTCAATAGGCTACACAAAATTAATGTCATTGTCATGATGACTTAGATTTCCATCATAAGAACAAATACATTACAACTTCTCCTGGAGGTACCAGTTAGCTCTCCAGGTGATGGTGTTTGTACTGATTCATATTGTTGCTAAGGTGTTCTCTTCACGACTACATAATTATCAGGATTCTAACTGTTTTATAGTCAACGAAGTGAATTTTCATCGCACTAAGTAATCTTTCTGATAGAATTGGATATAATATTTAGTCATAATTATGTATATTTTGTATATGGTAGATGTATATTTAGTCATTACTTACCGTAATTCTAGCCTAAGATTATGCTTGTATTGTGAGTATATTTACTATCCCTTTGAAATGAAATAATCAAGAAAGATATTTCTTACAAAATATACATAATTATGACTAAATATTCTATCATATTCTATCACTTTCATGTGCAAAAGCAAAGCAAGAATTCAGCACACTGCTTTCCTAGATAAATACATGTGCATGTATGTAGAACGCGCACTAACACATGCACAAATAACGGATAACATCTTGTTCTTTTTTCGCTTTTCAGCTTTCCTTTCAAATGCAGAATAGAATGGTGCAAAATCTGCGAAAATAAGGAATAGTCACGGACCTGTAGAGGCTCGTTTTCTTGTGTCGAACCAAGCATATCATTCACCAGAATTTGACGCTGCTCTGGAGTTGCAAAAATCAAGCACTTCTCTACGACATTAGAAGCATACTTGTGCTGACTCATCTTTACAATTTGTCCAGTAAGTTTGCCTATTATATCAGACCTCTCATGTGGTTTACCATGTTGGAGTACATGCTAACCAAGTAAGAAAAAGACCGAAATAAGGACCAAGAACAGAACAGCAACTTATAATACAAAAATCAATGAATTCCACATCGTCTACTGCAGACATTTAGCAGCATCAAGAAGTTCAAAAATGAAAACTAGTACCCTTGTAAACAGCAGTTGCGAAAGTATCCATTAATCATTTAAGCAGAAAAGTAGAATTTAATTATCACTAAATATTCAGCCAACTAAAGGATATTAATGAAGATTCCAGGACACAAAATCAGCTAAAGTCGAGCATATCAGACGTTTTATCAAGCACTTGCCAGTCTTTTGCAACTCAAATTTGTTTCAAATACAAGGAAAATGGGAGTTGCATTTACGCTAATATCTCCTTTAAAAAGGTTGTCTTATCTTATATAGTAGTTTTTTTATGAAAGAGTAACAAGGATGAAACGGTAATGCAAGCAAAGTTCATATGGAAGTGGAACTAGTACTCTTTAAAGTTGATTTTCTTTATCAGTATTCTAGTTATTTACAGGTACCAAGATAGAAAAGAAATGGAACTAAAATTGTTCATTTCACTAAAGATTGCTACTGATGCAAATCCGCTAGGCACAAAGAATTACATGGATTGAAATATGATGATAGGATCATACAAAGACCGGAGTAAGGCATACATTACTTCCGCTTACGCTTTCCCTAAGACCCTAACAATTCAAGCACAAATTTCTCATCTTTACGAACATTCTTTAAAGCCAAGTAAAAACTTAAAGAGAGAGATGACTTCAACAAAAACAGAAATGCCAGCAACACCATACCCTTCCCGTATTGCAAGAAGGTAAACTAAGTATTTTGAATTCATGTACCAATTGCATTTTCTTACTGCAACAGAACATAACAACGCAAAAAATCAACTTATAAAAGATAAGAAGCGGAAATTTTCTCCATTTCAATATGTTGATGTTGGGTTTGGTGTTGTAACATTTGACCCAACATATTCCCTGAAGTACTATTGTTAACTATAAAAAATGTTGGGACAAATGTCACAATATTCGGACCAACATTTCCTCATAACAGTTTTGCATTACTTCACGTTAAACAGTAATACTTTTACTGTGAGGTAAAAACGACTTAGACATGTGAATTAGGAGCTGTGTAAAATGTGGGAGAACGAGTCAAAACTTGGGGAAGAAGTCGCGTGAAGATCAAATCAAAGTTGTTGAGATTTCGACTCCATGATCTTCTCAAACAAACACACAAGCTACCCATCTTTCCCTCAACCTCCTCAATTGATCGATGAGCCTTTTAAGGAAGACTCTCTACTATAAATAGAGAGGCTACAAGAGTGAATCGATATCCAGAAACAAATTGCAAAAATATGAAGAGAGCTCTCGAGAATTCATATCAGAAAACTGGATCGCAAGTGTTGCCTGAGCGTGTCGACAACATTCTGTCCAACATTATAATTGCTGCTTAGATTCTAGATTTGTTATGTATTGAAGCAATTATAATGAGATGTTGTCTATGTCTATTTAGGTAGATTTTTCAGACAGAAGACATCTGCGACTTCAATATTTTAATTCCGTTTGTTTTATTTTGTAAGATTATAAAAGAAGGAATGTGTTCAATTGTATATAAATATATACAATACTTTCGATCATTGACCGCCATAGGTTATATAATATATATAACATATAACCTATGTAAATATTAAACCTTTGTGCTCTTTAAATTTCCGCTGCATTGCTCTTTAAAGTTTTCTGTTTTTACTAAAGTGTTAGTCACTAGTGTCGGACGACATTGTCGCCGACATTCGGAAACTGAATTGGCATTCGAGTTAGTTTGTTTCCAATTTATTTTTATTATTCCATAGCATACCCGGACCTCACAAGTGGTATTAGAGCCGACACTTAACATAATAAGTGCTTGGTCCTGTTATTTAAAGCTATGGATCCGACAAATCCTACTATTGGTAGACTTCTCATTTTAGATGGTTCAAACTATGCCTATTGGAAGATTCGCCTACGTTCTCACATCAAATCAATTGATGTTAGGGCACGGATATCTATAACCAATGGGTATGTTGTTTCAATGTTGCCGCCGGATGAGGAAGATGACATTCTTGTTAAACCTGAATCCGAATGGACGGTGGAAGAAACCAATAATGCTAGCTTTAACGAAAAGGTCTTAAATGCAATTTTTGGATGGGTTGATCTATACATGTTCGAGCTCATTCAAAACTGCCCCACGGCTAAGGATGCATGAGATACTTTACAAATTCATTGTGAAGGTAACTCAAGTGTTCATTGATGTTCATGAGCAAATATGAATGTTTAAGGATGGAAGAAACGGATGATATTAAATCTTATTTTGAAAAGTTGATTGACATCTCTAATGAATGTCAAGTGCTTGGTGAATCGTTAACCAACACTCAACTTGTTGAAAAAGCTCTCCGTTCTCTTCCTGAAAAAAATCAATTTAAAAATTTGTGTCATTGAAGAAGCTCACAATATTGCCACAATGGACCTTCATACTTTGATGAGAATTCTCAAAACCTATGAGATGAACATTGAGAATCAAAGGAAACTATATAAAGCAAAAATGTGGCACTCCAAGTTCAATCCTCGGAGAATCAAATCGAAGAAGATGATGAGAATCTTGAAGAAATTGGTGAAGGTGCTAATGTTGCCTTACTCACTCGAAAATACAATTTGATGGCGAGGAAGTTCAACAATTAGAGAAATCAATCTAAACCTAAACAACATCAAAACCAAGGCTTCAATCAAAAGCCCACCAAGTTCCTTCCAAGTACTCAAAAAGGAAGTCCACTAAGGAGAACCAATTTATATCGCACCAAATTTGACCCCAAACAAATCAAGTTTGTGCAATGTCATGCATGCTCAGGTTGGGTCATTATGCTAACGAATGTGCAAACACTCATAGAAAATTTGGTAAGAATATGTGGGTCTTGCTTAGTGATGATGAAGGAGAAGATGAAGGAGATCGAGAAGTCGAATCACAAGCAATGCTGGCCACTGTTTACGAACAGTCTTTGTCTGATAATGAAGATGTCGTCTGTAATGTTGCCTCAGATGTCACGACATTTGCTCCAACATCAGCAACAATAACTGCATCCCAGCAACATCCGAAGGTACATATTCTTTAACTATCCTGATGTTAATTGTTTTAGTGGTTTTATTACTAGTGGTGAGGCTAAGTGTATGGATCAAGTTGAATTCAAATATGATATGATTAATGAATTGCAAAGTATTTATAAATCCTTAATCATAGAATTCAAACAACTTGACAAAAAGGTAAAAAATTTAACTCGTGAGAATGTAGATCTAAAAGACACAATGACCCGATTAGAGGTTGCAATTACCAAAAAAGATACATAATTTGGTAAGATTCGTGCAAAACTGGATTTAGCCTAAGCAACCTTCCGTAAGCTCAACTCAGGGACTTCAAAATTGAATGAGATATTCAGCTTTAGTAAACCTTCACATGCAGGTATTGGGTACGATAACTCTCTTAAAACCTTGTGCTCTAATCTCTTTGATACAAACGAGAAAATGTGTTTTGTTAAAGAAAAAAGATTGAATAATAGGTTCTCATATATGTCAAAGAATATGAAGTTTGTATGTCATCACTGTAACTCCCTTAGACACTTAAAACAGTACTGTTTCAAACTTCAAGATTCTGTGAGCAAAATGTTGCCTAAAAGGTTGTCCAACCTTTCAGATAACATTCGAAGCAACATTTCTGAGTCAAAAGGTAAAAAATGTTTTTAAAAATGTGGGTTCCCAAAAAGGATGTAACTTATAATGTGGCAATAACTTCATTAAGAACTAACATTTCAGGTTCTTGGTACTTTGATAGTGGATGTTTTCGTCACATGACAGGTACAAAAGGTTTTCTAAAGAAATATGAGTCATTCAACGGAGGAAATATGACTTATGGAGGTGGTAGTATAAGCAAAATAATTGGAAAAGGGATCTTGGATGTTCCTGGATTTCCAGCTTTAAGAAATGTCTTACACGTTGAGGGTTTAATGGATAATTTAATTAGTATTAGTCAACTGTGTGATGACAATCTTGAGGTAAAGGTTAACAAGAATGCCTGTGAAGTTACGAATGAAGTTAATGAATGTGTCATGACAGGTACTAGAACATGTGATAATTGCTATCTTGTTGCAAGCCAAGAAACATGCAATAATGTCAAGATCGATGACACAACATTATGGCATCAAAGATTGGGGCATGTCAACTACCGCAACTTAAAAAAA
Source organism: Anisodus acutangulus (assembly GCA_029783415.1). NCBI lineage: Eukaryota > Viridiplantae > Streptophyta > Magnoliopsida > Solanales > Solanaceae > Anisodus > Anisodus acutangulus. The sequence goes on along the minus strand of CM056498.1, from coordinate 3,682,751 downwards.
TTGGTCTCATATGAAGCGGTTAGAGGCTTACCCAATCTTAGACATAAAGGTAAAACTGTCTGTGAAGATTGTCTAAAAGGTAAGCAAACCCGTATTTCCCATAATGTTGTTCAAAATGACGGACAACATTCAGGTACGTCTCACTGTTTTCAATTATTGCACATGGATCTTATGGGTCCAATTGAGGTAGACAGTTTATGAGGCATGAGGTATTCCTATATGTTAGTAGATGATTTTTCTAGATATTCATGGATATATTTCTTGAAAGAAAAATCATAAACTTTTGACATGTTTAAAATTCTGCACTCTAGAATTAGGAACTTGTTCTATTCTCCTATTTTTCGGATTAGATCCGACCATGAAAAAGAATTTGAAAACAGCTTATTCATAAAATTTTGTGAGAAAAAAAGAATTTTCCATGAGTTTTTCGCTCCCAAAACTCCTCAACAGAATGGGGTAAGAGAAAGGAAGAATAGAACATTGCAAGAAATGACTAGAGTCATGCTTAGTTCTAAAAAATTGTCAAAATATTTTTGGGTTGAAGCCTTGAATACTGCTAATCACATCGCCAATAGAGTCTATTTCAGGCGTAGAATAAGAATGACACCCTATGAGCTAATTAATGGAAAGAAACCTAACTTGCGGAACTTTTATGTTTTTGGGTGCACTTGTTACATCTTAAATGATAGAGATCATTTGACAAAGTTTGATTCTAAGAGCGACAAAGGAATTTTTGTCGGCTATTCACAAAATAGTCACACTTATCGAGTATACAATCTAAGGACCAAAACTATACAAGAGTCTGTAAATGTTATTTTTTATGATTTCTCTGATCTTACAGGAAATACAACTTAAAATAACACTATAGTTTCATTGGAAAATGTGCAGACTGCTGAAGAACCAGATGTTGCCCCAAATGTTATCACATTCGAAGCAACATCTAAACCTAAACCAGAGATCACAGAGGGTGTGGATGAGGAGTCAAATGCTGAATTTCTAAATCAAGTTCGAAGGGACCCCTCATCAAGGATTAAGAAGAATTATCTCACATGTCAGGTGATAAGGGGAGTTTTTGAGGGAATTAGAACAAGATGGAAAGAACCACTCAATTACAGAGACATGGTAAGGTATGTGTGTATGTCTATCATATACCAAAAGGTTAGTCTTTCTTGTTTTATATCTACTTTAGAACCAAAAAATGTTTTGGAAGCACTTAAAGATGATTTTTGGATTCAAGCAATGCAAGAAGAGCTTGAACAATTCTCTCGAAATGAAATCTGGGACTTAGTTCCACGTCCAAGTAATACAAATATAATTGGAACTAACTGGTTTTTTAAAAATAAATCAGATGAATCGGGAACTATTGTTAGAAACAAAGCCCGTCTAGTTGCACAAGGCTATACTCAGGTTGAAGGAATCGATTATGACGAAACCTTTGCACCTGTGGCTAGAATTGAATCAATTAGACTTCTTCTTGCCATTGCCTGCTTTCTAAAAATTACTTTACACCAAATGGATGTAAAAAGTGCATTCTTAAATAGTTATCTAGATAAGAAAGTCTATGTTGAACAACCAAAAGGATTTGAAGATCCTTACCATCCACACTATGTATATAAGCTCAAAAAGGCTTTTTATGGGTTGAAACAAGCCCCTTGTGCATGGTATGGTCGTCTAACTAACTTCTTGAATTTGGTTTTAACCGTGGTGAAGTTGATCGTACTTTATTCATTAAACGTCACATTGTAGATATTATTATTGTTCAAATCTACGTAGATAACATAGTTTTTGGTTCGACCTCACAGTCTTATCTAAAGTCATTTGTTGAATCTATGTCATCAACTTTTGAAATGAGCATGATTGAGGAACTAACTTTTTTCTTAGGCTTGCAGATTAAGCAAAGTGAAGATGGAATTTTCATTTCACAAAGTAAATATGCCAAGAATCTAGTCAAGAGGTTTGGGTTGGAAAATGCTAAACAGATGAAAACTCCAATGGGGTTTTCGCAAAAGATATGTAAGGACAATGTTGGTGAAAATGTCAACCCAACATTGTATCGATCTATGATAGGTAGCCTTCTCTATCTCACTGTTAGTCTCCCAGATATTATGTTTAGTGTTTGTGTTTGTGGCCGTTTTCAAGCCTATCCCAAAATTTTCCACTTAAATGCCGTAAAACGTATCATTAGATATGTTGCCGGCACATGTGAGTTAGGAATTTAGTATTCTAAAGACACTAATCATTATTTAATAGGGTATAGCGACTCGAATTGGGCTGGAGATGTAAATGATAGAAAGAGTACAAGTGGAGGATGTTTTTATCTTGGCAATAATCATGTTTCTCGGTATAGTCGTAAACAAAACTGTGTCTCACTTTCAAAAAATGATTCTGAATATGTAGCAGCTGGAAGTTGTTGCTCACAATTACTATGGCTACGACACATGTTAGACGACTATTGTTTTTCAAGTAACATCTTAGTTTTGTACTGTGATAATTTAAGTGCTATAAATATTTCCAAAAATCCAGTTCAGCACTCACGTACAAAACATATTGATATTAGACATCACTTTTTAAGAGATTTAGTCGAAAAACAGCTAGTTCAAATTGAACATGTTGACATTATTCATCAACTAGCTGACATTTTTACAAAAGCTTTGGACCATGAGAGATTTTCTAGTTTGAAGAAATCTCTTGGTCTCTGTAATCTCTAAAAAGGCATTTTTGGTGAATGTCGGCCGAAACGTTCTCTAACATTTCGGGTGACATTTACCTATGTAACATCATAAACTGATTATTGTTGTTGTATAGTGCATTAATTGTGGTCACACAAGCATGATCCTTCAGTAAGAACATGATTCCAAAGTGATACCGTTCTCTGTGATGATATATCTAATTATGTATATCATAAAAAAGAGTATCAAAGTAAGGCAAAGCCTTAACAAATGATTGGCAACTGTGCTAAATGGGTAAAGCCCTTGAAAAGATATCGTTCCTATTCTATAGGAGTATCGAGTGCTTCAAAAGAAATTTTGAGAATACTAAATAAGTATTCTTATTTTTTACACGAAAAATAATTTTGTATGTGTTTTATGATTAGACCAAGGACACGATGAAAAAATGTTACATTGGTCTAGTTGTTAAACTCATAAAAATACATATAAAATATGTCTTGATTTGTTTCCAAAATGAAAAGTTCTTGCGAGATCATAATACTTGTGTTGTCCAAAATGTTGCCAACATTGCCGTTGATATTTTCAGATTATGATATTTGTTGGAATGTTGTTCTTAACTGATTCCAGAAAAATCAAAATTTTCTCCCTATTTGTATGCCTTAATTTAATAGGAATCTTTAAAACCTTAAAATGTTAAGATTAAATTCCTACCGTGATGCCTATCAATTTATCCCAAATTTTTAGGTGTAAGTTATTGGATAAATATCTAACTTCTAAAACTAAGGATTTTGTTTTAGAAATTTTTTTTTGCCTTGTAAAAATACTCATTTTATTTGCTATTTTCTTTCATTTCTTTCATCTCAGATTTTTGAAAAACAATCACATCACAAATCTCAGTAAAACCCTACCTAACCGATGGAAGCTTAATCATTTCAAACCTCATCGACTTGCAAAAACCCTAAATCCTCAAAATTCTCTCAAAACTCACCGATGGAAACCTCCGTAATGTCAACACCTATGTCGACCAACACACCCAGCAACACTCCCATGAACATCAGTCCACCTCAACAACTAAGAACATCTTCTTCTACACACCTGCCTGGAAACAAGTGTACTGCCATAGTTCTCAGAGGTGATGAGGAACCTCTTGATATAAGTTACCCCGGGGATGACAATAATCCCATAGATGTAGATGTTACATCAGATTATTCGACCCTAGGTAAAAGACCCAATTCCTCCTCCTTTCCTACTCGTAGATCGAGTAGAGTGTTCGAAAGAACTGTCCAACAGGAGCCTATTACCAAGAAGTCCAGATCTGAAACTACTGTACTTGCTTGCTCAAGCAGTGACACTGAAGATATGGACTTTGAGCTGTCCTCTGAAGAAACTGAAGAAGAACCCACTGCCTCCGTTCCTCAAAGTGTGTCTCAAGACGAGGAAATTCCTGATGATACCTCACTGACAAGATTCTATCCCAGAGGAATTCCTAGTCGCACTAAATCAGATGTAGCCCAAAATGTTGTCGACGATGCTGTAACATCTCAAGCAACATTTCAGCAAACGTCAGAAGAGACACCAACATCATCCTCCTCCAGCAAAATCGAATATGACTCTGATAATGAGGTGAATGCTTTTTCAGAAAAGTTCTATTCCAAAGCTAAATTTGATAAATGAGATTGGTTTAAGAATAGAGTTATCAGGGCTGAAAAAGTGTTAGATATAGCCTCGTGTTCAGAATATGGTTTGGTTGAGTTCCTAAATGATAGAAAGCTACTCAAAACTATAATTGAGAAAGAACCATTCATTGATGAAGTAATTAGGTTGTTCTATACAAAATTGAATTCTAGTATAGAAAATGCCTCCTCTAAGAAATTTGGGAAGGTATACCTCTATACCAAAATTTATAAGTTCACACCCTTAATTATTAATCAATATTTGGGAATTGAGCCTGAAGAAAGAAGTAGCACTACAGAAAGAGCAACAGAGAATAGGGATGAGATAATTGAATACCTCACTAGAGGTATAATGAAGAAATGGATCCCTCGATGCCCGGCTTCCAAATTAAACTGCCTTGTTCTCCACCATCCATAAGATTGCCATTCACAATTGGCTCCCTTCACTAAATGAGTCAATTGTGACAACTGATCAAGCCTCACTGTTGTTCAAAATTGGAAAAGGATTAAAAGTTGACTTAGGAAGTATGATTTTCTATCAAGTAGCCAATTTGGCAGAAAAATAGTCTACCTTAATCCTTCCCTTTCCCTCTCTGATCTACCAAATTCTAATTACCCAAGGCTTTGAGCCTAGAAGAGAGGATATATTAGGAAAAGTTAGGTGTATTCAGTTAACAAGACAATTTTGAAAAGAAAAGAAAGAGTCATTGACCTACCTTGGAAAAAAGAAACAGAAAGGGAAAATGTTGCCAAAAATGTTCCCAACATTCAGGGCAACACTGGCCCAAGGCAGTTTACACTATCTACAAATTGGTTTGTGGAGCAAATTACAAAAATCAGCCTACAAATTGCTGAGGTTGATACTGCCAAAGATGTCTTGGTTCAAGCCAGAGACCATTTCCTGCTTTTGTTTTCTTCACAAAAAAATGGGAGATTATTCTATACAGGGGGAGCAGAGAGAAGAGGCACCAGGTACGAGTGGAGAAGTTGTTGCTGCTGAAGAAGCTGTGGATGCTTCCATGCAGAGAGAAGAGGTTGTTGGAAGGAATGCCTTGCTGACGAGGCTGAGGTTGAAGGCAGAAGCTGAAGCTTTTATGCAAAGGGTCGAAGCTGAAGCTGCTAGGCAGAGGCAGGAGCAAGATGAGGTTATGCGAGAAGCAAGCTGATGTTATGCAGAGGTAGATAGTTGTTAGAAGTTGTTACTAATGCATAATAAGCAAGGGAGAAACTACTGCTGTCGGGAATGATTATTAGTTAATGAATGTGTTTTTTTTTGTTTTGGTTTGGCTATTTGGTGATGTGGATGGTTACCTTGACAATGATCTAATAATTTTTTTTGGATGACATATATGCTGATATTATTTCTTCTAATCCTATAAGAATGGTGTATACATGTTTGCTTGTATGACATCACAGGTTAAGGGGGAACATGACTGTAATCATAGATGTTGGACAACATCTATGACAGTGTCTTAAGTCATTTACATAGGTTATAATGGGTTTTGTGAAGAAAGGTAAAAAGGGAGAGATTGTTGATGTTAGGTTTGGTGTTGTAACATTTGACCCACAATATTCCCTGAAGTACTGTTGTTAACTATAAAAAATGTTGGGACAAATGTCACAACATTCAGACCAACATTTCCTCATAACAGTTTTGTCTTACTTCACGTTAAACAATAATATTTTTACTGTGAGGTAAAAATGACTTAGACATGTGAATTAGGAGCTGTGTAAAATGTGGGAGAATGAGTCAAAACTTGGGGAAGAAGTCGCGTGAAGATCAAATCAAAGTTGTTGAGAATTTGACTCCATGATCTTCTCAAACAAACACACAAGCTGCCCATCTTTCCCTCAACCTTCTCAACTGATCGATGAGCCTTTGAAGGAAGACTCTCTACTATAAATAGAGAGGCTACAAGAGTGAATCGATATCCAGAAACATATTGCAAAAATATCAAGAGAGCTCTCGAGAATTCATATCAGAAAACTGGACCGCAAGTGCTACCTGAGCGTGTCGACAACATTCTGTCCAACATTATAATTGTTGCTTAAATTCTAGATTTGTTATGTATTGAAGCAATTATAATGAGATGTTTTCTATGTCTATTTAGGTGGATTTTTCAGGCATAAGTCATCTGCGACTTCAATATTTTAATTCCTTTTGTTTTATTTTGTAAAATTGTAAAAGAAGGAATTTGTTCAATTGTATATAAATATATACAATACTTTCGGTCATTGATCGTCATATGTTATATAATATATATAACATATAACCTATGTAAATATTAAACCTTTGTGTTCTTTAAATTTCCGCTGCATTGCTCTTTAAAGTTTTCTGTTTTTACTAAAGTGTTGTCACTGGTGCCGGACGACATTGTCGCCGACATTCGAAAACTGAATTGGCATTTGAGTTAGTTTGTTTTCAGTTTGTCTTTATTGTTCCATAGCATACCCGGACCTCACACAATACATTCAGAATCATTTAATTAGTGAAGCAACGATGTCAAGTAATGATGAAATCAAGATGAAAATGTCTTAATTAAGTCGATTACCTGAATGACATAGTTTCCATATTGATCCAGCACTAGAGTATCGACAGCCTGCACTATTTCATCCATGATAATCTTTTGTGTCTCCGGGTTGTTGCAGTACTCGAGGACTCTCTGACAATGAACAGATCCAAAGTGATTGAGGGTACTCGACACATCAAAACAAAGAACCGAAAAAGAAGCCAGATCGTTACCTGAATGACACGACATCCATAAGGATGTGTGGATAGAGACACAACATGCCCGAAGAAGGAAGCTACAATAAAGTGAATTCGATCTTGAGGTACATACTCTATGCACTTCTGAATAACATGATTACCATTCTGATCACGAACACATTTCATCACATAGCCATCTAGTTCTGTAGCCATTTGCTTCTGCAATTCCACATCAAAGACCTCCAAAGCCTGTGCTCATCACAATATGTTTCGTTCCATAATCAAGAAAAATGGGACAAAAGGATGAACCATTAAGCAAGGATATAATACTCAATAAAGTATTAAGCAATTTTAGTGTTATAGAATGGGTAAAGTTCAATTACTTTAATGCGATAAAAAAATAGTTTTTTGACTTTGCTATGATAGTTAGTAATAGTGGTGGAGCCATGATTTTCATTAAAGGTGTTCAGATTATGAAGAAGCGAGCACACAGAGAAGCCAGGGAATTCAACATCTACTATATATACATAAAAAATAATTTTAACCTTGTAAATACAGACGGTGTAATTTTCCGCGGAAGGGGGTTGGATGAGAACCCTTGCCCCCACCTGGCTCCACCCTTGGTTAGTAAAGTTAAGTGACTGTACATGAAATTAACCCCTTTTATTCCTTCTAGGCTTTTTTAAAACAAAAAAGTTGGCCATGGACCTATAGTATCTAGACCAAGTTATTATGCAGAATAAAGCATAAGGATCAACCTTCTGAATAACTCTGCAACCATACATTTGAAGACTCAGAGGAAAAACGTGACCGATAAGTTGCCTTGCTAGTTCCTTTCTTTGACTCTCCGTTCCATGCTCAAGGAACTGTTTACATTGATTAACAAAGAACAATCAATACAAACTTCATCTAGGATAGTGCACAGTTTGAAAAGGAAAAAGAAGCGAAGAAGCAAAAAAAATGATAGACGGTATAAAATGACAATACGTACCTTCTGTATGACATAATTTCCAGAGACGTCGGTCATTAAACTGTGAGCATGAGGAAGAATTTCCGGGAATACCTTCATCTTTTCTTCGACAGTGGCAGTTTCCAGCTTCTTTTGAATAAATCGACTCCCATACTGATCCTTACTAAGTAATAGAAAAGGGAAATTAAAGGAAAAGAGAGATAATATAACTAAGTATATAATCAGACCTCTCTTTAACAATCATCTTCTATAACAATATTTCACCATAACAACCATGTTTTCCGTGGAACAAATCTTTCATGTTATGATATGTCATATTATATATTCTCTATAACAACATTTCGCTATAACAATCAAAAAATATCAGAACAAACGATGATGTTATAGAGAGGTTTGACTGTATATGGAAAAAGCAGCTAATGCGCACCTGAATTCTACAACATGATTGAGAACATCCAAAAGGTCCAACGACCTCGGGTTGTTCTTGAGATCTTCCAGCCGAGATGGTGCAACACTTCCATCAGCAACGTTCTCTGAATGCCATGAATTTGTGGACTCATCAGTAGAATTTCTCAAGGCAATAGGACTTCTGGATCCTACTGTCATATGCAATGAACTTGCTATTTTATTCTCTTGGCCTGAGCCAAGTGCATGAGTCACATGATACGGATCCGTTAAACTGCAAGGACTACGTATAAAGGATGAGCAATATTGTTGTCTTTGTTGGGGAAGCGATGCCTCAGCATACATTGTTCCAAGAACTTTTAAGTCTGTATTGCCATGAGAAGTTCCAATCAAGTTTCTTCCTTTAGAGGAATTGTCTGGAAGAACAGTTACATAATTCGGGTTACCAGAAGTTTTCTGCAAGTATTGTCCATTCCCACTAACACCATTTAAATGAGAACCTGACACATTTTTTGAACAATGTGAGCACAAAAAGCCTTAGGATTGAAAATCTAATGCACATGACATCACGCTTGATCAATAAACCTTACCAAGATTGTTGTTCAACACCATGTTAAGCTTCGGATTATATTTGTATCCACTAGGTAAATATCCAGTAGAATCAGCAACGTGATAATTATTGACCTGGTGTTGGACTCTAGAGTTTTGACTTGGAAAATTCGTATGTCCATCAAGGTAGAAGGCAGAATTATGGTCCCTCGGAACATCTTTATTTTTTACAAGATAGGAAAAATCGGAAGCAGCACCCAAATTTTCAGCTCCATAGTATTCAATTAATTGTTGCTGCACATCCTGCCTATAACCATTTGATACTCCATTTTGAAGCCAAGGCTGCTGCTGCATATTATCATCATACTGAAGGCGAGATAAAGAGGTAGTAAGATCAGAAACGTTAGCCATCCCCGAGGAGACACCATTGAGACCTTTTGAACTTGTTTTGTCAATTGAAAGCTGGGGACTAGGTGATCCTGTAAATGAACGAGGCTCGGATGAAAAGCCAGGGGGAGCATTTCTAGTGGGCGATGCCTTTGTGTGTTCTGTGCTTTCGGAGTGTGAAAGATCAGCAGATGAGCGTGCAGATTGGTCGATTCCTTCCTGAAAAAGAAAAGCATCTAATGTTAATTTAAAAGATTCAGAAATATCACGAGAAGTGGAGGAAGCTCAATAACCCTAAGATCAAAGAGTTTCATCGGTAATCATGGATTTAGGTACCCTTCCACATCTAGTTTATTTTCTCGATGTTTTGACATGATAAATCTTGGAAAGACGATAGTTTGCATATAAAGTCATGTTCCAACGGGGGGCTCCTAGTGGCCGTTGGAACTGCAATATGTTCGCCCTGATTGATATTTCCTTCTAAGAGGACTCATATCTTTGCATACATTTTATCAGTAAGTCTATTTGAAGGTATCACCACAGTACAAGTAATGCATACATGTTTTCCCCTGAACATTACTACATGAATATATCATTTTATAATCTAAACTGAAGTATAAAACTTATACTTGACGACTACTTGCTCGCAAGGACAACTTATATTTGATCACTATGTGTTGCTATGCACCAAAAAAAGAAAAACAGTGTTAATCTGTCACAAACATAAATCAACATGAGAAGTGTTGGTAAATTGATTACTTCAACAACAACAAATACCCAGTGTGGTCCCACAAGTGGGGTCTAGTGAGGGTGGAGTGTACGCAGACCTTACCCCTACCTTTGCAGGGTAGAGAGGTTGTTTCTGATAGAACCTTGGGTCAAGAAAAGCATTTTTCAAAACAAGTATGAGAAAAATACAAGTAAAAAGCTTGTAAAAATTAGTTACTTCAATGAACTAAATAGCAGCATTTGACAAAAGAGAATATGCAAGGGTGAAGTAAATATAAGCAGAGGCGGAGCCAAAATTTTTAGTTTATTATTGATTCTTACTCACAACCCTTTTTGCATACTGGTTTCTTGATAGATTATTTATACATATTAAACCAAGACAAAAGAGATCACCTGAACTATGTCTGCGAAACTCTTTTTCCTTACACCAATTCCAGTGCTCGATTCCAAGTTTCCTCGTGAAAGATTCCTCGCAGCTGTCTTCCTCAGCTTTATCAATTCGTCTTCCGCCCTCTGTAGAGGAAAACCTGGCTGCATCTCGAACAAGGATGAACCGCCACCTTGTTCCATCAAATTCTTGCTCATAAATCCACATCCCCCAGCCTGAACCCTCTGAGCAATTCTCCAATCCTCTCGAGACAACAACGGTGGAGGCAATCTCGGATTGAGATTGACATTCGAGTAGTAGTATGTTAAGTACGCGGGGTGTGATCGAATTTGTTCTTCCGTCAAAATGTCACCACTAGAATTACCACCACCACCACCACTGTTGTTGTTGTTGTTGTTACTATTAGATTGTGCTAAATTGGAATTCCTAAACAAACTTCCAACAGCACTCAACGATCCTTCAACAGTAGGAGGTGCACTGCCACTCCTCGATATATTCAAACCCCTCTCCCGTTCACCAACTAAATCACGATTATGTTGCTGTTCCTGCTGCCTCACAAGTATTGCCTTGAACTCACTCTCCAAACTGTTCTTGCCCTTTATATTCCCATTTGAATGTGCCATCATCTTATCACCATTACTCACATTCACATTGGACAGAACAACATTGTCTCCCACACTCCCTTTAGTCATGTTAACTAAGGTTAAAAACCAATATCTCAAATCAGAAAGATCAAATAAATTAACAGTAAATAATTAATATATCAATCAAGAATACAGCTAATACCAAATGCAACTAAAGTAATTTCTAAAATTCAAATAAAAAGAAAATCAATAACAAAAAAAAAACATCCTTTTTCGCAACCCCGTAATTCTAACAAGGGAATTCAAGAAATTGCACATCTAAAATTTGAACCATGTTTGTCACTGCATTAGAACCTTTGCGGATTCATCTGTATTTATACAGTATAAATTTTCGACGAAGAAAATTCAATTGAACCCCTTCATTGTACATAATACATAGCCCCCCACCCCCCATGTACAAACATCAAATTCAAACACAAGATCACACATAATTCAATAACTTTTAAGCCATAACAAACATGTACATTCACAATATAGAAGATTTCTGACGTAAATTCGAGACAAATGCTATGAAATATAAGAGAGTGTATGATAATTAAAGCAAAAATATGTACATTGATGGAAGAATCTTGATGTTTTCAAGCTTCCATACGACAATCTAGGCAAAGGGGTTGGGTGAAAACATGAAAGAAGAGGAAATTCTTAGATTGAGACCCAATCAAACGTTAATTTAGGAATGATTAAGGTTGTTCAATTCTTTTATGACGTTAATTATTTGCTTGTGCTCCTATTGTTGAGGATGGGTTGTGGCTTTACGTGCATGGGGCTTTTTTAACTAGTACTTGTGAATAATGGGATAATGATGATAAATTATTAATTATTAATTAATGTTGTTTCTTTAAGTGATAAAGATGTATATTGGCACGTGTCTTAACGAGGAGACTTAGGACCTAGCTAGGAGAAAATATTGGAACTAAAAATCCCTTAAAAAGTGGTGGAATCTTGAATTGGGAAGTTCTAGAAAGTTATATACACTAATAATATACTCCATCCGAATAAAAAAGAGTGTCCATTTAGTCTTTATTTTTTAAATAAAAAAGAGAGTTCACTTATCAAAGCAAAGCAAAAAAAGAATTAACCTTACTTTTAAAAATTTACAATAAGTATTAGGTGACTAAATCCCAATACTTATTTAATTAGGAAAATTTTAATTAAATTACTTATTTTTATGTAAGAATTAATATATTAATGACTAAATGGACACTATTTCTTATTCGGAGTAATATCTTTTCACTCTCAATGCAATTTAACTTACTAGTATATAATTTTATAATTCTCTTCATGATTCTTTAATGACTTTTCCATTCTACATTAGGATACACGCCCAAGTCCAACTTTAAAGGCGTCACAGTACACCATCACACCACCTGAACCCGTCCGGCAAGGCTAGTACTCATGTAATGATGAACCTTTTCTTCGACTTTGAAAAGTGTGCACACAAGTGTCGGATCACTGAAATTTGATTTTCTTCTGTGTTAACTTTGTCAGCGTTGTTGCCAACATGATAAATCTCTCTAGAAATCTCCTATAATAACCGGTCAAACACAAGAAATTCTTATTTTCGATAGACATCACCGGTCTTGACCAATTCTTAATTGCTTATATCTTTTAAGAGTCTATTTTAATTCCCTCACTGAACACTACGTGGCCTACAAATGTTAGTGACGGTAGTCAAAATTCATACATCAAAAATTCGAGCTCATTAGTCACTAGTAAATTTGCTCGTGCTTCGCATGGTAAATCTCTCTAGAAATCTCCTATAATAACCGATCAAACGCAAGAAACTCTTATTTTCGATAGACACCACCGGTCTTGATCAATTCTTAATTGCTTATATCTTTTAAGGGTCTATTTTAGTTCCCTCACTGAACACTATGTGGCCTACAAATGTTAGTGACGGTAGTCAAAATTCATACATCAAAAATTCGAGCTCATTACTCACTAGTAAATTTGTTCGTGCTTCGCATGGTTATAAAAAGTAATAGTAATTCAAGAAATGATCGTGTAAAATCTTGAGATAAACTAAATTTTCTATATGATATTTATGGGTGTAATTTCAGTACTTCAAGCATCATACTTACAAGTCATATAAATGGAAAATCTTGTTATGTAAACTTAATAAGCATTTCTTAATCAATTAGCCTTTTCTTTTCTTAAAAAATGAAAATAACAAATTTCTTAGTTTTGGAAACAATAATGTCTTTGACTAATATATATATTTAATATATGTATATTTGCATATTAAATTCTAAAATGTTTTCTGAAGTTTATCATATTTAAAAAAAAAAATTAACAAAGAAGATATGTGAAATAAAAAGTAGAAGAAATTACAAAACAAACAAATCTCGCCTTTTGACCAATTATCTTTTCTTCACCTTTTTCATTCTTCCCATTTTTCCCTCTTTAATAATTTTTTGTAGCATTATATTAAGAAAAACCATTTATGGAAGGAGAGGATATTTTAGAGCAAAACATGGATTATTCCTAGCTGCTATTTCCTTCTTTCTTTGGTTTTCTTTAGTTCCTTAATTGTCATTTCTCTTTCTTTAGTTAGTTGATAGTACAAGTTATAACTTATGCACACATATTCTAATTTTGGGAATCAAATGATCCCATAAATTTAATATTTGTATGAGCAGATTAAAACACAAATAGTAAAAAAAAAAAAAAAAAAAATAGTCAGTATGAAATTTCAGCGCACTTGTAACTTTCGAAATAATTCATTATGAAATGAATTATAAAAAGTGAATCACTACATGCGAAGAAAGAACAATCTTAATACATATACTACACCTCCAATCAGATTTTGTTAATCGGTGGATGATAATGTAAAAACCTTTATATAGATATGAGAGAGCTTAGAGCAAATTTAATTCATCCAAAGAGTTTTGGTAACAGAAAAGCCACGTTATTGAATCATCATAATTAGTGCATTATCATAGTGTATTAAGTGATTAAGAAATGGGTGAGTGGGTAATAATGTATAGGTTCGTGCAACGTTATTGCTTGAGATAATTGGTAAGTAAATGGTAATTATTGCGTATAATATTCATGGCATTGGAGATGACTAAAAGAGTTAAATGATTCATTTTTTTTTTTAACTTAGCATATAAATGAGAAAAATAGGGAAGAGACCCAAAAAAGGAGAAAAAAGATAATCATGTTTTTTGGTCAAAGAGAGGTGCCACCTCACTTTTCTAATGTCTAATTTTATATTATATATAGATATAGATTTTTATCAATTAATCTATCAACCATTAGCAGTGTAATTGTAAATTTCCTTCACAATTCTTTAATTAAGAGACAGACATGACTATTAGTTTTTTTAACCAAGCACATAAATATTTAAAATGAGACAAAAATAAAAAAAAAAGGATAAAAAAAATGATAAATGGTGGTCTAGGCCATAGAGATGTGCCACATCATATATATATATATATATATATATATATATATTAATTGAATTTAGTTGAATTGAATTAGTAAAATGAAGTTTCATTGAGTTTAATTAATAAATTTAATACAAAGTAATCACAATAATTATAGGGGAAGTGATGGCAAATATAATGTTATTAAATGGTGAGTGAGTCTTTATTATGGGTAGAGATGAAATCTTTAATATTTTATTTTATTTAGTAAAATAGAGAAATGGAGAAGAAAAAGTAAAAAAAATTGAGAGAAAAGATAAATGTCAATGAATGTCATAGAGAGACGTAACATAGAATTAGTTATTCCTATCTTTATTATATAGATTGATTACCTCTTTCAGTATTTGTAATGTTGTTCTGAGGTGTTCTACATACTCTTCCTCACTTTAATACACCATTATGTCATCTATGAATACAATGATAAATGTGTCAAGAAATGGCTTAAAACCCTTGTTCATGAGATGCAATGTGGCCTTTACTTCTTTTTTTTACATTGTGGGATCCCTTCCACGTGGGCATAACTCATCATCTTATTTTGTTATAGCAATTTCGAAGACAAAGTATCATGTTTGGATTCAAACTTTTACTTTATGTGGTGAATGATAAATTATTTTATCATTTCTTAATTTCTTTTTCACAACTTGGAGTCCAATTTTGACCTATAAAAGGAGGGCATTCCTCTCCAATTCAAACACACCAAAATTCAAGAGTCTCTTATTTCTTGTCTTTCTTTTCTTCTCTTCTTCCTTTTATTTAGAGTATTTTGTGAGAGAGTTGGGTGTTGGAAAACACTTGTGTGAACCCTTATTTTGGAGTGATCTTGTGAGGTTATTCTCTTGGGATATTTTTGGGGTAATTAGAGTATTTACTCTACTTTTTGTACTCTCTATTGTACTATTATTGGTATAGTGAAATCCATTCTCTCCGCTTGTGGACGTAGATCATACTGACCGACCCACGTTAAATTTGTGCCTCATTTATCTTTTTACTTGCCGTTATTATCAACTTACTATTGTCTTTGTTATTATCATTATAATATTTTTTCTAAATTTCGCAATACCCGAATGCTCGATCCTAATAAATTGGTATCAGAGACAGATCTAACCGGGTTATTTCAGTAGTCAAAGATGACTACAACAAAGACTTATGTTGAGAAATTTGACCGAAGTGCAAACTTCGGGATGTGGCAATTAAAGATGGAAGTTATCCTAATTCAGGATGGCTTAGATATGGCGTTGGAAGAAAAGGAGAAGAAGCCAGAAAGTATGACGGGCCCAGAGTTTGCCGTCATAGACAAAAAGACAAAATCATGTATTATTTTAAATCTCTCAAATGAGGTTTTACGTGAAGTAGCTGCAGAAACCACAGCCAAGGGCATATGTGACAAATTAAAAACCATGTATATGAAGAGAACTGTGGAAATAGACTTTACCTGAAGAAAAAGTTTTACATTTTTCGTATGGTTTAAGGTACTTCTATACTCTCACATCTTGATGCATTTGATTCCATTCTTATGGATTTAAGTAATATAGATGTTGAAGTTAAAGATGAGGATGAAGCTGTGTTATTGCTTATCTCTTTACCCCACTCATTTAAGCATATAAGAGATATTATGCTTTATGAAAAGGATAATATCCCTTACAGGGAAATCAAATCTATCTTAAAATCAAAAGAGCAGATAGATAGAGATATTACTGGGGAAACTAGTTTGACCCAAGGGGAAGGCTTATTTGTAAGAGGTAGATCTGATAAAAATGAATCAAGTAGTGAGAGGTTTAAATCAAGGTCAAAGTCTAGATACAAAAATATTGTGTGCAAATATTGTCATAAGAAAGGTTATATTATTTCCGAATGCTATAAGTTGAAAAACAAAGAAAATCATAAGGAAAGAAAAAATGAGCACCAAAATACTAACACCACTGAAGCAAGTGTAGCTGCTGATGAGACCGAGGGAACAATGTTTTTATCTACTAATAATAGCTTTAAATCTAATGATGAGTGTATTTTAGATTCAGATTGTTCTTATCATATGTGTCCCAATAGGGATTTGTTTACCATATACGAAACTGTTGGAGGTGGAGTTGTCTTAACGGGCAACAATGCTCCATGCAAAGTTATTGGTAAAGGTTCAATCTGAATCAAAATGCACGATGATGTGGTGAGAACTCTCACTGGTGTTAGATATGTTTCTGACTTTAAGAAAAATTTCATCTCATTGATCACTCTAGATTCTCTTGGGTGCAAATATACATATGAAGGTGGAGTTCTGAAAATATCTCTAGGTGCTCTTGTGATGATGAAAGCACGCATATCTTGTACGTTGTACACTTTGTTGGGATCCAATATTACGGGTACTACTGCAGTTTCCACATCTAATTAATCTGATTCCGACATCACCAAATTGTGGCATATGCGATTGGGGCGTATGAGTGAGAAAGGTATTTCCATCCTCAGCAAAAAAGGTCTCCTATGTGGATGAAGTACCAGAAATATGAAGTTTTGTGAACACTATGTATTCGGAAAGAAGAAAAGAGTCAGCTTCAAATCTCCTGCAATTCATCGAACAAAAGGTACTTGGGATTACATTCATTCAGATCTTTGGGGTCCCTCTCATACCCTGTCAAAAGGTGATGCCAGATATATGCTAACTTTCATTGATGGTTATTCAAGGAAAGTTTGGGTTTATCTCCTGAAAAATAAAAATGATGTTTTCTTAACTTTCAAACAATGGAAAAATTTGACCGAGAAGCAAACAGGAAAATAAGTCAAGTGGCTTAGAATAGATCGAGGAGAAGAATCGACGAGGCGAGTGTTCTCGAAGAGAAAATCCTGATGATGATGAAAAAAGTGTGAGGAGAATTCAAGATTCAAATGTTAGAAGGTGCAAAAATAATTGGTGCAGGAGCTGCTACAATTGCTTCATCTTGGAATTTTGTAATGATGAGTTCAGCGAAATTTGTAAAAATGAAGGAATTGCTCGACATCGCACCGTGAGGATGATCCCTCAACAAAATGGTGTAGCAGAAATGATGAATAGAACTCTTTTGGAAAGAGCTCGTTGCATGATTTCAAATGTTGGGTTGACAAACGCCTTTTGGGCAGAGGTTATCTCTATAACTTGATATATTGTCAAACGTGCTCCTTCTACACCTTTGAACTTTAAGACTTCGGAGGAAATGTGGTCAGGTACTCCTGCTAATTATTCTGATCTTAAAATTTTTTATTGTCATGCATACATGCATGTGAATGGCGAAAAATTAGAGCCAAGGGCTAAAAAGTGTATTTTCCTTGGATATACATATGGGGTGAAAGGATACAGACTCTGGTAACCTGATTCCAAATCGCCAAAGTTTATAATTAGTAGAGATGTAACTTTTGACGAATCATCTATGTTGCATCTCAGAAAAAAGTCTTTTAGTTCTTATAACAAGGATAAAAAGCAGGATATACATGAGCAGGTGGAGGTTGAACTTGGCATTTCTTCTAAGCCAAGCTCATCAACTGTGGAACAAAATACAGTTGAAACTCCAGAAGTTGAAGCTCCAGAAGTTGAACCAGACGTTGAACCAAATGAGTATTTCATAGCCACAAACAGACAAAGAAGACAAATTCAATGACCAGGAAGGTATGAAGATTATGTTGCATTTGCTTTTTCAGTTGCACAAGAAACTGAAGAAATTAGAGAACCATCAAAATATTCAGAAGCAATTTCTGATACTGATTCAGCCAAGTGGTTGATTGCAGTGAATGAAGAAATAGAATCTCTCCACAAGAATGACACTTGGTCTCTTGTGAAGCCGCCATTAGGAAAGAGAATTGTTGGTTGCAAATGGATCTTCAAGAAAAAGGATGAAATTCCAAGGGTTCACTACTACAAAAGTGGGTTTTAGTGGCAATAAAAAGGGTTTTAGCGGCAATAACAATTGTCACTATATCCATTACCGGTCATTGGCCTTTAGCTGGCAATGTCGGGGTCGGTAAAGGCTTTAGCGGCCGTTCTCAGAAACGTTCGTAAAGGCTAGTCTTTATTGCCGCTAATAATCGATAGTTTTTGCAGCAATTATTTTGGCTGCTAAATCCAATTCCTAACAGCTAATTATGCTCTTTTAGCGTCCATTTTAGAGCCGGTGAATTAAATTAAATTGTCGCTAAAAGTTAATAGTTCTAACGACAATTGTTTTGTGGCAATTTAAAATGGCTACACTATCCCTTCTAATAACGTCTTAATTTGCCCTTTTAGTGTCCATTTTAATGGCAGGTAAATTCAACTAAATTATTGTTAATAGTTAACATCTGTAACGACAATTGTTTGTGGCAATTCTAAAGACTACAATATCCTTCGTGAAAATGTCTTATTTCCCCCTTTAATGGCCATTTTTATGGTTGATAAATTCATTAAAATTGACATTAAAGGTAACAAGTTTTAACGGCAATTATTTAGCCGCCATTAATAATGGCTACTATATTCATCCAGAAAATCATCTAGTTACTAAAAATATATATTACTATTAATTCATAAAACATAATATATCTCATTATATCTAAATAAACAAAAGGAAGTACTGATCTAAAATATCTCACAACTTAAAAAATAAACTTATATAATTTGAACTATAAAACTAATGTCATTATATAACCAATCCTATCGAATATTGTCTTCAAATGATTTACGCAACTCTTCGTCATATTGAAATCTCCCACGTGCAAAATTTTCGAACATCAGACTGTATGACTTGAAATAATAAAAATAAATATGTCAAAAGATGAAATGTAATGTATAAAAGTATCGCAAGTTAAGGTCTATATCATATCAAAAATATATGAAGGTTTCAACTAATCTCATCACCATCAGTCGCAATGACCTCAAACACTTCCTATCGCAACTGGTTGGGATCACAAGAGGTTTATTCTTTGGAGAAGCAGAAAAATGCCACTAGATAATAATAAGAATTCAGACCTCAAGCACTTCCTCAACCTTAATGCTTCTACAATATCTAAAATCCAGGTACCTTCTGGATTGCTCCAGATCTCCCAACACAATGTCTTTATCTCCTTTTCATTCAAGAGTTTGTGAAAGTAAGACTGCCACCTCCGTCTAATATGTGTGTCCTCCACCAATATTTTGCCGTCCTCGTCCTTGATGCACCTCACGTGGTTCAAGTCACGAGCCCTCCTCTCCCTCGCCTTGGCTAGTCTGTATAACTTTTTATCCCCATATTTTTCCTATAATTCCACATACAGGCGTTCAAAAGTCATCATTTTCGCCGCCGTAACCGCTAACTTTGCTCTTTTTTTTTTCTCCATCTTATACAATTCCCTATTCGTCTACTTATCCACCTGATCCTTGCTTTCTACAAACTTCACATACGCCATTTTCTTTGCTTCCACCTTCTCTTGAACTTTACCATTCCACCACCAATCCCCTCGATGCCCACCACGGCTACCCCGCGAGACCCCTAGTACTTCTCTAGCTACCTCCCGGATGCAACTGGCAGTCCTGTCCCACATACCAATCGCATCCCCACTACTCCACCAAGCCCTTTTGGCCATCAACCTCTCCCCCATCACCTTTGCACTAGTCATAGTCAAACTCCCCCATTTGATTCTTAGACTGTCATCATCAACCCTCCTCTTCTTCTCCATCTTGATCTCCAAATTCATCACCAAAAACTTATATCGGGTTGTAAGATACCCACTCGGGATAACCTTGTAGTCTTTACAAAGACCATTGTCAACTTTCCTAAGGAGCAAATAGTCTATCTGAGTCTTAGTCACCGAGCTACGGAAAGTCACCAAGTGCTCCTCCTTCTTCATGACCCTCGAATTGGCTATCACCATCCCAAAATCTTTGGCAAACTCCAAAAGTGAGATGCCTCCCCCGTTCCTATCCCCAATGCCAAAGCCTCCATGCACGTTGTCATAACCCCCCGGAAGTGACCCGATATGTCTACTAAAATCCCCTCCTACAAATAACTTCTCAGTGGATGGTATACCTCCCACCATCTCGTCCAAATCCTCCCAAAAACGCCTTTTTCCTCCTCGTCCAAGCCCGCATATGGCGCGTAAACACTAATAATTTTCATAGTGGACCCTCTAACTACCACCTTAATCGACATCATCATGTCATTGACTCTCCCAACCTCTACCACCTGATCTCTTAGCTCGCTGTCTACCAAAATGCCTACCCCATTCCTATACATCGACCTACTCGAGAACCATAATTTATATACGTCCTTAGCCTTAGATCATACCCATTTGGTCTCCTGGACACATGCTATATTAATACCCCTTTTCTTAAGAATCTTAACTAGCTCTATGGACTTCCCCGTTAAAGTCCCAATGTTCCAAGACCCTATTCTCAACCTAGCATCTCCCTTACCCCCCCTAACATTCGCCCTTGTCCCCTACCGAGAACATGATCCTAGTCTACCATCAGTCACCAAAACCACTAAAGCGGATATACACTAATAGGCTAATCAAATGTTTACACCTAAAACAGGATCGCTATAACTAAAGGCAGGAAGAGTAAATGTAAGAACGTAATATACTAAGGGCATGAATCAATATATTATGAAACAAATTCGATATCCAAGCAAAGCTACATTAGCAACATGAATGAAGACCAGAGAGATAGAACCCGGATGTTTTGCGGGAGACCGGAGAGATAGAGCCCAGATGCGCGTCGTGACAGATCTGTTCTCGACGGTCGTGTTCCGACAGTTGATGCTTTGGCTATATAGCTGCTGGTACCTGCAAAAGCAAAGCAAAGGAAAACACAAAGGGGAAAGGGATGAGATATAGGGGGCAGTATTCGCCCCAAATGAATTTAAATAAATGCGATAAAATGTAGCAGTACCGTTGACCGTCAGAAGTATTTTCCGGGCACAAAACCAACATATATTTTAAAACTTAGGGATAATGTAAAATCAACCCAATATTGATAACAGTAACAGTAAACAATATGATAGAACCGGATCTGATGGTTTGTGTGGGTTGTGTGTTTGACGGGGTTCACTAGAGCTCCGGTGTGGTATGGCTAAGATAGTGGTTCGTTGTGGTGGTGGTGTTGTAGAAAAATTAGAATATACAAGAGTAGAAAAATTAGATGCAAGTGATAATTTCGGAAAGAAAATTTAGATGAAAATCACAACAAAAAGAAAAAAAGTAAAAAAGTAACAGAAATGGATCAGTACAATAAACTTAGCGATTTGAACAGACCCAGATGAAACTACAGCAAATGAGTATTCAGATTTGTAACTGAACCGAGATCGGATGGCTGTAATCGTCCGATCTCCGATGAACAATATTTGTGAAAGTAAATGCTTTGAGAGTTGGACATAAGTTATTGGAGTGTTCCAATACACAAACTATTATCAACTTGTGGCAAAACACCAATAACCAATTTGTCTTAGCTCCATCCCAGCATCAGAAAATAGACTTTTTTTTATCTCACGGCGAGATAGACTTTGAAATTACTTTATTGTGAAAATTGCAATGCAATTGATTCTCTTCATCTCTCATAGTCATGCTCATACCTACAATACTCTAAATTAGAAGAAGATAGCCATAAAATTAGGTAAGCAGCCAAGTTCATATAATAAATGACATAAAAATGTCAGTGTAGCAAAATACTCCACCTTAGTCAACCAAGATCCTACCTCACCTTACAAATAGACAAGGAACTGAATTTGAATCTTTGAAACAAAGATCTGCCTTGTGAACCTGCTCTCGACCCAGAAGAAGTACTTGGAGAAAGTCTTGGAGAGGTTTGGCATGAAATATGCTAATGCAATGAGTACTTCTCTTACTGCTCATTTTAAGTTATCAGTTGCTCAATCATCGTAGTCAGAGGAAGATGAGAGGTATATGGCATAGGTACCATATTCTAGTGTAGTTGACAGTATTATATATGCGATAGTATGTACACGTCCAGACATTTCACAAGCAGTAAGTGTGATAAGTCAATATATGGCTAGCCCTGGTAAAACACATTGGCATGCTGTGAAATGGATTCTTAGATATTTGTGAGGTACTTCAAATGCATGTTTGGATTTTAGGAGAAATACTAACTCTTTGGTTGATTTTATAGACTCAGATTATGCAGGTGATCTTGACAAAAGAAGATCACTAACAAGTTATGTATTTTGCATTGGTGGTTGCACTATCAGTTGGAAAGCTACATTACAACATGTAGTAGGTTTATCTACAATCAAAGTAGAATATATGACAGTGACCGAGGTGATAAAAGAAGTATTATGGTTGAAGGGTCTATTTACTGAACTCAGCTTACACCAATGTGGTATTACCATTTTCCGTGATAGTCAAAGTGTCATTCACTTGAGTAAAGATCAGATGTATCAGTAGAGGATGAAGCATATTGATATCAAGTATCATTTCATCAGGGAAACCATTGTGGAAGGAAAGGTCTCTGTCCAGAAGATCAACACCAGAGACAACCCTGTTGACATGTTCACAGAGCCTATTTCAGTTGGCAAGTTCAAGCTCTGCTTTGAACTTGATTGTTGTTTATGAAGAATGATTTAGCCCATATGGACTTTTGCGGAGAGGGTGGAGAAAATTTACTATATTAATCAAAATCAGGCCAAGGTGGAGATTTGTAATGTGGCTTTTACTTTTCTTTCACATTGTGGGATCCCCTCCATATGGGAATAACTCGTCATCTTATTTTGTTATAGCAATTTGGACGACAAAGTATCATGCTTGGATCCAAACTTTTTCTTTATGTGATGGATGATAAATTATTTTATCATTTCTCAATTTCTTTTTTCACAACTTTGAGGCCAATTTTGTCCGATAAAATGAGGGCATTCCTCTCCAATCCAAACACACCAAATTCAAGAGTCTCTTAGCTCTTATCTTTCTTTTCTTCTCTTCATCCTTTTATTTAGTGTTACACCTCGTATTTTGGCGCTCGTATGCGTCGTAAGTAAAGTAACGTTTATCTCGGTGAGGCTAAGATCTCATATTTGGATGAAAATAAATTTCAATATATTCTATAAAAGTTTTGTAAAAATTTGGGGTCAAACGAATCAAAGAAAACTTAGTTCATTGAAACTCAAGGAAGGGCAGGCCGAATTTCGAACAAGATTTTTGGCTCAACTTGGCAGGAATATATCCGATGGTATGTGAGTGGTTATGGGGTGCATATCATATCTAAGTTCACATTTAGGGAGTCTTATTTCCAACTCAATTAATCGTTAGTCAATACGACATCAGAGTTGAATGATATTCATATTTTTGTCGGACTGTGCGAATGTTGGAAAACTAGCCAAGGTAGCTCACCGAGCGAGCTCCATAGCGAGGTTGTTTCTCGCCCTGGGCTTCGCTCAGCGAGCTAGGGTGAAAAAAATGAGGTGGTGGGATTTCTTTTAAATGCCCAACTCGAACCTTACCTCATTTGATATCAATTTCCAAACCCTAAATGCTCTCAATAGCTCTCTAAAGAGTTCCCATGGCTTCCAAGATCAAATCAAAGGTCGATTACGTAAGATTAATGCCATTAATCTCGTGATTATCATAGAAACTATCCTCTCCGCCTTGAATCGGTTTTGTAAACCCTTGATATTATGGCAAGTTGTTGTTTTGAGAAGGTTTCAGCACATCGAGGTAAAATTTATCCTCATCTATCTATGTTTGTGATTAATTGATGGTTTGAAGTAAGTTATGAAAGGATTTTCGTAATCGAATGTGTAAACCTATGAAATCATTGTATATAAACTTGTGGCCTATTTTGATCAAGATATGAATTGGAATTTAGTAGTACATTGATTGTTGGTGTTGTAAACCTAAGAAAGTATGTTAGAATCGTGGGAATAAATTACATAAGTACCCTTTGTTAATAAGTCTAAGAATTCGTTGTGTTTAAGGTTGTCGATAAGATGCCTAAATGAAGATTCTTATTTAGATATGGATTCGATATTGATATCGACCCTTTGTTATTATAGATAATCAACTGTAAGGGATACACGGGCTTATATGATGACTTGTAGCTTCGTGAATAAGGTATGTAAGGCAACATTCTTTCTTGGCATGACTTGATATGTCGTTTCTTTGAATAGAAATCTCTTTTCGAAATGAAGTAGTGAAAAGTTTCCTTTGACAAATCGATCATAATTCTTGAGTACTTTTTTATCCATAGCATCTCTCGGGTTATATAAGTCTCAGATGTTCATATCAAGATTCTTGAATGTAGCGTCAATAACAATAGTCAGAGGATAACGACGATATGTCACTTCGGCTCTGTTTGTGGTATATGTTAGAGTCTGTCTTGCATTGCACTTATATATATATGTAGTTATTTTTTTACCGAAGCGCGCTATAGTCGGCCGGGTACGACATGTAGATATGCATCCAGCTGCAATTGATTTAATATTACCGAGTCCCACATCTGGGTCGGGTATGATCGAGTCCTCTTCGAGGCGGGGTACGATATATATATATATATATATATATATATATATATATATTATGATATGATTTTCCCCACAGAGTGGCATGATTTGTACAGACATGCATATATATGTTTCTGATTATGACAGAGTAGGCCCTAGAGGCTGTCATGAGTTTCAGGTTGACTCTTATCTCCATATATATCATGTTATATCTCATGTTTACATATGTTACCCGTCTTACATACTCAGTACATTTTTCGTACTGATGCCCTTGTCAGGGGCATTGTGTTCATGCCCGCGGGTACAGATAGACAGAGTTGCGCTTCTCCTCAGTAGGTGATCTGCTCAGCTGTGATTGTCGCACTCTCTTTTCTCAGAGTTGTAGTACATGGGTCCTTAGGTACTATTACATATGTTATTAATATTTTGGGGTATGGCGGGGCCCTGTCTCAACCTATTAGTATGTAAATATCACTCTTAGAGGCTTGCAGACATGTGTTTAGTGGATATTGGTATGTCGTGGTCTTGTCAGCCATTTTTATTAGCAGTATACTCATCTTGTAGCCTTGTTGACTTTGGCTATCTGTATATATGTATATATCCTGCTAGAACTCTTCTGTATGCAGGTTGCCTTCAATCTTGTCGTATATGATTAATTTGAGGCCTTGTCGGCTCAAGTTTCAGGGTTTGAATACTATAGTGGTACGCTCAGGCCTTCAGGCACTGGGTGTCGGCCACACCCCCCAAGGCTGGGGTGTGAAAAACTTGGTGTCAGATTAGGTCTTTCCTATAAAGTTTGCAAGCTGTATCTAGTAGACTCTTATTTATGAACGTATTGTGCACCACACTTATAAGTAGAAGGCTACATGATATTTAGGATGGTTACTTTTCTTCATGATATAGATCGTGCAATAGTTCTAAATGATAAGTGTTCACTCCAAATCTCCATCTTATTTATTTTCTCAATCATGCCTGCTACTACTCGACGACAAGAATCCATGCGAAGGGTAGACGAAGAGGCGGGAGAGGGTGCCAGTCAAGCACCACCCGCTAATTTGTAGAGATATGAGCACCAATATGAGGCTATATGTCGGGCCTCCAAGACTCCACCCCCACCACTACCTCCATCGGGATAAGAAAGAGCTTATGTACCTCTGGTTTCTCCTTCAGTTACCTCTAATCAGGATCTAGATATGCAAAGTATGGTGCAACTCCTGACTCGACTTGTGGCCTCTCAGACCCAACGTCAGACCCCCGGTATTGCTGATAGAGTTGTGAGTGTAAGAGTTTTAGATTTTGTTAACCTGAACCCTCAGGTATTTACGGGAATAGACCCTAATACGGACCCACATAATTTTTTTGATTGAATGAAACGGACTTTACGAGTTATGCACGCAGCGGATGCTAAGACAATTGAGTTGGCTTCCTATAGATTGCGAGACGTGGTCGCGACCTGGTTTGAGACTTGGGAGCAGACTCGAGGATCCCAAGCCCCACCTTTGGGCTGGAGGGAGTTCTCCGAGGCATTTCTACAGCAGTACTTGCTAGTCGAGCTCGACGATCCATGCGAGATAGGTTTTTACATTTGGAGCAGGGTAATATGAGTGTTAGAGAATATAGCATGCAGTTCAACTCCTTGGCTAGGTATGCTCCCACGATTGTTGCTGATATAAGCGATCAAGTACATCAGTTTGTTAATAGTTTAGGGCCACACCTAGTAAATGAGTGCACGATAGATTCTATAAATCCCAATATGGACATCTTCCGCATTCAGGCCTACGCACAGAATCTAGAGGATCGCAAGAGAAAACATCAGGCTGATCGAGAGTATGATAGAGGCCAACATAAGAGGGCTCGGTCTGCAGGTGATGCAGGAGGGTTTGAGGCGAATTTAGTCCTCAGTTTCTGAGATGACCATCGTATATGATGACTAGTGCGCCATCACAATTTCAGGGCCAACATCAAAACCAGGCCACTTATTCTGGTCAAGGTCAGAGTTCATAGGCGTCAAGCCCATAGTACAGAGGGGAATCTAGTCAGTCAAGGCCAGTGCTGCCATATTATGGTCGATGTGGTAGGAGTCACTTTGGGCAGTGTCTCCAGGGATTAGATGCATGTTATTCATGTGGACAGTCGGGCAATATTATGTGGTTTTATCCGACGAGAGGTAGGGGTGGTATAGCACAGCCGACTGGGTCTATGGCAGCTTTTTTTCATTTGTACGCCCTTCGAGGTAGGGTACACATGCACCGACTGGTAGAGGCAGATGAGTAGTATCTAGTTCAAGCGGTCCCCAGAACTGCATCTATGATTTGTCAGGTCGATAGGACCTTGAGTCATCTTCATATGTGGTTATATGTATATTATTTGTTTCCTCTTATGATGTATATGCTTTGATAGATCTGGGTTCCATCTTGTCCTATATTACACCCTTTGTTGCTGGTAAGTGTGGGAAAGAGCTTGAATTGTTAAATAAGTTGTTTGAGGTGTCTACACATGTGGGTGAACCTGTAATTATTAAATGGATGTTTAGAGATTATGATGTAAAGATACATGATCGACATATGATATCCGACTTAAATGAACTAGAGATGGTGGAATTTGAAGTTATTATGGGCATGGATTGGTTAGCTTCTTACTATGTTAATGTTCATTGTTGGACGAAGATCGTTCACTTTAACTTTCCAAGCGAACCCATCCTTGAGTGGAAGGGCAATGTTGCAATGCCAAAGAGTAGGTTTATTTCCTACCTTAAGGCCCAAAAGATGATCTTGAAAGGATATATTTATCACATAGTGCGAGTTCAGATCGCGGAGGCAAAGCCTCCAACTCTTCAGTTAGTCCCCGTCGTTAGTGAATTTCCCGATGTATTTCCTGAAGAACTTCCTAGCATTCCTCCCGAAAGGGAAATTGAATTCGCTATCGACGTACTTCCAGATACCCATCCTATATATATTCCTCTATATCGAATGGCTCCTGCCGAGCTAAAGGAATCAAAAGCTCAGTTGAAATATCTTCTCGAGAAAGGCTTTATTACATGGGGTGCTCCAGTGTTGTTTGTTCGTAAGAAAGATGGTTCATTAAGGATGTGTATTGATTACCGTCATTAAGAACAAGTACCCTCTCTCCAGAAATGACGATTTGTTTGATCAGCTGCAAGGCATTAAGTATTTCTCAAAGATTGATCTCAGGTTTGGGTACCATCATTTGCGGGTTAAGGAGAAAGACATTTCGAAGACCACTTTCTGACTAGATATGAGCATTACGAGTTTCTTGTTATGTCTTTTAGCCTGACTAATGCGCCGACAACCTTTATGGATCTGATAAACCGGGTATTTAAGTCATACCTGGATATCTTCATAATAGTATTTATTGATGATATTCTGGTATATTCCCGATCAGAAGCCGAACATGCGAATCATTTGCAAGCGGTATTACAGACGCTTGAAGACCATGAGTTGTATGCCAAGTTTTCCAAATGCGAATTCTGGTTGAACTTTGTTGCTTTTTTGGGCCATATTATCTCATTCGAAGGTATTAAGGTGGATAATCCAAATATTAAAGCCGTACAGAATTGGCCGAGGCCCACGACTCCTACCAAAGTACGTAGCTTCTTGGGCTTAGCAAGATATTATCGGACATTCGTGGAGGGTTTTTCTTCTATCTCCGCACCTATGACCAAGCTCACTCACAAAGAAACTAAATTTTAGTGGACAGATGCATGCGAGTGCAGCTTTCAAGAGTTGAAAAATAGGTTAACATCCGCACATGTGTTAGTCTTGCCTGAAGGCACCGATGAGTATATAGTTTACTGTGATGCCTCTAGAGTTGGCCTAGGATGTGTTTTGATGCAACACGGGAAATTCTTAGTATACACTTCAAGGCAGTTAAGAAAGTATTAAGTAAACTATCTGACTCATGATCTCGAGTTGGCGGCGGTAATCTTTGCCCTAAAAATGTGTCGTCATTAATTATATGGACTCCATGTGGACATATTCACATTTCATAAGAGCCTACAATACATATTTCGCTAGAATGGGCTAAATTTAAAGCAAAAAAGGTGGCTGGAACTATTAAAAGACTATGATGTCGATATTTTATATTACTCTGGTAAGGCAAATGTTGTAGTTGATGCCTTAAGTCGTAAGTCTATGGGGAGTTTGGATAGTGTTGAATCCAATAAGTTGGAGATGACCAAAGAACTACATTGCCTAGCTAGTTTAAATGTATGACTTTTGGAGACGGACGATGATGGAGTAGTGGTGCAGAATATTGCAGAATCATCATTGATAGCAGAAGTGAAAGCGAGACAATTTGATGACCCCGAGTTGGCTCGAATGAAAAAAGGGATTTCCCTACAGAAGAAGCCAATATTGGAACTTATGGGAGACGGAGTCCTTAGATATCATAGTCGACTATGTGTATCAAATGTGGAAGGACTCCGGACCAAATTATGGCTGAAATCCACCAGTCCAGATATTCCATTCACCCTGGATCGACAAAGATGTATCATGACCTTCGACATGTTTATTGGTGGAATGATATGAAAACAGATATCACAACGTTTGTAGCTCAATGCCCGAATTTTTAGCAAGTTAAGATCGAGCATCATAAGCCTGGAGGTTTGCTACAACATATTGAAATCCCTACATGGAAGTGGGAAATGATTAATAAGGATTTCATCACCGGTTTACCTTGTTCTTATCGGAAGTTCGATTCCATTTGAGTTATCATCGACATGCTTACGAAATCAGTCTATTTTCTACCCGTTCGTACTACTTTCTTGGCGGAGGATTATGCCAAGCTATATATCAAGGAAATAGTTCGGTTACATGGTGTTTCGGTCTCTATCATATCCGACATAAGTGCTCAGTTTATGGCTCACTTTTGGAAGTTATTTTAGAAAGGTCTAGGCACCCAAGTGAACCTAGTACAACTTTTCATCCCCAAACTGATGGTCAAGCCGAGCGCATAATACAAACACTCGAGGACATGCCACGAGCTTGTGTATTGGATTTCAAAAGTAGATGGGATGATCATTTGGGCCTCATTGAGTTCGCTTACAATAATAGCTATCATTCTAGCATCAAGATGACCCCGTATGAAGCATTGTATGGATGAAAGTGTAGATCCCTAATTGGTTGGTTTAAAGTGGGTGAAGTTAGGTTACTAGGTCCTGCTTTGGTCCAACAGGCAGTGGAGAATGTAAATCTAACCCAAGAGCACATATTGACTCCCCAAATTCGATAAAAAACTTATTCAGATGTTCAACGCCGCGACTTAGAATTTGTAGTTACCGATTGGGTATTCTTAAAGGTCTCTCCTATTAAAGGGGGTTAATAGGTTTGGAAAGAAAGGAAAACTTAGCCCCAGATACGTCAGACCATATAAGATCATCCGCAGGATAAACCGAGTGGCTTATGAGCTTGAGTTACCCTCAGAATTAGAAGCAGTTCACCCGGTATTCCATGTGTCAATGTTGCGTAAATCTGTAGGACATTCCTCTCATATTACTCCTGTAAAGGATGTACAAATCATTGAGAATTTAATCTATAAAGAGACTCTAGTAGCTATTATAGATCGCCAAGTTCAAAAACTGAGAACAAAATAAGTTGCCTACATTAAAGTGCTAAGGAGAAATAACAATACAGAAGAGATGACTTGGGAAGCCAAAAGAGATATGAAATCCAGATATCCTTACTTATTTCAGTCTTCAGGTTTATATCGATACTTGTGCAATACGATTCTCTCATTCCTATTCTATTCGACAATCCTAAATCATATATCTTATTTAGGTATTACTGTTGAGACAGATCTGCCAGGTACAACTCAGAAGATGACAAAGGACGGTTAAGGTGAGTTATGGCTAACTCTCTTTGATTTTGATATATACAGACGGTCGTGTGAGAATATGTTAATATTATTTTGTTATTATGTTGCCATGTGTGGTGTTGGGTATATATTTGGGCTATTTAGCAGGTTTTAGATAGTCCTGTTTACAAAGAAAAATCTGCTGAAACTTTTAGAACCCTCGAGAGTTAAGAATATCCTTAACATTCGCGGACGAATGTTCCTACGGGGGAAGGATGTTACACCCTGTATTTTCGTGCTCGTATGCATCGTAAATAAAGTAATGTAAATCTCGGTGAGGATAATATCCTATCTTTAGATGAAAATAAGTTTAAATATGTGTTACAAAAGTTTTGTAAGAATTCGGGGTCAAACGAATCAAAGAAAATTTAGTTCGTCGAAACTCAGGGAAGGGCATACCGAATTTTGAACAGGATTTTGGATCAACTTGGAAAGGATATATATGAAGGTATATGAGTGTTTATGGGGTGAATAACCTAGATAAATTCAAGTTTAGGGAGTCTTCTTTCCAACACAACAAATCGCTCATCGATACAACATCAGAGTTGAAAGATATTTGCATTTTTGTCAAACTGTGAGACTGTCGACAAACTGGCCAAGGTAGCTCACCGAGTGAGCTCCATAGCGAGTCCGTTGCTCTCCCAGGGATTTGCTCAGTGAGCTAGAGTGACAAAAATGAGGCAATGGGATTTCTTTTAAATGGTCAACTTGATCTTTACCTCATTTGATACCAATTTCCAAACCCTAAATGCTCTCAATAGCTCTCTAAAGAGCTCCCATGGCTTCCACGATCAAATCGAAGGTCGATTACGTAAGATTAATGCCATTAATCTTGTGATTATCATAGAAATTATCCTCTCCGCATTGAATCAATTTTGGAAACCCTTGATATTGTGGCAAGTTGTTATTTTGAGAGGGTTTCAGCACATCGAGGTAAAATTTATCCTCCTCTATCTATCTTTGTGATTAATTGATGGTTTGAAGTAAGTTGTGAAAGGATTTTCGTAATCGAACGTGTAAACCTATGAAATCATTGTATATAAACTTGTAGGCTGTTGTGATCAAGGTATGAATTGGAATTTATTAGTACATTGATTGTTGATGTTGTAAACCTAAGAAAGTATGTTTTAGAGAATCGTGGGAACAAATTACATAAGTACCCTTTGTTAATAAGTCTAAGAATTATTTGTGTTTAAGGTTATCGATAAGATGCCTAAATAAAGTTTCTTATTTAGATATGGATTCGATATTGATATCGACCCTTTGTTGTTATAGATAATCATCTGTAAGGGATATGAGGGCTTATAAGATGACTTGTAGCTTCATGGATAAGGTATGTAAGGCAACATTCTTTCTTGGCATGACTTGATACATCATTTCTTTGAATAGAAATCTCTTGGCAAAATGAAGTAGCGAAAGGTTTTCTTTGACAAATCGATCATAATTCTTGAGTACTTTTTTGTTCATAACATCTCTCGGGTTATATAAGTCTCAAATATTCATATCAAGATTGTTGAATGTAGCGTCAATAACAATAGTCGGAGGATAACGACGATAGGTCACTTCGACTCTGTTTGTGGTATCTGGTAGAGTCTGTCTTGCATTGCACTTATATATATGTAGTTATTTTCTTACCGAACTGCGCTATAGTCGGTCGGGTACGACACATAGATGTGCATCCAACTGCAATTGGTTTGATATTACCGAGTCCCACATCTGGGTCGGGTACGACCGAGTCCTCTTCGAGGCCGGATACGATAAATATATTATGATATGATTTCCCCACAATGGTATGATTTGTACAGACATACATATATATGTTTCTGATTGTGACAGAGTAGGTGTAGCGCCCGTTTTTTAAGCGACCCGCGAGAGGTCAGAAGCGGAGCACAACGTGTCGGTGATTCCTAGGTAAATGGTTAAGGAGTCGCCACCTAATTATTTTACAGTGAATTAGGACACCTAAATATTAAATAAATGCTGCAATATAACTCCAATTTTAAGGTCTGCGAAACTAGTGAGATTCTAGGTAAGTATTCTTTATTATCCTAAAGGGAAGGGGTTAGGCATCCTTTAAGATCCGCTAACTTGCGGTTATCCGGTCAAACTCAGGTTAATTATTGCTAAGAAAGATGCATGTTTTAAAAGTATACTTGATTAAAGAGATGTTTGCAAATATGATGCATTTTATACAAGTATGCATTCGTATGACTAAAAGAAAGATACATGTAAAGTTTGAAAAATATGCATTTGTAACAATTGATATTAAAAATAAATTATTTATAATGCCAAAGAAGTAAAATTTTGAAAATCATTGAATTGCAAATTGACAAAAAGATAAACTTATTTGTACGATTAATAAAGCAAATAAAAGATGACAAAAGTTGTTTTGAAAATCTTGAATACGCGTGACGAGCCTAAAATAAATAACTAGCGGAGGGTTTCTAAGTTTGAATTAACTGAGCCTACAAATAAATAAGCTAGCGACGGGTTTCCAGTTTTAGACTACCCTATTAATTAATTCTGAGTCTACCTATTCTAAGCATTTCAATAATTACATAAGTGCAATAAATAATATTACAATACAGAGCGGGGTAAAAGCTGAATTAAAGAAAGTAAATAAAATAAATAAACTCCGAGGAATATCTGCCTTTATTTACTCTGTTCCCTGCAAGCTATCAAGAACAAACGGTTAGAAACATTTAAATACAAATAACTTCGGATCCGTGTACAAAACAGTAAATATTTTGAATACGGAGGGCTCAGACTTAGAATTTTGAAAAGACCATTCCAATCACGCCGTGGCTGCAAACATGACTCGATGGTCATTTTAATTACCTCACCTACTAAACATGTTGGTCTCTCGGATGAAATAAGAAAATATCATTATAATCACGACGTGGCTGCGAACATATAACTTGTTGGTTATTTTAGTCGTCTCGCCTACTAAACATGTTGATCTCTCGGGTGAAGTAAAAAGGTTTAAGTCTCATCCTTGCCCAGAAGTTATATTTCCGTCTTTACGACTGTGGAGGCCTCAAAATCGACGGATATTTTTCATCGGCCAGTGTAGTATCGTGTTCAAATCAGCAAAATTAAATTGAAACAGTAAGCAGCAGCAGTAGGCAGTAAGTAGTAAACAGAGAGCCAATTTCTGAAAAGACGCGATGTTTAGTTTAAAACAGTAAAAACAATAAAACAATAATCTGGAACCGAGCAGTGAACTGAAACAGAAACCAGTGCCTGAACAGACGCGGTATTTGTTCAAAACAGTAAAAATAGTAAAACAGTAAGATATTTGTTGCACGGACGTTTAAAACAGTAAACTGAAAACAGAGAAACGAAAAAAAAGCGCGGCCTCGAATTCAATTTCATCGGCCTGAATGCGATTTAGTTAAAAACAGTAAAATGAACAACATAGCTGCATACAATAGTAAGTAATGAAATGTCCAACCCGGATTATGAACAGTGACCCGAATGAAACAGTGAATTAATTCTGAAAACAGACCCGGAATAGTGACCAGAATCGGAATAAAAAATTCAGATTTTTCAGATAACCAACAACAGATAAAAAAATGTCATAATCTGGAAATATACCCAAACCGGGTCGACCCGACCCGAATCAGATATCAAATCTGAAATCAAATTCTTCTCAGATTATTCAGATAACCAATACACAAGATATAAAATGCAAGAATCTGGAAATAATACCCAAACCGGGTCAGTGACCCGACCCGAAACAGGTGTCAAAAATGAAATCAAATATTTTCACCAATTTCAAATAACCAACATACGAGATACGAAATGCAAGAATTCTGAAAAATCTAAATCGGGTCGACCCGACCCGGGTCAGTGACCCTACCCGAATCAGAGATGCAACCCGAAATCAAATATTTTCACAAATTTCAGATAACCAACATGATATACAAACACAAATCTAATCAACCCGAATCGGAGAATCAAAAACAGTGGAGAACAAACCTTTTCTTTCGATTTTGGATTTTATTTTCGGACTTAATTCTTGAATAACAAGGAAGGCAAATGTTTGAAATCAAGAACACAACCAAAATATTTTATATCGAATCGGACCTCCCAAAAATCCTCTTTTCGATTTCTTGTTTTCGACTTTTTGGACCCCTGAAAACTAGACTCTGACCCCCTCAAAATGAAGAACAAGGGGGATTTGTATAGATGGATTTCCCCCCAACGTTCGAGTTTGAATTTCGAAATTAAAGGGGCAAAAGTCTAATTTTTTAGACGGAATTTAGGGGATATGGTAGGTGTGAAGTGATGGGGTAGGGTTTGGCGGTGTCGGCGACTGGTGGTGTAAGGCGTAGGGTGCGGCAACGTAGGGGCAGGGGGTGTACGGTAGGTCGGCGAAGTGGGGTACAGGGTGTGGGGCTGGTCGACCGACGAGAGAGAAAGGGTTAGGGGTGTTAGGTTTTAGATTTTGATTTTTTTGTTTTGGGTTTTGGGTTAAGGGGATAAAAGGGATGGTTTGGTCGAGTGGGCTTTGTTGTGGGCCGGTTCGGGTCGGGTTGGACTGGTAAGGGGAATAAAGGGTGAGGGATGTTGGGTGGACGTGTTGGCTTGGGGATTGGGCTTCGGTTTGGATGATT
The DNA here is from genome assembly GCA_029783415.1 of Anisodus acutangulus. NCBI lineage: Eukaryota > Viridiplantae > Streptophyta > Magnoliopsida > Solanales > Solanaceae > Anisodus > Anisodus acutangulus. The sequence continues at coordinate 3,647,300 of CM056498.1, read as the reverse complement.
TTGGTAGGTTAGTAGAGTGTTTTAGTTTTGTGGGTTGGGGAAATAAAGGAATGGGTTGTTGGGCCTTGTGCGAAAAAATGGGTTTTGGGTGAAATTAGTTTGGGTAGAAATTGTTTTGGATTGGGAAATGAATGGGTTATGAGTTAGAAAAAAAAATAAAGGGGGTTTATTATAAAAGATATTTTTGTAAAAGATGTGAATTATTTAAAATAACATAACGATTCGATAATAATAAAATATATAATATTTGGAAAATGTTTAATGCTTAAAAATGAAAAATGGAAATGCGATGCAATTTTTGCGAAAAATAGAATAACATTGAATTTCGAATAAAACTTATGATTATGATAAAAAATGCAAATGATAGTAAAAAACGCGAATAATAATAATAATAATAATAATGAGAATGATAATGATAATATATATATACGCATGTATGTATATAGATTAAAATTGTTTTGGAGGTGTTAAAAATATTTAAAATTGCAAATAAATTGGAAAAGACGGGACAAAATTGGGTGTCAACAGATGCCCCTCCTTGGCCGGAAACGATGAAAGAATTTTCGGACAAAGAAGTTGACTGAGTAGCCAATTTTGTTCTGATCATCGGGACTCGAAGGACGATTAGGGATGCATAGGTAGAAATAGAATTTCGAGGGAGAAGACATTGAAAAAGTTGGTGCAGATTCAAGAAATATTGCCCCAGTTTCGAGTTATGATGACACTGGTTGCAGATGTGAAAATTATTGGGGAAGAGCAGAACGACGTTCGAAGTAGGTTGCTGACCAAAATTGCCCCGGTTCGCCGTAATTGATAGTTCCACGTTGTGATGAAGTTCCTGCAAAATTAAAGCTCCTGCAAACTAAAGCTTAAGATAAAATTAGTGTATGATTGCTGAGAAAAAATGGTAGAGAATATGACTTGGAAATACCCGCATTATGAGGTGGGCGCCTGACTGAAATTAAAATACCCGCATTATGAGGTGGGCGTCTGACTGAAATTAAATACCCGCGTTATGAGGTGGGCGCCTGACTAAAATTAAAATACCCGCATTATGAGGTGGGCGCCTGAAATGACGTCGTTGGATTGACGTGTTGTGTTGAAGACGTCATTGTAATATTGTTGACGTCGTTGTAATGATGTAAAAGACAGTTGTTGTGATGCCTGTAACGTCGAGGACGTTGTTGTAATGCTGTTTTGCTGTAAAAGATAATTATTGCGCTGAATACGTCGTTGTAATGCTATTGACGTCGTTGTAGTGCTGTAAAAAATAATTATTATGCTGAAGACGTTGTTGCGTAGGTGTGTTGTTAATGACGCCGTTGTATGGGCGCGTTGTTGATGACGCCGGTGTATGGGCGTGTTGCTGATGACATCATTGTAATGCTGTTGATGTCGTTGTAATGTTGTAAAAGATAGTTGTTGTGCAGAAAATGCCATTGCGTAGGCGTGTTGTTTATGGCGCCGTTGTATGGGCGCGTTGTTGATGACGCCGGTGTATGGGCGTGTTGCTGATGACATCATTATAATGCTATTGATGTCGTTGTAATGTTGTAAAAGATAACTGTTGTGCTGAAGACGTTGTTGTGATGTTGCTGACATCGTTGTAATGCTGTAAAAGATAATTGTTGTGCTGAATACGTCATTGTAATGTTGATGACGTCGTTGTAATGCTGTAAAAGATAATTGTTGTGATGCTGTAATGTCGAGGACGTTGTTGTAATGATGTTTGTTGTAAGAGATAGTTGTTGTGCAGAAGACGCCGTTGTAATGCTGTAAAAGATAGTTTGTTGAGCTGAAGACGTCATTGTAATGTTGTTGACGTCGTTGTAATGCTGTAAAAGATAATTGTTGTTCTGCTGTAAAAGATGTAAGTGACGTCCTTGCCACCAGTTTGTTGTAATATGATTCCACGTTGCGCTGAATCTTCTGTCTATTCAAACTCCTGTGGACTGTTAATTAAGATGTCGTCCTTGCATGGCCGAAAATGTGACTCGACGTCTTTGCCGTCGGTTTGCTATGTTGTCGTTCCCTGTGATTCAAAATAACATCTTTGTGCAGACATAATAGTCGGGACCCTGTAGGTCAAGATGATGTCTTTGTATAGATGCAAAACAGGAACGTGATCCTTATGGTGAGCTGTGATGCCGAAATTCTTTGGAAAATTGATCATAAGTGATGTGGCTTCCCTACTTCTTACAATCTGAAAAACCTGTACTCAAAGAAAATTTATGAGTTTGGAGGAGGGGCGGTTGATTTGCGTTGACTTTGTAGCTTTGGCTCTTGATACCTGCATGTCCTATTGGTTCGGACCTGTAACCCCATTTGGCTCCCAGTCTTGGCTAGCCGTTAATGAAAATATTTGTTGAAAATAATTTATTTATAAGAAAGTATGCATATCCATAAAACTTCTGTCAAACTCTAATGAAAACATTTGTTGAAAATAATTTGCTTATAAGAAAGTATGCATATCAATAAAATTTCTGTCAAACTCTAATGAAAACATTTGTTGAAAATAATTTGCTTATAAGAAAGTATGCATATATGTAAATGTATGTCGAGTAGTGACATGCGGTGAAACATAGCAAACGTCTCATCCAAAATCATTCTTCTGACTGAAGACTTTCCATGTCTATCGGCGTCTTCTTGCAGTGATCACTTCAAATTTTGCCCCAGTTTCTGATATGTGAGGATGATGAACTTTCGAATGGACAACCGAGTCTTGTGTTGCTTGCTTGTCCTATCAGGGTTATCAGATGGACGTATTTTGTCATATGTGAGGCAAAGGAGAAAAATTTCCTAATGGTGGGACCGAAGCCGGTTTAGGCCGCTTACGTATCCCCATGAGGGAATCAGGTCATAACGTAGTTTATTACAAGCAAAGGGGATTGTAAGAGTTTTTCTAAAAATGGGACCGAAGCCGATGTGGCCGCCTATGTATCCTGCCGAGGGAATCAGGTCATGACGTAGTTCATGCGGCGAAAGAGATTTATAAGGGTTTTCAAAAAATGGGACCGAAGCCGATGTGGCCGCCTACGTATCCCGCCGAGGGAATCAGGTCATAACGTAGTTCATGTTACAAGCAAATGGTATTTTTCGAGAAATTTCTGTCTTAAATAGACGAAACCCTATGTGGGTTCTATGCGGGTCCCGCCGAGGGAGCGTAACTTTTACAACATAGAAAAAGGTATTACATAGAGAATAACAGATCCTAGATATGGTATCCTTCCATTGCATCTGCATTGATAGATTTTGGCCATACTTAGCCATCCATTTCAGCCAGGATTAACGCTCCTCCAAGTAGCACTTGGTGAACCATGTAAGGCCATTCCCAGTTAGGTGCGAATTTTCCTTTAGATTCATCTTGGTGTGGGAATATGCGTTTTGACACCAACTACCCCGATTTGAAAATCTTTGGCTTTACCATCTGTTCTGATAAAGTTACCCCAGACAAAGATATAGTGTTGCCCCAGTAGAAGTCCTGATTGTAGTGTTATAGCCCAAGAGTACAAAAGGCAAATGCTCATGCCAATGCTTGTAATTTCGTCGCTTAGACTTTGTTCACTTGTTTCATTACATGTCACATATTATCGACAAATTTATTAGTTTGCATGATGAAAGAGAAAAGAAAATTATTTAAACAAAATGGATTTTAAAATAGCAAAAGCAATGCAGATTTGTGATTTTGAGCTTTCAAAAGGTGGAAGCAAAACACATTAAATGCATAGATGTGATTCAGGCCTCAATCTGAATCGCGTTGTTTCATTAAATATTAATGCAATTAACTAGTTTTCGGGAGAAACAAGGTCGGGGCACAGGTCCAATTTTCCCAAAACATCTCCTTGCTATGCATCCCAAATGGCTGAGTCTCTAGCGTAATCACTTAGAATCATATTGTATTTTGCTTCTTTTTCAGCAATGAAAAATCTTTTGAATCCTTTCACGAGGTTGACTGCATTGTCCTCCTTCAATTCCTGAGTGGCGCATGCTTTGACGAATGACGGACTCAGAGGTGGAACAGGCTTTGGCAAATGAGCATCTCTCTTCCTTCAGAGATTGTTGATAAGACTTTTTCAGGAAAAGATGGTGCCATGATCCGCGGCTTTGGAGGAAGCACTTCTACTCCGAACGGTGCCCTTAACTGGACTGTAATCATAGGGGTGACAAAGGCTGATGATTCATCCTTTTTATTTCTCTGGACTGGCACAATAGTCTCTTCCAAATTGTGTTCTTCATCAACAGTAATCATGTTCACATTGGCATCTTCATGATCTAGCAAAGAGTTATTGTTTTCATTAGAGGCAGGTCCTTTCAGTTGGATAACTCCTTCTTTGATTAATGCCTCAATTTTGTCTCTAAGGGCATAGCAATTTCCAGTGTCGTGTCCAGGGATTTCCAAGTGGTATGCGCAATGCTTAGTCTCATCGTGCCATTTGGGAATAAGATTTGGGACATTTCCTGGGATGGGCTGGAGTATTCCTGCGATTCTTAGCCTTTCATACAACTGGGCTCGAGGTTCGGCTAAAGGTGTATAGATTTTGATTGGCTTTCTTTCGTATTTCGCACGGGGTCTGGGTGATTTTGGTGGATGGACTCGTGGCTGAGGTAAATATGCAGGCTAATATTGTGGGGGATTTGGATAGGCTGGCGCTCGAGGCAGGTTATGTATTGGCTGGGTAAGGTAGATAGGGTAGGGACCAGGTGGGTATTGATAGTAAGGTTGAGGGCTTTGGGCGTATGGGCTATAATAAGAAAGCTGAGGACTTTTGGTATTTTGATTGTAGTAGGGAGGCTGGGGTGACGACCTTTGGTAATTTGACATTTGATTTGGCCTATGTTTCTGGACCGTCATGACAGGCGACACTCCGTCCCTCTTCTTCTTTATTACTCCCCCAAATGAGTCCGACTGGATTGCCTCACTCGTTGCTTGCAACGCTACCAAGTTTGCAATTCTCCCAGTTTTGATACCTTCTTCTATGAAATCTCTCATCCTTACGACTTCAGAGAAACTTCGTCCTATGACACTTATCATTCTTTCATAGTATGTTGCATCTTTCAAAGATTGTACAAAGAGAGTGGCCATCTCACTTCCCGCTATCGAGGGTTGAACTTTTGCTGCTTCTGCCCTCCACTTCATGGCATATTCTCTGAAGGTCTCTGTGGACTTATTTTCCAACTTCATCAAATAAAATCTATCCAAGACTGTGTCGGTGTTAAATCTGAACCTATCCACGAAATCCTGTGCCATTGTGCCCCAGTCATGCCATTTTCGCGGGTCCTGGCTTGTGTACCAGTCTAGTGCTTCTCCTGTCAAACTCCTTATGAACAACTTCATTATGATGGCCTGGTTTTTACCTACCCCAACCAGTTTGTCGCAGTACGATCTCAAATGAGAGTAAGGATTTCCTTTCCCATCAAACAAGTCAAATTTTGGCATTTTATATCCGACAGGTAATTCAATGTCGGGATGCATGCACAGATCTTCGTACTCGAGTCCTTCATTCCCCTTGCTCGATTGGATATTCTTGAATGCTTCTTTTAGGCTATGAATCTCTCTCGCCACACTTTCATCGGTTCTGATCCTTACTTGCCTGTCCATCTCTTCACACTGGCCGATTTCCTGAAGAGCCATGTTTTGTATTGTGGTAGTAAAAGGTTGGGCTTCCGTTGTGTATACTTGTGGAACACCTTGTTCGTTGTGTTGGATTGCCCGGTGATTTTGTGTGAGAGGGGTGTTTTGGATGAGTGGGATAATTTGGGTATGTGGAGTTGCGAAGGATGCCGAATCATTTTGTAGCGGGCTTTGTTGTGGACTAGCTTGCGGGTTAGTGTGCTGTGGATTGGTTTTGCTCAGTGGCGAATTTTCGGGGAGATTTTGGGAAAATGGTTGTTCATGAGATGAAAATGTTTGCGGTGCAGTTGCATTCGTCCCTTATTCAGGGAGTGGAGTATTGACGCTAATGGACAAGTTTGTGAGATTTTGGAGCCGCTCAATCTCAGTCTGCATGACTGCCATCTGTTGCAATAGTTGGGCGATGTATTTTTCCTGGACGGTAGTATCTTCCCTTTCTGAAGCTCCTGATTCATCTCCCGGAAGAGTGATAAGTCTCAGACCAGTCTGTTCGGATGCACCTGAATCAGTCATTTCGCTGAATGATCGTGCTTTTGACCTCGTAAAGTAGGGATGTTCCGCCAGTTTTAGTCAATGCAAATCAACCTTTGGGAAAATAATTTAGGCAAAATAAACCTTCTAAAAATGAAGAAAACCAAGTTAGTATAAAGCGAGTAATTATTGCTTCAAATAATATGCACAAAAGGAAAACAGCAGAAAATAACAAGCAGATTGTATGGATAATTAAATGCGCGTCCTAATATGCATGGGGCCTCTCTTATGCCAGAGGTGGGCCTAAACGCCACATATGCGAGATTATGATAGATTGATCCAAGCTACTAAATTGAAATGCCTTTATTGGAAAAAATAAACGTGCATTTTCCAATTTCGGCATGTCCTGATTAGACTTAGATTCGTCTATCATTATCACGCTACACACAATATGCTGATTGGTCGTTGGGTTGTGAGACCCGTAGACAACTTTGGCGGATTTCTTAATTGTGGAGTCGATGCCAAGGATCGATCCACCTAAGGTGTATGCATGCATGACTTAAAATAAAAGGTGTTATAGCTCTATCCTAAATTTTCTAAGATTTGGCTGACTAGACCCAAGGTTCCCGAGCGGACTGCTCGAGTGAGAAGGCTACGCGGCCACCGGATGGTCCGGACACTCCGCGCATATACCAACTCTCCTAAAATTTGGTAATTTGAAAGAAATTTGCGGGTGCGCAAAACACACCTCGCGTGAAATGTGTGATAGTGTAAATTTTTCAGAGTAGAAGAAATATGAGTGAAATGTCAATTTAAAGAAAGCACTAAAATAATATAGCAATTAAAGCAGTTATGCATGCAAAATTTCACAAGGGAAATAAATCAAAGCATTAAATCAAATAAAGAGCAAAAGTAAACGCAATAATAATTAACCTGGGTTTGCTATGGTTAAGAACCTGAAGTTTTCCCAGTGGAGTCGCCATGCTGTAGCGCCCGTTTTTTAACCGACCCACGAGAGGTCAGAAGCGGAGCACAACGTGTCGGTGATTCCTGGGTAAATGGTTAAGGAGTCGCCACCTAATTATTTTACAGTGAATTAGGACACCTAAATATTAAATAAATGCTGCAATATAACTCCAATTTTAAGGTATGCGAAACTAGTGAGATTCTAGGTAAGTATTCTTTATTATCCTAAAGGGAAGGGGTTAGGCATCCTTTAAGATCCGCTAACTTGCGGTTATCCGGTCAAACTCAGGTTAATTATTGCTAAGAAAGATGTATGTTTTAAAAGTATACTTGATTAAAGAGATGTTTGCAAATATGATGCATTTTATACAAGTATGCATTCGTATGACTAAAAGAAAGATACATGTAAAGTTTGAAAAATATGCATTTGTAACAATTGTTATTAAAACTAAATTATTTATAATGCCAAAGAAGTAAAATTTTGGAAATCATTGAATTGCAAATTGACAAAAAGATAAACTTATTTGTACGATTAATAAAGCAAATAAAAGATGACAAAAGTTGTTTTGAAAATCTTGAATACGCGTGACGAGCCTAAAATAAATAACTAGCGGAGGGTTTCTAAGTTTGAATTAACCGAGCCTACAAATATATAAGCTAGCGACGGGTTTCCAATTTTAGACTACCCTATTAATTAATTCTGAGTCTACCTATTCTAAGCATTTCAATAATTACATAAGTGCAATAAATAATATTACAATACAGAGCGGGGTAAAAGCTAAATTAAAGAAAGTAAATAAAATAAATAAACTCTGAGGAATATTTGTCTTTATTTACTTTGTTCCCTGCAAGCTATCAAGAACAAACGGTTAGAAATAATTAAATACAAATAACTTCGGATCCGTGTCCAAAACAGTAAATGTTTTGAATACGGAGGGCTCAAACTTAGAATTTTGAAAAGACCATTCCAATCACGCCGTGGCTGCAAACATGACTCGATGGTCATTTTAATTGCCTCACCTACTAAACATGTTGGTCTCTCGGATGAAATAAGAAAATATCATTATAATCACGACGTGGCTGCGAACATATAACTTGTTGGTTATTTTAGTTGCCTCGCCTACTAAACATGTTGATCTCTCGGGTGAAGTAAAAAGGTTTAAGTCTCATCCTTGCCCAGAAGTTATATTTCCGTCTTTACGACTGTGGAGGCCTCAAAATCGATGGATATTTTTCATCGGTCAGTGTAGTATCGTGTTCAAATCAGCAAAATTAAATTGAAACAGTAAGCAGCAGCAGTAGGCAGTAAGCAGTAAACAGAGAGCCAATTTCTGAAAAGACGCGGTGTTTAGTTTAAAACAGTAAAAACAATAAAACAATAATCTGGAACCGAGCAGTGAACTGAAACAGAAACCAGTGCCTGAACAGACGCGGTATTTGTTCAAAACAGTAAAAATAGTAAAACAGTAAGATATTTGTTGCACGGACGTTTAAAAGCGATGGCGAAAGCGAGAAACGAAAAAAGCGCGGCCTCGAATTCAATTTCATCGGCCTGAATGCGATTTAGTTAAAAACAGTAAAATGAACAACATAGCTGCATACAATAGTAAGTAATGAAATGTCCAACCCGGATTATGAACAAGGACTAATGAAACAAGGAATTAATTCAAAACAGACTTAATAGTGACCAATCGAATAAAAATTCAGATTTTTCAGATAACCAACAACAGATAAAAAAATGTCATAATCTGGAAATATACCCAAACCGGGTCGACCCGACCCGAATCAGATATCAAATCTGAAATCAAATTCTTCTCAGATTATTCAGATAACCAATACACAAGATATAAAATGCAAGAATCTGGAAATAATACCCAAACCGGGTCAGTGACCCGACCCGAAACAGGTGTCAAAAATGAAATCAAATATTTTCACTAATTTTAGATAACCAACATACGAGATACGAAATGCAAGAATTCTGAAAAATCTAAATCGGGTCGACCCGACCCGGGTCAGTGACCCGACCCGAATCAGAGATGCAACCCGAAATCAAATATTTTCACCAATTTCAGATAACCAACATGATATACAAACACAAATCTAATCAACCCGAATCGGAGAATCAAAAACAGTGGAGAACAAACCTTTTCTTCCGATTTTGGATTTTATTTTCGGACTTAATTCTTGAATAACAAGGAAGGCAAATGTTTGAAATCAAGAACACAACCAAAATATTTTATATCGAATCGGACCTCCCAAAAATCCTCTTTTCGATTTCTTGTTTTCGACTTTTTGGACCCTTGAAAACTAGACTCCGACCCCCTCAAAATGAAGAACATGGGGAGATTTTTATAGATGGATTTCCCCCCAACGTTCGAGTTTGAATTTCGAAATTAAAGGGGCAAAAGTCTGATTTTTTAGACGGATTTTAGGGGATATGGTAGGTGTGAAGTGATGGGGTAGGGTTCGGCGGTGTCGGCGACTGGTGGTGTCAGGGGTAGGGTGCGGCGACGTAGGGGCAGGGGGTGTGCGGTAGGTCGGCGAAGTGGGGTACAGGGTGTGGAGCTGGTTGACCGACGAGAGACAAAGGCTTAGGGGTGGGAGGTTTTAGATTTTGATTTTTTTGTGTTGGGTGTTGGGTGGAGGGGTAAAAAGCGTTGGTTTGGGCGAGGGGGCTTTGGTGTGGGCCGGTTCGGGTGGGGTTGGAGGGGTAAGGGGAATAAAGGGTGAGGGTTGTTGGGCCGACGTGTTGGCTTGGGGATTGGGCTTCGGTTTGGATGATTTTGGTAGGTTAGTAGAGTGTTTTAGTTTTGTGGGTTGGGGAAATAAAGGAATGGGTTGTTGGGTGAAATTAGTTTGGGTAGAAATTGTTTTGGATTGGGAAATGAATGGGTTATGAGTTAGAAAAAAAAATAAAGGGGGTTTATTATAAAAGATATTTTTGTAAAAGATGTGAATTATTTAAAATAACATAACGATGCGATAATAATAAAATATATAATTTTTGGGAAATGTTTAATGCTTAAAAATGAAAAATGGAAATGCGATGCAATTTTTGCGAAAAATAGAATAACATAGAATTTCGGATAAAACCTATGATTATGATAAAAAATGCAAATGATAGTAAAAAATGCGAATAATAATAATAATAATGAGAATGATAATATATATATACGCATGTATGTATATAGATTAAAATTGTTTTGGAGGTGTTAAAAATATTTAAAATTGCAAATAAATTGGAAAAGACGGGACAAAATTGGGTGTCAACAGTAGGCCCCAGAGGCTATCATGAGTTTCAGGTTGACTCTTATCTCCATATCTCTCATGTTATATCTCATGTTTACATATGTAACCTGCCTAACATATTTAGTATATCTTTCATATTGATGCCTTTCTCTGGAGTACTGTGTTCATCTCCGCAGGTATAGATAGACAGAGCGACGCTCTTTCTCAGTAGGTGATCTGCTCAGCTTTGATTGTCGCACTCCTTTCTCTCGGAGTTGTAGTATAAGGGTCCTTAGGTACTATTACATATGCTACTATTATTTTTGGGGTATGGCGATGCTCTGTCTCGACCTGTAGGTATATATATATCACTCTTAGAGGCCTGCAGACCTGTGTGCAGTGGATGTTGGTATGTCGTGGCCTTGTTAGCCCTTTTTGTTAGCAGTATATTCATCTTATAGCCTTGTCAGCTTTGACTATCTGTATATATGTATATATCCTGTTGGGACTCTTCTGTATGCAGGTTACCTTCAGTCTTGTCATAGATGGTTAATTGGAGGCCTTGTCGGTCCATGTTTCATGTTTCAGGATTCAGATATTATAGTGGTATGCTCAGGCCTTCGGGCACTGGATGAAAGATGATCCATATTCTCTTTTGGAAACCATTAATCATTGTCAATGCATTTGTTTTAACTCCAGATATGAAAGATGATCCATATTCTCTTTTATCCTGATATCTTCTTATTGTTTGAAGAGATTAACAGCATTATTAAACAAATTCTGTAGTATAAACAGAATTATAATGATGTTCTTGTTACAAAGTCAAGCATCCAATAACTAATTCCATAAAAGAAATTGTTTGGATTGTTATGTAAAATTTATGATCATTTGAACCTATTTTCTTTTTTAATTAAAGAAATCATATATGGATGTGAGTAAAATATCTCGAATCACAAGGATGACAACAAAACCTCATGGCATATTGATCTCTCTTCCCAAAAAATAAAAATAAATTAAGAGAGACACAAAATGAAAGAAAAAATGTAAAGCAAGACTTTTTGCAGTTAATTCGCTAATATCATCATTCACGGGACGAGCTTGTAAAGGATGGATCTTGGGTATAACTCAACCTCAAAAGCTAGCTTATGAGGGGAGGATTGTCCAAGTCCATAAGGAGTCCAAATTCTCATTCCCCTGCACGCCCAGACCCCGTTAAATGGAGTATGGATGACATAATTTGGGGACCCAACATCGGTGAACATAGACTTGGAATGAGTCTGACTCTGATACCATGTAAAGAATGGATCTTGGGCCTAACTCAACCCCAAAATCTAACTCATGAGGGGAGGATTGTCCAAGTCCATATAAGGAGTCCAAATTCTCATTCAATTTTCGATGTGGGATTCTTAACCGAGCTTTTCTATTTGTATCAATTGAGTCCATTCTCTCAAGATCCAAATAAAAAACTTCATACCTTATCATGAAAACTCCGCTATTAATATTGTCTGGCCCAGTTGCCCCAAGGACTTAACCATTTGACTTCTGACAATAAAGGCTCTTGAATTAGAATTCGAACTCACCTTTCATCTATTCTATAGTCTCTTTCATATTCTAAATCGGAATAGCCAGACCTTAATTAATCTTTTTCTTTTATTAAATATCAAATCTGAAAGAGACACATGCAATATCAAGAGGTCCTGAATCAAATAGAGCAAACAAGTTCGTATTCTAATCGGCTTACGACTTCATTCCCTTTCGAAGACTCCCTTAGAATAAAGTGTCACAATGTTAAGCTAAAAGAATCAGCTATTTTATAGAAATCTGCTTTCACCATTGGCCAGATTGATTCTGGAGCATGGGAATTCAAAGTGAATAACTTTCCTCTCCTAGCACAACAAACAACAACATTATGTCTTCAAAATGAAGGGCTCTCAACTTGGAATTCTAATGTGTAGTACTTTTGATTTGAATCTTCTCTTAGATTTGCTTGAATCAGTGTCCCCTTCACATTAGGGCGTTTTCCTAATCCTGTAATAGTTCGTGTTAAGAGTCTCACATCAGATATGGGATGGGTAATTGATCTTCTTATATGGCTTGGGCAATCCTCCTCCCTTTAAGCTAGCTTTTGCGGTTGAATTAGGCCCAAGATCCATTCTTTACATGGTATCAGAGCCAAACCAATTCCAATTCGTTGTCCACCGATGTTGGGCCCCAAAATTATATTATCCAAACGATCCAGTTAACGAGGTCTGGGTGTGCGGGGTAGTGTTAAGAGTCACATATCGGATATAGGATGGGTAATTGATCTCCTTATATGGTTTGGGCAATCCTCCTCCCTTTAAGCTAACTTTTGGGGTTGAGTTAGACCCAAGATCCATTCTTTACAGTTCGCACTATGGCCTCTCCTACTTCCTTTGGTCCTCCAAATGCCTCTATCCTGCCAAAATTAATAGAACGAAGATGATAAACATGATTCATGATCTTTGGTTCGGTTTTTGTAGCTTATGTTATTTTTGGAATCGCGAGTAGTTTTTTTGTTGTGGTTTCTGGAATTTTGACAAAAGACGAGTGTACCATGGTGAAATAAAAGATAGAATAGAAAGGTAGGAAGGTGAAAAGTTGTTGGCAAAATCCAATGTAATGTCCCGAGGGGGCATTGGCACGTTGTGTGCCTAAGCGTGAAAAGACAGTGCAAGCTTTGTTATGTCGAAACATAAATGATATCCCGTTAGTCATTTTTCGTACGAACTCCTAGATCCATGAAGGACATGGGCATATGTACGTAAGCCGGTGTATCTAACCCAAGAGTGGAAAGACGGTTCTGGTGTTTCTGATTTAATTTTTTTTCTCACAGTGCCAATTAAATTTAACGGTCATAATTCAGTAAATATCTGACAGACACCAAAAGTGCTAACTTTTAACAAACTTAAACGACCAAAACTGTTCAAGTGATAATTAAGGGACTATTTAATTTTAAACCTACGGTAAAAATAAGAAAATATTTTTGTCATTTTCGAAAGTTACCAGTAAAAACTTTTTCAAGAGATGTAACACCTATAGACAATATGCAATATTCCATTTTAAGCTAAGATCAGGGAGCTTACGAGAAATCAATAGGAACTGCTGCGACAATGACGCTAACATTGAGCTCCCCGTTTGACCCCGGTCGCCCAAACGCAACAACTGGCACATTTACATTTTTCCGCCTGTGATCACCATCGCTCAGCCGCGGTAGATCCAGTGATCGTTCTACTTTTCCCGCTGCTCGATACAATACAGTTTGATCTCCCACCCAAGTTGATGGATACACAAACTCTGTTTGTAGACATACAAAAAAAGTTATGTCGCTTTTTCTTTCTTGACATGACATGTTCCAAAGAAATTAACACCATTCTGTATATATATGATTTTTACATTCTTGGTTTATCCTTAATGACATTATTTTACCGGAACCAACTTTGGCATTGTAATCTACAAGATATCAAGGATACTTCTTTTATGCTCCATGTTTTTAAAATGAGTGCGTCAAAAGTTGGTACTTTCTAATTATAATTCACTACAAGAAATATGGTTTTCAGTCACGACATTTTGCAGTGTTGGCCACTTTAGTTGCCGCAAAAGTAAATGTTTTCGTGGCGACAACGTCGACACGTGAGCAGTCGCCACAAAATGTGATAATTTTAGTAGCGACCGGTCGCCATGAAAGAATTGCATATAGTGCGAATCAAACCTATGTCGCCACAAAATGTCCATTATTTCTTGAGTCAGACCTCTCTATAATCGTCATCCTCTATGACAGCACTTCACTATAGCAACAAAAAAATATCAAAACAGACAATCTTATTATAGAGAGGTTTGACTGTAGTATAAAACTTCGTACACAATTAAAACACCAATCACATAAAATGGTACCTACTTACTGACCAAATCCTTCATTTGCATCAAGGCATCGGGTGTAACCTCCAATAGGATAAATTACATCAAGCCTAAGACTCCGAGCACCATCAGGCAATAGGCCTAGTAAAGAACTAGTGATTCCAGCGAAATTGGCACCCAAGGCTACTAGAGAAGCTGTGCCAATCCCAGTGAGTAATCGCCACCTGAAAACTGATTCGAGTGCTGCAAATTGGATTCTGTCTTCTTGGCTATCCAAGGGAAGCTGATCAGTCATGTATATTCGGTTACAGGACGTAGATGTTCCCATATGAAGATAATGATGCATTGCCATTGTGGAATTACTGATAGGCAGTAAGACACTAGTGAGTAACCTGTAAGTTTCTGTTTCATGTTTATAAGAAGTGACAAAGGAAGAAAGAAGATGAAGTAACGGTTGGGTTGTCGAAGTAGCCTATCCAACTTATTTAAATTCGACTTATAATGTTTTTGTTTTACAAAAGCGCCTTAGAATAGGATGAAATCTACATCTAAACCCTAAATGTATGATAAAATAACTCATAAAAACCGAAATAAAATGCTTCTTTATACAGACTAAATTCACTTTTTGCAAACAGAAATTGCACAAACCAACGCCTTACATTCATATATAACAAACTAAGAAATTTATTTCCAACTATGTTACTTTCAAATATCTTTGTAAGGTATCCAATATCCATGGGTCGTCTTCCATTCTCTAAACTGTCATTTGTTTGGATTACTTCTTTAGGACTTTTACTTGGGTCGTCTAGCTAATAAACTAAAAAAGTATCCAGTTTTTCCTTTTGAAACGTAAAATTTGTTTAATAAGATCGAAAAAGAGTTGCACAGGAACCAGTCTGTTTATGTGAGATCCAAGATATTAAATGTTTGTGTTAATTTTATACAAGGAAATTCTGATTTAGCTTTCCACGTTCCATTTGATACAAAGTGATACTTGATTTCTCAAATTTGCAAAAGATAGGCATTGTTCAGTCCATTACTTTAGCTTTAATGGGAGTACACTACAGCAAACAACAAACAAAACAAAAAAGAAAGACAGAACCAGGCAACAGGAATAGTTAACACCACTTCAAAATCAAGACCTCCCCCTCCATACACCATGCCAAATACAGAAGATCGCTGAAATTCTCTACACGATTAATTCCGTGATCGACAGTATCCAAGTGGTTTAAGGTCAAAAAGGGATCAAAACAAGTAGTATTGTTCCAACTACCTGTGAGGTACTACTATTTTCATATGTTACTATGCCAATAACAGAGGCATCACCAATTGAACCTTTTACGTCAGCCTGGACACAGTTTATGTACAATTACAAGAGCTTATGCATAAGCAGAATGATATCTTAAAACTGGGAAGTTTACGCATTTAAGTTTTTGGCTTCTTTTGTGAGCCCCCCTCTCCTGGCTCATACTTGCGTTTTATACCCAAAAAGTGCTCAACCTGAAAGACGAAGCGATAAAAAATATAATCCGGAATACTAGATGACCAAACAAAAGCATAGAGGCCAATGAGTTGATGGCCATGTGCAAGCACTAAAAGATGATAACATCAGATATAGGATCATTACAGGTCCAGCAAAGCAATTGACATACAGACATAGGAACAAATATCAGCCCTACTTTGCTTTACACTTCTACCTCTACTAGGACAATCAACTGATGCACTGCAAGGTCTAGGCAAAAACTAGAAGCATCTGACTTAATTAGGGGTTCAGGAAAAGTTTTTTAGAAAGGATGCTTTTTCATTTTGTCATTCGGAAATAACAGCATTCAGTCCTAAGCACATGTTTGAGAAAAAATCTATGGATAAACATACCACTATCTATATTTGCATGTGTATGAGCATTGATTTAAGTGTCATAATAAAGAGAACCAATATCCATAATAGAACACAAGCAAATAGGCATGTGCCCACACACAGCTAAGGAAAGAGAGAATTTTAGTCTACTTGAACCTGAAGGAAATTCATATCCTCAATAACTTACAGCAAGGGCAATTTGACAAAAAAGGTAAAACTAAATTCATCTGCCACTAACCAAATACTAAAATTTAGGACTGTTCATAAGTAACAGTAAGACCTTACTTATCGAGGGCCAAGGTGAAGCAGGAGAGCAAAAGTAAAGACGACACACTCAAGGACCAAAGACACAACCGTTATGTGACATGATGTTACATCCAAATATGGAATTTTAGGCAAGTACGATTTGCTCCAATGCTATGAATGTAAGTCATACAACGCAAATATCAGTACCACATCAATATGCTAAATCATGCTTCAAGCTAGATAAAACGTTTTTTTATACAAGGACTGAACCCTTCACTTATTTGTAAAAGCTAGATAAAACGTAAAAGCACAATGGTATGCATCATGAATAATAAGCACATTAGAACCCACTATTCAAGCAAGATGGCAAGCATAAAGCATAGCATGAGAAGCAATCCACACTGCAAAAATATGTGTTCGGGTGGACGGCTAGTGAGCGCAAGTAAATTAGCATCATAGCCAGCTATGTAAGTATCATCAGCAAAAGACACTGACCTTCTTATCACCAAGCATGGGGGTCAAACCTCCAGGCAAGTTCTTCTCAACAGTAGCAAAACCACTTCTAGGATCACTAGTTTGCCTGAAAATGACAAAATACTTTGCAATTACAAACCATAAAGAATGTCAGGAGATGTATAAAAATTACAATATAAATATTACAAGCTTGTGACAGGAAATATGAGGGTTTTTTTTCTTTTGATAAAGGTAGGTTGGGAAATATGAGAGATTCAATTATATGTACACAGATTCCAACTACATTACCTGAAGGGTCACAATAATTCACAAAGTTAATGTGATGGACTAATCTTTAGATAAAACAAGCGTGCACACCCATGAGATAAAACAAAAATCACTGTTAACAAAGACTAATATTCTCAAATCCAAATTTATGGAAACTTCAAAAGGGAAGACGTAAAAGAACCCTGCCCTAGGCAATTGACAAGTCAACTGCATAGTTGATCCTCCACAGGAAAAGACATACTTCTTTAATATAAAGCACTTTAAATCAAGTAAGAAAAACAAACCCTGGTTTAACATTTCCGCTGAGAACAAGATATGGAGATTTAGATTGAATATGAGCTTCTTTCATCCTCTCCACAGACTGTGATGGAGTATCTGAATTTTTCATCTGCTTTATCTTCAGCTCCTCCTGATATTGCCGCATACGCTTTTCTTGCTTCATCTTCCCAGGTCCCTTCCCATGAAATTTATGTGAAAGCAACCGAAAAGCCTCCTTTGGAGTCAGCTGAGGAAAAGAAGCCACATATCAATTGAAAATGAGGCTACACTAGCTAAAGCTCAAAGAACCAAAAGGAAATTCATCAAATAGGTCACCCCCCCCCCCTTATTTGGCAAGTGTCATTTCAGACAGCTTATTGAAATTAATATTTCCAATCTCATTAGCGCTAAATCAAATGACATATGGTGCACTCATGCCGATAATGAACACCGTAATCCCACAGGAGTAAGCTCGCCATCATTATCTGCTACTTAGAGATCCCCTCCATCCCATTCACTGATACTATAAGACCAGAATTGGAGTTTTATAGTACTCAGATAGTTACATCAATTTATGAACCAAGTTCACTCCTAAAAAATTCCTGGGCATCACTTATCAAATGAATTAAAAATAAATCTCATAATCTTATTGATAATAAGCTACTCAGACTATTGAATATTGCAGAGCAAAAATTTCCCGATCAGAAGGTACAGCCATCTTTGGACAAGAAAGTCCGGGATAGGAGGCAAGGTGCTTTTTCATTTACAAACCAAGGATGGCGAGTGACAGGTTCCATAGAACAAGTGGGGGGGGGGGGGGGAATCCAATTGAATAAACAGAATATTAGCCGAAGGGGGTAACAGCACAAAACTACTGGTGAATAATAAAGTAAAAGTACTTACAATCCGCCCATATTCATCAGTCCTTTCAATGTGTATTTCCTTTTTCCCGTCCTCACTACGGATGCCTACGAGCTTGCTCTTCTTCTTGTCCATGTTTCGACCACCCCAGTCAATATCTTCCTTGAGTGTACCTCGTTCTTGCAAAAGTTTGAGAACCCCTGATAAACCCTTTCCAACTGGGACTTCACGTATCATCTCATCTGGAGCTACTTCCATTTCCTCCTCCTTTACAGAGGGTTCCTCTTCCTTGGTTTCGTTCACCTCGGTCCAACCACCATCCTCATTCTTCATTTCTTCATCAGAGGGTTTTGGCAACACATCTTCCTCCATGAAAACATCATCACTACCAGGTTTTTGTTCTTCTACAAACTCAAAGTAGGTAATATAAGATATATCAGCCTTGAAAGCCTTTCACCAAGTTCCAGTAAAGACCAAAGTGTAAGTTGCATCTAATGATAAAACACACAGCAAAAATGCAACATTAACATGTGAAAGTGTAATTCTGGTGCAGAAACTTGGTACGAATGGCCGGATCTTGTTCAATAGGGGATAGTACTATATTTTACAATGCTGGTTTTAAGTCTTGCGACATTACAAAGTGTAAATCTGGTGCAGAAACTTGGTATGAATGGGTAGAACGCAGCAGAAATTTAATGAGAAGAGTTAAAGTCAGCCGTATAGTCTAGAAGTGGTCAGTCTCTGTATTTATTGAAGAGTCAAAAGAACAGGGGAAGGTAGTTAGAAGATGGAACATGAAGGACCACTTCTCAGAATTCTTCTGCACTCTTAAATACAACGAGAGTGGACGATACATCAGCTTTATTGCCATTCAAGGGCAAAACAAATCAGTAATTATTACACCGGAGACCACATACAAAGGGGGTTGGGGGAAGATTGCACACAAGATCACAAAGTTCATTTACGAGCCAGATAAAGAACAGGAGATGCAGCCAACTGTCACGCAGAAACCCGAAGCCTCTTTCAAAGAGGCTTTCAACAGCAGCAGATGGTCTACGGAGGCAACAAAGAAGGCGCAGATACAGACCAAAAATGATAGTATAAGATCATTGGTGGAGCATCAACATCTGAGAAGGATTTGCTGAATAGGTGCGTCGTTGGGAAATTTCAGCAATCGCAGTCGGAAATTCCACCTTTGAACGATGTTAGGAGGTGGGCTTGCAATACCTGGAAAACAGCTTGTGGTGTTAGTGTATACGCCATGAACGACGGACAATTCTTGTTCGAGTTGCCATCCCGGAAAATTGCTGAGCATGTCCTCACAGGCGAGTGGATATGGAAGTTCAAACTGGATCTGGACTGGTGGAGACCAACAACGGGATGCTGGCCGGCCGAAATAAGGAGAGCGGGTATGGATCAGGATCCTAGGGCTTCCGATGAGCCTGTGGTCGCAAAACATTTTTAAGCAGATCGGAGACCAGTGTGGGAGATATATCGAGACGGAGGAAGAAACAACACCCAAAAACCATCTACACTGGGCTCGTATCAAGGTGAAAGGAGATGGGAAGATGGTGCCGAGGGAGATATAGGTGTCTATTGAAGGTTATGTGTACAATATTCCGATATGGGTCGAGGCTCCCGTGCCTGTAAAACGAGAAGAGAGGTGAAGAAGATTGCTGCGGACCAGCAGATAATAAAGGACATGAATCCTTTTTGGTGAAAGAGGTCCCGTATATGAAGGAAATCCACGTGGGGACCTCGAAGGATGGGGGATTTTTAAATTTGGGGACACGTGGAAAAGGTTCAAAAGACAAAGGACCACTTTCGGCAACTGTGGGCCAAGTTAAAAGACTGGGTGGAATGGGCCTAGGGTTTTCAGACCCTATAGCTACAAATCAGTCCCAAGTAGTTAATTCAGAAGCCCATTTTGAGGACATGATTAATATTGAAATCCATGCAAACACCTGCAGACTCAAGACTCTCAACAGATACGAAAGAAAGGAAAATAAAGAAGGGGAAAGGGAGAACCAGCTTACTCGATATGTGCAATTGGGGGAAAATTCAGCAACAGAAGAAGTTGTTCTCAGTAGTGGAGAACCTGGAACATTACAATTAAAGGATGGAAAAGAGGATACCGGGCTTATTGCAGAAGAAGCAGTTCCTTTGAAAATCCAACTTCCAGGAGAAAGCACTCCAAATATCAGTACACCAGTATGGATTCAGCAACACATAATCAGACTGAGTACAGAATTTGGAGCAAAATTCAAAGGATGTGAAGAGAAGGCCAGAGAATTATTCATGAAGATTGATAATAGTAAACAGGAAAAAACTGGGAAACAGGGGGAGCATGCAGTGATCAAAAAGCAAGGGATGAATGAGCTAAAAGGACTAGAGTCAGATACTAAATTCATGAGCAATGGAACAAGAAGCAGGGGGGATATCTGGCCATCAAAGATGGATGAATTTAAATATAGTTTCATGGAATGTTAGGGGTTTGAACTGTGGTAGGAAAACAAGTAACAACAGGAGTATATTACATACCTGGAAAGCTGATGTGATTTGCTTTCAGGAGACTTAAGGTGGAGGGGGATATTATAAACATAGAGAAGTTTGGGGGAATAGAGTGGAGTATGTGCAACTAGAAGCAAGTGGGACTAGGGGAGGTATAGTTATAATGTGGGATAAAAGGGTATGGGAAGGAGAGTTGAGCAGTGTAGGGGCTTACTCAGTATCCTGTAGTTTCTCAGGGAAAAATCAGGATTTCAAATGGCACATGACAGGAGTATATGCTCCAAATGATAAGAGTGGAGAGGCAAGAGACTTGGTGGGAAATTGGAGCTGCAAGAGGACTATGCACAGGTCCTTGGGTTCTTTGTGGTGATTTCAACACTGTAAGGCATCCCTCGAAAAGAAAAATTGTAACAAAATCAGTAGAGCTATGACAGATCTCTCTGAGTTCATAGAGGATATGGAGCTGGTTGATCTGGAACTGACGGGGGAAATACACTTGGAAAAAAGGAGGATACACAATAGCTGCAAGACTGGACAGAATTATATTTTCTGAAGAATGGGACACAGATTTCAGGAAGATCAACCAATCTATTCTCCAGAGTAACATCTGATCACTCACCTTTGATACTACAATGTGGAGACTGGGAAACATCAAAATCATATTTCAAGTTTGAAAACTGGTGGTTGAATACAGAGGGGTTTAATGAAAAGAGTTAAAAACTGGTGGGATTCTTTCAATTACAGTGGAAAACCAGATTTCATCTTGGTGGCTAAGCTAAAAGCTTTAAAGGGGAAGCTTAAGGGATGGAGGAAGACTGCTCAAGAGAATTTGGGGTTGCAAAAACAGAATGTTTTGAGCCAATTAGCTGAGCTTGAGGAGATTCAAAAAAACAGATCTTTGGAGGAAAGTGAGATAGCCTCCAGGCTAGCTCTCAATATGGAGTTTGAAGACATAACAAAACAAGAAGAAATGGCATGGAGGCAGAGGTCTAGAGCTTTATGGCTAAAAGAAGGGGACAAGAATACAACTTTTTTTCACAGAACAGCAAATGCACATTGAAGATTTAACACAATTGATAAATTGAAAGTCAGGGGTGGTAACCACCGAACCAGATGGATACTCTATGGCTTTCTTCAGTCAATGCTGGAAGATCATCAATGCAGATCTAGTTGCTGGAATTCAAAACTTCTATGACGAAGGAGTGTTTGATAGGAGCATAAATGCTACTTTTGTGGCTTTGATTCCTAAGGTGGGAGCAGTGGAGCTAAATGACTTTAGACCAATTAGCTTGATGGGGGGGATACAAGATCATTGCAAAGCTGCTGGCAGAGAGATTGAAAAAAGTCATACATAAGCTAGTGGACAGACAACAAATGGCTTTTATTAAAGGCAGGCAGATAATGGATGCAATATTGATAGCAAATGAATGTATAGAATCCAGGCAGAGAAGTCAGAAGCCAGGCATTTTGTGCAAACTTGGTATACAGAAAGCATATGATCACCTAAACTGGGACTTTTTAGTGTATATGCTACAGAAGATGGGGTTTGGTACAAGATGGATCAAGCAATGCATAAGTACTGTAAAATTCTCAGTTTTGATCAACAGAAGTCCTACTGGTTTTTTCTCCTCTATGAGGGGACTGAGACAAGGGGATCCACTATCCCCTTTTCTCTTCATCTTGGCAATGGAAGGAATGAGTAATTTGATTCACTGCAAAGGAGAAGGGTTGGATAAGGGGTTTCCAGGTGGAAAACAGGGCAGGAAACAATGTGGAGATAACTCATCTACAGTATGCTGATGATACTCTAGTGTTCTGTTTGAAGCAGTGGAAGAACACATTCTAATTCTAAGGGTCATATTCATCATTTTTGAAGCTGTATCAGGATTACATATCAATTGGGGGAAGAGCTTTGTATATCCAATCAATGATGTAACAGAGCTAGTCTCTAGCAGAGAAGTTGGGAGGCAAGGTGGGGGAATTACCAACAACATATTTGGGCATGCCTCTGGGTGCAAAAAGCAAGTCTAAAGGTATATGGAATGGGGTGATAGAAAAAATGTGAAAAGAAGCTGACAAACTGGAAGAGTCAATACCTGTCCTTGGGGGGGAGATTGACTTTGGTTAATAGTGTTCTAGCTGCTCTTCCATCCTATATGATGTTTGTGTTTCCTATACATGTGAATGTGGTTAAAAAGGATAGATACTCTAAGAAGAATTTTTTTTTGGCAAGGTAACGAAGACAAGAACAAGTTCATCTAGTTAAATGGGAGGAGTTGATAATTAGTAAGAAAGGAGGGGTGGGAATCAGAAACATGAGTAGGCAGAACAAGAGCTTGCTGATGAAATGGTTATGGAAGTTTGCAACAATTGACAACTCACTTTGGAAGAAGGTGATCACTGCAAAGTATCGGATGGAGGATAAATGGATGACTGAAGTGATGACTACCCCTTATGGTTGCATTGTTTGGAGATCTATCAGAAATATATGGCCTTTAGTTTTGACCAGATCAAGATTTAAAACTGGGAATGGTTTGAAGGTGTCCTTTTGGGATGACATGTGGTGTGTCCAAGAACCCCTAAAGCAAATGTACCCAGATCTTTACACCTTGTGTCGACTCCAACAAGTCACAATTGCTGATATGTGGACAGGACAAGGGTGGAATCTACACCTAAGAAGGAATCTCAATGATTGGGAGATACAAAGATAGTAGCTTTTTACAACACAGTTGCACATTTCAACAACCTAACAGGTGAGATGGATACCTTGGAATGGAAAGTTGACAGTAAAAGGAATTTTACTGTTAATCTGCATATAGAGACTTGAATTCAATAACAAATCAGGAGGAAGGATGGCCTTGGAGGATGATATGGAGAACAAAAATACCTTACAAGGTAAACTGTTTCTCCTGGCTTTTGGAAAAGGAAGCAGTGCTGACTCATGAGAACCTCAACAAAAGAGGATTTCACCTATGCTCCAGATGTTACTTATGTGGGGAACAAGCAGAGACAGTCAACCATCTCTTCTTGCATTGCAAATTGACAGACCAGTTGTGGCAGATTTTTGTGAAGATGAAAAAAATCAGTTGGGTGAAACCAGGAAGCATAAAAGAAGTAATGAAGTGTTGGAACAGAGATGGCAATGTAGCAAAGGAGGAGGGGAGATGGAAGATTGTCCCAGCAAGCATATGGTGGACAGTTTGGAAGGAGAGAAATCAGAGATGCTTTGAAGATAAGCAGAGCAGCATGCAGAAAATGAAGATGAATTGTTTAGCTATTTACTACTTTTGGTTTAAACAGGAGATGATAAATCAAACAGTAGATATTTTGACAG
The DNA here is from genome assembly GCA_029783415.1 of Anisodus acutangulus. Classification (NCBI taxonomy): domain Eukaryota; kingdom Viridiplantae; phylum Streptophyta; class Magnoliopsida; order Solanales; family Solanaceae; genus Anisodus; species Anisodus acutangulus. Next base: position 3,623,319 of record CM056498.1, on the reverse strand, counting down.
CCATAAGGCAATGTAAACTGTAATACTTTTGAAGGGGGACTACATACTTGGATGTAGTTATTCCTGTGGATATATAGATTAAATGGTACCATTCTCAAAAAAAAACACTATAACCTCCAAATTTTAACTTTCTTTTGTTAATCATCAAAAAGAGGAGTAGGGGTGAAAAGGAAGAGTGACTCAATTGTAAAACAATTCAAAATTCTGTTTCAACGCATCTGGAGAGTCGACAGTAATTTTTTTTTGAACAAGTTGGAGAGTCAACTGTAATAAGTTTCAGAATTTTGTGTGATATATCTGGAGATACAATTGCAATGCGTTACGGAATTTTGTTTCGATAATACCCCATATACCATTACTCCACACTCACTAGAGGAAGAAAGAGGGCACGTTAGATTGAATAAGTGATTCCATTCTGTGATTTCCCGTCCTCACTATCCAGTGTTTTCTTCCCAGTTTACAAATTACTCATAACTAGTAACACTTAAATTGTGCAAGCATACAACCTATTCCAAAACATGGCCTATCCACCACATGCAATTGGATAAACCTTGCCCAATTACCTTGAGAAATTGCACATAATAAAATGGCTATTAGCACAATAAGTCCAGCAAAATTAAAGATTCTTACCTTCATCAAGCTGAAGACCCCACACAAACTCTTCCATCTCAGTGAAGACAACCTTGTTCTCTTGTGACTCTCCAGATACAGAACTCGGATTATCCACGGTTGAGTCATTTGCACGGGAAGCGGCAAGCGAAGCAATTGACTCTGGAAAAGTTTTGGCAAGGCCCTCTTGCTTTCTCAAAGCAAGCTTTCTGGCTCTTTCTAAGGATTTTCTAAGCTCTTCATCATCATCATCAAATACTGCATCATCTTCCTCTCTCTGGTTGTTATTAGTTTTCTCGGGTCGAAGTGCTTTGGATGCCTCTTCAGCCTTAGATTTTGCAGCCTGGTAAGCGTTGCTCCTTGTCTCTGCCTCTGCTCTCTCCTTTTCCTCCTTAAGGACCTGCCTTGTCTTATCATTTCGAGAACCAAGATCACCAACACCCAAACCAGCGGATTTGGCCTCAGCTTCAAGGGCATCTAGGTCCATCTTCTCTTTCTTCCTCAGTGATTTCTTCTTCTTGGGCTTCTTAAATTGAACCATTTCCTCTTGAGTATAGTAGTCGGACAATAATTTCCCAGAAGAATTGAGATCTTCCGCCAGATTTTTTGAGGAAGGCCCCTGAATCCTTTTCCGGAGCTGGCAATAAAAAAAGGCAACCCTGTATTAACAAACATAACCTGACATACACTCTGCAAACAATTCATGATTAAATAGATAAAATGACTTACCTCCTCCAGTTTCTTCTCTGCATCAACACTGAAACCTCCAGTTGCATCAAGAGTAACGCCCTAAAAGAAAATCTAGGGTAAGAAATTGAGGAGGAAGTACTTTTAAAAGAAATTTCAGGTAAAACAATATTTTCTAAGAAGTAATCAGAAAAGGGAAACAAAGAGTTCAACCTCCTCTTCAGCCGGGTCATCATATTTTGGTAATATCTTCCTTTCAGAACCAGGCTCATCATTGAACCTACATCCAATCAGAACGAAATAAATTAGTCATTCCAAACTTTATAAAGAAGTGGCGTTTACAGCTATATTAAATCTTACTTGTCATCATAGATCCCTGTTTTCTTTTTTGCAGCCTTGTAAGCGTCATCCCTCCGCTTCTGCTCTCCAATTTCCACATTTTCAAGCACATCAACCTCTGGGGTATACAATTCAAGTCACTACAAAATCCGAATCCACAAATACTGAAGGCTGAAAGAAGAGACAAAAGAAGAAAGAGAAAACACGAACAATATCACTTAGTTGGTTACCTTGATTAATATCGTCACCAGCAAGAATGCTCTGATCTTTGAGTGTCAAGACAACTGCCCCACCTCCAACTACTTTGTCAAGCCCATGGAGTACTTTCATCCCACCTAGCTCTTCTGTTGAGAGAAATTAAAGACACATTTCAGAGCATTCATCAACTATTTCAATTCAGAGAATATAATATAGCCATTTAACTTCCGTTCCTAAAATGCACAAAAGACACGTCATATTCCATGAAAGAAATGATCTTGGCTACTTTCACTTTCCAAATGATGACTTAAAACTTTGGATTTCACATGCAACACCAGTTTGATTAGAGTTGGATAACAAAGTGGACTCCGCCAACAAGTTTTGTATCATAGGTAGGACGACTAGAACTAGAAGCGAAATCAAACAGACTAAGAATGAAGAGCACATAAAGGGAAGCTTTGTACCCAAGAAGAAAGGCAAATACTTCAGACAAGACAAACACACCAAGTATATTACTCATTTCTGTTCCAAAGACTAAACAACATATTACGACTTTGATTGAATGTGCATGGTCTCCTAAAACAATTGAGTAGAAAGATTAACCAACAGATATATTCATAAAGAAGAGCCATACTTGCAGCTAGCCGAGTATTCTCCTCCTCCTCGCTTTCTTCTCCATTCATTTTGTCCTGCAAAATTGTAACATATCATGAAGACCTGAGGTCAAATCAATCTAATTCCTACAGATAAAGAATCACAGGCACATCAGCCAACAACCTACCTGCTCTTCAAAGATCTTTGAAAGCTGCAATGCTCTCTCCTTCTCAGCATTCCTTTTCTCCTCAATCTTACGGCTTTTGTTAACCCACGACAACACCTCAGAAGCACCTTCTGATTTTTTCTTCAACCTCTCTTCCTTCATCCTGCAGTCATAAGCATTCCTTCAGTATATAGCTATCAAGTAAAACATAACTTATCAAACCAAATCCAGATTCTACTGTGTCAAAAAATCCCTCAAGAATTCTGTGCAGCTAGAAACCAATTGTGCATGTACAGCCGACCTGGTTAAATTAATAAACTAGCACCGTACACACAATAAAAGCTGTTGCACATCATAGCTATAAACCACGTGCTATCTTAGGACAGATGATAAAACAAACCTCTGAACAAACTAAATACAAATGGATAACCACCAACAGATTGGTAACAATTATGTATTAAATTACTAAACTGGCACGACCAATGTCACCTTTCACTGGATTGTCTCTAGTTAAAACTACATTGTTAATGTTAATAACATCATCACCACCAGACCGGTGAATATCACCATTATCACTATTGTTGAAATGTGTGACCATCTCACATAAAAGCTTAAACTGTAGGGAGAGCACACTTATATTTATTTAATCATGTCTTCAACACACCTCACGTGCTGCCTGGTTCTTTTTCATTGGCCAAGCACGTGAATTTTTTTTATGATGGGTGGCCGTGAGACTTGAACCCAAGACCCCTGTATGCTCGGTTACCATGTTGAAATATGTGACCATCGTTAAATGCTTAAGCGGTAGGGAGAGCACACTTTTATTTATTTAATTGTCTTTCAGCAACTATCAGTAACAGCCTAATCTTCATTATTTCCATTAGTATCGAGTATCATAGTAGTCTTACTCTTACCTACACTCATTCTTTCTCAGTCCCCCTCCCCTAAGGTAATTATTTTTGTTGTTGTTTTTTTACAGTTTTTAATACTATGAGCCACCATCAAGAATCGGACTAGTTTTACCTGAACTCGTCCTGATTTCCAGCTTTATTCCCAATTTAAGTCGGTTACTACATCTTCATGGAACAGAAGAAACCAAGGGGTACAATATGATTAAGCTGATGAGTAAGTCTTGACTCTTAAGTCCATCCATTTATTTATCTATATAATTACTTCCAAGTCCAATCACATGATTTAGGACTTCCATTGTTTGGCATGACCAAGTGCAAGAACATCAAAAGAAATACAGTGTATAGAGAACTAAAATGACACAAAATTATTACTCCTCCACAATTGTATTTGGTCCCATTTGGGGCAAGGACTTCTACAAAAGATCTGGGAAGGTCCAAAAATGGACTCAAACACTTCTGTTGGTAGTCTGCTTGAAGCTCTAAAGAATTCTAAGGTTCTTGCTGGTATGTCTGTCCTGGAGATAGAAAATGAATTTATAACAATGGCTCTAACCTTACTCGTGTCACATAACCATAGCTCAACTATTGCCAACCTTTTCTTGTTATGGTTGTCTGTTTGAAGCTCTAAAGAATTCTAAGGTTCTTTCTGGTACAGTCAAACCTTGCTATAATCGTCATTCGTTATAATAGCATTTCACTATAATGGCTGATTTTCTCTAGAACCAATTTTTCATGTTATATTTTACTTCTCCATAACAACATTCTACCTATAACAACAGTGACATTCATTATAACGGTACACTCTTTGTAAAATTACCTCTCTATAACCGTCATACTCAAGTATTGTGTAATAATATTTTGTATGAAATATATTATGTATAAAAATAAAATATTTAAATTCTCAATTAATTTTAAATGCATATGTTCCTTAGATTTTAATTCATTATCGGTATGGTACAACTAGTTATGAATTTTGTTAGTAATTTATTAGTCTTTTTAATTTTTAATTATTGAGATATGAAAATCACTTGAGATTTTAAAATTAACAAGTATATTGCTTTCGTTTATAAGTATTGAAAAAATAACAGCTAATTAAGAACTAAACATCAAATGTTAGTATACATACATAACAGCACCTCGCTATAGCAACTATGAAATTTTCGGACAAACGCTGCCATTTGACTGTATGCCTGTCCTGGAGATAGAAAATGAAATTTATAACAACGGCTCTAACCTTACTCGTGTCACATAACCATAGCTCAACTATTGTCAACACTATCTTGTTATACAAGTTTTTTGCCTTTTTTTCTGTGCAGAAAGGTAACGATTCCTATATAGAAAATTTTAGCATATTTTTTTAATTTAATTATGAGTAATGGTTGATTATTGGCAAATAGGGTATTTTTCTTCAATTCAGATGCATGGTTCCAGGAGGGTACCCCAATGCAAGAAATATTACTATTTGACAACTATGCTGCCAATCACAGAATTAGATACCCTTCAAATGTACGGCAGACTCCTTTATGAAAAGGGAAAGATCAAACCAAACAGTATGGTTTCTATCAACAAGCCAAATAATGATGATAGAACCTCTAACCAAAATATAACCTATGTGACAAGAATAGACTTAGACAAAACAAAGCTATGGGATTCTTACATTTAAAATATCTGAGAACTGTAGATTATTTGTTCATTTCTTAGACTTCTTGAACATCAAGTTTCTTCATTTCCTAGCTACGTAGCTTCTTGAATTACAATAGCTATCAATATAAGGGGGTTGCAGCAGCCTATACTTTCAGAGGTTTTCTTCACCAGTAAACTGTTTCTATGAAATTTACCGGAAAAAGAGCGATTTTTTGCAAGTCACCAAAATGAAAAAACATTGAGAACTATCACAGTTAACAGCATGAACATTCATGAAAAGTTTAATGAAGCATCAAGTACTATACCATTACTTCTTGAACTTCATGTTTTTCTTACCTCATGCTTGATAAACTAGGTAAAATGGAAAATGATTGACCCTCTATTTGGCTGACATAGGCTGTTTGAAGGGTGCGACCAGTGTGGATACTTCATGTAAATTCCTCAAAATACACTAAGAATTAGCCAAAAGGATTTACATTTATTCATACAGTATTCTGACACTCGTATCAGATATGCATCATGGCAAAATCAATGCAATAAGGATTTTTTTACCTTGCGTAGTTTGACAAATGAAAGAGCAAGAAAGTGGAACACGGAATAAGTTTCTTCCTGAGCTCGCCATTTCTCCTACTTCTCTCCTATTCTCCCTCCTTTAACTTTTTCTTCTCTTCCCTTCCCTTCCCTACCTTCCCCTCCCCTCCCCTTTCCTTCCCTTCCCTTGGTGTCAAGCATTGTATTAATATTTTTGCTCAGAAGTACAGATAACTCAATAGAAGGACGCAACAGCAGTCAAAAGTTTGAGATTTGAACTTCCTTATCATTTCCATCATTTCTTTTTTTAAAAAAACTAACACAGAAAAATAAATTGCCAATTCATTGATATAAAACCTTAAGTTGAAAATACACAAGACATACCACTAACAGCAAGGACACACCTAGAAAACCTAAGAAGCATTAACGCACTTAAGCACATAGTCTATAAATAAAGGGTTACTTACTTCAGAATGCGTTCCTCCAGCTCTGAAGCAGAAGATTGTGATCCAGCTGTTTCAACTGCATTGTTTTGTGCCCTATCGTCATCCTCATGAGAAACAACTTCTTGCTTGGCAGCACCCTGATAATCAGAATCTTCATCTTCTACTCTTTGCACATCATCCTTCCGCCTGTCCTTACTCCTATCATGACCCTCGTCTCGCTGCCTACGGTTGCCCCTATCTTTGTCTCTTGACCTCTCCTTATCCTCATCCACTTCCTTCCCCTTCTCTTTAGTTCTCTCTCTCCCCTTTTCCTTATCAATTGCATCTCTCCCCCTTTTCCTGTCATATTCCCGTTCTTTTTCCTTTTCTCTATCCCTGTGCTTCTCCCTTTCCTTGATCCTATCCTTCTCTTTTTCTTTATCCTTCTCCTTTTCCCTGACTTTGTCCTTCCCCCTATCCTTCTCTCGCACCCGCTCGGTGTCCCTCTCCAAATCCCTCTCTCTATCACGGTCTCGTTCCTTCTCTCTTCCCCGTTCACCATCTCTCTCCAACTCCTTTTCTTTTCCACGATCTCTACGATCTTTATCTCTCTCCCTCTCTTTATCTTTATACTTGTCCCTATCGCTATCTTTCTCCCTAATCTTATCCCTTGTCTTATCCCTTTCACGCTCATCTTTATCCTCTTTCCTCCTATCTCGAGTTGACGACCTATCTTTCTCCAACTCTTTACTCTCCCGATCTCTTTTATATTCTTTCTCTTCTCTTCGGCCACTACTTTTCCTATCCTTGCTTCGATGCTTACTTGAATCTTTAGATTTATCATACTCGCTTTCTTCCAAATCATAGTGCCCATCTTCCCACCTCTCCTTAACGGGAGAGTCAACATGATCCCTCATCTCAACACTTCTTTCACGTCCATCTATCTCCGTCATTCCCATCAGGAGAAAATGACACACCGTGTAAATAATTGCACGTACTAACAAGTCTTATAAATGCCTGAGATGAAGTTAAGCAAACACCATATATAAGTATACCCACGTCATGCTAAGGAAAAATTAGGAGAAAAAACATCCAAGTTTTAGCATATAATTTATTAGAAAACAAAGAACAATGCAAGCTGATAGCAAGAGAATGGACATGGAATGGTGTATTCCCATCAAAAATTAGTTCAACTATACACCCTTTCTAATAGCAATTTTGAGGTTTTTCTTTACTGAAGTAATTAGTTCCATTGATGGCATCAAAGCATATGCAATTTCTGAGGAATTAATGCAGATTATTAATCTTTCCATCCATAACACTTAGAAAGCAAATACGAATGCATAATAACTCGAAAAATTACTAATAAATATCTCAAAACCGAAATTGAAGCTTATTATGCAGACCAACTCAAAACTAGTACTATACCTAAAACAATTATTGGAAAATTAGGGCCTTTTTGTTAGGTTAATTTCAAGTAAAGAAAATCGGATAGTACAGATGCAAATACGGATGCATAATAATTCGAAAAATATTCACACATAAATATATCAAAACCGAAATTGAAGCTTATAATGAAGACCAACTCACAATTAGTACAATACCTAAAACAATTATTGGAAAAAATAGGGGTTTTGTTTTTGTTATTGTTATTGTTAGATTAAAGGAAGAAAATGAAATCGGATAAATAATAAGGGAAGCCTTACAGTTCAATTTCACCGGAGTAGAAATCTACGGAGTTTGCCGGAGAGAGATCGGCACCGGTGAGACTAGCAACGGAGAGCGTCAAAGTTTTGTGGAAGGGGAAAATATTGGCTAATTTGGGTTTGTTACACTAAGTTGCCGCTATGGCCGTATCCCTAAAAAGGCTATCCAGAAAAGGGCTGGACTATCAGGGTATGGGCTTTTTTATTGTTATACAAATCACAATTCACTAGGCCGACCAACTAAAATCCAAATATTTGCTAGGCTCACTGTATTTATAAAACAACCTCGTTGTATTCATAAAACGGTCTTGCTGAGCGAGTAAAGATCTGTTATGTATTCAACTCAGCTGTTCAATTCAGTTGTATTCATTTGTAGCTATTTTCACACTGTATTCAATTTATTGTATTTAAATTTATTTTATTTATTTGTGTACAAAAAAATCTCCTTCAAAATACAATCAAAACTAAATACAAGAAATAAAATAATTCACAATATTTGATTTTACACCAAAAAATTAACGAATACACTCAAATATGAATACAATAAATAAAATATAGATGAAAAATATGAATACACTCAAAATCCGGCCAGATTTGAAAAAATACAAGAAAAGGAATACATCCAAATCTGAGAAGGAGAAAGAGATGACGACGGCGGTAACGAGAACTTAGCGACGGCAACATAATTTGAGAAATACTAAAAAAACAATACATTCATATCTGAGACGGAGAAGGAGATACAACGGCAACAATAATACTAGCTAGATATGAGCTTTCAGCAACAATGATACCGACGCCGGCTAGATCTGAACGGAGCACTATCATTAGATCTTAAGAATTTGAACTTTGTGATTTGATAAAACTGAACGACCTTCGTGTTCAGTTACTACATGATCACACTCAGATAATGCTTATAATTCAAGGGAAAACCATGACATTAATCAGAAATTTGTAGACTGCTCCATTGAGAATTTTGAGGAGACTCATCAAAGTTTGGATATTGGTGCTTGCGAAGAGAGATCAAATTTGTATGTAGCTATGGATACTGCCTCTCCCCGTTTGATGGATATTACGAAATTGTATTCGTGGTTCGTCGCCGGAGCTTCGGCATTAGGGCGGCGGCGGAGAGAGGGACAGAGAGATAGGTGAGGGAAAAGAGAAGAGTGAGGATAAATACAAGTCATAAACCTAATGTATTTTGATATAGCTATGAATGATAATTAACATATAACTTTTAGTTATGGAATGTAATTAAAACAAACTATAGTTACTAAATATAATTAGGTACTAATAGTTAGTCATGTCACGTAAAATTTGCTAAAATTATATTGTATTTATATATTTTTTTTAAATTTTCCGTGGTGACGGTACGTGCGTTACCATCCTGATTAATTCAAATTCGCATCGCATAAGACCTATTTAACGGAAAAGCGATCTCTAACAATTATGTTTTTGCATATTTAGGGTTCGAACTTGGGACCATTTATTAGAGTCATTTGCACGTTTTCCTCTTAAGATAATTATTTTTTCGCAAGGCCTAAGTTTATATTTTCGTATCATAATATTCCATAAGTTAAGCTTTACAGTCTTAAAGAACTATGCCTCGCTAAGTATAAATTTAATTTTGAAAGATAAAAATTAAATACCAACTCATTTAAAAATCAGCCCATTTGAAGGACGAAGCGTTTTTTTTAGCTACGCCAGTGAATTTTTCGATTTTTCTTCTATGTAGATTTGTATGAATGAATGAACACTTACGTGTAGATTTGTATGAATGAACACTTACGTGTCTTAGGCATATATATATATATATATATATATTTATGTAGTCCCTGTTCATCCTTGGTAATATTTAGTTTTACACCTCTCATTTCCAACTTCCTTAGTTGATTGGTATTTACCTGTTTTTTTCCAATGTAGTCCCTGTGTTGTGGTTTTTGGAATGCAGAAGATTGACTACTAAGCCCACTGCAACTATTGAATTAGGATATGCTTATGTTGTATTTGAAGATACGACAGTTCTAATTTTTTGGGGATATATTATGTTATTACAACAATGCTTGAAGATGTTTCAACTATGAAATGTACTTATATCCTTTGTACATATTGTGAATATAAAAGTATGCTATTAAGCATGTATTGCAGCTGTCTTGTGCTAAATTAACTTACATGCTGCATTTTTGGTAGTAAGGTTTATCAGTCGAGTACAATTGTTGGTATTGAGATGGTTAACTTACATGCTGCATTTTGGTAGTAATGTTTATCAGTCGAGTACAACTATTGGTATTGAGATGGTTAACTTACATGCTGCATTTTGGTAGTAATGTTTATCAGTCGAGTACCAATTGTTGGTATTGAGATAGCTCCACTACGGACGTGATGAAAAAACCTCTTAAATGGTTGATTGATTAATTCACATTGAAGTATCATTCGAAGTCAAGATCCATCTTATACTCCTAGGCGTGTATGACTGCAAATAATCCATCACTTAGAAATGTTAAATGTTGAACACGGGCCATGTCCATCTAGTATTATGAGTAAAGGAAGAGTGCAGGTTTGCCGTTCAAATGGGATAGTCTTTAATCTTTTCCCTTTAAATGGGTTAGCTTTTAACTTTTGCCCTTCAAAATCGGACTTTTGCTTAGTGGAGCATAAGTTCTTTAATTGTTTAGAATATAATTTGTGAGTTATTATAATGCAAAAATATAAACTTATGTCCCGCTAAAAATTTATTTATCTTGTCGAACAAAAACTAAAACCAACACAAAATAGGAGTAAAAGTGCAAATGACTCTCTCCAAAGTCACCTCGGTTTTATATGTGTTCACAAATTTTAACCGCCTAACCTTACCCATCAGGTTTCACATGATTCGTTCCTGAAAGATGGAATAATTTCCCTTGCGGATTCCTTTCATTATTCACAATATATATAGCTGTACAAAGGTTGATTCCTAATATGGTACGAATCCTAACTTACCTTACAAAGGTTGATTCCTAATACAATTAGAATCCTAAGTTACCTTAAATATACATCTATCATAATTACAAAATATACAGAGAATATTCGCTAATACTCCCCCTCAGACGGAGCGGGAGGAGGTCGAACGCTAAGGATGGATCGAAAGTCGGTGAAGAGCTGTCGCGGTAGTCCCTTTGTGAAGATGTCTGCATACTGATAAGAGGAAGGCACGTGTAATATTTTGACCTGACCACGGGCAACCTTCTCTCGCACAAAGTGGATATCCATCCCAATATGCTTAGTCCGCTGATGTTGGACCGGATTATGAGACATATAGATGGCAGATATGTTGTCACAATAGACTATAGACACCTTGCGGAGTGGACACTGGAGCTCTAAAAGAAGATTTCGGAGCCAACAGATCTCAGCAACTACATTAGCAACACCGCGATATTCTGCTTCAGCACTCGAACGGGATAGTGTGGCCTGCCACTTGGCGGACCATGAGATAAGATTATCCCCAAGAAATACACAGTACCCTGAGGTGGAGCGACGTGTGTCTGGGCATCCTGCCCAATCTGCATCCGTGTAGGCAAGTAACTTGGTTGGGGCAGATGGGTATAAGTGTAATCCAAAGTCTAGTGTGCCCTTAACATATCTGATAATACGTTTGAGGGCGGCAAAATGGAACTCTCGGGGGTCGTGCATGAACAGACACACCTGCTGAACGGCATATGTAATATCAGGCCTAGTGAATGTAAGATACTGAAGAGCACCTGCTAGACTCCGATAGAGAGTGGGATCAGAAACTGGCGCACCGTCATTGGCACTAAGCTTGGATTTGGAGTCCACCGGAGTTGGCATAATTTTATAATTTGTCATCTTGGCCCTGTACACTATCTCTTCTGCATACTTACGCTGACATAGGAACAGAGTGGCTGCAGATCTGGTTACCGATATACCCAAAAAATAACTTAGCTTGCCCAAGTCAGTCATAGCAAATTCAGTTTTGAGTAGAGCAATGATTTCATTCTTCAAACCGTCAGATGAGGCAGTAAGAACAATGTCATCGACATATAATAGCAAATATGCAGTGCTGCTACCTCGGTGAAAAGTGAAGAGAGAGTTATCACACCTGCTACATACAAAACCAATCTGCAAAAGATACCTGGCAAAACGATCATACCAAGCGCGGGGTGCCTGTTTCAGTCCATACAATGACTTTCTGAGACGACACACAAACTGCGGAGCTGCCGGATGAACAAAGCCAGGAGGCTGATGCATGTACACAGTCTCTTTCAAATCCCCATGAAGGAATGCATTCTTGACATCAAGCTGATGAATCGGCCAATGCATGCCCATAGCAATACTGAGAACAGTCCGAATAGTGGCCGGTTTAACAACCGGACTGAATGTCTCACCACAATCAATACCCTCCTGCTGATTAGTGCCATTGGCGACTAGTCTTGCCTTATACCTCTCTAAGTCACCACTGTCTCTGAACTTGTGCCGAAATAGCCACATACACCGGATAACATTCACACCTTCGGGTCTAGGTACCAAATCCCAAGTGTTCTGCTTGGTTAAAGCGTTAAATTCCTCGCACATGGCCGCATTCCAATTTGGGTCCAGTTTTGCTAGTTTTGGATTTTTTGGAATGGGTGATAAGGTTTGTGTGGAGAGATTGAAGTGAACCTTGGGTTTGAAGATCCCGTGTTGTGCACGAGTCTCCATACGATGAGACGGCAGTGGCGGTGGGTCGGGGCTGGGAGGTTCTTTGGTCACTTACGGACCAATGGGCGTGATTAATTTGGGTGGTTTTACGGTGACTCGGCCAGAAATTTGTAGGGGTGGCGAGGAGTGTTGGGGTAGTCTTGAGACGATGTGAGGCCCTGCCGAACGATGAAATTTCTTTGTTGGTATAGATTTTGAATGATCGGGGACAGACTTGGTTCATCGAGAAAGATGTAATCGGTGGTCTGAAATTTCCGGAGATTTAAAAAAGGAAAGGTTGTCTCGTCAAAGGTGACGTGACGGAAGACGATGATTTTGCAAGTAGCAATGTCATAGCACAAGTAGCCCCGATGATTAGGAGATAGACCAAGGAAGACACATGGCAGAGTGCGAGGTGCAAGTTTGTGAGGTGCAGTGGAGGCCATGTTGGGGTAGCATAAGCATCCAAAAATACGTAGGTGATCATATGATGGTAACCTACGGTATAAGATTTCGGTAGGGGTCTTATTTTGGAGTGTGCTAGTTGGTAAAATATTAAGAAGGGATTCCTTTCATTATTCACAATATATATATATACGCCTTTTGATTATGTTCCTCTTGTTTAGCATGTCTAGTTTCTTCCAACAATAGTTGTGAACGTGCCTTGTTGAAACTTGGGAGAGGGTCGGCTTGTTGAATCATTATTGCGAGTGTGTCATATTCACCTTTTGGTAAACCCGCAACAAGTTGAAGCACCATCTTGGTTTCTGAAACAGAAGTCCCGACGTTGGATAGTTGATCGGTTATGAGTTTCAGTTGCTTACAATATTCGGACATGTTATTAAAATTCTCGAGGCGGGTATTATTGAATTGCTCTTCCAAATATATGGCCCGAGTATTTTTATTGTCCTGAAAGATTTCTTCTAGCCGGACCCAAAGTTCACATGCCGTAGCACCTATTTTCATGATAGTGCACAACAGGTCTTTGGAGATGGTGCCGTAGATCCATTGTTTGACGATGGCGTCAAGACGACGCCAGATTGAGTTTGTAACATCGGTGGGACGAGGAACAGATTCGTCAATATGATCGAGCACATTGTATGCATATGCATGAATGTAGAATAGTTCCATCCACATGGAATATTGACAGTCTTCTTGGTCAAGAATTATAGGGATAAAATTCTTGATGTTGTTAATGGCGAATGCCGGATGAAAAGAAGATACTGAACGTTGAGAGGGGTTGTCAAGTGTGCCAGTGGATGAACCAGAATTTGTGGGGGAAGACATGGTTGCCGCCTGCCGAGGGAAGGGAATTTTCTGGTTTGGCCGAGACAGGGAGGAAAGCAGATTTTTTTTCCTGTGAAATCAGAAAAAAATGCTAATTTCGGCCGAGAATGATGAAGAGAAGGAATTTAGGTTTTAGGCTTTTGATACCATGAAAGATGGAATAATTTTCCTTGCGGATTCCTTTCATTATTCACAATATATATAGATGTACAAAGGTTGATTCCTAATATGGTACGAATCATAACTTACCTTACAAAGGTTGATTCCTAATACAATTAGAATCCTAAGTTATCTATCATAATTATAAAATATACAGAGAATATTCGGAGAATATTCGCTAATAGTTCCAGCTTTATCGACCGCTAGCTAGGCTACACCATGAGTGCCAAATTGGGTAAATCACTTAGGACGCCGGCAAAACTGGTTGAACTTCAACTACATGGGTATAGATTTGAACTTCAAGCAAAAATGACTTAATACTGTCAAAAATGCTTGAACTTCACCCATATGATTTTAGATATTTTGTCAAGACTAACTCCAAACACCACATATGTGAAGTTGTTTCGAAGTAGATAGACTTACAATAATTTATAAACTTGGGGATAACTTAAACAATGCACCTACCCAACAAGAATTGGAATTAATCGACCCTGCTAGATATCAGATACTAGACGGTTAAACATCTAAAATAAAACTTTCATCATATAAGACAAATATCAAACAACTTACCCCAGTTTACAATCAAATTCAAAATCAATGCTCACACAATAATCAGTACAGAAAAGGTTAAATATAATGGACATTTTGCACTAGACCAACTTCTGTTTTCAAGAAATGTACATCTTACAGGAAAAGAAATAAACACCTTCTTTGAATGTTTGACAAAAAAAGAAGTCAAACTCTGTGTATAAACTACCCTTTCAAAAATACATCTGAAGTAAAAGAATTTCTTGAATGGCATCTTGAAAACTTGTACAAAACTGAGAACAGTATGAACCAGAACAAAACAGGAAAAATGGATTCTGAAAGTATAGGATATGCCTTCAAGTCACACATTATCTTCATTTTCAATCATATCGCGGACCTCACTAACGACTACATATGCTTTGTCGCCGCCTGTTTCTTTCCATCCCTCCATAACTGTAGATAAGTCACATTTTCACTATGTTTGACCATGAAAATAGTAAAAGCAATAGAAGCTAAAACCGTATAAGAGCAAAATTAGCTATCGAGAAGATAAATAGATAGTGTTTGTTACCTGTATGGTCGGCATTTTCTGTTTAGGTTTCGTCACCACACATATTTGGACACATGAAAAGGTAGAATTTAACATCATTAAACGTATACCATATATTCAAACCACAATATTGCACTTAACTAATCAAATAACTCCAATGACACAACAATACTACTTTCTACGAACGAAAAGAAAAACAGCATTTCATTAATGAAAAGGAGCGTTTCAAGTAGCACACTTATTTTAGCAAGTAAAGGACTTATGCATCGTATGACTGCTGCATGCTATCAACTTTCAGACACAAACCACGCCCCATCATCCTATTTATGATTCTCTAGCCATTGTCTGCATTTATTCTTAATCATACTACTGATTCACCAAAAAAGTATTGTCTCTACTAGTGCATGTTAATTGTTACATATGTACCTCCAAATTATGCTGTAATTTTTATCTACTTTCAGAAAAGAATATCAGGTTAGGTATTCGACCTAACAGATAGGATTAGGGGTGTCAAATCCGCGAGTTGAGCTGAATTTGGGCGGGTTAATGATCCGCTCAAAGGTTGCTTGGGCTGAAATAGGTTGGGCTAAATCCTCCTTCCTCCAATTCTTACTAAGTTTTAATTTCTTTGTTTGTTCTTTTATAATTTTTTAAGTACCTAATAAAACTATCTTTTTCTTTATTATGGCTATATGTAATATAACATATCAAACAAAAAAAAGTTCTTTTGAAAATATTCTTACAAGGTTTCTATGGGTGATTTGGGCTACATATCAGCTCAATTTTTAGATGGATTGAAATAGGTTGGGCTAAAATAGACTGAGCTAATAAATGGCCGGGTAAGATGACCAGCCCAAACTTAAGCGGAGTTGGGCGGGTCATGTTTTCATGGGCTAATTTTGCCACCCCTAGCATGAACTCGGATGCAATGCATCTGGAAAGAAATCAAAGAATCTACAAGAGACTGGACTTCAAGCCAAGAAATTACATCCAGCTTCGACATCTAACTCAACCAAAACTAGATTGGGCCGCAGAAAAATGACTAGCATTTGATGAGTTGAAGTAATAACCCTGATTACCAACACTCGAATCCCAATGGATGCACCACTAGGTAAATTTTCTCCATCTGTCTAAGCCTTAATAAATGGCAGAGTTACCAACCTTTTGGTGGAAGGTAGCAAGTACCCGTTGGAGTAAGGAAAAAGTACTATAGGATTCGTTTAGCTACAATCATTGACAAGTTCGGAAATAAATAAGAATTTTGATGTTTTCATTAGAGAAAATGCTGCAAAGGCGCTAGTTACAAAGATGATGTTTCAATAGCCTCAAGTGCTTGAGTTAATTTTATAAGTTTTACCTCAAGTTTAGCAGTTAATAATCACATAGAGAAAAGACATTAAAAATATGGAAGATGTTGGGAGTAAGAACCCTTACAGTTATTCCTGCGCGAACCACAAGCTTGTGTGGAACATTATTGACATCAACAGAGTAAAAGCGTGTTCTGGGAACCAATAAAAATGCAAAGAAAGTAGACACTTTAGGCCTAGATAAAGCTTTTTTTATTGTGAAGTGCTATATCTGAAGGAAAATGTAAGAGAGCACAACCTTGGGAAGTAGTCAGCAGCCAATTTTTCCAATTTTGGTTTCAAGTATATGCATTTGCGGCACCAGCTTGCCTTCCTGCAGATTCAAATAACTTTATACATAAACTAAATACCAAATTCTTTCTCGCTAAATTGTACATAAAATAACCTTTTCCAGGAGAATAAGTAATACAGCAGCTATATGTGTTTATTTGTGTTTCCATAAGCAAACCCTATGCCACATACATATTAAGACAATGGTTTTTCAATCTTTTGCAGGGCCATAAAAGTTAATATTCCAGGTTTTCAAAGACGCGTCAGTAGAAAAAGCTTGTGTCCTAGAAGTTAAAAAAAACTATTCATGGAAAACCACCTTCCTATTCTATGACTCCAAAGTCATTCTACATGGGAAAACGATAATAGACTGAATATGACAATTTAAACTATTCACTTCTAACCTGCTATGTTAGCGGCAGACAAGGCAGGATGAAAAGGGTCAGTAGGAAAAAAACAGCCTTCTCTCTCTCTTCCTTATGTGTACATGAACATTATGCTTCATAATTATGGAAGGTGAAAGGCCAAAAAAGGAGTAGGAGTTTTTCTTGGCCTCAATTTCATGAGAAAAAAATGCTAGAATAAAACATAAGGTTTTAGAATGTTAAGTGATCGTGGGATAGTTGGTTCGGTTCCCGAGACACTCAGGAGCATTTTTGGTATTGGGTTGGAAAGTTAATTTTGGCCGTTGGGGTTGACTCGGTAAAATAGACCTCCGATGGAAATTTCGAGACCACATGTGAGTCTGTGGCGTGTTTTTACGTGCAGTTGCATATCTGATTTGTGTTATTTGGCTTCCGAATGATTTCCGAGGGTTGAGTCGAAATTAGGAGAAAACAGAAAAAAAATCTGGTGCTGATGTTCTGGTTTCCTTCTTCGCTATCGCGAGGAAAAGGGGCGCGATCGCGTGGACACGTGCCTGGGAGGGCGAGTCACGGTGCTTCACGGTCGCGTGGTATCTCTCGCGATCGCAAAGCGTATTTCTGGGCTGGGTCGGGTTAACCCTTCGCGATCGCGAGAGGGGTCTCGCGAATGCGAAGGAGGCACTGTAGCAGACAATGATAAAACCCTTGTGCGATTTCTTTTGTCCCTATTTCGATTTTTCCATGTTCTTAGCTCGATTTTGAGAGATTCAAGTTGTTTCTTCAAGATTCTTCTCATAGGTAATTCCTAAACCCTAAACGTAGTTAATTCTAGTAATATATTCCTTTATTTTAAGCTTTAATACATGTTTTGGGAGTGGAAAAGAGGGTTTGGCTTGTTGAGAATAAGAGGGCTTGAATTGGGAAAATTGGGGGTTGTGAATTGGTTTATGACTATGGTTATTATATATTAGTAATGTAATGCACTAGTAGATGTTAATTTATTGATCAATTTCATGTTTAAACTTTTTTGGAGATTTGGGAAGGATTCTAGGGTTTATACTAATAGTTTTTTTTTTTGGACTTGAATAAGGTAATTGACCTATTATTGTACTAATTAAGCAATTGGAGAGCAGAATTGAACTTCTAGAACATTAGTTTACCAATTTCACCCTTTAATTATCGTTTCACCCTCGTGGACCCACTTTTCCTATTTTCCCATATTTGGTTGGATTTAAGGAACAGTCTAGTGTTATGGGTGTTGTCCGTTTCTATTCTAACTTAGATTTCTATAATGATTAGACTCCGAGTATTACCGAGACCCGCAGAGAGGCAAGGCTCCTTTGTGATCGTGTGTGGCTTCTGCTTGGTATCCAGGTAGGTTACGGCTTAGCTTTTGGTTAGACTTCGGTAAGCGAAGCGTATGTGTAGTTAGATTCTGTTGGAGAAAGCATGTACGCCTTCGGGTATGAAGTTGGGATGGATTACTTAGGTTGGTTACTATTGACTGATTATGTTTTGTTGCCTCTTTGTGATTACTAGACTTGTTTGTAGTGCCTTATCGTACTTGTGATATAGTTGTCTTCCATTTATCTTGACATGTTCATGAATAGAGGAAATGCTTTAATATGATACTGATATTATGATAAGTGTCCTTGTGTGGCACGACTGGGGATTTGATATTGTCACTGCATTGCATTCATACTCATCTCCATGATACATTAATACTATCTATGATTGACGTGATGGTGATAAATGAGAAAGAAACAACAATGATTCTTACTACATATTGATTGTGTAGCCATTCTATGTTGAGTGATACAGAATGGCTAGCGGGTGTTCGGGGGAAGAGTCGTCTCTAGGCTAAATGATACAGAGCGACCGGTACATGGACTTCGCGGGTCCCCCATGGGTCATGACTGCTGGAACGATGATATATTACGCCCGGAGCATGTGTGTACGGAGATTATATTAGCTATTGCATTGCATTGCATATTTATTCATCATTCATTCTTATCATCTCATTTTACATTTATGGTTCAGACTTGTTGATCATACTTGTGATTGTGATTGTTATGAGGAATTTTGGAAAACTTGGCAGACTTGGGTTTAGGTGCTTCACCATAGGCTATGATTTGCTTACTGATCTTCTTGTACTTGAGTGATTATTCTTGGACCGTGATATTACCTATACTTGATTGTGACAATGTCTATCTTTCAGTTTCTTTCTTATGCATATGTTAGCTAACTGTTGTCAGCCTATGATACCTACAAGTACATATTGTTTGTACTGATATTACCTTGCTGCATTATTTTGAGTGCAAAGTATGAGACTGGTACCACTTCTGCACCTCGAGACTAATCCCGAGGCTATCTGTTGAATCTAGGGGTGGCGATGGTAGGGCTCGGTCTGGCGGGTCGTGCAGCGGGGTCGAGTCAGGCGGAGACGGCGGGTCGGGATCGGGACTAGCGGGCCTAGCGGGGTCGGGTCTGGGCGGGACCTGCTCCAGTCCCGTCCCGATCCCGATCCCGTCGGTATCGGGGCGGGGCGGGCTCGGGTCGGGCTCGGGTCGGGGCGGGGCGGGGTCGGGTTTTCCTTTTTTTTTTTTAAATAACATATGTATAAAAAAAACTCAATAAACAAAACAAGATAGTGTAATAAAAACATCCCAAGGCTGTTTTTGTGCCTCTTATATTATTTAATAGACATATGATTTTTTTGTAATACAAATACAATTGTCTAAAATCTAAATTGCAACTTTATGGTGTTGTCCAAAAGTTGCAAATTACATAATAAAATTGCAATTAAAAAAATTACATTTTCAAAAAATCATTCTAATTGCTTGATGATTTCATGTGGTTCTTCGGTTGGAATAGGTATTTGTTGATCAAATTGATCCACGCCGCTTCCACTACCTTTGGTTAAGATTTCGTAGTTTTCATCATCTTCTTCGTTGATCTCAGGTCCACCGCACCTTCTCCGCTCGCCTCGTATCCAATCTCTGATTAATACTGCAACTTCCAAGCTGTCTCCGGCCAATGAGTGTCTGTGGTCTCCTATTTGATATCTGCCTGCAGAAAAAGCGCTTTCCGACGCAGTTGATGACGCTTGAATGTTCAAAACATCTCGAGCCATCAATGAAAGTGTCGGAAAGGTCTTCTCATTCCCCCTCCAGTATTTCAGCAAGTCTTCTTGTCCATCTTCATTGATAACTTCTTGATACGGTACAGAACCCTGCAAAACAAAAATATCCAACTCGCTAATTTGGTTAGTAGAGGTACGGCCGCACATTCTATTTCTGAGGCTTTCAATACTAGCCGCAGAAACAGCATGTCTTTTGTGAGGTTGTGTTGAAGATGAAGAAGATGGTATGGTAGCCGGTACGTTACTAGCATTTTCTTGTTGATAAAATCTATATATATTTTTGCAGTGGTGTTCTACGCTATTCAACACTTCTTCTTTAGTTTGTTCAATAGGTGGTGGGTGATTTAGATTTTTGGGACTTGGAGGTGGTAGTACTTCTATACAATCGTAAATAGTTTCAATTAGTGATTTAGTACCGTCTATTTTAATAGTAGGATTTAATACAGAACCAATAATATAAATAGAAGGAATAGGAATAAAATATTTTTATTTTGACAAACATTTTTTAATAGCTGCCTTATAAACTGGTTTTCCATATATTCACTAAGTAATAAAAATATTAGAGTTATATAAAATAACATAGTTGAAATAGTAGGATAATATATCTTAGGAAAATTCTTTTGTTGCTTGAAAAAATTTCTCTAAAAATACAATAAGTTCGGAAATTTTTACCCAATCACTATCTAAAATCATATCATCTGCGTTTTTATTATGAGAGTTAAAAAATAAAGTTATAGGTAATTTATAGTCATAAGCAACAAGTAGTTGCTCGTATAAAGAATTCCACCTAGTCGATACTTCTTGTGGAATTCTTCTATAAGGTAGTCCACAATCGTGACAAGTTTTTTTATATTCTTTTCTACGTTGTACTTTATTACTTTTAAAAATAAAGTTTATAGCAAATTGTATTTTACTAAGAATGTCTTCAAAAAGTGATAGACCATCCTTTACAATTAAGTTATATATATGGCACCCGCATTTTATATGAAAATGGTCTGGAAAAGATGGAGCTAAACTATTTTTTAACATTGTAATTGCGTAATTGTTATTAGAAGCGTTATCTAATGTAATAGTCATAATTTTATCGGTAATTCCGTAATAATCGCACACTTGATAAATATTTTCTGCAATAAAAGTACCAGTGTGCCTATCATCTATATATCTATACGCTAAAATACGTTTTTGCATAGACCATTTATAATCTATCCAATGACAAGTTACAATTAAATAATCATGGCCGTTAGTACTACGACCTATATCAGACGTGATAGATACTTTGCCATTAAAATGATATAATGAAAACGTAAATATTGTTGATATTCATGCGCAAATTTAAATACATCTCTCTTAACAGTTGACCTAGGAAAACCGTTAAAAGCAGGATTATATATATCTCTAATGTAATGAATAAAACCGGGAGATGAAGGAAATGAAAAAGGCAAACCCTCCACATCAACTAATTTTGATATTGCTTCCCTATCTCTATGTTTGTTGTATTTAGAGCCTACAATTCCCCCCGTCATAGGGTTAATTTGACCAGATTGGTCCGGACGATGTCGATATGTGAACCTTGTCCCGATGGAGCGGGCGTTATGCACCGGTTTTGAAGCCTGGTATTGGGCATACCTAGGTGGATGAGCACTTACTACGTGTCTAATTAAACCCCGCCCCACCGTGACCTTTTCCGCTTTAAATTTTAAAACATTTTTACAAATTTTACATATGGCTACTTGATTCTCTACGTCCCTATCAAAAAATGTCCATGCATCCGATTTTAATGGTCGTTTCTTTGGACCTCGTCTCATACTAGGGGAATAGGAGGTATTTAGGTTGAAGGTGCACTAGTGGGCGTGTTGTCATCAATATTAGTGGGTGTATCGTCTAGATCATCGTCTAAATTAAAGTCTTCTTGAGTTCCGTAGAAAATAACTCCTCGTCTAAATCTAATGGTATTGTAGGAAAATGTTGAGTATCAACAAAATCATCTGTGTAGGAATAAGATGACTAGAAGAAGTACCCTTGCCCTGGTTGCCTCTACTAGAAGAAGCACCCTTACCCTTACCCTTAAACATACCTTTTAATCCTTCCATTTTAATTATGATAATAAATAATTAAAGACAATAAAATTAAGTGCGCTAAATAAAATAAACAGACAATAATAATTTAATGAAGGAACGAATGTACCAAACGCCGACGTAACGTCGACGATGTAATCGAGAGGTTGAAAATTGAAACTTTGCTCGATGGAAGATCCTCAAGCTAGTTGCCAACTTCACTCCCAATTCCCAAATGAATTAATAAAATTGAATATTTAGCAAACAATGTAGAGAGATATATTGAGAAATTAGAGAGATTGTAGGAAGATTTGTGAGAAAGATGAAGAGAAAATGAGTTATTTATAGTTGAAAAATTGGGTTAAAGTGTAAATATAATAACTTATGGGTTAAAAATAAATATTAAGGGGTAGGGGGGGGCCTAAAATGGCCGTTGGCAGCTGGCCATAATCTAAAATGGCCGTTGGTGCAACGGTCATTTTTGCAAAGGGTTTAAGGGTCGAGTGGGGGTCGGGCTCGGGGCGGGCTCGAGGCGGGCTCGTCCGGCGGGCTGGGGCGGGCTCGGGTGCAGCGGGCGAGACATCGCCCCGCCCCGAGTTCGAGTCCCGCCTGCAAGTAAATTTTTTTTTTTTTTTAGAGCGGGGTCGGGGCGGGACCGGGGCGGGGTCGGGGCGGGGTCGGGCCGGGGTCGGGTCGTCCCGGCCCACTGGCCAGCCTTAGTTGAATCTGCTAGGGTAAGCATACTGGATGGATCCGTTGTCCGGAGACTCCTTCTCTACTACTTGTCTTATTTTGACTTCTAGACAGTATTCCTGCTCTCGAGACTTATGTATTATTCAGACATGTTGATTAGTGGCTCTTGTACTATTTCAGACCACTATCCTTGGGTTGTACTTATATTCGTATTTCCGCATTTAGTATATATGACATGAGTTAGACTTCTAATTATTCTGCTTTATTTACTTATTTGTTAAGGGAAGGGTTCTCCTATCGAGGTGGGAAATGATAGGTGTCCGCATGACTTAGCATTTTTGGGTCGTGACAAAATATCACGTCTCTTGTATTTGATATCTAAAGTGTACTTTGTATTCATAGTCATCAGTATATCACATTTCTCTCTTATATCATCTTTTTTTTCTGTTACTATTCCAACCAGTATTTTGGTCATTCTTTCAATTGTTGTTCATTTATCCAAAAACTCTTCCAGTGGGATTGCAGTGGTCATGACTTCTTCAGTAAGACGCTGGTGACCATAACGTTTTGAATAGGTTTCCAACAACTGAGGCAATCATGCAATTTTCTGGTGATTGTTTATATTCGCATGTTTTTTTTATAATAATTTTTTTTTTGACAATTATATTCACATGTTTTGAGAATAAGCAAACTTCCCAATCTTAAGTTTGGCTCGTTTTAAATGTTAAGTGACAAGTATTAGAATGTTAGAGTTCATCACAAGGCTAAATTGAGATGGTTAACTTACATGTTCTGAAGTTGAATGTTATACACAGAAGCAAATCCAAAAGACGGTAAGCTCATATCGACATGAACTTCAGCTTTTTCTATCTTTTAGGTCATGGGAAAAACGAGTCACTAGGAAACAAGAGCCTTCATCCAAAGCAATAAAAGGTTCAATTGTTGTCATCCACATGAATACTTAAAGGATAATATGATGAAAGTCAAGAGACACATGCAGATTACAAATCAAAAGACTTCCTGGGAAGGAGCATTGGTACTCCCTCCGTCCCAGATGAAGGTTTTTGACTTGGCACGGAGTTTAAGAACTAAAAGACTTTTGAATCTTGTGGTCTAAAACAAGCCAAAGACATTTGTGTGGTTTTAGATCATCTCGTTAAACGTAAGTAAAGTTTAAAGTTAAATTGTTGCCAAATAAGGAAATGTGTCATTCTTATTGGGACGGACTAAAAAGTAAAGTGTGTCGTATAAATTGGGACAGAGGGAGTGTTAAACTTTTGAACATGTAAACTTACTTAAACTTCTCCATCTGCATAGAGATACTTAGGTTCCTTAAAAATAAGAAAAATGACTTCCTTAATGAAAGTAGAAAAAACAAGTCCATAAGTGACATTCCAAGTTCATTGTCTCCTCTCCACCAACCCAACGCCCCCAACCCCCACCCCTTGACTATCCCATCTCCTGTCACCCCCGAACCCCGACTTGACACCCCATCCCACCCCCATAGTGTTTTGCTAGATTACATATAAAGTCTTTTGGAATAATATTTGTTTGCTTACTCACCAAACACTCGAAAATAAGTAAGAAATCCACTTGTTTCCCAAGAAAACATTTTCCTTCATACCAAACACATCCTTAGTATAAGACACCGTAAAGACATTATGCATAATTGAGCCCTTTCATTGCATTTCATCTTTCAATAATTCATATTTTCCTATGTGCTTTCTAGATGTTAGCATTTCGTATCGAGTTATCTGTTTTACATATTCAGAAATTTCACTGCATCACTTGGTTGACCTATACTTGAGCCATCCAACATAACCACTATTTCATCAATAAACATTCCATAACCAACGACAAGCAACAACAACAACAACGTACCCAATGTAATTTTACAAGTGACACAGACCTTACCTCTTTACCTCCCACTATTTCCGAAAGACCCTCGGACTGAAGAGAAAACATTCCATAACCAAATTATAACAATATAAACACATCATTTCCACAGTGCCAGCACCAAATTAAAATTACAATGGAATAGCAAAATAGGAATAAAACGCACCATAGAATTACAACAGATTCATCAAGTTGTTGTGCATCAGCAATGACCCGATCAAATTCGGGTTCACTACAAACGGGTTGTAGTTCAACTGCAGCAAGTGAATCATCATCAATACCTTGTACACTACTTTCTCCATCATGATTTTCCAAAATTTCAGCTCTTACTCTAAAGTCTAAGTGAATTTTTGAATAATTTAAAGAAATTGGGGGCAAAATTAACAATTTTGGAACTTTGAGGTTTGAAATGGAGGGTGAGTTTGATTTTTTTCTTGGGTATAATTGTTGTGGAATAACTGGAGAGAATTGTGTAGAGCTAGAACAAGGGGAGAAGTGTTAAGCATGCATTGCACGTGCAACGTTGACCGCTCATAGTAGGCTTGTTTTGACTGAACATGCGATAAATTATTCATATTAGATACTTTCAAATGAAAACTTTGGAAAATATTCAATGCCCATTCTCAAAACTCATTAAGTAGATATAAGTTAACTACTTAAAACATGTCATTTTATTCAATTAGGTGCATTAGTCTAAACAAGTCGTAAAACCTCAAGCTTGTTCCAATTGATGTGATATGTATAATTAAAGAAGGGTATATTTTTTATGTGATTAGCTTATTTACGTAATGAGCATTTGAGAATTTTCATATATTATTTACGTAACTTATTTCAGTTCACCAAATTCCTAATTTTGGGGACACAAGTTTCTTTTTTTTGTGCAAAGACGCGCAGGTTAGGTCCATATTGAGAAGAAATTAGTACTATAAAGTGTATTGGGATACTCACCGTAACTTTTATTCTTGTAGTTGTCTAACCTGTTTCTAAAAACACTTTTCTTAAGCCGATGATCTATTGGAAACAAACTCTCTAACTCACATAAAGCAAGATTCAGTTAGAGCAGGGGTAAGGTATGCATACACCCTACCCTACCCTCCCCACACCCCACTTGTGAGATCACACTGAGTAACAAAAGAAAATGAAGCAATCTATGCTGCAGATAAATATAATCTCTATATAAAGCCATATGCTTTGAGTAACATGCAATCAAATGACATAAAGTTTCTT
The DNA here is from genome assembly GCA_029783415.1 of Anisodus acutangulus. Lineage (NCBI taxonomy): Eukaryota > Viridiplantae > Streptophyta > Magnoliopsida > Solanales > Solanaceae > Anisodus > Anisodus acutangulus. The sequence continues at coordinate 3,597,300 of CM056498.1, read as the reverse complement.
CCCTAAAAGACAATAAAAGGTTGAAGATTGTGGGAACAAAGAGAAAAAATGACTGCACTAAAATCACACCTAATACTTAAGTAGAACACTCTGAGAACAAGACTACACAATCTATTCCAAGAAAATGGAATTGTGTCAAATCTTATACTTGAAAATATCTATGGCCTTGTTTGTATTGCCAAATTTTTCACTCATAAACTGTGGATGATTTTAGAGAGAGCTGAGTAGGACCCAATAACTGCTGATATGGTGCCTATTATGATAATAAGTATACATGCTGATACCTGCATAAAAAGAACAAGTTTCATCACCAAGGAAGGTAACACTAGCAACATGGAATAATTAGTAGACAGTGTTTACATAAATATCTACCTTGATATGTAAACATGTTCAGAATCAAAGCGAAAACTCAGACACAGATTTAAGGCGGGTCCAGTAGTTCAACTGAACACATTATTTCTGGCTCGAACTATATATACATGTGCAAAAGGATTCGGAAAATCTACATATAATATATAATAAGATCACATCCATTCTGAATCCACCGACTCTAGATTTTGGATTTTCCGCAGCTAAAATGAAGTCTCATCAACGGTGTACTTAGGATAACAAAGAGGCAAAGGTTTTGAGAGCTATGGATACTAAGTGCATCAATCGAGTTTTGACTAAAACTTGATAATTACTAAGTACTATGTTTTTCACATAAACTAACAATCAGAACAACATATGGTTTGAGATATCATTATGCAATCTGATAAAAGAGAAACATATCTTGTACCTGAATGGGGCTTGTTTTTCCCTTCAAAATTCTCAAGAAGCAAGCACAAGGTAGAATCAATGTCTGGATTAGAAAGATCGTATATTAGTACAATTCTATAAATACAAAAATGGAAACAGAAACCTATTTAACAAAAACAAAAAAATTGGTACAAAGAACTCACAACTAGCATCGTGAATAATGATCCGATCAATGCCATCACAAATCCTGCAGGACAATCAGTAGATAAGTTTGATATCAAATTTTTTTGATCTTTTTGAGGGCAAGGCCGTTCCTAACGCGTTAAGGGATTAAGACACACTGTTCAAGCAATATTGATAAGTACAGTTATAGCAGCTTAACTTACCAAAAAAGGGAATTTTAAGAGCCACGAGTAATGTGGATAGCACCAGCGCTGTTCTAATGAGGATACTGTACATGTGAGATTTGGCACCGTTTGATGGTATCAACTCCTCCAAACTCATAGCCACAGGGGCCATGGTCAAAGCATATGTGTTTCTAGTTAAGGAAGAATTTTTCTTATCCTCAGTTCGACGTCTTATTTCAATAACATATTTGGAAGTAGTGTGCTGCAGTGAAAGCAGGGGAACCGTGGAGCAACAGTAAAGTTATTGGATTCGAGCCGTGGATTCCGCTACTGATACTTCCATCAGGGTAGGCAGTCTACATCACACCCCTTGGAGTGGGGCCATCCCCAGCCCAGACCCTGCGTGAATGTTCGTGCACGGGGCTGCCCCTTTAGTGCAATGCAGTGAAAAAAAAATAAAAAATCATGGAGTCCAGAAAAGGATATTTTGTGAATGGATTAATGATCTGCAAAAGAAGCAGACGATTTGTCATCACACGTTCAAATGGATGTATCAAGGAGCGAAATCAATCGATCACGTTTCACTTACCGTGGTCCAAAAAGCAATCTTGGAGGCAACTAAATTTGTTGGCAAGTTTAGAGTAAACTGCGATTCAGCTGAGTCCCCAAACATTATGTATCCCATCACAGCTGCTCCGGCATACAACACAGTCACAATAGCGAAACTGCATCCAAATTATACGCCACGTTCACAATAATAACGAAACAGGACAGCACAGTAAACTTTTTTAGAAAAACAGGATCCTTTGTCCAAGGAAATCCATAATGTTGACGATGATAATCTCTATATACAGTCATACCTCTCTATAACAACCATCTTCTATAGCATTATTTCACTATAACATGTATTCTGTGGAACCGAATTTTCATGTTATGTTATATATTATATGTTCTCTATAACAACATTTCGCTATAGCAGCTAAAAATATCGGGACAAAACATGTTATTGAGAGGTTTGACTGTAGCTCAATAGCTCAACCTAGGCGTTGTTTTGACCGAATGATGTTGCAAGATTTGGGAACAAGCATTAGCAGTTATCCAATATTCTACAGTAACAGAGTTTAATGAAAGCGTTAAGCATTCAGAAAAATAAGTACCTGGTAAAGAGGACAGCAGGGAATTGATTACGTTTCTCCAATGATGTGTATATATTGGGAAAAACTGCATGCCCGGAGTAACAATATCCATAAAGTCCAATAGCAACAGGAAAACTAGAAAGGTTCAGTACGGTTTGTTCACTTTGAGAGCTAACGTGATCCACTAAGCCAAGCCAGTACAAGCAAATGACAACCATCACAGAAGCAATAACTCCTCCAGCTGAAAATAATAGGCGTCCAATTCAGAATTCGCATTGTCCAACAGTTGAAACAGAAAAATGTCAAAACTTTAGAAGTATCAAAAGAGAAGTTTATAAGAACTAGACAATTATTTCATCTCAAAAAGGGTTATTAGATCTCCAAGAGTATCCCTGGATAATTTCATCTTAATAGCTTTATTATGCCAGTGGCCTTTATAGTGATGAAACAAATCAATTTTGTTAATATCAGCAAAGATGTTGCAAGCAAGATCATAGCAGTATATTATCATTTCTCCCCTCTATCCAACACCGAGAACCAAAAAAAGTCGACTAGTTGGTATATTGGTATATAAAACAGGGTATTAGACGTTAGCAGGACTACAGGAAATAAAACTGGGATCTTTACATAAATAGCAGACTCGATTCACTGTTTACTTATCCTAGCTGGTATACATGGTTATACACATTTTATACATATATTATATATTCGCCGCTATTTTTAGTTTAAGTGATTGGATGGGTGGTTATTTAACTTAATTCTTCAATAAATATTTCATGCAAAAGATGTAACTGTAGATGTAAACTTTATGCTGTAGTCATCTTGTCGGCTACTTACCTGAGATGTAACTAAGAACAGTGAGGTCACGCAGCCAAACGGTTGGAAGAACAGCTAGGGTGGTTATCAAAGCAAAGAGATGCCGTGCATCTAATTGGAACCCTCCCAAATTTAAATGTGCATTTGGAAATAAAGCCGACAGGTTATCTCCTTCCAAAATTATGTATTCAACACAACAGGACTGCAAGTGAAGGACAACATTAATGATTCATATACAAAGATGAGGCACACAATTTAGAAATTAATAACACAAGATATTATGGACAACGTATAGGCAACATAAACTTACATATAACTCCACATATAAAATTATCTGCATCCACAAATACACAAAACAAGAAAAGAATCAGTATCAGGAACCTGAAAGTTAAAGACAAGTGAAAGTCTATAGAACATACTGATATGATAATTCTTCCAACTGTACCAAACGCTGCCTGACCAATATCCGGGTAAGTCGCAAGCCCCGGTTGGCTGTCCAAACAGTATCTGAGGAGAATACCAGTATAGTAAGAAAGTATACCGAAGATGAATAATATAGAAAGCCCGGCCCATCCACCTTCCTTCACAGCATAAGGTGTAGAAAGGATTCCGACTCCACAAAGTACATTAATACCTGTATGAAAACAAAACAAAAGAGGCATTTGTAAAACATATGTTGCTCCCAAACCTTCAATGAACTATCTGTACAATCGATCACATTCAGTTACATGAGCCTGAGATAACAGCATTGCAGATGTAACGATACCCTAAAATAAAGTTTTGCAGCAATATCCTCACGGAAAGTTTCATGATTAAATTTTCTCTCCCTTTGTTATAATGAAGGAGCACAGTCTTTTTCTAGAGGAGACCCAATAGAGCATAATATTAATCACAACTATTCTCTACCCACCAAATTAAGCCCTTAGATGGTGGCTGCAATAAACTGCAAGTTTGATTAATAGTCTGTTTGGCCAAGCTTTTGGGAAGCCAAATATGCTTATTTTAGAAAGTTGAGGTGTTTGGCCAAGCTTTGGGGGAAAATATGTGTTTTTGAGTAGTAACAGAAGTTGTTTTTCAGAAGCTAATAGCTTTTACTCAAAAGCACTTTTGCAACATTAGCCAAGCACAAAGTTCTTCTCTAGTATTGACAAAAATGCTTTTCAAATTGATTAGACAAACAGAAACTGCTACTCTCCGAAAGTACTTTTTCAAAAAGCACATTTCAAAATAAGCAGATTTTGAAAGTTTGGCCAAACATGCTATAAGACATGAGACTGTGTTCAGAGAACTAACTGTTTAGCATGCCTTGGCCATAGGAACTTTGACGAGAAACTGGAAATTCATGTGCAACTGATTTCTCATCAGGAAATTTCTTAATAGCAGATCTCCTTGATGGAAGAGGAGGCAGCAAAGTATGAGAGCTACGCCGCTGTGGTGGTTGATCCTCTTTTGCTTGCGGTATGAGAGGCTTATGAAGCTCTGGCAACACTTCAGGAGTGTGTCTCCTCGTGAGTGATGAGGCAAGGAATGAGCTTCCTAAACGTGTTAACGAAGGTGTCCCCAGGAACGTAAGACTTGGAGAGGGCACACTACTATATATATCCATAGATTGCCTACAAGAAATGTTTCGCAAAGTTTAGAGGTGGGAAATATGAAATCGTAAACTAGATGAAACTCGGTAGAGATAAGAAGCAAATGATTCACTGCTTGTTAACCGCAGAACAACAAAAAAAGCACCTTTAACGCACATCAGGAATCATATTTAATATTTTGTGGAGGAAAATCCAGCATTCAAAGTGACTTATAAAAAAGATCCCAGCATAATAAAGTGATATATACATTAGCTTTCTTCTTTCAGTAATTTCCATGTGAATGCCACTGATAGGAACTATGAGGTTCCAGCCAAGCTAAATTATCCTCACCCGTCTCCTTCCCAATTTCGACACCCTCTACTGGTTGCTTTGATCAGATACGGTCATCAGCACTAAAACCATGTCTTGGTTGAAGACCATTGATAGGTATGACCACAAAAAACATGGTTGTTACAGTGAAATGTTGTTATAGAGAGGTCTGACTGTTATATGATGGATTTCCTAATTTCATTTGGTTCACCAGGCAATGTTGACGATTTAATTTATTGAACTGGAAACTCTTTAACTAAGAATGTTCCTGACATAGGGCAAGAAAATCCTAAGCCACAATGCAGTTGAATATCAAATCCAACAATCAGTGGCAAAGCTTGATTCATCATGGATAGTATTATAAAACCAGAACTATAATAGTTAGCATCACAAATCAGTTCACGATTTTACTCGAAATTGGGAGAAGGTCCAAATAAACCCCTGTACTATACAATTTAGAGCAAATATACCCTCTGTTAAAAGCTGGTCTATTTATACCCCTATGTTACACAAATAGCTCATATATACCCTTTCCAGCTGATGGAAGTGAAAACATCGATATTAAGATTATTTTATTAAGAATAAAATCGATGAGCTTATCAGGCAAAAGAATCATTCAATGAAGAAAAGAATCATTCAATGAAGAAAAGAATCATTCATATAGTTTCTTCATTGAATGATTCTTTTGCCTGATAAGCTCATCGATTTTATTCTTAATAAAATAATCTTAATATCGATGTTTTCACTTCCATCAGCTGGAAAGGGTATATATGAGTTATTTGTGTAACAACTACAATGACTCAACCCAAGTTAGTTGGGGTCGACTATATGAATCCTCACACCATGTTGCTCCATTTAAGATCATGTAAAATGTACTAGAAGTTAAACCCTATGCTACCAGAAAAGGAAAAAAAATTCAAAAGCCAAATGATTCAAGATATTGAATGAGTCAAAAGGAAAATTTTGAATACCTGTAACTCTGAGGCCAAGCAGGGTTGAAGGAGCTAGGTTTGCTGTCGAGCCGATCATTATGATTATCATCATCATCATTAGAGTAATTGGAAGAATGATCAGATTCATTGCCATCTCCATTTTCAGCTTTATCTAATTGCTTCTCCTGATGTTCGTCCTCTTCGTCGCTCTCTATGTAGAAACTGTGTTCAGACACAGAATTCTTCATCTTATTCTGTCACCCTTCAATCCCTCAAACAACTCTGCATTTAGAGATTCCCTTTTACCATTTATAGTACAGAATCAACTAAAATTTGGTATTTTCATATCTTTACAAGAAAAATGTCTGCTTGGATATGCAGATATGCATATTAGAGTGTTCAGTTGAAACCCCCTCGTCAAAATATTATACCGTGCAAATAAGGTAAACAGAATCTTTTTTTTTAATCTCTTGACATAAGGAAAGATTCTAATGTAACGAACAAGATGGTTCAAGAATTTCTTTAGATCACTTGTTTAAATTCAAAGGTGTAAGATTTTCTTGTTAGTCATACATGTAAAAATTGTAATCAAGAAAATTAGTGGCACCCCATAAAAAAGAAAGTCCAAGATTTTGAAAAGCAAGAATCTTTTTCATTCAAAAATATAAATTATAACAAGGAAGATAATATATAATTCAAATCAAAAGCGAGAAAATGGGAACAAACTGCTTTGAAATTTGAAACCACAAGGAAAAAACAAATCAAAAGAAAGAGAAAAAAAAACAGTGTACCCCTAAAATTATGGGGGTAAAAGTCATGGTCATACAACAATAATAACAACTATATACACAGTGTAATCCACAAGTGGAGTTGAGAGGATAGAATGCACACAGAATTTCCCACCCGTCATGGTCATGACAAAGATTTTCTTGAAAATTTTCAACTTTGGAAAGACTTATTAAATTCCTTACATTATTTAGAACCCAATTTGCAAGATTCAAGAATCAACAGTATCCCTTTTTTTGCTTTCACAAACAGAGAGAAAGTGACAAACATAAACTACTTTCTAATCATAAAGAATAAACACAAAGTTTCTATTATTAGAAAAGATAAAAGAAATTCTTACTTTCAGTTATGAATCTCAAAAGGGTTGCTCAAAAAGTTGCTTTTATTTTACTTAAAAAGCTTCAAAGACTTTGGCCTTTTCAACTGCAACTGAAAAAAACTGAGATTCTTGAAATTATATTGAGAGACAGAAAGCAAATTATTGATGTGCTGCGGTACGGTGATTCTTGATTGTTTATATTAATGTTTTTCTGAGTTTGTATATATGGGCAAAGTCTAGCCCGCTGCACTAAGTCCCGCTATGCGTGGATCCGACAAAGAGTTGGGTAGAATAGTGTAAATCTGTTTGAATATCGTCCTCTCATTAATACAATATATATAGTGTATAATAATAATAGTAATGAAATGATGATCTCTACTTTATATAATTATATTAAAATATTAATTACAGAATATACGATGAATATATAAAAATATATTCACTATCACACCCCCTCAGTCGAAGCGGGAGGAGCTCGGACGCTGAGACTAGATCGAAAGTCAATGAACAGTTGTCGAGGAAGCTCCTTAGTGCAGATATCTCCGTACTGATACGAAGAAGGAACATGTAACACCTTAACATGACCCATGACAATCTTCTCACGAACAAAGTGAATATTCATCTCAATGTGCTTGGTTCGCTGATGCTGAACCGAGTTATGAGACAAGTAGACAACAGATATGTTGTCACGGTAAACCAAAGACGCTTACGTAAGGGACAATGAAGCTCAAGAAGGAGGTTTCGGAGCCAACACAGCTCAACAACAACGTTCGCAAACGCCTCTATATTCTGCTTCTGCACTCAAACGGGAAATCGTGGCTTGCCATTTGGCAGACCACGGAATAATGTTATCCCCAAAAAATACACAATAGTCGGACGTAGAGCGACGGGTGTCCGGACAACCTGCCCAATCAGCGTTCGTTTAAGATAGCAACCCAGTCGGTACGGAGGGATAGAGATGTAGTGTATAGTCAATAGTACCCTTAACGTATCGAATGATACGCTTAAGAGCTGTAAAGTAAGGCTGATTTGGAGCGTGCATGAACAAGCACACCTGCTGAACAACATACGCAATATCAGGCCTAGTGAAAGTGAGATACAAAAGAGCACCTGCGAGACTTCGGGATCGAGTACTGGATCCCCGTCATCTGTACTGAGTTTCGACTTTGAGTCGACATGAGTGGGCATAATCTTGCAGTTCGTCATTTTATCCATGTAAACAATTTCCTCGGCATAATTACGCTGACATAAGAACATGACATGTGCTGATCTAGTCACTGATATCCCAAAAAATAACTCAACTTACCTAAGTCTGTCATAACAAATTCGAACTTGAGCAGGGCAATGATCTCGTGTTTCAGTTCATCAGAAAAAGCTATCAGAATAATATCATCTACATATAATAAAAGGTAAGTCGTGTCATTACCTCGATGAAAAATAAAAAGTGAATGATCACTCTTGGTGCACACGAACCCGATCTGTATAATGTAAGTAGCAAATCGCTCATACCAGGCCCTGTGGGCTTGTTTCAATCCATATAGCGACTTACGAAGACGGCAGACATACTGAGGAGCCCCCGGATGCACAAAGCCAGGCGGTTGATGTATATAAACGGTTTCTTTCAAATCCCCATGTAAGAAAGCATTGTTTACATCAAACTGGTGAATAGGCCAATTCTTCCCCATAGTTATGCTCAAAACAGTGCGAATGGTGACTGGTTTGACCACCAGACTAAACGTCTCACCACAATCAACTCATACATGTTTCCCAGTACCATTGGCCACAAGTCTTGCCTTATGGCGTTCAAGCTCACCATTGTCCATGAATTTGTGACGATAGAGCCACATACAACGAATCACATTCACCCCGTCTGGTTTCGAGACAAGATCCTAAGTGTGCTATTTTGTTAACACATTAAATTCCTCATGCATAGCCGCATTTCAGTTCGGGTCAAGCTTGGCTAATTTTGGGTTTTTAGGAATAGGTGAGATAGTTTGAGTGGATAGGTTAAAATGAACTTTTGGTTTGAAAATCCCATGATGTGCACGGGTTTCCATTCGGTGTGTGGGGACAGTCACTGGTTGCGTAGAGGGGTCGGGTGGTGATAGGCAGTTTGTCGGTACATTAGTGTTAGGCAGTGTGGTGGGTAACAATGTATTGGGGCTGGTGGGTTCGTTCTAGGAGATTTCAACGGGAGGGAGGGGCAGTGGGGTTGGATTGACTTCTGGCAGTGGGGTTGTGGCGGGGGTACTAGTTGAAGGGACAGGTGAGGGCGATATGACCGAATGTGGCAGACATTATAGTGCATTTTGGACTAGATGTGTGGTGTCCGGGTCATTAAGGAATCTGTAATCAGTGGCTTGGAATTGTTGGATGTTGGCAAACGGGAAAACATTCTCCTCGAATGTGATATGTCGTGAGACTATGATTTTGCATGTGGACAAGTCATAGCATAAGTACCCCATATGGTTCGATGGGAATTCCAAGAAGACACACAGAGTGGTACGAGGTGATAATTTGTGAGGTACTGTGGAGGCAAGATTTAGGTAGCATAGACAACCGAAAATCCGAAGGTGATAATAGGTAGGGATTCGACGGAATATGATCTCTGTGGAGGTCCTATTTTGGAACGTATGGGTAGGTAGTATATTAAGAATGTATTCTGCCATTTTTAACGCATATATCCAAAAAGTGGGGGGTGGAGAGATGCATGAAAAAATAAGGTACGAATTATATTGTTAATGGTGCAGAGAATTCTTTCGGCTTTACCATTTTGAGGGGAAGTATGGGGACAAGAGAATCGAAATACCATGCCATTAGCCGCACAGAATTTGTGAAAGATGGAATTATTAAACTCACGATCATTGTCACATTGAAATGTCTTTATTGATTTTGCAAATTGTGTTTTAACATACGTACGAAATTCAAAAAACTTGGAGTAAACTTGAGACTTATATTGGAGAGGATAGACCCATAGGAAGTGAGAAAAATCATCCAATAACACTAAATAATATTTATGACCTAATTTGCTAGTAATAGGAGAAGTCCATAAATCCGCATGAATAATATCAAAGGGAGAGAAAGTAACACTCAAAGATGACGTAAACGAAAGTCTAACATGCTTTCCAAGATGACAAGAGTAGCAATTGTGGGCAAGGTTCCCTTTATTACATTGAATTAAATTACAGTTTCTAAAAAAATAAAAAACATGAGCTCTGGGATGTCCAAGTCTACTATGCCACGTTGATGGAGAGATTGCAGCTAGAGAGGTGATAGGTTGACACTTGCAGCGGAAGTGGATAGGAAAGGATAGAGGCCCCTCCACACTATTGCATCTTGTAAGAAATTTCCCCGTACGTAGGTCCTTCACAGAAAAACCAAACGAGTCAAAGTCAATAGATACAGAATTATCAGTGGAAACTTTTCTAACATAGATTAAGTTCTTGATGATGTTAGGGGCATATAGGATGTGTTTGAGGGAGAAGGGGTGAGGGGATGAGGGGGTGAAGTGGTGGAGTTTATGTGTGGCCAAACCCTTGAATTGGAATGCGATGACTATTTCCAACCATAATAAATTGAGGAGTATTTAAATTACGCAGTTGAGGGAGATTACCAGAGTTGTGAGTGAGGTGAGACGTGGCGCCCATATTGATATACCAGGCGTCATCGGGCTGCTGAAGATTCAAGGTGCCGAAAGCTTGGCCCAAATTGGTTGAAGTGAGGCCGGCATCAGACTGTTGGGCTACAGAAAAATGGGTGTGATGGCTTTGGCCCATCGGGTGGGATGATGAGTGTGTCCCCAGATTACTGGGCCGCTGCTGCCACTATTGATGTTGGGGCTGCTGGAAAATTACTAGCGGGTGAGGCCCAGGCCCCGTACATGTTCTAGGGCAGTGGGGCGGCCCACTGTGTTGGGTGTATGGCCTGCTATAGACTGCTGGCAGAATGGGCCAGATTCCCTCGGCCTTTGCCTTTGCCTCCCCGACCACCACCGCGACCTCTGTCGCCATCGCGGTTTTTCTGTGGTGGGTGGTGGTCATACTGTAGTTGTTGGCTGGTGGTTGCGGTAGTTGTCATGGAGGCGTCAACCACCAACGCCTTGGAATTATGATCGTCCTGTTTGGCTCGTCTCACCTCCTCTAATAGCAATTGGGACCATGCTTTGTTGAAACTAGGTAGGGGATCGGCCTATTGAATCATCGTTGCAAAGGTATCGTATTTACCTTTCGGTAAATCATTAATCAATTGCAAAACCATCTTTGTGTTCGAAACTAGAGTACCCACATTAGATAATTGGTCGACAAGCAATTTTAATTGTTTGCAGTAGTCGGTCATATTTGCAAAGTTTTCAAGACGTGTGGTGTTGAATTGCTCCTCAAGATACACGACACGTGTATGTTTGTTGTCTTGGAAAATTTCCTTCAACCTTGTCCATAATCCGTGAGCCGAAGCTCAGATATTCATAATAGTATGAAGCAAATCCTTGGAGATTGTGCCATAAATCCACTGTTTGACGATTGCGTCAAGCTGTTTCCACGTCGTGTTGTCGACGTCGGGTGGGCGGGGATAGGTGATATCAATGTGGTCAAGCACGTTGTAGGCACATGTATGATATTTGGAAGAGTTCAACCCACGATGCGTATTGTCCATCCTCTTGATCAAGAATTAATGGGATGAAGTTCTTGATATTGGTTACGGCTAAAACCGAATGAAAGGTGTTAGAGGTGGATGAGGTATGAGGATTTGTGACGTTAGGTGTTGAGGAAGAGGACGCGGGAGAAGCTATATGGGCCGCGGGTGACGCCATTAGGGTTGCCGAAACCAAGTACAGAAATAGGGGGGTTGGGGCGGCTGTATATCAGCGGTATACCAGTGGAATATCAATGGTTTACTAGGGGTGGCGCCGTATAAAGCAATATTACGCCTATAAGTGTGATAGGCTAATCGGCCTATAGTAATAACACTATAGCTATCATTTTGTAAGCGTAAGTAGGACTACGCTCACCTACCTGCTACCCTTCTACCATAATTCGTGTCCTCCACAACCCCCTATCTAAGGCCATGTCCTCAGTAAGTTGCACCTGCGCCATATCCCGTCTAATAACCTCTCCCCAATACTTCTTCGACCTACCTCTGCCCCTCATGAACCCGTCCATAGCCAACCTCTCACACCTCCGCACTGGGGCATCTGTGTATCTCCTCTGCACATGCCCTAACCATCTCAACCTCGCTTCCCGCATCTTATCCTCCACCGAGGCCACTCTCACTTTATCCCGGATATCATCATTTATAATCATATCTCTCCTTGTATGCCCAAACATCCATCTCAGCATCCTCATCTCTGCAACTTTCATCTTGTGTATGTGTGAAGTCTTGACTGGCCAACATTCCTCCCCATACAATATAGTCGGTCTAACCACCACCTATAGAACTTGCCTTTAAGTTTTGGTGGCACATTTTTGTCGCACAAGACTCCAGATGCGAGCCTCCATTTCATCCACCTTGCCCCAATACTATATGTGACATCGTCATCAATCTCTCCATTCCCTTGGATAATAGATCCTAGGTACTTGAAACGTCCTTTCTTTGGAATGACCTGAGTACCAAGCCTCACCTCAACACCTGTCTCAAGGTTGCTCCCGTTGCTGAACTTGCACTCCAAATACTCTGTCTTAGTCCTACTCATCCTGAACCCTTTACACTCCAGAGTCTGTCTCCAAACCTCCAGCTTGGTGTTCACTCCGCTGCGAGTCTCATCAATCAGGACTATGTCGTCTGCGAATAACATACACCATGGTACCTCCCCTTGAATTTGTCGCGTTAGTCCGTCCATCACCAGGGCAAATAGGAATGGGTTAAGTGCTGATCCCTGGTGCATCCCCATCATCACTAGGAAGTGTTCTGAGTTTCCTCCTACTGTCTGTACCCTAGTCTTGGCTCCATCATATATATCCTTGATCACCCTAGTGTATGCAACATGTACACCTCTAACTTTCAAACATCTTCATAGAACCTCCTTAGGGACTTTGCCGTATGCCTTCTCGAGGTCGATGAAAATCATATGTAAATTTTTCTTCCTCTCCCTATACTGCTCCACCAACCTCCTAATAAGATGAATGTCTTCAGTAGTCGAACGCCCCGACATGAATCCAAACTAGTTCTCAGAATTAGACACACCTCTTCTCACCCTAATCTCCACGACCCTTTCCAAACTTTCATAGTGTGGCTCAGCAACTTGATACCCCTATAGTTGTTGCAACTCTGGATACCTCCATAATTACAGTAAAATATTAATTACAGAATAAATGGGAATATATTCACTATCAGGCCGGACTATAACGGTGTATTGTACGTAAGTTTACCTTACATTTCTGTAAGAGGTTATTTTCATGACTTGAACTCATGAACTCTTGATTACATGACAACAACTTTACCAGTTACTCCAAAACTCCCTTCGAGTTTATATACATATATATATATATATTATGAGTTGAAGATGATGACACAAATTATAGATGGACCACTTATAGATTCCTTACGCCCCTGACGCTTGCACAACTGACAACACTACACATGGCCAACTTTTGTTCCTTTCATGTTAATAGGTTAAAATAACTACCACTAGTTCTAATCAGGACTCCAAATTTTTTAAATTTATGAATTTTGAATTTATTATTAATTTTTTTTCTTATCATTAAATTCATAATTTATTCTAATTATTAGGTTCTAAAGAAAATCTAGTTTCATTCTGCTTAGCCTCAATCAAATACAAATTTAATTTATCTTGAACTAGAAGTTTTGTACGTTTTCTAGCAACATATAATATAAATTTTCAACAAATTTAAATTGCAAATATTGAGGCAGAGTTGAGATTTGATGTGTATGAATTTTGAACTTGTTATTAAATTTATAACTTATTTTAGTTACCGAGTTTGTAATTAAATATCTAATATTATATATGTTCCCCTAGTTCTAATTGATTCAATTAAATATAACATCTCTTTAATTTGTTGAGATTTGAAGTGTATGAATTTTGAACTTGTTATTGAATTTATAACTTATTTAGTTACTGAGTTTGTAATTAAATATCTAATATTATATATGCTCCCCTAGTTCTAATTGGTTCAATCAAATATAATATTTCTTTAATTTATCTATAACTCGAAGTTGTGTACGATTTCTACTTACATATTACATACTATAAGGATTTTAAAAGACTCCTAGCAAATACCCTAACTAACGATTATTTTAACTTGGATAGGCAAGGGTCAATTTTGACATTAATTTATTCGAAATGGGATAATTTTATCCTCCATTCCCCTACTTCCCTACAGTTCATTTTCATTCTCAAATGGCGGAGATATTTTTATAAGAAAAACAAAACTAAGGATAAAGTTACTCTATTTTGAATAATTTAAAAATGAAATTGACACTTTATTTTATTCAGTCAGTTCGTAGTTATTGAAGTAAAAGAGATCTGATATGACAAGTTCTATTAAGTCTTTTATTTTTATTTTTGTATATAGTCTCCATTATATGTGTAAAGCTTTAAGGACTTTGTCAGTCCATAAAACCTTAGTTGGAGATCCAATTGAAAAAAAGGAATAATTTTACGGCTATGATTTTATATTATTTGTAGTTTATCAAGAATCAACAGTAGTCAATGCAACTGCCTTTTTTTCGATCTCTCTCTCTGTTGCACACTAGAAAGTGACAAACAGAAAAAAACTCTTAATCATAAATGAATACACGAAGTTTTTGTTGGAATAGTTAGTTTGATAGGTTGTATATAGGGTGTAAGATGAATCGTTTGGACTGAAGTTGGACGGGTTAAGATGGGTTTAATTAATAGATAGGTCAATGTTCAATCCGTCCAAAATTTACATGGGATAAGATGAGCGGTCAAGATGTGCTAAATGATGAGTCATAACTCAACTTATCCAACTTGACTCGTTAGTTTTACAAATTTCAAACTTACATTCTATAATGTTATTTTTTTTGTACGATATTTAATTTTTTTCATATCGTTAATTTTAAAATAAGAATAATATTTTAAAGATTTTTTAATTTTTTTATAAAAGTAAAATAAATATATAAAATAATGGGTGGGAGGGCAGGGTAGAGTTTCTCATTTTTTATAAAAATTTGTATAAGTAAAAAATATATATAAAGTAAAAATGTCGGGTGGGGTGGGGATGGGGTAAGCAATTTTTTCTCATTTTTTATAAAAAGTTTATAAAAGTAAAATAAATATATAAAAAAGAAAATTTGGTGGTGGGGTGGGAGGGGGGTTGGGTGATGAGGTACGAAATTTTTTTCATTTTTTATAATTTGAAGATGGGGTAGGGCATGGGGTGGCGGGGGTAGGGGGAGGAGGTAAGTAAAAATTTCATATTTTTATAAAAGTAAAAATATAAAATAGAAATTTGAGGATATGGTAGGGCAATGGGGTGGAGGGGGTAGGTGTGGGGAGGGGAGGAGGAGGTAAGAAAAAATTAATATTTTTGTAAATTGTATATAAAAGTAAAAAAATATAAAATAGAAATTTGAGAATGGGGTAGTAGGCGGGAGGTTGGGTAGAACTGGGTAGGGGTGGAGGGGTAGGGGGGAGGAGGTAAGAAAACAATTCATACTTTTTATAAAAGTAAAAAAATATGAAAAAATTTGAGGATGGGGTAGGGCAATGACGGTGGGGGTAGGTGGTGTGGGTAGAGGCGGAGGGGAGGTAAGAAAAAAAATCATATTTTTTATAAATTGTTTATAAAAGTAAAAAAATTATAAAATAGAAATTTGAGAATGGGGTAGAATTTGGAGGGAGAGAGGAATAAGGCGGGAGGTTGGGTAGAACTGGGTAGGGGTGGTAGGGGTGGGGCGGAGTAGGCAAGGTAGAGGCGGAGTAGGCAAGGTAGGGGCATAGATGTGAGGGTGGTTTAGTGCTTGGGTGGGGATTGGTGTAGGGGAAGGGTAGGGTGGATGGATAGTGTGGTGGTTGGTTGGGGTGCGTTGATGTATTTTTATTGTTCCGAAATAATAAAGGAATTTTTTAAATAATTATTTATAAATAAAAATCTTAATCTAGAGTGGAGCTCTAATCGTTAAAATTGAGTATTTTCGTGAGTCAAGTTTGGGCATCATCATGAGTTCATTTGGGCTGTTGATTTATGATGGGTCAACTTGGGCTAGCCCAAACCAACCCATCATCAAAATCACTCTTGCCCAAACCCATGAAATCTTGGGCGGTTGGGCTGGTCATTTGGGTTTGGGATGCCACCCCTAGTTGTATATGAGAGAATACACCAGAGATGGCAGGTGAGTACAATTTTGCGGATTTCGCACCGCATCCGCCCCAGTTGGGGCGGGTATGGATATAACTTTGGCGGGTAGTAGGCGGGTATGGGTATTAAAAATGTACCCGCCACGGGTGACGGGTAGGTGGTGGATTTGCAGTTATATCCCCCTCCCTCGCCCCTCATCCAACCGCCCGCCTACCAGCCCCATAAGTCCAGTAATAGTTGTCCATAAGCCCGTAAGCCTAATGCTAATAATAAGTGAGTAGGCAAAACCTTACTCTCTAAAAATACATCCCTTTTGTTTTTCTTGGTGCAAGTTTATCATGAATTTGTGTTTTGTATTATCTAAATATATTTAGGGCCTAAGTGATAGTTGTATTATTATCTGAAAATGTTTAGTATGGTGCTTTGGCCATGCCTAACTTTTTAAAAAATGTAATTGATTTTTGTGATGTTTTCTTCTAAACGACACCCATCACTAATTACTGACTGGAAAAACACACCGTCGAAATGTAAATACAAATGCTCCAATTGGTACACATCAATGTTCTTGGTAATCCAAACTCCTGCTAATGTTGTGATGGAGTGTCCTGTTATTGACTTATTGTTGAGTAGTTAGTTGCAGATGCATTTTTTATATGCTGATATTTCCTTAGAAAAATTCTGATTGTATATATGTAATTGCATAGGTAAGAATGACAAGCAAGGGTACTTGATCCTAGTCGACTTCTTCCGAAAACGGTGGAGGCATTGATGTATGCTCAAAATTGGATTTGGGCGAATATTAAAGGTAACATTAATTTGATTAAATTATTTATGTTGTATTAAATTGAAGTTAGACTCTAATTACTTTGAGTATACATTATGCAGGTGGTGGTGATGTCAAGGAGATGGAAATATGTGATCTTGAGGAATATAATACTCAAGTCCTCTGTTGAGTAATGAATTACCTGAAATATCTCATTGTTCACTGGGGTCCTTGGAGAGTAATGATTGGGTTTATTCAGCACATTGTTCTTTAGAGATGTTCTCAAATGAAGAAGCATGTATTGCTTTAAGTATTTATGGAGACATTAATATTTTTTATGTAGTTTGTCGTGTTTATATAATGTACTAATTTAATTTATAAGACTATTTTATTTTGGGTTTGATCACTATTTTGTATTGATCACAAATGAATTGATTACAAAATATGGCTGACGGGTACAGACGGATATTGACGGGTGGCGGATATCCACTTGGGTAGTGGAGCGGGTGTGGATTTAGGAATATATCCGCCTAAGCGGGTGTGGATGTTGAAATTGTACCCGCCACGGGTGGCGGGTATAAAATTTTCTGACGGATACGGGTGCGAGGGAGGGGGTACCCGCACCCGCCCCGCCCAATTGCCATCCCTAGTATACACTTTGAAGTGAGGAGATGGTCGGTGGGTCGTATCCGACAAAGCACCCAAACGGGCGCAATGGCCGGTGCGGCACTACCAGTACTATAGCACGCGATGGCCAGGGCGATGCAGCCGCGGTGACACTCAATATTTGGGTGCTATAGCGAGTGCGACGCTGTTTCTACGGCATCTGATTTTTTTATATTAAAAAGTACATATAGGGAAAGGTTGAGTCTGTTTCTAACATATTCTTAAACGTATTATAAATGTCGTATCTCCTTCAAAACGAAACAATTTAAAATTATTCTCTTTTGCTCAACTGCTTTTACAAATCACAATTCAAATCTTGTGGGTAATTCAAATTAATTGCTGAAAATTTAAATTTCATTGCCTTTATAAAATCATGGAGAAATTCTATCACTATCCATACAACAACGAAGTGGAAGATTTAAATTTCTTAAAAATAGCTATTACTCTATCAAAACCAAATTACTTCTTCTCCACTTTGTAATCTATTTTCTAACAGTTTTTCGTTATTAACATAGAAAAAGAATTCTTGAAAAAAGTAGACAAATGTTAAATTAATGTTTGATGGTTATGTGCTGATCCTTGATTGTTAAATTAGGGGTCATTTGATTGCTGGTTAGAGTTAATGAAAATGTTATTAATGCAGAAAATAATTATACAAATATTAGTTATACAGAGATTACAATACATGAATTCTTTAGATTTTTAATTTATTTTATTATAAATTAATATTATAATGTATAATTTTAAAATAGATTTGTATATAATTATATTACAATGTTTTGATTTTTATACAATACAACTAAAAAACTACCAAAACAATATTAACGATGTATATTTTAATACATAAATAACTTCCTTCTTAATCATCATAAATGTTTTCTTTGAATTTGACTACATATATTATGAGTTTTTCCTCAGTATGTTCAAGATGATGAGATACCTGATTAAATGGCCACCTATTACAATCTGCACATGCCAAGCTTAGTTCACCTTTCATGTATTCATGTTATATCAAGAAAACCGCCAACAATTATGCCTCAATCAAGGGAGAAGCAGAAATTTTAATAAGAACGCTAAAAATATAATGACAATTTTTTTATGGCATTAGTGTTTGAGTCAAATTGCTACACTACTTCTTAGAAATACAGATATCAAGTACTCATCATCATAATTTAGGTTGATAAAAAGAATCTCACATTAAGAAATCGAAAAAACAAAAATCAAAGTTGGCACGAAAGAGATTAGTCCCGCCTTTATCAAGTCTTTGGTCGGGCGATGTTTCTATCGATGGAAAGACTGACAAAGGGTATTGTTATTGTGAAAGTCAGTTCCTCGTGATAGTACATGTGGAATTTGGTTATTGAGGGTCCGGAGGAGATGATTGTGGGGAATTTCATCGAGGGATCTAAAATAATCATTGAATCATTTTCACAACTATACTAAAAACTTACGTAAAACTAAGGGACTCGAAAGTTTTATATGTATTGAAAAAGTTTTTTGTTTTATTTATTGTAAAGTATTTTTTTTAAAAAGAACTCAATTTTGAACAATGTTCATTAAACTTATTAGCTTTACTCTTGTTAGAATTTCTTTCTACTAACATACAAATCACTAACAAATTTTGAAGACTCATAGCAAACATTTGATTTTTAAAAGTAAACATGCTTACATGATTAAAACTTAAATCTAATTATATAGGTATCACCTATACATATTTTTTCCTTCCATCGCAGCTTTTTGCTAGATATGTATTGATATAAGAAGATTATAGATCTTATGAAACAACTTTCTTAGCAATTTTAGATCTATCATATCTTGTTTTTAACATCTTATCTAGGTAATGCCAAAAAAGAAATATCAGTAGCTTTGTAGTTATTGAAGTTTTAGCATACACGGACTTAACATGAAAAGATTTATTTAATTTAGTACTCCCTTGTTTTTATTTTATATATATGATCATACTCCATTATTAATCCTATACATAGTTATATATAAATTCTTAACATTGCATTTATTAGTAAGAGTAGGTATCTTTTGTTTTTATTTGAACAAATATCAAGTGGCTATATTAAAACTTAATTAACACAAGTTGAATTATGAAGAAAAGTTAGAAGATAATTAAAATCCAAAATACCGCCTTTGTTTTTTCTGTCAACCTCTAATTTGGACAAACAAGTGCTTCAATAAGTAATTTTTAAAAAAATATTAGGACAAATTTGACTTACCTATGGTGGAATATTAAGATATTCCAGTATAAAATCATATATGTCTAAATCCCGTGAAAAGAAAACAATTACGTATTAGTCTATCGTCGGCTGTGATTTTCTATTGTGCTTACTTATTTTCAGGAATATTATTTTGAAAAACTGTTTGCATATCGAGTTGTTAGAATTTTTATGTATTCAATTTGAAGTTAAATTTCGAAATTCAAAAAATTCTAAAAAATTATTTTCACAATTTTCATTTCAAATCACTCACATAAATTAAAAAAGAACTCCAACTTGTATTTATATTCAATCACAACTCGAATTTTTAAAGAATCATTTTCAACTTAAATTATTACGGTACTAATTTTTTTTCAAATTGCACAATTCTAATGTTCCCTCCCCCACCACTAAATTGTTGTAGTACAAAAGAACTGATTGACAACTTATTTGTCATGGGGACCAGTGGGACCCAAGCTGACTTGGCATGATGCATTAGTCCAAAGACCAATACAGTCGTGCTGATATTCATATGTCCTAACATGTGGCATATACTTACAAAGATTACTCTGTCCGTTTCAATTTATGTTAAAGTAGTTTGACTAATATAAAATTAATAATTAAAAAAATACTTTTAAATTTTATGTTTTATTGAGAAAATTGTTGGAAATTTTATTAATGTGGATTGAGTTTATCCTATCTTTAATGACTTAAACACGTGGACCCCGCATGTCGGGAACATTGTTTCTTCGTACATGCATAATCTATTAAGTGAGTAGATGATGTTAGTGCCAAATATAGTCAAATTTCGTTAAGAAATAAAAGAGATATTTGTACACAAAATAAGGTGTTTGAGACATAAAAAGGCGGAAGGTCTTTGGTCAAAATGACAAATCTCCCTCGTTAGTCTCAAGTGGCTATATTAAATCTTAAGTAACACAAGTTGAATTATGAAGTAAAGTTAGAAGATAACGAAAATCCAAAATAAGGTCTTTGTTTTTTTCTTCTAAAAGATTGCCTTTGTTAACCTTTGCCTCACTGGACCAGTGCTTCAATAAGTAATTTAAAAAAAATATTAGGACAAATTTGACTTACCAATGGTGGAATATTAAGATATTCCAGTAATAAACCTTATATGTAGTGAGAGAAGAAAAAAAAAGTTATTAATCTATTGTGGGGCCGTGATTTTTCTATTGTTTGTAATTTATTATAATAGTATTATTAATTTATTGAGTTGGCTGTTAGCAACCAAACTTGTTTTTTTTTTTTTTTGCAAAAACTTAACACCGTCTAAAAAAATCTAGCATGAAATTCTTCTAAACATTATGTTACAGACCTAATATAAATATCTTTTCTTGTTTTATAATAGTAGCATTCCATCGTACATGGCTTTCTTTTTTGACAGAAAGTACTCCCTCCGTTTCATCTCATGTAGTGAAGTCCAAAGTAGCAGAATTAAATAACTTAATTTTGAATATTATTTTTAAATCTTTGAAAAAAAAAGTTTACAAACAATATAAAAAATTATAGAGCACACTATATTAATAATTTTGAATTTTTTACGATCATATGGAATATTTTTGTTCAATAATAATATTATCACATAAAATGAAAACGCGAAAAAATATAATTTTTTAGAAAAATAAAACTTGGTTAAATATTCTAAAAGGTCACTAAAAAGGGGAAGAAAGAAAAGTTACTAAAGAAAAACTAGGGAAGATGACAAAATTATGAGCCCGTTTGGCTTAGCTGAATTTAAGTAGCTTTTAAGAACAAGTTCTGAAAAGCACTTTTTAAATGTTGAAACTTGTTTTAATCTACAGATTTAGTAATTGAAGAAGATAAAGATCATATCAAGAAGAAGGTGATTTAAGAAGAAGATAAAGATCCTACATATATATATATATATATATATATATATATATATATATATATATATATTATCTACTCATCTAACTTCCTTGATTTGATAACTAACTTCTGTAACTAACTTTGTGAAGCTAACTAACTTCTACCTACATTAACTGATTTCTGGAAGTCTGGATAACAGACCTTAACTAACACCTACTATATTCACTTCATATTAACACTCTCCCTCAAACTAGGTGTGGTAAATATGTTGAACACTCCTAATTTGCTCTTTAAGTATTCATGTTGTACTTTAGAAAGACCCTTTGTTAAGATGTCAGTTGGTTGACCACTGGTGTTGATGTACAAAGTAGTCACCAAACCTTGTTGTATTTTCCCCTTATGAAGTGACAATCGATTTCTATGTGTTTTGTCCTTTCGTGGTAAACATGATTAGCAGCAATTTGTAGTGCGACTCTAATGTCACTGAAGATCTTCACAGGCTGAGTAATTTCCATTCTTAATTCCTTTAGCATCCCAAGTAACCAAATCAACTCAGCAGTAGTAGTAGCCAAACTTCTGTACTCAGCTTCAGCTGAACTTCTAGATACATTAGTTTGTTTTTTAGACTTCCATGATACTAAGGAATCTCTAACCTTGATTAAGAACTCTATCACAAATTTCCTAGTTAGAGAATAAGCAACCCAATCTGCATCACAGTAGGCTATCACTGAATTCTTGTGAGTACTAGACAGAAGCAATCCTTGTCCTGGATCTTTTTTAATGTATCTAACAATCCTTAGTGTTGCATCCATGTGAGTTTTCTTTGGTTTCTATAAGAACTGACTCAGAGTTTGGACTCCAAACGCTATATCTGGCCTAGTTATTGTCAAATACAATAGCTTTTCAATCAACCTTTGATATGTTTCCTGATCAACTAAAGGATCTTCAGGTGTTTTAACTTCCAACTGGTCTTTAAACTGATCATCATACTGTCTAGATGTAAGCTTTACATTAACATCAACTAGTGTTACTGCAGGTTTAGCAGCTGACATTCATGCCTCAGATATTAATTCAACGCTTATTTCTTTTGGTGCATAGTTATGCCTTGTTATGATCTGGCAAATTCTATGCCAAGAAAATACTTGAGTTCTCCTAGATCCTTCATTTTGAAAGTCTTTTGTAGAGCATCATTGGTCTCTTGTATCACTTCCAAGCTTGTTCCTGTTATGCACATATCATCTACATAGACTAGGACTATAGTAGTGTCTTGTCCTGATTTTCTGATGAACAAAGAATGATCATATTGTGATTGTTTGAACCTGAACCTGATTAGTGCTTCAGATAGTTTGGCATTTCATTACCTAGTTGCCTGCTTGAGTCTATACAAAGACTTCACCAATCTGCATACTGTTATATTCTCCCATAAGTAGTGAATCCTTACGGTAGATCCATGTATATTTCATCATCCAAGTCCCCTTGTAAGAATGCATTATATACACCCATTCAGTTGATGTGCCATTTGTAAGATGCTGCCATAGATAGAACACTTCTCACAGTAAACATTTTAACCACAAGTGAGAAAGTTCCTTGATAGTCTACGCCTTCTTTTGACTATATCCCTTTACAACCAACCTTGCTTTGTACCTTTCTACCTCTTCATTGGATTTATACTTGATCTTATAAATCCATTTACACCCTATAGTAGTCTCTCCATCTAGTAGTGGTACCAGTTTCTAAGTATTATTGGTTTCCAATGCTTGAATCTTTTCTTTCATAGCATGTACGCACTTTGGATCCTTCATAGCTTCTGAGTAACTATTTAATTCTGTAGTAGTTGATACTGCACCAATGTATGCTCTATATTTGTCTGAAATCTTGTCAGCTAACATACTTGTCCAATGAATATGGTATATCTTGATGAACATTTAGAGAGACAAAATCCTTCATCCACGCAGGTGGCTTAGTCCCTCTTGAAGACTGTCTAGTTGGTTCTTTGCTAGGCTGTGAGGCTTGATTTTGAGTTTGGAACTGAGTTTGAGCTGGTGTGATAGTGGTTGTTATTGTAGTTTGAACTGTGTGACATTTTGTTCTGTAGATGTTGTGGTAGTTGATCTAGGATCTTCTATTTGAGACATATTTTCTGAATCAACATCCTCATTTAATGTTTGTGCACCTTCACTATTTGAGTGACCTTCATTATGAGTTTGAGTGGGTTGAATGAAGTTTCACTCATCCATACTGTCTGAATTTAATCTATTATTTATAAATACAGATTTGAGACTGTTGCCTTGACTGTAAAATGGAAACACATCTTCATTGAAAACAACATTCATATTCACAAAAAAATATTTGTTAGCTATATCAAATAACACATAACCTTTCTGAATTTCTGAGTGTCCCATATGCACAACTATTTTTTATCTTGACATAAGTTTATCATGTTGATTATTGTCTTTAGCATAGCATAAATAGCATAACACTTGTAAGTGATTAAGAGCTGATTTCTTTTTATATAGTTTCTGATAAGGTGAATAGCCTTTTATGACTTGTGAAGGCAGTCTGTTAATCAAATACACTGTAGCTAAGATATAATGACCCCAAAACCTGATTATAATGTGTTCTTGCAATCTTATTGCTCTTATAATTTCTAATATATGTATGTGTTTTCTTTCTGCCACTCCAGTTTGTTGGGGTGTATATACACATGTAGTTTAATAAATTATTCCCAACTGTTTAAACACGATACTACATGATGAGTTAATGAATTCAGTTCCATTGTCAGTTCTAATTACTTTGACTAACTTATCAAACTTATTCTTTGCATATAAGAAAAAATATTGTAAAGCAATATAAACTTCAGACTTGTGTTTAAGTAGGAATATTCAAGTAAACCTTGTGTAGTCATTAACTATTGTAAGAAATAATCTATTGCCATCATAGGTAGAAACTCAATATGATCCCCAAAGATCTACATGTATTAAAGCAAAACAGTTTACACTTTGAATACTACTAGACATGAAGGGTAGTCTACTTTGCTTAGCACATGGACATATAATACATGTAGTAACTTGTTCCTTAATACTATGTAAACTAATTGGAAGAATTCTTTTAAGAATAGAAACTGAAGTATGTCCAAGTCTTTTATGCCAAAGAGAAACATTAAGCAATAGAGAGTTTTGAGCAGGTGTTGAACTGCAACACATATAGGCTTCCATATTTTGACAGTGGATTAAGTATCAAGTATAATTCATCAACTTGTTTACCAATCTCCTTAACCTTTCCAGTGAAGAGATCCTGAAAAAGATAAAAGTCGGGAAAGAAAGAAGCAAAACATTATAATTCTCTAGTTAACTTGGACACAGAAATAAGATTGTACTTAAACTGTGGAACATGAAATACATTAGAAATTATACTTCTAGAAGATATAGAACTAAATCCTATATAAGTAACAAGAGACACATCACCAGTAGGTAAATGTACTCTTTTAGGATTCACAGTCTGAACTACTATTTCTTTGTTAAGCAAATTTATGTCAGATGCCATATGGTTAGTGGCTCCAGTGTCCACTATCCATTCAAGACAATTAGCTACTAATAGTGCCTTGTGAGTGTCATGTGTGCATTGATCATTACTCATTAATTTTGCTTTCACATATACCATCCAAACTGACTGCATTCGCAAAATGTGAAGCAACAATAGTAGGTAGTTTAAACTAGTTTAGCAAATTCAATATTTGCTCATATTGCTCCATAGTGAAAGGTACATTGTTCTTCTCTTGTGCTAGTTGAGCTTGTGCAAGATTTCCATAACCTTCATTGTTCATTGATCCACTGACTCCACCTGCCACAAAATTGTTTGCAGAGCCGTACACACTGGTATTATGACCATATTGAAACTCCTCAGTACTTTGTGTCCCTAATGGTCCATTTCCTGATCCTTCACTAGACACATGATATGCAACACCATGTCTTGGCCCCTCAAACCTTCTTTTCTTGAATATAAAATCTTAAGGGTATCCAACTATTTTGTAACAAGCTTCTTTTGTGTGTCCTCTGATCTTACAAATCTCACAGAACATATTAGAAGTTATTTTATATTTAGAATGACCTCCTTGGTACTGATTAGATGAAGACGGCTCTGGAAGTATATTTATGTCCTAGAGACAATATGTATAAGGACAAATGTACTTTATACACATTCATATTATTATTAATGGAGATTAATATTTTAGCATTTGCAATTATTGAATTATTATTTGATTGTTTGTAATTATTCATTAATGTGCATCCCTTGAGCTTAAGTTGTCATTAATATAGTGAGTTATTTTATGATAGAGCGTAACTCTTAAAATAGCCTCGACTAATGATCATCGAGAATGAGATATCGATGATATGTGATAGGTCGACATGTGGTCTGCATCACATCCTTAGAGGATGTAGTATGTCTCGCCTGCTACGAGTAATGGTTACTCGTGATGGATACATGGATACTTTGAAAGTATTGGTATACCCTGCTAATATAATGTTTGTTATACTTGTCTAACGTATGATCAGCATGTGGGAGATAGAAGTCTTTAGACTTGAGGTCAATACGCGCCTTATCTACAATGTAATGTACTTTGATCCCGTCCTAAACTCAAATGCCTTGTAGGTTGAGATATGTCTTGTATTTGGTACATTATGATGTGGATTGAAGGTGGTAGTTGAGCCAAGATTAGGATTCATTCCTCGAATGTATGTTCTATAGAACACTCGAATTCTCAATGATATTAGGTTGACTAAGTCGTTGGCCAACGCAATAGACATATTTAGAATATGGTCTAGTCGTCGACTAATATAGATGAGATACAATGATTAATCCATTTGGATAGACACTTGACAAATCCTAAGCTTGATCGGGTGTGTCGTGAATGAAATGATTTTATCTTACCACATAAATGTTAAGTTTACTGGATTCGCGTAAACGTACTTCGCATATTGAGTTCATCTTCCGGCGCCGTCTAGGAGTTCCACGTAGACCTTAATTTGATTAATGTCAATATGAGAAGGCCTATAGGGTCACACTATGTCGATTGTCCATTTCGATCTAAGGATGTATTGAGAAAGTAATTAAAATGTTTGATTTGGAATCGAGACATTTAAATGAATAATGATTACATTAATTAAGTCAAAATTGGATTTTGAATTTAATTAAGAATGCACGAAAATTAAATCGAGTCATTGAAAGTGCACGTCGAGCGCCGCGACGCCTCTGCGTCGATTTTGGGCCAGTCCCAAGGTCAAACTCTAATCCAATTTTGACCTAATTTTCAACTATAAATAGAGGCGTTCACTTTCATTATTCGATACTAATTTTCAGAACAACATTCTAAGCCTTAGAGACTTAGAATAAAATACTCTCTCGAAGACTTCACCTCGAGTGGGCAAAAAAATCCGAATAAACTAGATCTAATTTATTCGCCTTTTTCGTACTTTTCTTCAAAAAGTAACTTTATGTTTCTTTCCAAACAAACAATGATCATAAGTGTCTAGTGGAGTACTTTTGCCTGAAGGGATAAGAGATTTCCTTGCCAATTGTTGCAATTTTTTCTCACTGATATGAGCCAACCTTTTATGCGAAAAGTTTGGTGAAGTATCATCCTCAGCAGCAATAGCTGAGCCATCACGGACCTTCGCACGTGTCTTGTATAGAGTGCAACACACACTTCCTCGAGCAACAACCAACGAACTATCACCGCTCGAGTGGAATTGTCCATCCTTACGCTGCCAAAGTCACCAGCCTTGTAGGTCGGGAAGAGTTCCTTCTGAGGAACACAGTGATATGAGGTTGCTGAATCTATCACCTATTCAACATCTAAGTCACCAACATGATTACATTTACCCGTTGTTAGTGTCACGTCTTTAACTATCGTCACCGCAGCCTTAGTATTTTGATCCGCGGTGTTTTGGTTATTCCGTTCTTGCTTCAAGAGCTTACAAAACCTTTTTATGTAGCCAGGTTTTCCACAATGGTAGCACTTCCTTCTGTTTCTTGATTTTCCACGATCACTTGATCCTTGAGTTCTGCTCTAGCCTCAGTTTTCGGTGAGAAATACTTGTCCATCGTGATGGCCAAGCTCTTTTCTCCTCGTCTCTTCGTTTTGAATGTTATCCATCACGAGTGCTAAGGATAACGTTCTTTCCGG
This sequence comes from Anisodus acutangulus, assembly GCA_029783415.1. Classification (NCBI taxonomy): domain Eukaryota; kingdom Viridiplantae; phylum Streptophyta; class Magnoliopsida; order Solanales; family Solanaceae; genus Anisodus; species Anisodus acutangulus. Next base: position 3,569,382 of record CM056498.1, on the reverse strand, counting down.
GGCAGAATTACTTAGGGATACTACAAGAGTCTCCTAGCTATCAGGTAATGAGCCTAATAGTATTAGCGCGTGCAACTTGTCACCGAGATTTATCTTCATCGTTGCAAGCCTATTCACGATGTCTTGCACCTCACAAAAATGTCCAGAAATGGGATGCCCTTCTTTGTATTTCAAATTCACAAGCTTTCTAAATAAGAAAGTTTTGTTCTGTGCGCTTCCTCTCGTAGAGATTTTTCAGCTTAGTCCAAAGTTTGTAGGCATCGGTATCTTTGACTATGTTGCTGAAAACAATGTCGTCCACCCATTATCGAATCGTGACAAGAGCTTTCCGGTTCACCTTCGGCCAATCCTTGTCTTCTTTGTTGTCTTTGTCGAACGGGCAAACTCATTTGGCCTCGATCGGCTCGAACAAATCCTTGCACACAAGCAAGTCTTCCATTTTTGGTCTCCACAGCATGTAGTTCGTCGCCGTGAATTTTATCATGGTGCCGGTAAATTTAAAGGTGTCCTCCATTTACTAAAAATAAAATTCACTGCTAAACTTAATCAAGCTCTGATACCACTTATTGAGAATTGGTCAGTAAATTTTACTTATATGTAAATGATCAGCGAAAATAAATATTGGACACTTTAATTACCGCACCTATCCAAAAATAATATCCACCCTCTGAAATAATATTCACAATGTATATTAGCAAGAGTAACAGAGAATCAATAATGACACCCAAAATTTTACTTGAAAACCCTTATGAATATGGTTTAAAACCACAGGCCGAGAGGAACAACTGATATCACTATAATAAAAAATTTTACATTGTGTAGTCACGAGTATAAATACTCAAAGTACCACTACACGCTCAAAATAAATAACCATCTTTTGATTTTTCCACCTCACTCCAATATCGCTCACACTCTAGTTTTCCTCACAGACTATTTCTTGGTGACGCCCACTCTTCTTTTCTCTCTATGTTTTGGTGTGTCTTAAACTGATTTAGGGTTCCCTATTTATAGGGATGAAGAGTAGTGTCAATTCTTCAAGGTTGGTGTGCCAGTACACTTTAGGGCATGCTTTCTTAATGCTGAACTTACCCTTTCAAAATGTGCTTTTAAATTGATTTGATCAGCTTTTAAGCCAATTCAAACACCGTATCACAAAATTTACAATCGTGGAGACTAGATTTTTCATTTTAGTACAAAAGAACGGATTGACAAGTTATTTATCATGGGGACCAAACTGACTTGGCATGATGCATTAGTCCAAAGACCAATACAGTCAGTCGTGCTCAATCCCTATGTCCTAACATGTGGGGATATACTTATAAAGGTTCAATAATCAAAGATTAAATTTTGTATATCAATAGGCATATCATTGAAAATATAAAATTTTCATAAAAAAATCATCATTTACTATATATTTAGAAAATATTTTAATTATATTATACAATGTGACTGCCCAATAAAAGGAGGTTCGCTTCCCCCCCCCCCCTCTAAATCGACAGTGTAGAAGTACTCTTAATGTCGAGTCCGACACCTAAATGACACATTTTTAAGCCATATTGTCAAAGGGGTCGTGGTCTCCACAATAAACCAAAATAAATTTATCGTGGAGCAGCCCACGTTTTACCCCAAATATTAACGGCTCGTTTTGCCGTTCGTCAATTATCACTTGTTTTTAATTTTTCCTTTGCAAAGAGTGGGGGAGTTACACGATTTGTAGGAGGAAAAAATTTTCCATTTGCAAATCGTGTACCTCCCTACGTTTTGCAAAGTAAATTACTATCTACATCGACGGCCGGACCAAATATATCTTAGAGGTATTTTCTCCTTTCTCAATTTATCCCTTTGAAGTTCTGCAAACTTTCAAAAGTTCTGCAAACTTTTGCTCTCCTTTCTCAATTTAGAATTGATAGATCGAAAAGAAATTTTGCTCTCCTCTCTCAATTTATCCCTTTGTGTTTATGATGCGTTAGATGAAGCTGATGGATCCACCCTAAATTTTAAATTAAACATGCCTGACAGAATTTATTTTAATAGACATTAAACTATTTATAATATATGACATAATGTATTTTTTTAGTGGTCATGTGAGATAAGTCCATTTTAATTTTCTAGATAGTTTGTTATGCACAATTGATAGTTGGTGTTGGTTCCAAGTTTAATTAAGTCCCTGATTTCTTTTGGAAAATTCTATGAACTTTGAAAGCTTGTGATGGGAATTAAGATATTGCTTTGTATCCATGTTTGCTTGTTAGACTCTCTCAACTTGAAAGCTTAAATGCAATTTCATTCTGGGTGTTTCCAGTTAGAACCCATCTTCTAAATTCATTTTCCCTTGAATCGTGAAAAGAACTGAAATGTACATCTGATTGTGATTTCAAAAAAATTCTTTAACTTTTGTTTGTAGGTATGGATCTTCCACGGATGACCCTACATTCGAGATATCCGGGTCCAGAAGAGTATGATGTGCTAATAATACATGAGAAGTATCGATCACATGGTGTGTGGAGTGGGACCTTTGGCAGGACACAAAGTGTACCTAACTCCATGCCGTGCAGATCGCGAATTCTGAAAGCACGTGAGGCATCATCCTTTGCATCTCCGCATCCTTGACTACTTTGACATGTGTGGATTTAAGGGAGTAGTAGATGTAGGATTTATCCCATATGATTGGGGAATCATCACTGCACTTATAAAGAAGCACAAAAAGGGCGTAAGAAAGCTTTTGAAATGGTATATGGAGATTTTGAAATTTCTTTCAATGCATTGTCTAGATACATGACTGCCCTACAATTTTTCAATTCGGGAATCGTTGTTGAGTGGAAGCATCAGTCAACTACAATGCAAGGCGATCCCATCTTCAAGTTTATTTTCTGTGCTTTTAAACCACGCATCGATGGATTCAAAAATTGCAAGTCGGTGATCTCAACAGACAGAACTTGTCTCTATGGTAAGTACGAGATGAAACTGTTAATTGTTGTTGGAATTGATGCAAATAATAATATTTTTTCACTTGCATATGTTGTCGTTGCACGCGAGAGCTTTGAGTCTTGGATGTGGTTCCTTGAATTGTTGTGGAGACATGTTGTTTGTGGGAGAAGAGGAATTGAACTTATTTATGACCGTCATCAAGTTGCAATGTGTCCAAACACATGAATGGTTGCAACCATCATTCACACACCATAGATTTTGTGTTCGGTATTTAAAAAGCAACTTTAATAAAAAGTTCCTCAACAGTGACCTTGAGAACCTAATGTGATTGACGGCTACAGAGCACCAGAAAAAAAAGTACAAAATAAGGATGACACAAGTAAAAAAGTTGTCACCTCCAGCGTATCTATGATTACAAAATCTTTCAGAGAAAAAAATGGACATTAATTAAGGACGAAGGTCATAGGTGGGGGCTATGACAATGAATGTTTCCGAGTCTTACAATGGTTTATTGAAGAAAACTCGTGGATTGCCTGTTACTGTCATGGTCCATTTGACGTTTAAAAATCGTGTTGATCGGTTTAATCAAAGAAGCTCTCTTGCTGCTTTATTGATTGCGGATAATAAGCCTTGGCCGCTTGCTGTTGAAAAGAAGTTTCGAGAATACGTGGAGAGGGCTCAAATGCACACTGACATATAGCAATACAATTCAACGGATGAGGTCTTTGAGATTCAGATATTTGCACACAAAGATAAGGGCGAAAATATCTATAAAGTCTCTGTTGAAGGGAAAAAATGTTCATGTGGAGAGTGAAGAAACTACCATATGCCACATTCACATGCTATTAAATTTTGTAATATTCGTGACATTCAGCCAAGACATATGCTAGCAAGTATTACAGGTGAAAATTTTTCACCCTTGGGTAATAATGCATATTGACCACATTCTCCTTTCAATTTAATTGCAAACACTGAATATGAGCAAGCCTCAAGAGAGCGGAGTACAACTAGAAGGAGGAATGAAATGGATATAGCTCATGCTCACATGGCTAGGAAGTGTAGTACGTGCAAGCAAATAGATCATAACAAAAATCGTTGCCCCCTACAGACTCAGTAGTTGTTGTTGCTTGATCGTTATTATGTATTTTTTAAAATTGTAGGTTGTTGTTTACTTATGTAAATTTCTACGAATATGTTGTTGTCCTTATTGTAATAAAAATTTATTACGTTTTGTGGATTTTAATTGCGTGTTTAATTTAATATTTATTATTCATATAACTTGTAAAATTTATTTGACTTGTATGTTCATATATTATTTCCCAAATTTTTAATTATTATATGACTTTGTTAGTTTCGGATTGAGTTAAAATATTTTTGAATATTAATGTGTCTACAAATGAAAAAAAACATAAAAAGTGAACATACAAAATATTTTAAAATTATAACTATTGCAATTATGTCTACAAACGGATCAAAAAATGTATACTTGAGCTACATTTTACCCCTACTTTAAATTAACTTTTAAAATTTAAAAAGAAATTCCTTAGCAAAACGTGGAGCTCCCCACGTTTTGCAAAAGAAATTATTGTAATTAATTATTTTAAAAAATAAATTTCTTTGCAAAACGCGGGGAGCTCCACGGTTTGGAGAAGGACTTCTTTTCCTCTTGAAAATGTGGAACACCCTACATTTTACATAGAAAAACTTTTAAAAAATAAATTAATGACATTTGATCGACGGCATAATGAGTCGTTAACATTTGGGGTAAAACGTGGGCTGCTTCACGATAAACTTATTTTGGTCTATTGTGGAGACCATGACCCCTTTTGATAATATGGCTTAAAAATGTGTCATTTAGGCGCCAGACTCCTTAATGTCAGGGTAATTCGATATGCAATGATAGAGTAATTTTTCATAGCAATTCTGATATGAAAAAATTGAATATAAAGTAATATATTCAGTTAAATAACATTAATAATACGTAATTATTTACACTATTAATATATAATTTAACTTTATTATAGGGTTAATAGCATTTTGACCTCTCAATTATTGATAAATTCTAATTTTTGTCTTATGATAACTGATCAAACACATAACTTTCAATCAATTAAAATGTACAATTGCTTTAAATATTCTCAATTTTTTTAATTATTTCACCTTTAATTATCCATTTATTTTGTAAAACTAACTTTTATTTCATATTTGAAGTTATATACTTTAAGAAATAATTCAAATATAGCACATTTTCTATATATAAAGACCAAAAATACATATTTTAATTAACTGAAATTAAATATAATGACGCATACATCACCAAGGATCAATATCAGAAATTATTATGAGGGACCAAAATTGCTGCTCTTCATTTGTTTATCGGAAAAAGGGTCATATTTGCCCTTAGCCTATATGATATTGAGCACATTTGTCCTCATTTTAAACGTTGTCTCAGTTACGCCCTTACCTTTATGTTTTGGTTATACCCGTTTCCCTCAATTTAATAGAAACCTAAAAAAAATATTGAAGGGCATATTTTATTCAGTTTTGCATAGTATAGGAACATATTTGATCCATTGAAAATCCTGAATATTATATTGTACCAATAGTTTTCTGATTTTTTTTGTAGTCCATTTTATACTAGCCAATATTTTTTTGGTATTGCATTTTGAAACTCCACACTTATCGTGCTATTCCACACTTTGCTCTCTTATTCTTTCACTTGCTTATGAAATGTCCGAAGCTTTGAGTTCTCCAAATATTCGTGGAAGGGTATGTGGATGTGGAGTTGCTACACTCCATCACATCATGGACTTCAAATAATTCTACTAAATTTCTGTCATGCGTGGAATTCGCGAAACAAAATACCATGTTGAATCTATGTAAGAAATTGTATAAATGCTTATAATGTAATATTTTTCTGTTATTATTATCAAAATTTCAGCACTGTGGGAGACGTTTTTTCAGGTTTCATAAGTCTGATGTAAGTTATCTCTTTTTCTTTGTGATTATTTTTATTTTGTGGCAAATGTGTGATTTTTTTTATGTGTACGTTGTGTTGAGGATATCTTTTTCCTTGTGATTTTTGTTGCATCCATTATCATATAGATAGGGACTGCTTGATGAAAATTTTCCAGCAAAAACTATTCAGGTCATCAACAAAATTGAAAAATAAAAATAATGTTATGATCATTAGTGAAAACAATCTTTTAAAAAGAAAAAACAATGCTTTTATTAGTGAAAATTATCTTTAAAAGATGAATGTAATTGCATTTGATCTTTTAGTTATATATTTTAGATGTAATATAATGATGGATGGATTGTAATTACAAATATTTTTTATGTTTTGGAATACAATGATATTTTGTGTCATATGATTATTTTTGTGCCATAATATTCAGGATTTTCAATGTATCAAATATCACCCTATACTATGCAAAATTGAATAAATATGTCTTCTAATATTTTTTTCAGGTTTCTGTTAAATTGAGGGGCACAAATATAAACAAAACATAACGGTAAAAATATAATTGGGACAATGTTTAAAACGAGGGCAAATGTGTGCAATATCATATAGGCTAAGGCATATCTAACCCTTTTTCGTTTATTATATATACAGTAGACTAGCATAAGTTTATTGATGAAACTGTAGTAAACTATTACTCGTGTCGATATATGACGGTGTACAACTTAATAATACAATGTGATGTTACCTGTCATAGCAGACAAGTTGGTGTAGCAGTAGAGCGCGGGACCGCAAGGTCACGAGTTCCATCCCCTGCATAAACCTTCTTGGTTGAGCCTGTCACACATGACTTGCCAAGTGTGGTTAATCGGCTGACGTGGTTTGCAGGCTATTGCGTCAGTCCGGGGTTTACCCTGTGCGCACTCGACAGAATAGCGGCTGCGGTTCCTTCGTCAAAAAAAAAAACATTGACCTGTCTTAATTAAGTTATCAGATCTAGAAATATTTTTTATAAATAACTTACAGATAAATTTCAGAGCCGCACATTGTTTAGAAATGTCTATTTTAGTAGATACGCGAATCAAAATATGTCAGAAATGGGAAAAATGATTATTTTTCTTTATCGACTCTCCGCGTGTAGTTATAATTACATATTATGTCTAGATTCATTTTATTGTCGTGTTAGAAAAGAAGTAGTGCGTCCCCGGGGCATAACTGGATGGAAAAGAAAGTGAATTTAAAATTCAGTTGAAGCCTGCAACGTGGATTCGAATCATGATGGGAGCACTTTGCTCTTTTCTGGAATAGAACCTTGTAGGTGATATCAGTTGCTCTGTTCTCAAATCCTAGTCATTCATGATCATCCCGTGATTTACTGATAGTAGTATTGAGGGATCGATACTGCTATATCCAGGAATAGTCTGACGTAAGTCAAGAAACTAGATATAAAAAAAAAAGTAGTACGAAATTTAATTGTACCCCACGTTGTGTTCCGTACAAAGTCATACTCAAAAATCTTTGTAAGAAAACATAAAAAATCAATTAGATCTTGACTCAATACTTAAAAGAAAAACATGAAAATGACAGACTAATTCTGTTTTTGGCCTTTAGGGATGACTATGGGTACGTAGGTTTTAGGGAGATCTGGGGATTTTCTTGGTTTGTTTATTGTTTCAAAGGTTACTTGTTGGTTTTAATACGCTATATATTAGTCTCTATGTTAGTTGTCCTAATAATATAAACATCATTTTCTTTCCTAAATAAATAAATTAATTAACATGATAAAGAAAGAAAAAAGTTCTATGGAATTAATAATTAATAATGTTGAAGAGAAATATACTATATCGGTAAGGGATGAGATTTCTGGACTCCTTATAAGGCTTGGACAATCTTTCTCCCTTCGAGCTAGCTTTTGAGGTGTGAATTAGGCTCGATGCTTAATTTGACATGGTATCATAGTCAGACCCATCCGATATGTTCCCCGAATGAGGGGGGTGAAATGCCCCCCGACCAATTGAAAGAAGTGAAAAATACCTTGGGTCATTTTCGAATCTAGGCGTGAGGGGATGTTGAAGAGAAATATACCACATCGGTGTCTCCTTCTCCCTTTGAGTGTTAGCTTTTGGGGTGTGAGTTTGACCCAATGCCTAATTTAACATGGTATCAGAGCCATACTCATCCGATGTGGGCTCCCGGATGAGGGGGTGAAATGCCCCACGGACCCTTTGAGTTAGCTTTTGGGGTGTAAGTTTGGCCAAATGCCTAATTTAACATGGTATCAAAGTCAGACTCATCCGATGTGGGCTCCCGGATGAGGGGAGGGGGTGAAATTCCCTCGAGCCAATTAAAAAGGGGTGGAAATACCCTGGGTCCATGAATGTGCATGCTTCAGACCGGAAAGTGAAACCCCAGATAAAAAGAATCTTCGAATCTGGGTAAGGGATCTGATACCATGTCAAATTAGACATTGAGTCTAACTCACACCCCAAAAGCTAGCTCAAAGGGAGAAGGAATGCCCAAACCTTATAACGAGTTCAAGGATCTTATCCCTCACCGATGTGGTATATTTCTCTTCAACAAATAACAAAAGGAAAAAAGATCACTAGTACAACCCTCCGTACTACAATGACAACATGATATATATACTCAAATTGTTAGAGTGATCAATTTTGAGTGATTAGACATGTCTTAATGATACAATATGTATACAAGTTATTTTAATTAAGGACCTACATATCGCGTAAGCTACTGAATTCCTTTTCCGCGTCAATACTCAATACTGTATATATACCTCTAAATCTGCAATTTAGAGTAATAATTGAATTTGTAAAGTGGCTTAAGGATAAGTAGGTTAAAATCAACCAAATAATGAAATAAACGATGCTAACTTACTATATGGAAAGCAGTATTGAATAGTATTCAATAAATTGAGAACTATATAATGGAATAGAACAAAATAAGTAATGCTTATTGAAATGACTCTGGGATTGTTGACTGACAACGTTTCCCGGTTACAGCTACTAAAAGAGAGCCTGGGAGCAACAAGATAACAATGGAGCCAAAATTATAACTATATTATGTGATTGAGTATTCAATGTTTACAAATGAGGGAAATGCCAAAATTATCCCTCCGTAACCAGTCATCCATAGTATCAAATAAATCATTTTCGTCTTTGGTAAACTTACCAAGGGCTATAGTCATAGTGGTCCTCCTATTCAACTACTTCGATCATTTCTGAGAAATTGGGGAAATTTTTAGAAATCATACAAGTACGTGGATAGTTAAAATACTTCAAACATTTTACTTTTATTATCCAAGCGAATCTACGAATTACTTTGTTACACATACGGACTACAATTAATTAACTGGCCAAGAAATTGGACATTATATCTTTCCAGATTTAGTCTAACTTCCAAGTAGTATACTCTATGCTTAACGAAGTAAATGATAAATACTTACACATTTTTGCTAAATGCAGGTCATTGAATCGATGATGTTGGAGCTCTACCTATGCAATATATCTTCAGATAGGTTACTGTTATTGTGACTGATATTTTATCAAATTATGGTTGTGCACTCACTTGTGCTAATACTACTACTAGTGTACTGCTATATTTTATTTTACCGCTTTCGTTTGCAAATGACGAATATGTTAATGACCCTTCAAATCAAGTACTGAAGAGGAAGGTCACCTTTTATAAAGACTAGTTAATGTTAAATATACATATGATATACAATACATCATATGTGTATTACCGTGCCGTCTATGTATATTACCGTGTCATGTACATATGGATTAGGTACCGTGCCATGTACATATTGATTAGGTAGTATTTGAGTGTAATTAGTATTGTATATTTACCATACGTGTATTATCATAATTGTATAGTTAGTGTCCAAATAGAATAATGTTTTAGGAATAGAATAAGAATAAGATTCTCCTATTATAGAAAGATGTAACATGTATATATACACATTTAATTAATGAAAATAATCAAGAGATTATTTCTTTCCGTTGATATATAAAAATATCTAACTTAAGCAAGGCCCCTTTTAACTATTTTCCCTTTTATCTTTTAACTATTTAAAAAAAAAATTAAAGTTGCAGAACAACTAATGCAATTTGAAAATTCTGACGTGCTTATCCTCAACATCACATACCATGATTTTGACAGCAAATAATTAACTTGGACTTTATTCGTTAGGCAAATAATAGAGAATATTAAACACTATGATTTATTAGCACATGTGTATATTATCACTTTGGGTACATAGTTATCATATTTTATATTATATAATTATGATAGGATTGGGATTTTTGTTAGAAAAGGTCAACATTGTACACCTATGGTAGGATTCGGTCATACTCCACGAGCTTGCTCGATCTACCGATGCTCCCACTACACCGCCAATGCAAACCACCACTGCCACTGTTCCGGCAACACCTGCCACTGCTCCAGTTCCCGTGTCACATCATTCTACCACTGCTACAGTACCATCACCCTTGCCGCCGTCTACCCTCCAAACCCCGCCGGACCCACTGTCGCCAGTGCCCCATCCACCGTATGCCGTCATCCCAACACTCACCTCAGACCCGTCACCCTCATCTTCCCACCATCATCCCGACCTCGTACCCAGCCACAACAGTCACTCGATTCCTTCACCGACAACCACACCGCCACCAACCTCGTACCCCACTGCTCCTCCCCAACACCCATTCGACCTAACCCTTACACAATCGACGACCCAAACCCTGTTCGAACCTGAGTCAGTCACCACCAACCACGCCACTGCTACCGCACCCTGCACCACTAAACTCCAGATCCTGACGACTCCCACCACCCCTCCATCGGCCATCAACAACACCCCTGCCTCAACCCACCATATGGCCACCCGTGCCCAACACGGTATTTTCAAACCCAAAGTCCACTTCAATTTGTCAACCCAAACAGTGTCACCCATTCCCAAAAACCCAAAATTAGCCAAACTTGACCTCAATTGGAATGAGGCCATGTGTGAGGAATTTAATGCTTTAACAAAACAACACACTTGGGATTTGGTTCCTCGACCGGAGGGGGTGAATGTTATCCGGTGCATGTGGCTCTTTCGTCACATATACAGAGACAATGGTGATTTAGAGAAGTACAAGACATGACTTGTGGCTAATGACACTAATCAGCAGGAGGGCATCGATTGTGGAGAGACATTCAGTCCGGTTATTAAACCGGCCACCATTCACACAGTTTTGAGTATTGCTATGGGTAAGCACTGGGCTATTGATCAACTTGATGTCAAAAATGTGTTTCTACATGGGAATTTGAAAGAAACGATTTATATGCATCAACCACCTGATTTTGTCCATCAAGCCGCCCCTCAGTATGTATGTCGTGTACGTAAGTCACTGTATGGCTTGAAACATGCCCCTAGAGCATGTGTACAATGTTGAATCCTTCTCTAACAAGGATTCCAATCCTAAAAGAATTATATAATACAAAATATGGTAATTATGTACCCTAAGTGATAATATACATGTGTGCTAATATGATTGTTTTGAAGAATATTTTTAGGAATAGTACTTATTGATTGGCAATGGTCCAAAATTAAGCACTATTATTGTTCAAGAGTGAAATTTCCAAAAACGTTTTTAATATTTTCGTTTTGATACCAGCGATATTCAGGCTAACTAACGCTCACTATTTCATAGGATATTTACTATCTCCCAGCAATATAATTATCGGAAAATTTCAATTTTATTTACTTTCAATCAATACGCCTAATATAATTCTCTCAAAGCTTATATTAAGATAGTCAAGGCAAACCAAACCTGGAAAACATTTGTTCGTATCAGATGTTTAGATTAAACCAAAAAATTTATTCTTAATGTTCACAAATTAAAGTAAAAATACATGCGACTTAACAATTGTTATATGCAAAAGAGTTGTAGAACTTGATAAACAAAATGAAAAAAAAAATTGGAGCAGAAATGACAAAAATTAATAACTATGGAATCTTACCTTTATATAATCTCTTTTATTAAAAGGGTTACGGCGGCGAAAATGACGTCTTTCGAACGCATGCATGTGGAATTAGAGGAGAAAGACGGGGATAAGAGGTTGTGCAAACTAGCCGAGACAAGGGAAAGGAGGGCACGTGACTTGGATCAAGTGTGGTGCATCAAGGATGAGAACGACAAAGTACTGGCGGAGGAAGGACAAATTAGGCGGAGGTGACAGTCTTATTTTCACAAACTCTTGAACGAAAAAGGAGACGGAGACATTGTGCTGGGAGATTTGGAGCATTCTGGTAGGCACGAGGATTTTGGGTATTGTAGAAACATTAAGGTTGAGGAGGTTACGGGTATTATTCGCAAGATGCGCAAAGGATGAGCGACCGGACATGATGAGGTCCCAGTTGAATTTTGGAAGAGCGCAGGCAGGGCTGGTTTGGAGTGGCTGACTGAGTTGTTTAACGCCATTTTTAAGATGGCAAGAATGCCCGAAGAATGAAGGTGGAGTACAAAAACAAAGGTGATATCCAGAGTTGCAACAACTATAGGGGTATCAAGATGCTGAGCCACTCTATGAAAATTTGGAAAAGAGTCGTGGAGACGAGGGTGAGGAGAGACATGTCTATTTCCGAGAACCAGTTTGGATTCGTGCCGGGGCGTTCGACTACCGAAGCCATTCATCTTATTATAGGAGGTTGGTGGAGTAGTATAGAGAGAGGAAGAAAGACTTACATATGGTTTTCATCGACCTCGGGAAGGAATACGACAAAGTCCCTAGGGAGGTTCTATGGGGATGTTTGGAGGTTAGAGGTGTACCTATGGCGATAAAGGATATGTATGATGGAGCCAAGGCTAGAGTACGGACAATAGGAGGAGACTCGGAGTACTTCCCAGTGATGATTGGGCTGCACCGGGGATCAACTCTTAGCCAATTCCTATTTGTCTTGGTGATGGACGGATTGACCTAACAAATCCAAGAGGAGGTACCATGGAGTATGTTATTCGCAGACGACATAGTCCTGATTGATGAGACTCATAGCGGAGTGAACGCCAAGCTGGAGGTTTGGAGACAGACTTTGGAGTCATAAGGGTTCAGGTTGAGTAGGACCAAGATAAAATATTTGGAGTGCAAGTTCAGCAATGGGAGTGACCTTGAGACAGGCGTAGAGGTAAGGCTTGGTACTCAGGTCATTCCTAAGAAAGGAAGCTTCAAGTACCTATGGTCTATTATCCAAGGGAATGAAGAGATTGATGACGATGTCACACATCGTATTGGGGTAAGGTGGATGAAATGGAGGCTCGCATTTGGAGTCTTGTGCGACAAAAATGGCCACCAAAACTTAAAGGCAAGTTATATAGGGTGGTGGTTAGACCGACTATGTCGTATGGGGCAGAGTGTTGGCCAGTCAAGACTTCACACATACAAAAGATGAAAGTTGCGGAGATGAGGATGCTGAGATGGATGTGTGGGCATACACGGAGAGATATGATTAGAAATGATGATATCGGGGAGAAAGTGGGAGTGGCCTCGGTGGATGACAAGATGCGGAAAGCGAGGTTGAGATGGTTAAGGCATGTGCAGAGGAGAGACACAGATGCCCCAGTGCGGAGGTGTGAGAGGTTGGCTATGGACGGGTTCATGAGGGGTAGAGGTAGGCCGAAGAAGTATTGGGGAGAGGTTATTAGACGGGATATGGCGCAGGTGCAACTTACTGAGGACATTACCTTAGATGGGGGGTTGTGGAGGACACAAATTAGGGTAGAAGAGTAGTAGGTACTCGAGAGTAGTCCTACTTATGCTTACAAATTGATAGTTGTAGTGTTATTACTGTAGGCCGATTAGCCTATCACACTTATAGGCACATTATTGCTTTATAATCCACTGTAGTTTGATTTCTGGTGCTATGTGTTTTTTAGGGTATTTTGTTTAGCTTATTTCGTTGTGTTAGCTACTGCTCCCTTTTGTTCGAATGCACTTTATACTGCTTTAATTCCTTATCTGAGTCTGACCGTTTCTCTTGCTTTACTCTTTACTCTTTACTCTTTACTCTTGCTTTGTTTTGATTGTCTTGCTTGTGATTATGCTTTGTCTTGAGCCGAGGGTCTCCCAAAAACAACCGCTCTACCTACTAAGGTGGAGGTAAGGTCTGTGTACACTCTACCCTCCCCAGACCCTACGGTGTGAAATTTCACTGGGTATATTGTTGTATTAAAAGGGTTAAATTGAGAGAATCCAAATGTGGAATCTTGTTATGATTCCAAAGTTTTTGCCACTTTCTTAATTTTTTACTAACCACTTTTTGACTTGGAAAGTAGTAAAGAAAACCCCACCACCTCTTCTACATTATGAAAGGCTAAAATTAAAAATAAATAATTGCAAATTCATCATATAGCATTTTCCATAATTTTAATAGTGCGTGTAAGTACTGCAAGATTAGTTGTCATAATTTTATTACTAGTGGCCAGTAAATTACTTTCTACGTGCATCTTAAAGATGTGAATCTTGAAGATTCAGGAATGATGGATTTTCAAGGGAAAAAATAGATAATTAATCACATCATTTAGGTTGAAATTCAACATGTCTGCCACATTAGTCATATCATTTATTTATTTTTTAAGTTTTAATTATTGTCCCTTTCAGTTAATAGTTATCAAAAGATACAAGCTATCAAGGAATAGCGGTGGGTCTAAGGGCATTTATACTGTATTTTTTTTCAATTGAAAATTTTACAGTGATCCATTTGCTTTTCTCAACAAAAGTTTTTATTTACCCTGTTTATATTCTACAAAGAATAAAACACGCAATAAAGTTATAAACCCACATTCCATCTAAAAAAATATAAACAATAAACTTTCACATGGGAGTAGCAAAATTAGCACATAAAAATATGATCCGCTCAACTTATTCAAGTTTAGCGGATCATATCTCAGTCTATTTTGACCCACTCACTACAACCCATCTAAAATCTGGATGACATACAACCCAAATTAACTCATGAAAAATCTTGTCAAAATATTTTTAAGAATATTTTTTTTTGTTTGATGTGTCATATAGTCATAATAAAGATTTTTATTAGATATTTAAATTAATTACAAAAAATAAATAAAAAATTAAAACTTAGTTTTAGACGAATTGAGTCAATACACATTTCTTAGCTCATTTCAACCCAAATAACTTAATAACCCATCCATTTATAAACGAAATCCACTTCAACCCATCCCACTCAATTTAACACCATATATATATACTTCCACATAATAATTGTTGGTACGTGTGTGGGGGGTTGGCTATAGAGATATACATTCAGATAAGAGTTATAAAATGCTAATATGGGATATAAATTCATATAGTTATAAAATATCATAATTTGGATAAGATGAAAGTTCACGTCAATTATTTATGAAATTATTGTACATGGATACTTCAGAGGACTACTATTGAAGGGAAATGTTAATTCTTGTCGTGGATTTTGTCTCTATCCCACATAAAAAAAATAACAAAAACTAGAGCAAACATATAATAACGGGTTTAAAATTATAATCAAGCATCGTCCATTGATTCTATACCCGACACATAAGTAGAAAGTTTTTCTAGCCCTTATTCCGTCATAGTTAGGACAGTCAAACCAACTCTCATACAAACTCCCAAAAGGTTCATTCATCTGACTGTAAACTAGGACCACTTTTGATTCTGCAATATTTTCTTCATTAATCATTTAAATTCTTTCATTTCCATGTAAAAATTAGATAAACCATATATTAGTTTTTTTTTAATAATATTAGCAAATCGGAGAATGCTAGCTTTGATGTAATTTTTGAGTACTAAAGATTAAAAATAATGTTAAGGTGTTAGTTAAAGCAAGTAATATGAAGTCAAAAGTCAAGATAGTTATACGAAAAATAACTTCAAGCCATAAATGAAGTCACTTTTCAAGTTCAATAGGTAACCAAGCACCAGAATATGATTGCATCAACAGACACACAGTGAATTTTGTGGTCTCAGATATTTTTCTATTTTCTGTGTTCTAGTTTTTATGAGTTTTCTGGTTTACCGTTTGAACTCAGTTTACTAACACACGCATATATGGAAATTTATAGGAACCTAAGTTCCATTGGCTTTTTCAGATTAAATTTAAAAAGTTGAGAAATTTTAACTTTCAAAATAAGCGGCCTTTGTTTCTGTGGAATGTAGACTGTTGTAACTAATTGGGCCTCTGTAATTGTCCAACTGATAGGCCATACGTTATAGCCCATAACAAAACGTTTTTTTACAGACTTATGGACCTTTAGCCCAAATTCAATCTGCATCTTAGGGCCTCTATCAAGAAATGCTACATTCTTTTTGTGCGGATTGTGTTTCATATCGACTGGTCTTTAATTTTTACTCCTCAAATTGGTGGTCTTTAATTTTTGCTCCTACTTTTCATTTAATAAAAATTTACGGATCAAAATATCTTTATTCACGCTTATACAAAATCAGAGATTCGGGATCGAACCCCAGCTCAGTAAAAGAAATAAACAATTTCGTAAGATTAAGTTTCGCAAAAGTTATGTATTAAAGCATAATTTCGGTAGTTCTATGTTATGCCTTAAGGCATAACTTCTGTAGTTCTGGGTTCGAATCCTAACTCAATAAAAAAAGAAAATATGTTTTGCAAGGCAATGCCTTAAGACATAACTTCTGGATAACTTATCCGAATAGACACAGTTTGCTCTGAAACGTTGCCTTGCAATTTTGTTTTTTTTTTTTTTTTTACTTTGCTGGGTTCGAATTCAGAACCTCAAGGGTATTTTCGTCTTTTTTAGGCGAAGAAAAAAAATTAAAGAATGACAATTTGAGGGGAAAAAATTAAAGACCACTCCGAAATAGAGACATTTGCGAGAATGACCTAAAACGCCATCGGAGACGATTTTAACAGGTATCCACTTTTAAGGTTGTTATTTGCAATATAACCAGTATTTTGAAAGTAATTGAAAAATAGTACACTTAAATGCAGTAGATACCTTCTTGTTCAAATGTTTAATGGGAACAATTTGGCTCGAGTTCAAATATTTCAATAGGGATAACTTTTAGTTTAAGCGTCTAAATAACATATTCAGACGAATTTAAAAGGCCTCATATGTATTATGCCTAAATTTTATAACCACAAATGTATGACATGTCATAAATAGAAAGTCTCGAACGTTTTAAATTATTTTTAAAATTTTATATTTATTCAAACTATGTAATATAACGTAAATTGAAATAGAGGTAATTCCTAATTCAATTCTTTTTTCACAGGCAAGATTTTGGTCCTACTTGTTAAAAGAAAATGCACTTTCTCTTGCAAGAGCAAGCTACAATAAAAAATTGAAATTCAGTTTTGTCACATCGAAAAAGAAAAATGTTTAGCAAATAGTACTATGACACTGTTTACGAAATTGAATTATATCAGCCACCTATAATAAAGACCACAGTTCCATTTGAAACAAATTTATCTAACTATAGGTACAATTTGAGTAGTATAAATGTTAAATATGAATAAATCTAAATTTTAGTGCTAAAATAAAAAATACAGATAAATTTAAATGATCGCTTATGTATTTAGTCATTCTTTTCTTATTCTTCTTAGTTCGTCCTTAATTATTTCTTTTTTCGTGGATTAGAAGGGGAGAATTAATCTCTAGTGTTAAGAGTTTTTTTTTTGGTTTCCCACCAAGTATCTGGGACCCGCATTGAAGCCCGATTATATCTGAATTCACACTGCGTAGAGCCTATTTATGGGGAAGCGCACCCTACCAAGGATTTTTCATATCCAGGGCTCGAATCCGAGAACTCTGATTAAGGGAGGAACAATCTCATCCACTGCATCACATCATTTGGTGATTTAAGCGTTATTTCATTGACAATGACGTCTTAACATGAAAGTATATTGAACCGCTCAAACTTTCGATATAAACCATGATAGAGTACAATACAGTGTAATATTGCCAATTTTTCTCATGTCTAGTGCGCACTAAGATCATCAATTGAGTCACTTTTTAAGGAATTTTAAGCTATCTTAATAATTGTACCTTTTAATAAGAAATTTCGCGAGTGTTTTTGATGTTTTCACGAGTTGTGGACGTTTCGAAATTAGCTTGCACCTAAGTTACCATTTAAGCACTTATAAGTAAGTGGTCAACTAATAAGCTTGACAACTATTATATCTAACGTAATATGAGATTTATGCGTGTTATATTGAACAAGATTTTTAGGTTGTAAAAGGATAAACACTAGATTGCTGCTATTGAACTTTCAGAAAAATATTTTTACTTATTTATTTATTTATTTCCTTTCCTTTTCTTTTATTAATGTTTAAATTTTTTATTTAGTTTTACTATGGTAGCAACTTTTTTTTTATTATTATTATAATTTTTTGTGAGTGTAAAATGCAAAGAATAGAGAGTAACGACATTAACTAGTGGATAACCACTTCAAAGATACGAGCTTTGGAATTGGATTAGATCTCCAATTTCGAAAAAGGCTTAATTAACCTAATAATTAAACTTATAAAGTAATTAATTCAAGGGATTACTTTGTAGCTGAGATGTTTAGGGGATTATTTTATGCTAATTAAGATGCTTAATCTACTTTCCCAAGGTTGAATCACAAGTATATTATTTATGTATGTTAAATTAAAGTTGAAGAGCTACAACAAATAATCAACGATCAACAAATACTGCGAAATCGATGGTGGTGATTCACTCCACCACTATACTAAGGAAGCAACAATATTTTCTAGTACGATATTGTCATTGAGTCAATCACAATAAATAGTTTACACATCGACTTTACTTCAGAAATAACAGATTCTAGTAAGATATTATTGTCGAGTCAAATCACAACTGACATAATATCATAATCCTGTCAATTAATTATCAATTAAGTATATGCGTGAAAACTAATTTATGATGATGACTTGGCTGCGGGGTCCAATAGAGAATTTACGCTAGATTTTTTTTTAAATTTAAAGGTAAAAGAAAGATGGGAAAACAAGGTAAATGAGAGGAATGGGGACATTTACCCAAAAAGAAAACAAAGGAAAAAAGAGAGAATCCTGCAACGCTTTGTTGTGGTTGATTCATGATGAGATACAAAGATTATGTATCCAAAAGGGCTCAAACACGATAACTTTAATTAAAAATGATAGAGTATTTATCATTTCACCACAATATTTGTTGGTCTATATATTGCATACACTTGTACTAAAAGACTATTGACTCCTATTGAAAAGATCAACTGAAGTTCATAAATGTGCTTAGCAGTTTGATATATTCATGACTTTATTGACCAAATCAGGAAAAAAGAAGATCTTCTATTCCTTATTTTATTTTTTAATTAACAGTGAAATTGTAATGAGTATGAATTAACGTAGATATTTTTATTGCAAAAGTTTTAAAGATTTTCCTTTCCATCTTTTACTTTGCTCCTCCTACAGAAGGTCATAAAAAGAGCTAGCAGCCTAGCACTATTATTTTTATGTTTGCAAATTCAAATTTATATTTGTTAAACTAGTTCAATATCTTTAACAAATTTGGAGGAAAACTTGCAAATTGTATGTCAAGTCATGCCATAAGAAGCGCTTTACCCCGATATGAACTTTCCGGCACGACTCCGAATTTAATCGATTCATATATAATGCGATATATAATGTGAGTATCGAATACAGAGAAACAAATTTATACAATATATAATTGTTAAAAATTGGTCATCCTGTTAGAGTAATTATGGGGATATCCCATAATTACATCTCATCATCATTTATTATAATTGATAGTGTAATATATTGTAATTATTATGATTGTAATTAATATCTTATATTTTAGGTAAAGTAAATTAGTCTTCCATAAGACAAATCTATTATTATTGTATATATATATTTGTACCATGAGAAGAATATTAATCAAGGAATTACTTTCCTACATGGTATCAGAGCCAAAAGAAAATTTCGAACGATTAATACTATGATTCGCTCTCTTCTTGTGCATTCTTCAACACCATCAAAGTTTTGGCACCATGCACTTCAAATGGCTACATACCTTTTAAATATTCTTCCTAATAAATTGTTCTCCAATGTGTCTCCTACACAAATGTTATATAATTATTTCCCGTCTTTTACACATTTGAGGGTATTTGGATGTTTGTGTTATCCTTTATTTCCATCTACTTCCATTAACAAGTTGCAGGCTCGTTCAACTCCTTGTGTGTTTTTGGGATACCCACAAAATCATAGAGGAAATAAATGTTATGATTTGACGAATGGAAAAATAATTTATGTCGTCATGTGATTTTTGATGATTCTAAATTCCCGTTTGCTAAGTTTCATGTGGCATTCTCACATTCATATGATCTTTTGGACAATGGAATACATCCCATTTTACACTACCATATTAATGTCCAAACACATGTGGAATCGACCCAACAAAATGCCCAACACCTTTCGGCCCAACCACTAAATGGGACTGGACTAGAGACCACATCCTTGTTACCGTTGGTCTCAGCCCAGTCATGTTTCCGTGGCGATCCGGCCCAAGTAGGGCAGTCCACAACCACACCCTTAGCCCAAAACACTCCCGGAGCCCAACCTCATACCGCAACGGCTACACCTAGTCCCTTGGGCCAACATCTTTCCCCTCGGCCCAATAACATACCCGAGAACCAAACTACCTAACTAGTGATGGACCAGCCTCGGACCATTGAAACCCGTGCCATGCACGGGATTTTTTGGCCCAAACGTCACTTTAACCTACTATCCTCTGTTTAACCATAACCTCTACCAAAAAGTCCCAAAGCTACCTTATCCAATCCGAATTAGAAAGCTGTCATGTTAGACAAATTTAATGCTCTTATTACAAATAAGACGTGGGAATTAGTACCATGTCCGTCTAATGTGAACATCATTCGGTCTATGTGGGTTTTTTGTCATAAGAAAAATTTTGATGGTTTTTTTGCGAGATACAAAGCTCGTCTTGTTGGTGATGGCAGGTTTCAGCAGGTTGGGGTAGATTGTGGTGAAACGTTCAGTTTGGTAGTAAGCCAGCAACTATCCAGACTGTTCTCAGCTTGGCTCTTTCCAAATCTTGGACCATTCACCAATTAGATGTTAAAAATGCATTCTTGCATGACAACTTACATGAGACAATATACATGCATCAGCCGCTGGGTTTCCGAGATTATACCCGTCCAGATCATGTTTGGCTATTGAAGAAATCCTTATATGGTTTGAAACAAGCTCCTCAAGCATGGTATAACATGTTTGCAGGATTTTTTTCCAAATTGGGATTCTCTCACAGCAAGTCTGATAAGTCGTTGTTCATTTATCGAAAGGCGTTGACATGGCATATATCCTTTTGTATGTCGATGATATTATTCTCACAACATCATCCATTTCACTTCGCCAGTCCATTATGTCCCTTCTTGCATCAGAATTTGCAATGAAGGACTTGGGTCCGTTGAATTATTTTCTTGGCATTGTTGTCTCCCAATATGTAGGTGGTCTGTTTCTTAGTCAAAAGAAATATGCCAAAGAAATAATTGACAAAACAGGGATGTCGTCCTGCAAACCCTCACATACTCCAATGGATACAAAGGCGAAATTGAGTAATGATGCAGGAACTCCATACAACGATCCTACCCATTACCATAGCCTAGCAGGGGCCTTACATTATCTGACTTTTACAAGACCAGATATTTCCTATGCGGTTCAACAAGTTTGTTTACACATGCATGATCCGAAGGAAGAACATATGGGGGCTCTCAAAAGGATTCTACAGTATTTTAAGGGTACTATCCATTTTGGACTTCATCTGTATAAGTCCTCCATCTCGAGTCTTTCTTCCTACACAGATGCGGATTGAGGTCTGCCCAGACACACGTCGTTCCACTTCCGGCTATTTGTGTGTTCTTGGGTGAAAATCTCATTTCATAGTCATCCAAACGCCATTCCACACTGTCTCGGTCAAGTGCCGAGGCAGAATACCGAGGGGTGACCAATGTTGTTATTGAATCACGTTGGCTCCGTAATCTACTGCTGGAGCTCCATTGTCCGATTGAAAGGGCAACAATGGTCTATTGTGACAATGTGAGTGCGATCGACTTATCTGGCAATCCTGTTCAGCATCAACGCACGAAACACATTGAAATAGATATCTTATTTGTCCGAGAAAAAGTTGCCCGAGGTCAAGTCCGTGTTCTCCAGTACCGTCCCGTTATCAGATTGCTGACATCTTCACAAAAGGTCTTCCACGCGTACTTTTTAATGATTTCAGGGACAGTCTCAGCATCCGAGAACCTCCAACTAAGACTGCGGGGGATTGTTAGAGTAATTATGGGGATATCTCATAATTACCTCCTATCCTCATTCATCATAATTGATAGTGTAATATATTGTAATTATTATACTTATAATTATAATTAGCATCTTATATTTTAGGTAAAGTAGATTAGTCTTCCATAAGACAAACATATTATTATTGTATATATATTTGTACCATGGGAAGAATATTAATGGAGGAATTACATTGATTACGATTTCTTTACCAAATTTTCTTACAAAATTCGAGTTGTAGATACTAGGAATTGAACATTGAACACGACACAGAAATCCAAAGGGGTACTAGGTTGTCTGCCATGATTATAGAATCTACCCCCACTTCTGCTCATTTATTGAAGTAATTATTCCTGAGTCGTCGTATTCGGATTTGTTGGTTGGAGCTGTATATAAAAACCCACTTGTATAATTTGACAAATGAATGAGAACTTCAGGAAAAACCTAAGACGATGTACCGGAATTTTATTGAGGTTAGAATTTTTTAAACTAGAGTTGAGCATTTGTAGCAAAAAAAAAATGTTTTCGAGATATTAAAAGGGAAATAATAGTCGTATAACATATCCTTTTCCTGAACATTTTTAATACTAATCAGGGCAATAAAATCTCAACAACCATAATAATTCTTTGAAATCATTAGTCATCACCATCAATTACCTCTACTATCAATTCCATTACCAACCATCATTGTTACCATTATCAACCACTTTAACCACTAACCATATCTATCTAGCTCTATCACTAACCATCACTACCGCACAACTAGCCATCACTTTTGGCCACCACATAATAATTAGCACCATCAGTTACAACTGCAAAACTCACCGCCAACCACTTCTAGCAACCATAATCATCATCAACCATTACATCACAATTATAGCCATGACCACCACCACTATCAAGTCACTATCCCATTAGCTTTTAGAGTGTGCTTCATCACGTAGGTATAAATGATGTCAGAAATGTTAAACAGAAGAAAAACTGAGTCGAGAGATGACTCTCTGTCTTTAAGATAAAATTGCCCAGTATATATATGCTTTTACGGTAATGGACAATAGTCTCCCAAGATAAAACAACAACAATCAACAATACAAAGCAAGTAAGATTGATTCTTGCGAAGAAAATGAATATAGAATATCTGTGTGTTTTTGTATTCTCCTAACAGAAGGGTTTAATTTATAGGAAAGAGGAGGGCGTTTCTGACTGTTGAAGTCAGATTAGTTGCAATGTTTCAGAGTCGTTGCAACGTTTGGTTATCTCCGAAACTTTCAGGACCAAAATGTAAATAAGAAACATTTCAGGGACCAAAAAGAAAATTCCAAAAGACAACCCACAACCCGTGACCTGAGCCGGACAGGACGGACGGCGTGCGTGTGGGGCTTAGCCCCGAACCCAAGCTCACCTAGGTCCTCCCTCTTCTTAACACATGTGTTACCCCTTGGGGTCCCAAACCCTTACTCAAAACTAGAGTTTATATAGTGCTCAATCCTTCCATCTTCTACCTATGTGGGAGATTTGTTATTTGGCAAAACAATCCATCTATTCATGTCTCAAAATACCTTACTTTGTGTACCAATATATCTTTCATTTCTTACCAAAATTTGACGATACTTGACACTAATATCATCTACTCATTTAGTAGATTAGACATGTGTGAAGAAACGATGTTTCCGACATGCGGAGCCCACATATTTAAGTCACTAAAGACGGAAAAAACTCAATCCCACATAGTTAAATTTCAAACACATCAAACATACAGTTTTTACTACATAAGTAAAAATAAATTATACTTCATTCAGATGGTATGAAAACAGACAATCTTAGTTATCTAGTGTTCAAATTTAGTAACAATATCTTGATCATTATAAGATGTGTTTTCAGATTCAAATATCTTAATTAGTAAAAAAGAAAATGAGGCCTTAGCCGCACTTTGTTGATGCAACACATTCTTTCTATTCCACGAGCAGAACATTAGAGACGCACAACTACACACGATGATTTTTGATTCTTAATCGACATAAATTTCTCTATTTGTAGTTTTAACATAATAAAAGATGCAAAAAGAGAGAGACTAGTTTCATCAGGACATTGACCATCAATTTAAGTATTTCATAACCAAGATTAACTCATAAAAAATTGTTTCATGCAAATTCATGGAGAAAATTTCAATTATTAATGTGTTATCTCATCAATTTCCACTACGAGGAATAAAGACCAGGTCCAAATTGTGTCGTTCCAACAACCAGCGAGGAACACCTTAATAGATGATCGCTCGTAGAAATTAGATGTCCAACTATATATCCAAGGGAAATTTCAATTCGGCAAACAAAGGGACGTTCATCTTGTATAGTCATTGTGAACTCGAATACAAAAATATTGAGTAGAAGACTAGATTATAGCTTTTGTATTTGCATTCTCAGTCATGTTGTATTAATTTTGTATTAAGCTCTAATTGTCATGAACAGTGAAGAAAATGGCTTCACAAGATGAGGAGAAGAAGATGAGACTTGTTGCGATAATTTCATTATGATCCAATGCTCAATACATGTGGCCTTTTATAACCACTTCATCATCATGATCATGTTCACCTCTAACAAACTCACAACTAACTATCATCATATAATAATGACAGCTAAGACCGAGCTAAGAAGCTACTCTAACTGTCGCATCTATATTTCAGTTATACAAGTAATATACCGCTGATGTACACACACAATTGGTATATTTCTACACATACATTTACAAACTTAAGATTTCCCCTCAAGATGGAGGATGAAACACATCTAGCACACCCAGCAATCCCTAAACCTTTTGTTAGTATATCTGCAAGCTGTAACCTTGAGTTCACAAAATTAGTCTTGATTAAACCATATTTGAGCTTATCCCTTACAAACTGACAATCTATCTCAATGTGCTTGGTACTTTCATGAAATATGGGATTGGATGCTATGTATAAGGATGCCTTATTATCACAATACAACTTTATAGGTAATGAGACTGATACCTTCAAAATTTGCAACAAGCCAACTAACCAAATTTCTTCCGCAACTGTTGCTGTCGTACTTCTATATTCAGCTTCTGTTGAACTCCTACTAATTGTGTGTTATTTCTTTGACTTCCATGAGATCAAGAAATCTTCCCGTTGCACCATATAACATGTGACCGACCTCCTTGTATTGGAACATGATGCCCAATTTGCATCATAAAACACTATTAAACTGTCTATACTGCCTCTTCTCATTAACACTCCTTGCCTTGGTGCCTTTTTAAAATATCTCAGCACCCTCATAGAAGCTTCCCAATGTGACCTTTTAGGACACTGCATGAACTGGCTAAGTACTTGTATTGCAAAACATATGTCAGGTCTAGTGATTGTAAGATAAATAAGTTTTTCTATCAATTGTTGATAGCTATGAATGTCATCAAAAACTGGATCATCTGACCTCTTGTTCACCTGATCATCTATTTTATGGATTAATGCATCATATTCCACTACGGTGAGTTTTAAATTCATCTCCATATGTGTGGAAGCAGGGTTTGTACAAATTTAAGGCCATTGTTGACAATAGCTCAAGGGTGTATTTCCGCTATAGATTAGATTGCGCAACAAGATAAATCAAAATACACACAATCGAAGCTTCAAAACAAGTAACAATATCGGTTAATGAGAATACAACAATGTTTAATGAAGTAACTACATTCGATCACAATCACCCACTCTACTTATAAGCATCATATATACCTGGTGTTGTTTTTATTCCAATGAAGCTTACAGGTCCTGAAAATTATGCTTTATGGAGTCGTTGGCAACTTGGCACTAAGAGAAAAAAGAAAGTTAAGTTTCATAGATGAAACTTGTGCGAAAGCTACATACTAAGAATCTCTTAAAGAATAATGGGAGAAGTGTAACGCGATAGTAGTATCATGGATAGCCAGTACAGTTGCACATGAACTACTGCTATGAACCATGTATGCATCAAATGCAAAAATGATATGGAAGGATTTTAAGGAGAGGTTTGATAGATCAGATCTAACAAGAGAATATCATTTGTGGAAAGAGATTAGTAATCTTAGGCAAGGTAATGATTTTGTCACAATATATTATTAAAACTGAAGGATCTTTGGGCAGAAATAGATGTTATGATACCAGAACCTGACTGTGACTATGAAGAATCAATTGCATATGTAGTGCATTTAAGATCTCAGACGTTGTTATAATTTCTCATGGGATTGAATGAGAGTTATGGTGCAATTAGAAGTAGCATATTGGCTAGGAAGCCAATTGTGACTATGAATGAAGCTTATGGAGTGACAACTCAGGAGGAAAGGCTAATTGTTATCTGTGGCTAGGATGACTAGAGAAATTACATGTTCTGTGACATTTCCCCCTGATTTTTACATATTTCAGAGACTCTTTAATGGCAAGGTGATAGGAATTGGTAAAGAAATGAATGGTTTGTATCTACTACATGAAGTAAAAGCTCAAGTAAATCAAATAAATATTACTCATGTTGTTGTTTGTAGCAATGAAGGTGAAGCCAAGTTGTGGCATCTCAAGCTTGGTCATGTCTCTACATATACTATGCAACATATTGCAGTTATGCAGAAGATTACAAGTACCAATGTTTATAAAAAATGTGAGATTTGTCATTTAGCCAAACAATGTGGACTGAAATTTCCTAGTAGTGAGAGTGTTACTCAGAATAAGTTTGATCTGTTTCACATTGATGTCTAGGGTCCATATAGAACCCCCAACTCATGACAAGAAATAATATTTTGTCACTATTGTAGATGATCATAGCAGGTACACTTGGTTATGCCTACTTCAGTCTAAGTGTGAAGTAATTGTGGTGCTGAAGGATTTCCTTGCTTTAATTTAAAATTAGTTTTTAATGTCTGTTAAGATGATTAGAACGGATAATGAAACTGAATTTTTCAATACTGCTCGTTCTAAATTGTTTAGTAGTAATGGGATCATTCATTAAAATAGTTGTGCATATACACCACAATAAAATAGTATAGTAGAAAGAAAGCACAGACACATACTAGAAATGGCTATGGCATTGAAATTCAAAGTTCCATTCCTATAAGTTTTTGGGGAGAGTGTGTTAGAACTAATGTGTATTTGATTAATAAGTTGCCCTCAGTTATTCTTGGAGGAAAATCTCCTTATGAAATGTTACATGGTAGACTGCCTAAATTAGATCATCTTAGAATGTTTGGATGTTTGTGTTTTGCTAGCAGATTGCCCAAGGGAGATAAATTTACTCATAGAGCAAGAAAAGTTGTATTAGTAGGTTATTCTGAGACTCAAAATGGATATAGATTGTTTGATCTAGTTAATAAAGTGCATTTTGTCAGTAGGAATGTTACATTTAGAGAAAGATGTTTCCCTTTCCAAACAAACACTCCTACTGATCATACAGATATGTTTGAATCTGCAGAAATCTCTAACAACTCAGGTAATGCACCTTTGGTTCCTTATATTCTTGGAAATGACAGAAATTCCTCAATTGAAACTGATGATCACTTAGATGAAAATTCTTCATCAGAGTCTGAAAGTAATCCTATACTTACACTTGAACCTGTTCATGATGAGCATTAGGTGGATAATGTGACTTCTCCACCATCTGCTGATCCACCTATACTGCCTGATCCTATCATTGTCCCTATACCTGCACCTGATGTTCCCATAGCTCCACCAACTCATATTTTACTATCCAGACCTATCAGAAATGTCAAGCCACATGTTTGGCACAAATACTACATTACTAACTCCAATGTTAACTGTGTTTACCCTTTATCTGATCATCTTAATTATTCCCACTTATCTGATCCTTATCAAGCCTATCTAAGTGCCATGTCTAGTGAGGTGGAACCTAAAACATTCAAAGAGGCAGCTCAAGATCCTAAATGGATTATAGCCATGAAAGATGAGATTTCAGCCTTGGAAGGTAATAACACACGGGAAGTAGTGAATTTACGAGTAGACAAGCAAGCTATAGGTTCAAAGTGGATGTTTAAGATCAAGTACCTAGCTGATGGCTCAGTTGACAAGTACAAGGCAAAGTTGGTAGCCAAGGGTTACACTAAACAAGAAGGATTGGATTATCATGAAATTTTTTCCCCAGTTGCAAAGATGGTCACAATAAAAATAATTATAAGCATTGCCGCTGCAAGATATTGTGCATTATTGCAGATGAATGTGAACAATACGTTTCTTCAAGGTGATTTGTATAAAGAGGTTTATATGTCCTTACCACAAGGATTTCATAGACAAGGGGATAACAAGGTGTGTAGACTATTGAAATTCTTGTATGGATTAAACAAGCCTCTAGACAATGAATTATCAAATTGTCTAGTGCCTTGGTTACAACAGGCTTTGCACAGAGTCCTTATGATCATTCCCTATTCAGTAAACAGTCTGGGAATGACATAGTGATGATTCTAGTATATGTAGATAATCTTTTGATCACATGTAGTAGTAAGGAGATGATTCAGGAAGCACAACAAACACTACACAACAACTTTAAGGTCAAGGATTTGGGACAACTTAGATATTTTTTGGGCATTGAAGTACTGAGATCAAACACTGGTATTTTGCTTTATCTTGTTGCGCAATCTAATCGTGTATATATCGACTGCTTTGATAACATATTAATTTTGACAACACCGGGTGTATTTGATGCTTGTAAGTAGAGTGGATGATTGTGATCGAGTGTAGTTACTTCATTCAACACTGATATATTCTCATTAACCGACATTGTTACTTGTTTTGAAGCTTCGATTGTGTGTATTTTGCTTTATCTTGTTGTGCAATCTAATCGTGTATAGATCGACTACTCTGATATCATATTAATTTTGTATTAAGCTCTAACTGCCATGAAAAATGAAGAACATGGATTCACGAAATGAGGAGAAGAAGATGAGACTTGTAGCGGAAGAAAGAAGATATTTTCATTATGATCCAATGCTCAATACATGTGGCCTTTTATAACTACTTCATCATCACGATCACTTGCACTTCTAACAAACTCATAATTAACTAATCATCACCTAAAAATGACAGTTAAGCGAGCTAAAAAGCTACTCTAATTGTCGCTTCTATATTTCAATTATACAAGTAATATACCACTGATATACACACAGAGTTGGTATATTTCTACTCATACATTTACAAACCTAATATGTTGTAACTGACTATATATGTTTATGTTATATGTCCTATTTATGACGAATTCTCTTTGATCCCTCAAACTTGCTTGTGGTAATCTTCCACAACCAAACGACTTAACAATAAGGCTAGTCACTATTTCCACAGGAAATAAAAAGTAAGCCTACAATCAAAACCTTGAAAGCTGAAAAAATTACATATATTATTAGTCGATCGAATTGTGTAATTCTTTTTAAAACATTCTAAAAGGTGTCATTAAAAAACATAGGAAAATTATTATTCACTGTTGGAAACTAGACCACGTCCATTATTTCCTATAAACATGAGGAAGTGCACATCATTTCCTTCAATTCTAGTGAAAATTTATTCAAAATTCCAGATCAGAAATCACGTGCATAAAGCCAAAAGAAAGAAAAAAACTTAGAAGGAAAATGGTATCCACATCATGTATTGTACGAATTGGTCCCCATTTTCAAGTGGTTTACGTAAGAAAGCTCACTTTCTCATTTTACAGATTTGATACAAAATTTAAAATCTTATCCCCACAAAGATTCTTATGACCTACATGAAAAAATTGAATATTAAGATAAAAAGGAGGCTTTTCATGAACTAGGGCTCAATTCTACTTTCTAAATCTAAGAAACTTAAATAAATTTACTACACTTATAAAGTAGTATAAGTGATGTGATGGGATAGATGAGATCATGTCATTCTAAATCCTAGATTTTTTATTTGAATAATTTGAATAGGCAAATTTCTGGTAAGGAGCGTTTCCAACGTAAATAAGCCTATGCAACGCGAATTTGAATTAGTCGGATCATTAAGTTTTAAATACCAGATGATTAAAAAATAAAGTAAGAAACAAAATTTTTAACATAAGATGAAGAGAAAAGGTCCAAATTTGCTCTTAAAATCTGTGAAATGATTCAAATGTTCCCTTGGTTAATTGGTCAATATAACCTTTCGATATAAGATTAGTCCAAAACTTTCCACACATAAGATTTTCTTATAATGGAAGATCGTCAAATTTGTCCCTAAGCTATGTGAAATGGTTCAAATTTACTCCTTATCTGTGTGTGTATATCTTGGGATTCCTGTTTACATTTTTGAGTCTTTTTGCTTATTCTATCTCTCACATTCTCCATTTTGTGAGTTAGTGTCCTTTTCTTGGCGTTTTAAGTTTCAAGAAACAAATAGGAGAAGCATTATTACAAGTTACAAACTAGTGAGTTTTCTTCAATTGTTTGGCTAGTTGTATCGATATTACTTGTGATGTGAAACAAGATACGTTCTGAGGGAAAAGTCAAGATGATTCCACCATATTAGTAATGATGACAAGAACAATCGTGATCATTTGACCATACTAATAAACATAATAAAACTAATTACACAAACAAAATGAATGATGATTATCCTTGATTTTTCTGCTTCTCATGATAATGACGTTAAAGATTGTTGCATATGGCTTTGGTGTTCATAGTCTAGCTAATTATTATAACTGAATTGAACCTTAAACTTAAAGTCATTCCTAAGTCCGAAGAATTTTTACATTATCAAATCATTCCTAGTCTACTCAAATGAGAACGACCTGAAAGAATATAATTTCTTAATTATTTTTATTAATGAATTTATTAATGAAAGAGTATATATACAATTTACAATTTTCATAATATGGAAAATCTTATTTCTATTCTACTCCCAAAACTCCATTCTAGTTGTACAAGAATCCTACAATTATGGTAAGTGTACAATGCTAATTATATACAAATAATACAAATAACATGTTACCAAAATAGGGATATACACGGTTGTGTATACCGTGTATATCATGGTCTCCCACTTGTGATGGGTTTCCGTGATAAACATGGTATACCCAAGGTATTGTATACCGTGTATATCCTTGTATATTTTCACACCCTCGCAGTCATAGCGGGCGGTCTTCGTACGCTGAGGCTATCCCTAAAATCTTCAAATAGGACCGAGAGAAGACCCTTAGTGAAGATGTCTGCAATTTGATACCTGGAAGGAACATGTAAGACGCGTACTTGTCCACGAGCTACCTTTTCGCGAATAAAATGGATATCCATCTCAATATGTTTAGTGTGCTGGTTGTGAACCGGATTCCCAGAAAGATATACGACACTAATATTATCACAATATACCAAGGAAGCTTTTTGAATGGGAAAGTGAAGCTCCAAGAGAAGATTATGTAACCAACATGATTCAGAAACCACATTAGCCACCCCTCGATACTCGACCTCTGCACTGGAGCGTGATAAGGTAGCCTGTCGTTTGGCAGACCATGAGAACAAGTTATCACCAAGAAACATGCAATAACCAAACGTGGAGAGTCTGGTATCTGGACAGCCACCCCAATCAACATCGGTATACGAGACAAGTGTAGAGGCCGATGATGGATATAAATGCAAGCCATAGTTAAGTGTCCCCTGGATGTACCGGATAATGCGTTTGAGTGCATTCATGTGCGCTACCCTAGGATCATGCATAAACAAACACACCTGCTATACGGCATAAGTAATATCCGGTCTCGTGAACGTAAGATACTTAAAAGCTCCAGCAAGACTGCGATAGTGAGTGGGATCCTCGTAAGGTGAGTCAGCCGCAGCACCCAACTTGGGCTTAGTATCAACTGGAGTGGATGTAGACTTACACGAGGACATACCATCATTTCAATTATCTCTATGGCATACTTCCGATGTGATAAGAATAATCCACCTGCATAACGAGAGACATCAATCCCCAAAAAGTAACTCAAGGGCCCCAAGTCTTTCATAGCAAACTCAGAATTGAGCATGGTCATGATAGACTTGCGCAAAGCATCAGTAGAGGCAGTCAATATAGTATCATTCACATATAATATAATATAAGCCAGGGAAGTACCGTGACGATATATGAACAATGAATTATCAGACCTGCTGTGAGAAAACCCAATAGACGAAACACAGTCTGCAAATCTCTTATACCAAGCCCGCGGGGCATGCTTAAGCCCATACAAGGACTTCTTCAATAAACAGACATGATAAGAATATTTGGGGTCTCGAAAAGCCAAAGGCTGATGCATGTAAACGGTCTTCTTAAGATCACCATGTAAGAAAGCATTCTTCACATCTAACTGATGAATGAGGCATGCCTTTGAAAGAACCAGGCTGAGAACAGTACGAATGGTAGCCGGTTTGACCACCGGACTAAATGTCTCACCATAATCCACGCCAACTTGTTGAGTTTTACCATCACCTACAAGACGAGCCTTATGTCTCGCAAAAGAGCCATCAAAATTATCTTTATGAGTAAAAATCCACATAGATCGAATAGTATTAACACCAGAATAATGGGGGACCAAATCCCACGTCTTATTTTCAATAAGAGCATTATATTCGTCGTTCATAGCCATTTTTTAATTCGGGTCATTTAAGGCAGACATTGGGTTACGTGGTAGAGGAGATTTAGAGATATTAGGATTGAGATTGAAATGTTGTTTTGATTTAAAAATACATCTTTGACTATGAGTAACTGGCCCTTGACTCGAGGAGGAAGCGGGTGGATTTTGGGCAGTGGGTGGGCTAGTGACGGAATGACCCGGCGAGCGATGGACTCTTGTGCCCAATAACGAGGCTGGAAATGGAATGGAGATCGACAGTGGGTTGGACTATCAAACAAGATCTGAGATCGGTATTTTCACGCACATTCATAGCCCATAAAGAAAAGGAAAATAAATTAACTTATATACATTGATAAACAATATAAAAGAATTTTTATGTTATGAAATCATCTAACCTATTATAGCATATAACCTGTAATATTTCATCCTTAATAAAAAGTGAAGGGTGTCAAAAGCTACTGAAAGAAAAACAAAAGATGAAATAAATCGAATGTCAATTTTGTTTCCGAATGTCAGCGATAATGTCTCCTGACACACGTGACAACACTTCGATAAAACAGAAAACCTTTAAGAGTAAAATGCAGCGGAAAATTAAAGAATACAAAGGTTTATATTTTCATAAGTTATATGTTGATATAATTTATGATGGTCAATGACCAGAAGTATTGTATATATAATATATACAAAATTATAAATTCCTTTCTTTAAAGATTTATAATATAAAATGGAAATGAATTAAAAGTTGAAGTCGCAGATGACTTCTGCCTGAAAAATTTAACTACGTAGACATAGATAACCTCTCATTACAATCACTCCATACAAAACTAATCTAGAATCTAAACAACAATTGTAATGTTGGACAAAATGTCGTCGACACACTCAGACAACACTTATGATCCAGATTTCTGGGTTGAAATCCCGAGAGCTCTCTTGGTATTTTTGCAGTCTAATTTTTGATGTCGATTCACTGTAGTAGCCTCTCTATTTATAGTAGAGAGTCTTCCTTGAAAAGCTCATCGATTGGTTGTGGAGGTTGAGGGAACGGTGGGCAGCTGATGTGTTTGTTGGAGAAGATCACTAAGTCGAAATCTCAACAACTTTGACTTGTTCTTCACTTGACTTCTTCCCCAAGCTTTGACCCTTTCTCCCACGTTTTACACATCTCCTAATTACACGCCTAAGTCATTTTTACCTCTCAGTAAAAATATTACTACTTAACGTGAAGTAAGACAAAACTGTTATATAAAATATTGGTCTGAATGTTGTGACATTTGTCCTAACATTTTATGCATTCAATAACAGTACTTCAGAAGATATGTTGGGTCAAATGTCACAACACCAAACCCAACATTAACAATAAGGTCTCGGGTTCGATCCATGGAGTCACCTTTGATAGCAAGCGCTTTACTCCCAAAATGGGATTTTCCGGCGCAGATTTAAATTAGTCGGCCCCAAAGCGTGTACCAGGCACCGGAATGGAAACAAAACAAAACTGTCATATTTTCTTGATTACTAATTCTACACTTGAAATCATATTTATATGCAGTTGTCTTTTAATTGATCTAGTGGTATAAAAATTCAAATTCTTTGAGGGTTTGTGTATATAAGTATTCTAGACCTCTTCTTTTCTTCTTCCAGTTTTCCTTCTAATTTCCTTTCCCTTATCTCCATATCTCTCCTTCACCTTCACTAGTTTAATCCAATCAATAATTGTTTCTTTGAATATATTAAGCCCTTTCTTTTCCCTTAGCTTTCTTCTTTTTATGCATGCATCTGTTAATTCTTTTCTTAAATCTTTCGAACCATAAGGTATTTTTTGGACATAGTGTGATTTCCACGATTTTTTCTTTGTGTTAATTAATTTAGGTTATTTTTGCTTTTGTGTTCATTGATCTAGGGCCTAGGCTATTCTTTTCTCTATGTGTATATTGATCCTTACCTTCTTTTTGCCCTTTTTTAAAAATAATTCCCTTGTGTTCATTTCCTTGAGCAATTTTTATTCTTTCCACTATATATAATATATGTAGATAAAGATAGCTTGCCATATATATATATATATATTCTTCCCTTCATTTTGTTTAGGCCAACTTAGTAGTTTGCGCCTTTCTTCCCAATTTCCTGAAAAAGTTTCAAACTATACACAAACTTTAGATGAAAATTCTTAGTGAAATATTTGATGGTTTTCTTCATTCTTTTTTGCCAACCCTTCGTATGCTTTCATCCCATCTCTATTGGCAGAGGTGGTCTTAGGGTTTGAATTTAATGTGTTAATTTTTAGATTCTTAGCAGCAGATAATTAATTATATTTTTGAAATAATGGATTTAAAATTTAATAGTTGTTAAAATTTTAGTATTTTTCGTATGTACATATATGTTTCCTGTCGAAAATATTGGTTCGGTTCTGTCTCTGTCCACCGGACTCTACCACTTTAATATATGGAGTATAAAAGATCTATAATGTTTCAATTTTTTCTTTCTTTCTTATGGATCGTGCAGTGATTGACATACAGTTGTTAGCTGCAGCTGCAGCATCATCAAGATTCACACACAAATTCAGTGGAGCAGAAATATATTGCTTCTAATAAAATCTGCCCCCAAATTTTGAACATGAGAATCTTGATGATGCTGCATCAGCAAATGATGACTTTTTTTTCCTCCAAAAAAACTGCCAAAGAGAATCGTCCCAACTATATTTGGTTGGAATTAGGAAATTAATGAAAGAAGTTCTACATATGCAGAGGCACAGTTAAAGTTCTAGCTACAGTTTCTACAGAATTCAGTTACTTTTGTTGAAAATTTACAAATGTGGAATTAAGTATATCCCTCCGCACGTCGGAAACGTCATTTCCACACACGTGTACACGTAGTGTCAAATATCGCAAATTTCATTAGCGAAAGAGATATTGGTACGTATGTAATATGTTTGAGACATAGAATTATGGACGGTTATTGGCCAAATGACAAAGTATTCCACGTTGGTAAAAGAAGGAAGAAGTGTAAGATGAAACGATTCGGAAATCGCCGCGGAGCCGCGAAGGGCCGCGGCGCAGCCCCGTCAGCCGCCGGAGCGCCGCAAAGCTAATTGGATAGGCAGTCACTGGAGCCGCGACGCTAATTCACAGAGCCGTGGCGCCTCGGAGGCAGATTGCTGCGACGAGAAGTTGAAAAGTTGCTGGTTTTGGAGCATTGATTCTCCATTACTTGGCACATGAATTTAGCCATTATTTGGCTGAATGTAACCTCTCAATTAAGTTCCATTACATGGCTATTGAAGGCCATTAGTTGGCTAGTTGAGGGGTCTTCTCCTTACACTATAAATCGAGGTCTTTGGCTCAATTGAACATAACACTCAACACTTAGAAAATACTCCAGATTTTTTGAATTCATCTTCTTCCTCTCTAGCAAAGTTACTAAACTCAAAGTTCTTCAAGAGTAACACTTGAGTTTCTTTTGCTCATTTGTTAAGTTGTTGTTGTATCTTGGGAGACTATTGCCCGACACCGTAAAAGGAGATATATGGGGAAATCTTGTCTTAAAGACAGAGTGTCGTCACTCAACTCAGCAAATCACCAAACATTTTGTTAAGTTCTTGATTTCCAGTTTATTGTAATAGTTAGTTTATCCTTTCTACTATTGTAATAGTTACTTACTTCCCGTTCCCTGCAACAATTGTATCCCTACAATTTTAAGACAAGATTTGTAAGTATTTCGAAAGATGACTGGAAGAGAACAAATTGCTTCTGATTCTACTGCTGCTGCTGCTCAAGGCAATCCCTCTGCCTTTCCCGCTGCTCAAGGCACACCTAATGCCTTTCTGGTTGCTCAAGGCTCATCAAACGGCTTTACTGCTGCACAAGAGAACGTTGTCGTTGCTCCTTCTGCTAGATTCCACCATGAACGCCCTGAAAAGTTCATGGGCTCCAACTTCAAGAGATGACAACAGAAGATGCTATTATATCTGACTGTTATGGGAATGACACATTTCCTAACAGAAGATCCTCCACAAGCTGGAGATGAAATGGACCCTTCGCCTTCTGATACGGCTGAAGGGGGCCTAGGTATCCATGTCATTAATGGCATGAAGATGGTTCTTGATGCATGGAGTCATAGTGATTTCATGTGTAAGAATTATATATTGAACTGCTTGTCATACCCTCTCTACACGGAGTATTGCACCGTAGGCACTGCCAAAGAGTTGTGGGAGAAACTGTAGAAGAAGTACAACGCATAAGATGCAGGTACTAAGAAATTCATCATTGGAAAATTTCTGAAATTTCAAATGGTGGATAGTAAAACAGTGATGTCCTAAGTCTAGGAATTCCAAATGATTCTACATCAGCTTGATTTGGAAGGTATGAAACCAAATGAGCAGTTTTTGGTTGCATCACTGATTGAAAAGTTACCTCTATCGTGGAATGAGTTACTTAAAACTCAAAACAAAGGAAATGACATTTGAAGAACTTATTATCAAACTTCAAATTCAGGAAGATAATAAAAAGGCCTTACCTAGGGGTAAACAACCCACTGAGGCAAAAGCAAATCTGGCTGAGGCCAAAGGGAACCCAAGCAAGAAGCGCAAGTTTCAGAAAGACGGCAAGACCCAAGCGGCGGATAAGTTCAAAGAAAACTGTCACCACTATGGGAAACCTGGTCACATGATCAAGGACTGCCGCAAGCTCAAGACTGAGAAACAAGAGAAGGCCAAGGCTAAGGGCAAGGCACAAGTTAACGTCGTCAAGGACAAGTTTCTGGACGACATGATTGAAGAGTTCTCAGCGGTGGTGCTAGAAGCAAACCTTGTTGAGAATCCCATGCAATGGTGGATGGACACATGTGCTACAAGACACATCTGTTCTAATATAGATGCCTTCTCCACTTATACACCAGTTACAAACAAGAAGTTATTCATGGGCAACAACGCTTCCTCTGACGTGTTGGGGGTAGGAAAGGTAGTCCTGAAGTTGACTTCTGGTAAGGAGCTCACTCTGAATGAGGTGATGCATGTTCCTGAGATTAGAAGAAATTTAATTTCAGGTCATTTATTGGTTAATACTGGTTTTAGGCTAGTGTTTGAGTCCAATAAATTTATAATCACTAAGAATGCAACGTTTGTAGGCAGATGATTCGTCTGTGAAGGCCTCTTCAAAGTTAACGCCAAGTCTGTATTATGTACAAGCAATAATATTGAAGCCTCTTCTTTTTACTTGCTTGAGTCATCTAATTTATGGCATCATAGATTAGGACATGTCAACTACAAATCAATCCAAAGGTTGGTAAAGTTAGAGTTGTTGCCGTCTATTGACGTAAACCCTCAACATATGTGTGAGGTGTGCGTAGAGGCAAACCTCACAAAGCTTTCTTTTCGATCCGTCGAAAGGAATACCGCTCCTCTAGAACTTATTCACACAGATATATGTGATTTGAAGTTTGCACAAACTAGGGGGGAACAAGTACTTTGTGACAATCATTGATGATAGCGTAAGGTATTATTACCTTTACTTGTTGAAAAGTAAGGATGAAGCCTTTGAAGCGTTCCGACGATACAAAGAAGAAGTCTAGAACTAACTAAGCATGCGGATCAAATTCATTCATAGCGATAGAGGGGGAGAATATGTAGCGCCATTTGACGGATATTATCCCAAATCGGGCATTATTCATCAAACGACGGCTCCATACTCACCTCAGTCGAACGGTGTGGCAGAACGTAAGAACCGCACATTGACGAAAATGATGAATGCCTTGCTCATCAATTTCGGTCTTCCACAAAACACGTGGGGAGAAGCTATCCTTACCGCTATTAAGATTCTTAACAGAGTCCTACATAAGGGTAAGGACAAAACTCCATATGAATCATGGAAATGAAAGAAACCCATCTATTAATATTTAAAGGTGTGGGGTTGTTTGGCTAAGGTTGAAGTACCCAAGGCAAAACAGGTTAAGATTGAGCCTAAGACTGTAGATTACATATTCATCGGATATGCAAATAACAGTAGTGCTTATCGCTTCTTAGTGCATAAGTCAAATATTTCAGATATCCACGGGGGTACAATCATGGAGTCAAGGAATGCTCAATTCTTTGAAGATACCTTTCCTAGAAAGGAAAAAGCCATAACCTCTCGCAAACGAAGTTATGAACAAAGCTCTCAGGAACTGGGAGTCATTGACAGCCTGGATCTAGATGGTTCAGATCTAGTGGACCTCGAAGTGGTTGAATGTCCGGAATCTAGTGTTCTGAATTCTCAGAACTTGGGGACTCCAGAGATGGAACTAAGGCGAAGTAAAAGGGCCAGGAAGGATAAATCATTCGATCCTGACTTTGCAGCTTATATGGTTGATGATGAACCAAGGACAATTGCTGAAGCGTTGTCAACTCCAGAGGCACCGCTCTGGAAAGAAGCTATTGAGAGTGAAATAGACTCCATTCTGATAACCATACTTGGGAGTTGGTTGATCTTCCTCCGAGAAATAAACCGTTGGGTTATAAATGGATACTCAAACAGAAATATAAAGTAGATGGGTCTATAGATAAGTACAAGGCCAGGTTGCTAGTCAAGGGCTATCGGCAGAAAGAAGGCCTTGACTACTTTGACACGTACTCCCCGGTGTCTCGGATGACGTCCATACGGGTATTCATTGCGATCGCAGCATTGCGTGACCTTGAGATACATCAAATAAATGTCAAGACAGCCTTCCTAAATGGTGATTTGGAAGACGAAATCTATATGGAACAACCCGAGGGGTATGTGGTTCCAGGGCAAGAGAATAAATTCCGTCGACTTGTCAAATCTCTGTACGGGGTGAAACAAGCCCCGAAGCAATGACACAGAAAATTTGATAGTACTCTACTATCGAAGAGTTTCGCCATTAATGAGTGTGACAATGTGTCTATATGAAAGGTAACTCTTACTCGTTCGTCATGATATGCTTGTATGTAGACGACATGTTGATCATAGAGAGCAGCCCTAGTTTGATTCTAGAGACTAAGAACATGTTGAAATAATGCTTCGACATGAAGGATATGGGTATTACAGTTGTCATCTTAGGGATAAAGATCTCTAAGACGTCTGACAGACTGGTCTTGTCTCAGTCTCACTACATCGAGGATGTGTTGAGAAAGTTTGGGATGTTTGACAGTTCGCCTATAAAGGCACCACTGGATAGAAATCAAAAGCTTGATAAAAATCGTGGTGCACTCGTATGTCAGGAGCGATTTGCACAGGTGATTGATAGTTTGATGTATATAACAAACTGCACCCGACCTGATATTGCTTATGCAGTTAACAAGTTGGCTAGGTTTACCCGTAATCCAAGTAATGATCATTGGAAAGCGTTGGATTGGGTACTACGTTACCTGAAATACACGCTAACTTATGAGTTGCATTATTCAAGATATCCAGCTGTACTAGAGGGGTACAGTGATGCAAACTGGATATTTGACATAGAAAACACCAAGTCCACCAGTGGGTATGTATTTACAATTAGTGGTAGGGCTGTGTCTTGGAAATCCTCTAAGGTAACTTGCATCGTCCGATCCACAATGAAATCAGAGTTTATCACTTTAAACAAAGTAGGAGAAGAAGCTGAGTGGCTTCACGACTTCTTAAAGGATGTTCTTTGTTGGGACAAACCCGTACCTTCTGTAATGATCCATTGCGACAGTCAGTCGGCTCTAGGAAGGGGAATGGGCTTACCCAAGGATCAGATGTTCTGCCTGTCTAGGGGAATGGGCTTAAAACCCAAAGTATAAGGACTAATGTGGTGGTAACCCAACCTTGCTGACTGGAGATCCCATGAATTAGGTTCAATGGGAAAACTAAGCTGTAAAGGTTCAGTTGATCGCTTCGGTGGAAGCATGAACACTTCAGATAATGATTTCTGTAAAGAAACACCAAATCCAAAGCCGTTCCCGCGATAGACTATAAGTGCTATCTGCAGTATGGGTGAATGTTAAGTTTCCAAAACCTTTAATGATCCTCACCGGTTGAGGTTAGGTTTGGGAAAACTCTTAATGGTTCCTAACACTTGTAAAATGGGGTATAGCAGGATACCTTATAGGAGACTACCTATTTAAGTGCGAGGACAGGCTGCCTCAAATGAACGCACTTAAGAATCCAAGAAGTGT
This sequence comes from Anisodus acutangulus, assembly GCA_029783415.1. NCBI lineage: Eukaryota > Viridiplantae > Streptophyta > Magnoliopsida > Solanales > Solanaceae > Anisodus > Anisodus acutangulus. Next base: position 3,528,439 of record CM056498.1, on the reverse strand, counting down.
CCACGGCCACAACAGACAAAACATTATGAAGAACATAGTAAGGGAAGTTGTTGTGTTGGTACTGTTGACTTGACTTACACTAAACACTGACGGTTCAAGACATCATGCTCACCGCGCAGTAAGTAAGTCCGATGATATTCAACTATGGAAGGTTCAAAGCGTATGCTACCTATCTAGATGCAACATCGGTCCGCTGAAAGATTACTGGAAAAGGCACTATGTGTGTGTGCCAAAATCTCTTTCAAGAGGGGATTGTTGGAAATTTACTAATGTGGAATTAAGTATATCTCATTAATTTATGACTCGAACAATTGGGGGCCGCACATCGGAAATGTCGTTTCCACACACGTGCACACATAGTGCCAAGTATCACAAATTTCATTAGTGAAAAAGATATTGGTACGTATGTAATACGTTTGAGACATAGAATTATGGACAGTTATTGGCCAAATGACAACGCATTCCACTTTGGTAAAATAATTGCATCTGTTGACACCCAATTTTGTCCCATCTTTTCTGATTTTATTTACAATTTTAAATATTTTTGACACCTCAAAATAATTTTAATATATATATATATATATATATATATATATATATATATATATATATATATATATATATTATTCTCAATATCATTATTTATCATTATTATCATTATTTGCATTTTTATTGTCATTTGCATTTTAATATCATAATCATAGTTTTTATCCTAATCGCATTTTATTTTTTATTTAAGCACCAAACATTTCGCAAATATTATATTTTTATCATATTGTCAGCTTTACAATTTATAAATTTTGCAAAGCTTTATTTTTTATATAATAAAACCGCTTTTTATATTTTAAACCCATAACCCATTTATTTTCCAATCCAAAACAATTTCTATCCAAAACAAACCACCCATTTTCGGACCCCATCCAACCCCCAACCGAAAAGGCCCAAGTCGGCCCACAACCCCCAAGCCCAATCCCTTCTTTTATTCCCCCTTTATCCCCTAACCCTAAAACACAACACTACACAAAAACCAAAACTCCTCTTTTCTCTCATTCACAAAAACCCCAATTGGCTGCACACCCCAAAAAGCCCTAACCCTCTCTCTCCAGCAGCCAACAACCACTACCGCCACCAATACCACCGTACGACCACCCCCACTGCTCTGAGCATACCACTAACAATATCAACCAACCACCATAACCCCATCGACACATCAACTACCAGGCCCCCATTCCCTAAAAAAGAAACCCTACTCCCATACTTTCACTTTTACCCCCCAAACCCCATCGCTTTCGAACCTTACCCCAACCCCGACATATCATTTCGGTCACCTTACACCTTCCAACTAGTCACCGACACCCCTACCACTAACACCGTCATCTCATCCCCACTGCTCCGGCGAGGAGCTCTTAGCTCCGATGAACCGGAGCGAACTACAGTGATACTTGATTTTTGATGTGCTCTTCGCTTTGTTCTAGATCTGAGTAGATTCTGGCATCACTCCGACATCTTCGCCGTGGAAGTGACGCTGCCACCCCTTTCATCTTTTGCTATTGGATCTGACCGGAGGTCGAACTCCGGCGGCACTACGGTTGTTTCTATTTCTCTTGTGGTTATATTGTTGTGTGTTTTGTTGGACTGATTTAATCTCATTTTGACATACTCCGACGAGTATGTTTTTCCGACGTGCTGACTTATTTCGGATTGTTCTTAATATTTTGCTAATTTGTGATAGTTCTACCGAATAATTACTCCGGCGTTTGCCTATGTTTGCTTCATAAATTATTGCTCCTTTTTGAGACTTTGCTCTGTTTTTGGGTATTTTCACCACTGTTTTACCATGGATGTGGTCCAATGCGGCTACCTTTTTAGTTTCGGGTCGGGTCGGGTCCACCCTGTTCGAATAAATTTCCAGATTTGTATTTTATATCATGTTTGTTGGTTATCTGAAAATAAAAAAAAATTGATTCCGGGTCGGGTCACTGATTCGTGCACTATTCCGATTCGGTTCGAAAATTTCAGAATTTGGGTCGGATATTTTTGCGGACTATTGCTTTATTTTAACATCTGTTACACGGCTTTGTTGTTATTTTATTGGTTTGAACAAATATTGCACTCTAGCCAATGAAATTAAATTTGAGGTCGTGTCCCTTTGGAAGTTGTTTTTTTAGTTCCTGTTTTCTTTACTGTTTTACTGATTTGAATGAATACTGTACTCTGGCCAATGAAATTAAATTTGAGGCCGTGTCCTTCGGAAGTTGTTTTCGCGTCCCTTCTGACATCATTTCTCTGTTTTCGGTTTTACTGCTTTGATATTTTTTTGCTGATTTGGACATGATACTACACTGGCCGATAAAAAAATATCCGTCGATTTTTGAGGCCTCCACAGTTGGAAAAACGGGAAATAAAACTTTTGGGAAATGATGAAACTTGAATCTTTTTTTCACCCGAGAGACCAACATGTTCGGTAGTCAAGGCAACTAAAATGACCAACGAGTCATATGTTCGTATCCACGACGTGATTGGACTGATCTTTTCAAAAAATAAGTTTGAGCCCTCCGTAATCAAAACATTTATTGTTTTGGATACGGATTCGAAGTTATTTATATTCAACTGTTTCTAACCGTTTGTTCTTGACAGGTTGCAATGCATATTTATGAAAGTTAAAGATGACAAGATACCTCTCGGAGATGATTTATTTTATTATTGATTTTAGTTTCTTCAATTCAACTTTATTTCATTCTGTATTGTAATATTATTGTACTCTTGATATTATTGAAATGTTTAGAATAGGTAGACTTAGAATTAATTAATAGGATAGTCTAAAACTGGAAACCCATCGCTAGTTTATTTATTTTTAGGCTCGGTTAGTTTTAAAATCGAAAATCGCTAGTTTACCTATTTTTAGGCCCGTCGCCCATAAAAAATCACCTTGCATATATTTTTATCAGTTTTCATACAAATGCATACTTTTATTCAACTTTACATGTATTTTTAATGCCATACAAATGCATACGTGTACAAATGCATCATTTCATTAAATACTTGCAACATCATTTTAACTTTGTATTTTTATACATGCATTTTCTTAGTACAATAATTAACCTGAGTTTGACCGGATATCCGCAAGTTAGCGGATCTTAAAGGGTGCCTAATCCCTTTCCTTTAGGATAATAAAGAACCCTTACCTAGAATCTCATCAGTTTCGCAGACTAAAATTGGAGTTATTTTGCAGCATTTAGTTAACATTCAGGTGCTCTAATTCACCTTAAGATAATTAGGTGGCGACTCAACAAAGCATTTTTAATCAATCCAGAGGGAATCGACCCTTCACATCACGAGCCGTGGTAAAAAATGGGTGCGACAGTATGTCGACTCTGTTGGGAAACTTTCAGGTTCTTAACCATAGCAAACTCAGGTTAATTATTATTGAGCTTTATTTTGCTCCTTATTTGATCTAATGTTTTAAATTGTTTCCTTTTTGAAATTTTGTATGTTTAACTACTTTAATTGCTACTTTCTTTACTGCTTTTTGGCATTCCGCTCATATTTCTTCCACTTCGGAAAATTGACACTATCACACATTAAACGCGAGGTGTGTTTCACGCACCCGTAAATTCTTTAAAATTTCTAAATTTTAGGAGAGTTGACGTATGCGCGGAGTGTCCGGACCATCCGGTGGCCGCGTAGCCTTCTCACTCGAGTAGTCCGCTCGAGAACCTTGAGTCTAGTAAGCCAAATCTTAGCAAATTTAGGATAGAGCTATACCACCATTTATCTTAAGTCATGCATGCATACATCTTAGGTGGTTCGATCTTTGGTATCGACTCCACAATTAAGAAAACCACCAAATTATCGATGGGTCTCACGACCCAACAACATATTATGTGTAGCGTGATAATGATAGACGAATCCAAGCCTAATCATGACATGCCGAAATTGAAAAATGTACATTCATTTTGTCTTCATTTCCGACAAAAGCATCACAGTTTAACAACTTGGATTAATCTGTCATAATTTCGCATATTTGGCATTTAGGCTCACCTCTGGCATATGAGAAGCCCCATGCACGTTAGGGCGTGCATTTAATTTCCGCACAATTTGTTTGCTATTTTTCTGCTTTTCACTCTGTACATATTATTTAATGCAATAATTACCTGCTTCAATTATGTATATATCATGTCATGTCGTTTGCAACTCTAGGCATGAACATTTTCCCTTTGCACTTTTGGGCTATTGCGCTACAATCAACTTCTACTGGGGCAAAGCCATATCTTTTGGTCCTCGGGACATAAATTGTGTCACTGCCCGACGATAAAGCATTCTTGAACATCAAGACTCGGACCTTGTGAAGCAATCAGGGGAGTCTTTGACCATAATGTCACACTTTTACATTTTATTATTTTTGCGACTTTCCTACTTTCACCAATTTCTCTCATTTTTGCAGGAAGACCGTCCTCGCAAACAGTAGAGATGGTCGTTATAAAACATCATCCCTGGAGTCTTCAGGAGGAAAAAAAGCTTTACAAAGATAACCAGGAAGTACTTTGACTTAAAGAAGTCATCCAACCTCCAATCCGAACAAACCAATCAGGAAGACGGTCCTCGCGAACAGTCGAGGGAGGTCGTTCTAAAACATTATCCATGGAGATACTCCAGGAAAGAACAAAGCAAAAAGTTTTCACAAAGATGACCGGGAGATATTTTGATTGGAAGAAGTCAGCCAACACCAGATTCAATGAGGCATTGCTCTGAGTTTGTCTATATTTTTGTTTTTTTTACATATTTGCAAATTCAATTGATATGCTTAATTTTTGTTATATAATTCCTTTATATCATACATTTTTACAACATATCCTTATGAACTACGTGTGTCTGATTCTCACCATACGGTGTGATACGTAGGTAGCCCTTCACGGGTTCGACACTACAAAATGTAAATCTAGTCCTTGCGGAACGCTACCCAACGAAAGTGGAACGAACCTGCCAAAGAAACACACTTCCTTGTCTACCTTAGAAAGGGACATATCTGACTTACCCATCTTTTCATTCATCCTATCACGAACAATCATTTTTTTTCATTACATTCATCCTATTGTGGACAATCATTTTTTCATTGCATTCAGCCTATCATGGACAATTTTTTTTTACTTTGCATTCGTATCATAATGGACAATCATTTGTTTTATACAATTTTTACTCTTACTATCCTGTCGTGGATGAATTCATTTTCAAACATACATTTGTATAACCTATCTGAACGAACTACGCGCACCTGATTCTCGTCAAAGATGAGATACGTAGGAAGCCCTACTTGGGTTCGGTATATATATATATATATATATATAAAAGTACAAAAATATTTTAAGCATCATTGATTGACTTGGTTGATACCAACACAGTTAAAAAAGAACAAGTGGAGAAGACTGATCTCGTGGTAAACCATAGATTCTTTTGGTACCTCTCATCCACACCTGTAGTGACATTTGAAAAATTGTCTTGCTTGCTTCCAAGATAAGAACGAAACGAACCTCATCGTTTCATGTGCATTGTGTGGTGAGTTTTAGAATAAGTTTAATTGCGTTGCATTGTGATCTAGAACTTGGCCCGAATGTTTGTTGAGGCGAAATCCTGAGTAACACTTGGTATATGAAATGATCGTAGGCTTTCTTTGATCCGTTTGAGCCTTTCCAGCGTACCAAATAACATTATCCGTACCACTTCCCCTTTGAGCCTAAAGCCTATTTTTTTAACAACCACATCTTATACCTATACCCTTTCTGAGTGCATACACGCACTATCCCTCTCTTGGCCCGACCTCCTTGAGCGCATAAGAAATGTGCAAATTGCTGAAAAGATCCGAGTTGAAGTTGCAATGTTCCCAAAAGAGGAAAAGAAAATAAAACAAAAAGACGACTTCACACAAAGAAGAAGTCAAAAAGCCCCGACAATAGAGAATAATGAGGAAATAACTCTGAAAAGGGGAAAAAGCTCCAAACGAAATATTGAAAAGGAGTTGGTACAAAACAAAGGGGGCAAAAAGAAGCAAATTGGCATCAAGGCAAACAAATACAAAGCATGGACATCCAATGCTCAAGGAAGGATTAGTCACTCCTTACCTAAATGATATCATTTCCTTTCCCCAAGCCTACATCACAAACCCATAACAAGCCCTACATGAACCTATACAGAGGGTTCTCACATTAGTGGATACTCACATGACGTCCAAGCCTATAGTATCATAATTAAATGCATTGAACATCTTTCTGAGGGTGAGTGTACTTCTCTAGACGTCCCAAAGTTCAAATTACTGAAATACATGTGAGAAATGGACTTTCTTTTAGTGAGGGCATTTGAAACATGAGGATGCGTATATGTCGAAACCTTGGCTTGAAGCAAGTGTCGATACTCAGGTATGTCTGAGGTAGCATCTGAAGCTGTAGGAATTACCCTGGTGTCAGTCTCGGTTGGACAAAAAGCAAATAATGGGAGCCCTTAAGCACAATACTAATTGTTTGGTACCAACTGAAGTGAAGACGTGATTCTGTCTTTTTCATATTTTCAAAAAACAAAAAAAATATCAAAAACCTTGCAAAATATATTGCATCATTTTTCAAACTCTAATCACTCACTTTTACAAAAAAAATAAAAAAATAAACAAACTCAAATTCCTTTTTTTTTCACAGAGTCTCGGGTAAACAACCTAGAATTTGATTTCTATTCCCCGATAGCAAACATGAACTACGTTATGACCTGATTCCCTCGGCGGGATACCTAGGCGGCCATATCGGCTTCGGTCCCATTTTGGAAAACTTCACAATCCCTTTTTGCTTATAGCGAACTACGTTATGACCTGATTCCCTCGGCGGGATACGTAGGCCACCACATCGGCTTCGGTCCCATTTTGGAAAATTTCACAATCCCTTTTTGCTTGTAGCGAACTACGTTATGACCTGATTTCCCTTATCGGAATACGTAGGCGGCCTATATTGGCTTCGGTCACACCATTGGAAATTTTCATCCCTTATCTCGCACACAACGCAATAGGCCCACATGATCGCCTTAATAGGACAAGCAAGCTGCCCACACAAACTCGATTTTGTCCAGTTGAAAATTCAACATCTTCATATATACCAGAAACTGGGGCAAATTTTAAGGGTTCACTACAAGAATACACCAATTGACCTGGAAAAACGCAAGACAACTAAGTCTTCAATCTAAACAAGTATGAGCTTGCAAGAGTCAAGGGAAAAAACTACAAAGTCAACGCGAATCAACTGCCCTGCCCCCCCCCCCCAACTCACGAATTTCTTTGAGTGTAGGTCTTCAGGTTGACAAAGGCAGAGAAGCCGCAACATGTGTGTTTAATTTGGCAAAGAACTCCGGTATCGCAGTTTAGGCCCCACAAAGATCACGTTCCTATTGGGCGTCTGTACAAAAACATCATATTGACCTAAAGGGTCCCAACTGCTATGTCCGTACAAGGACGGTATTTCGACTCACAAGGTCATATTCCCATCCTTATCTATTCATTTTACATCGCTTATGTCCGCGCATTAACTTTTAATCTGGATTGATGGCATAGAAATTCGACCTTAGGGTCATACTTTGCATCACGTCTAAGCAACGACGTCATTACATTTCGTCAATGCAATGACGAAATCTGCATCACATCTAAGCAACGGCGTCATTACATTTCGTCTATGCAACGACGATATCTGCATCACGTCTAAGCAATGATGACATCTACATCACGTCTAAGCAACGACGACATCTACATCACGTCTAAGCAACGACGTCATTATATTTCATCTATGCAAAGACGACATCTGCATCACGTCTAAGCAATGAAGTCATTTTATTTCGTCTATGCAACGACGACATCTGCATCACGTCTAAGCAACGACGTCATTTCATTTCATCTATGCAATAACGACATCTACATCACGTCTAAGAAACGATGTTATTACATTTCGTCTATGCAACGATGACATCTGCATCACGTCTAAGCAATGACATCATTTCATTTCGTCTATGCAACAACGACATCAACATCACGTCTAAGCAACGACGTCATTACATTTCGTCTATGCAATGATGACATCTGCATCACGTCTAAGCAACGACGTCATTTCATTTCATCTATGCAACACCGACATCTACATCACGTCTAAGCAACGACGATATCTTTGCATCACGTCAATACAACGATGACATTTCAGGCACCCACCTCATAATACAGGTATTTTAATTTCAATCAGGAGTCCACATCCTAATGCGGACATTTTAATTTCAGTCAGGTGCACACCTCCTAATGCGAGTATTTTAATTTCAGTCATGCGCCCACCTCTTTTTATATTTTAAACCCATAACCCATTTATTTTTCAACCCAAAACAATTTCTACCCAAAACAAACCACCCATTTTCGGACCCCATCCAAGGCCCAACCGAAAAGGCCAAAGTCAGTCCACAACCCCCAAGCCCAATCCCTTCTTTTATTTTTCCCTTTTATCCCCCTACCCTAAAACACAACACTACATAAAAACAAAAACTCCTATTTTCTCTCCTTTACAAAATCCCAATCGGCTGCACACCCCCAAAAGCCCTAACCCTCTCTCTCCAGCAGCCAACAACCACTACCGCCACCAACACCACCGTACGACCACCCCACTGCTCTGAGCATACCACCAACAATACCAACCAACCACCATAATCCCCTCGACACACCAACTACCAGGCCCCCGTCCCCTAAAAACCCTACTCTCATACTTTCATTTTTACCCCCCAAACCCTATCACCTTCGAACCTTACCCTCTACATCACGTCGAAGCAACGACGTCATTATGTTTCGTCTATGCAACGACGATATCTGCATCACGTCTAAGCAATGACGTCATTTCATTTCGTTTATGCAACGACGACATCTGCATCACGTCTAAGCAACGACGTCATTTCATTTCGTCTATGCAACGACGATATCTACATCACGTCAAAGCAACGACGTCATTTTACATTTCGTCTGAGCAACGATGATATCTTTGCATCACGTCAATACAACGATGACATTTCAGGCTCCCACCTTCTAATGCGAGTATTTTAATTTTAGTCAAGTGCCCACCTCCTAATGCGGGTATTTTAATTTCAATCAGGCGCACACCTCCTAATGCAGGTATTTTAATTTCAGTCAGGCGGCCACCTCTGAATACGGGTATTTCAATTTCAGTCAGGTGCCCACCTCCTAATGCGGGTATTTTAATTTTCAGTCAGGCGCCCACCTTCCAATGCGGGTATTTTAATTTCAGTCAGGCGCCCACCTTCCAATGCGGGTATTTTAATATCAGTCAGGCTCCCACCTTCTAATGCGAGTATTTTAATTTTAGTCAGGCGCCCACCATCTAATGCGGGTATTTTAATTTCAGTCTGGCGTCCACCTCTTAATGCGAGTATTTTAATTTCAGTCAGGCGCCCACCTTCCAATGCGTGTATTTTAATTTCAATCAGGCGCCAACATTCCAATGCGTGTATTTTAATTTCAGTCAGGCGTCCACCTCATAATGCGAGTATTTTAATTTCAGTCAGGCGCCCACCTCCTAATGCGGGTATTTTAATTTCAGTCAGGCGCCCACCTCCTAATGCGGGTATTTTAATTTCAGTCAGGCGCCCACCTTCCAATGCGAGTATTTTAATATCAGTCAGGCTCCCACCTTCTAATGCGAGTATTTTAATTTTAGTCAGGCGCCCACCATCTAATGCTGGTATTTTAATTCAGTCTGGCGTCCACCTCTTAATGCGAGTATTTTAATTTCAGTCAGGCGCCCACCTTCCAATGCGTGTATTTTAATTTCAGTCAGGCGCCAATATTCCAATGCGTGTATTTTAATTTCAGTCAGGCGTCCACCTCATAATGCGGGTATTTTAATTTCAGTCAGGCGTCCACCTCATAATGCGGGTATTTTAATTTCAGTCAGGCGCCCACTTCCTAATGCGCGTATTTTAATTTCAGTCAGGCGCCCACCTCCTAATGCGGGTATTTTAATTTTAGTCAGGGGCCCACCTTCCAATGCGGGTATTTGATTTTCAATCAGGCACCTACCTCCTAATTCGAGTATTTTATTTTCAATCAGGCACCCACCTTCTAATGCGGGTATTTTAATTTCAATCACGCCTATGCAACGACATCATCTGCATAACGTCTAAGCAACGACGTCATCTCATTACGCCTATGCAACGATGTCATCTACATTGGGAAGTACTTCGAACGTTGTTCCGCCCTTCCCCCAGTTTTTCGCCACATCTGCAGTCAGTGTCATAATAATTCGACACTTGGGCAATATTTCTTGAATCTGCTTCAATTTTTCAATTTCTTCTCCCTCGGAGTTCTATCTCTACCCGTGCATCCCTACTTCTCGTTCAAAGCCCGAGGATCAGGACAAAATTGGCTACTCGGTTAACTTCTTTGTCCGAAAACTCTTTCATCATCTCCGGCCAAAGAGGGGCATCTGTTGACACCCAATTTTGTCTCATCTTTTCTGATTTAATTTACAATTTTAAATATTTTTGACACCTCAATTTTTTTTAATATATAGGCATTTACATATATATATTATTCTCAATATCATTATTTGTCATTATTATTATTATTATTATTATTATTATTTGCATTTTTATTGCCATTTGCATTTTAATATCATAATCATAGTTTTTATCCTAATATTATATATTATTTTATTTTCGCAAAACAACATCACATTTTATTTTTTATTTAAGCACCAAACATTTCGCAAATATTATATTTTTATCATATTGTCATCTTTACAATTTATAAATTTTGCAAAGCTTTCTCTTTTATATAATAAAATCCTTTTTTATATTTTAAACTCATAATCCATTTATTTCCTAACCCAAAATAATTTCTACCCAAAATAAACCACCCATTTTCAGACCGCATCCAAGGCCCAACCGAAAAGGCCCAAGTCGGCCCACAACCCCCAAGCCTAATCCCTTCTTTTATTTCCCTCCTTTTATCCCCTAACCCTAAAGCACAACATTACACAAAAACCAATACTCCTCTTTTCTCTCCTTCACAAAAACCCCAATTGGTCAGACCCCCAAAAGCCCTAACCCTATCTCTCCAACACCCAACAACCACTACCGCCACCAACACCACCATACCACCACCCCACTGCTCTGAGCATACCACCAACAATACCAACCAACCACCATAACCCCCTCGACACACCAACTACCAGCCCCCCATCCCTTAAAAAAGAAACCCTACTCCCATACTTTCATTTTTACCCGTAAACCCCATCGCCTTCGAATCTTACCCCAACCCCGACAGATCATTCCGGTCACCTTACACCCTCCAACCAGTCGCCGACACCCCCACCACTAACTCTGTCATCTCATCCCCACTGCTCCAGCGAGGAGCTCCTAGCTCCGATGAACCGGAGCGAACTACGGTGATACTTTATTTTTGTTGTGCTCTTCGCTTTTTTTCCAGATCTGACCAAAAAGCAAATTCCGGCGTCGCTCCGGCATCTTCGTCGTGGAAGTGACGCAACCACCCCTTTCATCTTTTGCTACTGGATCTGACATGAGGTCGAACTCCGGCGGCACTACGGTTGTTTCTATTTCTCTTGTGGTTATATTGTTGTGTGTTTTGTTGGACTGATTTAATCTTATTTTGACATACTCCGGCGATTATGTTTTTCCGGCGTGCTGACTTGTTTCAGACTGTTCTTAATATTTTGCTAATTTGTGATAGTTCTAACCGGATAATTACTCCGGCGTTTGCCTATGTTTGCTCCGTTGATTATTGCTCCTTTTTGAGACTTTGCTATGTTTTTGGCTATTTTCGCTACTGTTTTACCATGGCTGTGGTCCACTGCGACTGCCTTTTTAGTTTCGGGTCGGGTCCACCCGGTTCGAATAATTTTTCAGATTTTGTATTTTATATCATGTTTGTTGGTTATCTGAAAATCAAAAAAAATTGATTCCGGGTCGGGTCACTGATTCGAGCACTGTTCCTATTCGGTTCAAAAATTTTAGAATTCGGTTCAGATATTTTTGCGGAATGTTGGTTTATTTAACATCTGTTACACGTCTATGTTGTTATTTTATTGGTTTGAACAAATTTTGCACTCTGGCCAATGAAATTAAATTTGAGGTCGTGTCCTTTCGGAAGTTGTTTTTTTAGTTTCTGTTTTCTTTACTGTTTTACTGATTTGAATGAATACTGCACTCTGACTAGTGAAATTAAATTTGAGGCAGTGTCTTTCGGGAGTTGTTTTCTCAATTTCTGTTTTCTTTACTGTTTTACTGATTTGAATAAATACTGCACTCTGGCCGATGAAATCGAATTTGAGGTCGCGTCCCTTCTGACATCATTTCTCTATTTTTGGTTTTACTGCTTTGATATTATTTTGCTGATTTGGACATGATACTACACTGGCCGATGAAAAAATATCTGTCGATTTTTGTGGCCTCCACAGTTGGAAAAATGGGAAATAAAACTTTTGGGCAATGATGAAACTTAAATCTTTTTTTCACCCGAGAGATCAACATGTTCGGTAGTCAAGGCAACTAAAATGACGAATGAGTCATATGTTCGCAGCCACAACGTGATTGGAATGATCTTTTCAAAATTTAAGTTTGAGACCTCTGTGATCAAAACATTTACTGTTTTGGATACAGATGCGAAGTTATTTATATTCAACTGTTTCTAACCGTTTGTTCTTGATAGCTTGCAAGACATATTTATGAAAGTTAAAGAAGACAAGATACCTCCCGGAGATGATTTATTTTATTGTTGTTTTTAGTTTCTTTAATTCAACTTTATTTCATTCTGTATTGTAATATTATTGTACTCGTGAAATTATTGAAATATTTAGAATAGGTAGACTTAGAATTAATTAATAGGATAGTCTAAAACTGAAAACCCGTCGCTAGTTTACTTATTTTTAGGCTCGGTTAGTTTTAAAATTGAAAATCGCTAGTTTACCTATTTTTAGGCCCGTCACCCATAAAACATCACCTTGCATATATTTTTATCAATTTTCATACAAATGCATACCTTTTTTTTCAACTTTACATGTATTATTAATGTCATACAAATGCATATTTGTACAAATACATCATTTCATTAAATACATGCAACATCATTTTAACTTTATATTTTTAAACATGCATTTTCTTAGTACATTAGTTAACCTGAGTTTGACTGGATATCCGCAAGTTAGCGGATCTTAAAGGGTGCCTAATTCCTTCCCTTTAGGATAATAAAGAACCCTTACCTAGAATCTCATCTGTTTCAGAGACTAAAATTGGAGTTATTTTGCAGCATTTAGTTAACATTCAGGTGCCCTAATTCACCTTAAGATAATTAGGTGGCGACTCATCAACAAAGCATTTTTAATCAATCTAGAGGGAATCGACCCATCACGTCGCGAGATGTGGTTAAAAACGGGTGTGACAGTCACTCGAGCCACGACGCCGCGTGCTAATTCACAGAGTCGCGGCGCCACGGAGGCAGATTGCTGCGATGGGAAGTTGAAAAGTTCTAACCTTTAGGCTGGTTTTGTAGCATTGATTCTCCATTACTTGGCACATGAATTCAGCCATTATTTTGCTGAATGTAACCTCTCAATTAAGTGCCATTACATGGCTATTGAAGGCCATTAGTTGGCTAGTTGAGGGGTCTTCTCCTTACACTATAAATTGAGGCCTTTGACTCAACTGAACATAACACTCAACACTTAGAAAATACTCCAGATTTTCTGAATTCATCTTCTTCCTCTCTAGCAAAGTTACTATACTCAAAGTTCTTCAAGAGTAACACTTGAGTTTCCTTTGCTCATTTGTTAAGTAGTTGTTGTATCTTGGGAGACTATTTCTCGACACCGTAAAAGGAGATATACGAGACAATCTTATTTTAAAGACAGAGTACCATCACTCGACTCTGTAAATCACCAAACATTTTGTTAAGTTCTTGATTTCCAGTTTATTGTAATAGTTAGTTTATCTTTTCTACTATTGTAATAGTTACTTACTTCCCGTTCCCTATAACAATTGTATCCCTACAATTTTCTCATCCTATTTTTTAAATTTGGTTTACTTTTCTTGTCATTCTTAATTGAGGTTGTAGTATAGTTTGGCAAGTATAGAACCTCAGTGAAGAAATATTTTTCTTTTTGTTGCGGTAAAAGCCATAATCATTTGTCCAAGGTGATCCCTTAAAATCTCTTCCTCAATTTGACATCATACTTGTGATAGTATGATGTCCAATTAAGGTCAGATTGAGTTACTAGAATTTTCTAGATTTGCGCTTCCTCACAGAAAAACCAACAAAATCAAACTGTAAATTTTCATCACAGGAACCACAATTATGTAAAAAGTTGAGATTTGGTTGGATTAATGTAATGAGTTAATGTTGTTGGAAATTTGCCTTTGGTGGGGAGGTGCGTCTACCCGTATTTAATGGCTTAAACACTAGGATTATGCATGTTGGAGGCTTTGTCTCTTCAAACATGCATAATCTACTAAGTGAGTAGATGACCGTAGGGCCAAAGATCGTCAAATTTCGTTAAGAAATGAAAGAGATATTGGTCTACTAAGTAAGGTGTTTGAGGCATGGAAATATGGTGTGGGACAAATCTACCACATCGGTGGGAAAATGAAGAATTGTTCTCTTTATAAGTCTCAAAATTGGCTAAGGGTTTGGGACCCCAATGGGTAACCTATGTGTTTGAAGGAGGGAGGACCTAGATGTGCTTGTGTTCGAGGCTAAGCCCACACGCGCGCCGCCGCCGCCCGTCCGTTCCGTCAGGTACGGGCTCGGGTCTCGAGTCGTGGGCCTTGGGCTTTGGGCTTTGGGCTTTTTCTGATAGACCACCAAATTGTTTAATATTTACAGTTTGGTCCCTGGAGTTTCTGGAAAGATGAAATTGGGAACGACGAATTCTGCCTACCGTTTAGGTTGGGTTTTGGAACGTTGCACATTAAATAAACCATTACTTGGCTGATTAACTCCCTCTTTCAATGGCCATAAACAACCATTACTTGGCTGATTAATGGTCATACTAATGGCCATAAACAGGTAATGGCAGTTGAGGAGTCCTTCACTTATGCTATTTATTGGTGGCCTTTGGCACAATGGTGGAGACTACAACAGACGAAAAATATACACAAAGACAAACAGAAAGAGAACAACTGAAATTCAGTCCAAAACGTGAGCAGAAACGTTGGGACAAAACAGAAAACTCTTCCTTCCTTTTCCATTCTTCAGCAAGTCATTTCGTGTTTGTTTTCTTCGTTAGAATCAACCTATTTGCTTTATAGTGTTGATTAGTTGCTGTTTTATCCTGAGAGACTATTGCCCGTTAACGTAAAAGCATATATACGTGGCAATATTGTGTTAAAGACAGAGAGCCACCTCTCGACTCAGCCACAATTGTAACAATCCAAATTTAGTGTTTCTTGATTTCAGGTTATCAAGATCCAATGCTCAACAAGCTTACGGCCGTTCTGAATATTGGCTACTTGTTTATCCTTTCGAACACTTGTAATATTTATTTACTTCCCGTACTGCTTTACATATCCAACAATTTTAAGACAAGGTTTCTATTAGTGTTGGAAAGATATCGGTCAAAAGTTGTGTCACCAAATCTGGATATGGCTGTGGTTTCTAGTTGAAGAAAATTTTGATTATGTTGTTGAAGGTCAACGTGTTCATGGTGTCACCGCTCCTGAGAGTGGTGGGAACAAGTGTCCACGAGAGGCTGAGGATGTCAACTGGGACAAGAGGAGAAGGCTGAAGATGTGGTTCTATCTTGTAGCAGAAGACCTATTTCTGTCCCAGACAAAGGATCCAAATTATGGTAAGAAGGAAATGGACACTCAGTCTGATGAAGTGGGCCAGAATCCGAAATTGGGATAAGTAATTTTTCTTCCTTGTCAAAAATATGATTAAATGATGTCTGATTAAAAAGGGCTTAAAGTAAGGAGGAATATGGAAATGTTTTCCGAAATAATTTATATTCCTTACGCTTTAAAATAAAAAGTTTAATCTCATCTTCCTTCCCGTTTAAAGATTGGATTTTGTAAACGTCTTAAAAAGATATGTTCTTTTAAGTGTAATTATTAAAAGTGTGTAAAGTATGTTCGCACATATGAGGGAGAAAGATCCACTGACTGTGCGAAAACTGTTACCACTCTTAAGTAAGCGCCAAGAATTGTCTGGGCACCAATCATAAGAGAAGAAGACTAAAAGCTAAAGACGTTGAGCCTGTCACACTATTTGGCAGAAGATCCTTCATAGGATGATATTGGACACTCAGTCATACAAAGCCTACGGGCGACTGGAGTGGGGCCAAAATTCCTTTGATAGGATGATATTGGACACTCAGTCATACAAAGCCTACGGGCGACTGGAGTGGGGCCAGAATTCATTTCGTAGGAAAAGAAATTGGACACTCAGTCTGCCAAAACAATTGCAGTGGGCCAGAGTTTCCAGGTCTTAAATGACTTGAAGGCCCAAAGAAAGGCAGAAAAGAAATTGGACACTCAGTCTGCCAAAGAAACTGGAGTGGGCCAGAGTATCCAGATCACATATGACCCGATTACGCCCTAACCACGGGAAAAAAATTATTCATGTGAAGCAACGCCACCTCTAAAGTAGAAGGGGTTGTCCTCAATAGGACTTAGGGAATGTGATCACTCTAAAAGAGGCGATACATGTCCCAAACTTGGTTTAAGGGATGATGTTGGTCAAGCTGATTTGAGACTAGTCCAACAGGTCTATAATAACTAAGAATGGTACAATATGTCTGTAGCCAAATGAATGATATATTTGTAATCAGTGCATCTATGCCATCATAGATTAAGACACGTTAAATAGAAAGTCATTCAAAAGCTAACGCAGTTGAGATTGTTGCCTTCTGTCGACATAAACCCTCAAAATAAATGTGAGGTAGGAGAAGAGGCAAAATCACCTTTCCAAGTTCCGTCGAAGGAATAGCGAAAGAAGCACCGCTCATCTAGAACTTAGTCACACCTACACGGATATTTTGAAGTTTATACAAAATAGAGGGGGGAGACAGGTACTTTGTGACCTTCATTGATGATGATACAGTGTATTGCATCCTTTGCGTGTTGAAAAGCAAAGATGAAGTTGTTGAAGCGAATAAGCGCTACAAAGCAGAAGTTGAAAATCAACTAAGCCTACGGATTGAGGAATTTGTAGTGATAGAGGGGGAGAATGTGCAACATCATTCATCAAACGACTGCTCATTACTCACCTCAGTCTAACAGTGTTAGCGAAGTGCAAAGCCGTACGCCTAAATTATGTGGGGCAAGGCGATCCTTACCGCTAATGCGATTCCCAACAGAACTCTGCATAAGGATAAGGATAACTCTCCGTGTGAAACATGAAAATGATCTCACATACAAATATTTTGATGTGGGGTGGCTTGGTAGAGATTGGAATACCGAAACAGGTCAAGTTGGACCTAAGACTATAAATTGCATATCCACTGGATCTGCAAATAACAGTAGTGCTTATCGCCTCTTGGGGTCAAAAAATGCTGAATTCTTTGAAGATAAATTTTCTTGAGAAGGAAAAAGAAGTAATTACTCGAGGTTAACAAGAACCCGTGAGGGCCTGACTATCCGAAACTAGACGTTCTGTATCTACAGGACTCGGAAGTTTCTGTCTATCCGAAACTTAATATTCTAGATCTACAGAACTCAGGGATTCTAGATGTTGAACCGAGATGGAGCAAAGAGGGGACAAAGACTTGTTCCAGGCCTTCTAGATTGTATGATTGAGAATGAACCATTGACAATTAACAAATAATTGTCATCTCCAAAAGCGCTTCTTTGGAAAGAAGCTAAAGAGAGAAATAGATTCTATCATATAGAACCATACTTGCGTAATGGTTGATCTTCCTCCGAAAAAAGAACCTTTGGGTTGTGAAAAAGAATACTCAAAAGTGAGTACAAAGTAGATGGATCTACTGACGAGTATAAGGCCTCAGCTACTTGTACATGTGCTTCCCTGTGAATATTTTAACATCCAGGGCCATTACAGTCTTGCGTGACATGGATGTTGAAACAGCCTTCCTAACCGGAGAGTTGGAAGGAGAGAATCAGAGTTGGTTTGCTGGATTGTTGGGCTTCTTCCTGAACTTTCATTTTGGTCCCTGAAATGTTTACATTTTGGTCCTGGAAGTTTCAGATAAAACAGAAACAATGAATCTGACCACAGAAACATTGACTCTGAAGTTAGAAAGTCAACAGTTGGAAAACCAACAGTCTGAGAGTGGAAGTTATATTGAAACAAAATATATAGGTATCACAAATGACATCTTAGGAATTGGATTTCTAAGACATCTAAGGGGCTGGTCTAACTCCAAACTCAGTTGTGAGATAATTGACAGTTTCGTTAAAGCCACCAATGGATATGAATCATAGAACTGATTGAAATCATGGTGCACTCATAGACAAGGAGCGATATGTGTAGGTCACATGTAGTTCAATGTATTGTACACATTACAACTGACCTGGTATCGGCCTACAAAGCAGATCAGTTGAACTAAGATTCACTGATGATTTTATTAAATGATCAATAGAAGGCGTTGAGTCGGATATGACGATATCTGAAATATTCGCTTATCTACGGATTATGGTATTCTGGATGTCCAGCGGTTCTGGGAGAACACAATGATGCAAACTGGACATCAGATGGAAAATCATCTAAGCAAACTTGCATCGGCCGATTCATGATGGAATCGGAGTTTATCGCTTTATAGAAAGCATGAAAGAAGTTGAGTAAATTCACGACTCCTTAGAGGACGTCCCTTATTGGGAGAAACCCGTGCCTTCAGCAGTTATACACTGTGGCTAGCCGGTCGGCTTCAGGAAGGACACGGATGACGGCGTCTGAACATATCTGTCAGGAATCATCGGAGACATAAGAATGTATGGCAGTTGATCATCACAGGTGTCACTTCCTTGATTACTAATCAAAGGATATAGCGGACCCTTTTAACTAAGGGACTACCCGAAGATCAAGTGTTCTGTCTCTCTAGGGGAATGGGCTTAAAACCTAAATAATAAGAACCTTTGCGGTGGTAACCCAACTATATTGACTGGAGATCCCAAGAATTTGGTTCAATAGAAAAACTAAGCTGCAAAAGGTTCAGTTGAGCGCTTCGGTGGAAGCAAGAGCACATTGGATGATGATTTCTGTAAGGAAACATAAATCCAAAGTTATTCCCGTGATAGACATTAAAGTGCTACCTGCATGGTGGGTAAAGGTTAAGCTTCCATACCTTTAACGATCCTCAAACGGTTGAGGTTAAGGCTGGGGAAACTTTTAATAATTCCTAACACTTGTGAAGTGGGGTATAGCAGGATACATTGTTGGAGATCACCTATTTAAGTGCGAGGACATGCCGTCTCAAATGAACGCACTTAAGAATCCAAGTGTGTCCATGGCCACAACGGACAAAACAATAAGAAGAAAATGAATAAGGAGAGTTATTGTGTTGGTATCATTGTCTTGGCTTACACTAAACACTGACGGTTCAAGACATCACATTCACCGCGCAGTAAGTAAGTCCGGTGGTATTCAACTAGGGAAGGTTCAAAGCAGAAGCTACTTCTCCTGATGCAATATTCTTTCGCTGAAAGATTGCTGAAAGTAGGCACCTTGTGTGTGCGCCAAAATCTCTTTCAAGAGGGGATTGTTGGAAATTTGCCTTTGATGGGGAGGTGCGTCCACCCGTATTTAATGACTTAAACACTATGATTCCGCATATTGGAGGCTTTGTCTTTTCACACGTGCATAATCTACTAAGTGAGTAGATGACCGTAGGGCCAAAGATCGTCAAATTTCGTTAAAAAATGAAAGAGATATTGGTCTACGAAGTAAGGTGTTTGAGGCATGGAAATATGGTGTGGGACAAATCTACCACATCGGTGGGAAAATGAAGAATTGTTCTCTTTATAAGTCTCAAAATTGGCTAGGGGTTTGGGACCCCAATGGGTAACCCATGTGTTTGAAGGAGGGAGGACCTAGATGTGCTTGGGTTCAAGGCTAAGCCCACACGCGCGCCGCCGCCGCCCGTCCGTCCCGTCAGGTATGGGCTCGGGTCTCGGGTAGTGGGCCTTGGGCTTTGGGCTTTTTCTGATAGACCTCCAAATTGTTTAATATTTACAGTTTGGTCCCTGAAGTTTCTGGAAAGATGAAATTGGGAACGACGGAAGGCAGAAAGTTTCTGCCTACCGTTTGGGTTGGGTTTTGAAACGTTGCACATTAAATCAACCATTACTTGGCTGATTAACTCCCTCCTTCAATGGCCATAAACAACCATTACTTGGCTGATTAATGGTCATACTAATGGCCATAAACAGGTAATGGCAGTTGAGGAGTCCTTCCCTTATGCTATTTATTGGTGTCTTTTGGCACAATTGTGGAGACTACAACAGACGGAAAATTTACACAGAGACAAACAGAAAGAGAACAACTGAAATTCAGTCCAAATGTGAGCAGAAACGTTAGGACAAAACAGAAAACTCTTCCTTCTTTTTCCATTCTTCAGCAAGTCGTTTCGTGTTTGTTTTCTTCGTTAGAATCAACCTATTTGCTTTGTAGTGTTGATTAGTTGTTGTTTTATCTTGGGAGACTATTGCCCATTAACGTAAAAGCATATATACGGGGCAATCTTGTCTTAAAGATAGAGAGCCACCTCTCGACTCAGCCATAGTTGTAACAATCCAGATTTAGTGTTTCTTGATTTTAGGTTATCAAGATCCAACGCTCAACAAGCTTGTGGCAGTTTTGAATATTGACTACTTGTTTATCTTATTGAACACTTGTAATATTTATTTACTTTCCGTATTGCTTTACATATCCAACAAATGTTATATAGATAATACTAGAAAAAAGTGTGATGATTAAATTTGGAGTATAGCGTCTGTACTTTGTGTCTTTGTAAGTCTCAAGTTTGTGCATTGTTTTTTTTTTTCCAATTAGATTCCAAAAACGTTTGAAGATAAGTGATTATTCTGACACACTATAGTTTCCCTTGATCTGGAAGAACCAAAAAAAAAAAAAAGTTTGTCAGTTTGAGAATACGAGATAATTAGAACACAAATAGTGCTCTCATTGTTGGAATGGTAAAAATAGAAGAGAATGTAAACAATTATGTAGAAATATAGATGAGGACAATATCGGGTTAATTGATAGGGATTTTGTATCTCAGTTTGTTGGCTATTTGAACTTTTACCTTATTGGTGAGAGTTCGAATTTCACATTGTAATCCCCCTCAAATTCCCCTTCCTCTGCCCTATGTAATAATTTTTTTAAAAAAGGTTAATTTCACGAACTTATAATATTATTGCAGAAAAGTCATCAAATTGTATTTTCTATAACAAAAATTACTCAATTTTCATAATTTTTAGGAAAAAGTTCATTTTGGTAATTTTTCGTGAGAATTGACGGAAATTTCCTATTGAATCAGAGGAATCATTTTAGGACTTAATAAAACTTCTACTCAAATAAACTACCAGTAATCCTACCAGGGTAGATGCCTGTTTTTCACGATCCAATTAGGGGTAGTGTCCTGTTAGGGAGTGTTTTCCCCCTTAAATGATTCATATATAGAGTGAATCTGGATTTATTTGGGGTGCCGGCATCGGTGGAAAACCAAAAAAATCTAGGGTTGTTATCTACACCCGAGTTTGCACCTGCCGAGCGAACCCTTTAAACTTATCGTAACACATTAGGTTTCAAGCGAAGCGATATCATCATGTGCTAGTTAATCCAAAAATAAACATGATCAATGAACTCTTGTTTATCCTTAAGTGCCCATGAAAGTTAAGAATGTTAAAAGGTTCAACTCATAAAATTCATAAGTAGAAGTTTTAATCAACAAAATGTTATAATATCTATCAATATTAGATCTCTCGCATCTATTTATAGTCATAAAAAAAGGGAACTATATATAGCAGCATCAAAAAAGAATGTTTATACTTGTCCCTTATCAATTGTTAAAAGTTCTCGAGCTACTCAACTCATAATCTTGAGTTTTTAAGTTGGATGCTAAGTATCTTAAATAAAAACTGATATACTTTGTGTAGTTTGTCTAGATGAACTCGAGTCCATGGCGGAGGTACGAGGGTTTAGCAGAAATCAGAATTAATAGCTTTGACCAAGACCATGTATATGTATTACAAAATTCATTAAATATCAATAAAAATTAATTTAAAGTCTAATTACTAGCACTTGAGGTAGTCGTCCTAATAACCAAAATTCCAATATTGAATTCGATAGTCAAACAAAATAGAGTCAGAAACTCATACCTTTCAAGTTTCACCTTTCCACTGTATGCAGCTTCTGTTATTAATTTCCTTAAAATCAAACTGGAAAAAGGGAAAAAAATCAGAATACTTTATGATATTAACCAAAGCAGAAACTAAGTGCATAAAATCAAAGTCCAAACTGAATATATACCCACCAAATAGCTATTAATTCACAGTTTCTTGGAGGAATTAAGTCATAATTTGCTGATGCAGCATCATCAAGATTCTCATGTTCAAATAAACTGGAGACAGAATTTAGAAGCACCTTTTTTTTTATTCTGCTCCATATATTTCTATTTATGTGAATCTTAATGATGCTGCAGCTGCAAGAAACAACTGTGTGTCAATCAATATACATGATCCAACAATATTGAAGGAGAAAAATGGCAAATTTTTGGAATTGGATAACATTAATTTCTGGCTAATGGTTTAGTCGAGATACGCGTAAATTGACAGTAAAATCAATTTGGTCATGCACGCTCCAGTCGTAGTGCTTTCATTAATTCTTGGTAGCTTTTCTGATCCACCAATTTATGCTTTCTATCGGATCTAGAAATAGATTTTGGATATTTAATTTCCTTACAAAAATCTATTGCGAAAAAAGTGAGTGAATCTAGAAAAGAAAATACAACAACGACATATCAGTGAGATCCCACAAAGAGGGGTCTGGAAAGCTAGGAAAGAAAATAAAACAAAAATTTTAAAACCTGAGATCGAATTAAGAGTATTTCAGCAACTTCTTTGTCTAATAGATTATGGGAATTGACGAAAAGGGGAGTACGAGTACTATATATGTACATATCGAAAGGGTTTTAATTTGAGAACCTGAGATCGAGTTACAAATTAATGGATTCAACATCATAGAAAAACAGCAAAGAAAAATAATTACCTATAAAAGAATACCAAGTATGTTGAGTCTAATTAAATTATTTTTTGAAATTAAGCTTCGAACCCTATTTTTCTAATTATCAAATACTTTTTAGGCCAAACAAGAATCTTGGAAATTAGTTCAAGAATATATATCTAAATGGTTCAAAAAAATTAAGAGATAAACATTCAGATATAACAATATGAGGAGGTTATGGAAAATAAGAGTTTTGGAGAAAAGGGAATGGAAAGGAGGAGAAGTGGAAGAAGAGAAGAATCACAAGTTGAAGAAAAGAGGTTATCGAGTATACTTATATACACATGTTGCTTAGGGTTTTTTCATGATTATTAATAAAATATTTATTGGGAAAATTATAGATATGTATAGTTCGGCCAACTAGTTTACTAACATGTGCAAAATATACACAAAATATATACTATATATATATATTTTAGTATATGTGTACGAAACTTGTACGTGTTGTACATATTTTCGTGTACTCATTTAAAAAGTTCGCACCTTAAAGAATTAAATTACAGTTATTATGTATGTACGTAGTATACCCTAATGTATACAATTCATATTTTCTACTCCTATAACATTAGAATAGTAAAAATAGTTGAATTAGATTGTTGTATTACAGTGTGCAATATGTGGTATACTACTTACATATCTATTGGGTATTTACAAGTATTTTTTTTTAAATAGGTAAGAAGGTAATATTTTTTAAAATGAACATTTTTGTGTAATTTCTTTGTCTGCTGGGTTACATCACGTAAATCACCATTTAACTTACGTACACTATCCTTGGAAGTCTTTTATGTCAGTATACGTTGTAGATTTGACTTGTTAATGAGGATCTAATCTCACATTTTATGAATATTTACATTTAATTATCCTTAATTTAGTTGACATAATATTTTTTTTTATAATACGTATTAATATAAAACTATTACATCTTTTTAAAATGAACGTACGAAATTGTATGTACTCAAATTTTGTTTGAGGCTTGGACTTGGAAATTGGGATAGGACTTGGGACAGGAGTAGGGGCAAGGTAGAGATTTGCTTATACGGATTTGACAAAACCTAATAGTTTTAACTCAAATCTTTTATTTATATTTAAAAATTCACTAAATATGTATAATTAATACATCAAAACCCATTAAGCTGCATTTTTTAAAATTTTGAACCCTTAAACACAAATCTTAATTAGCTTTACCTCTAGAGAGGAGGTAACATGTAGAAGAATTATAGTATTATCTTTCATCCTTTTTTCATTTATATATGATCATATTCATGTGATAGTAGGTTATATATTATTTTTATCAGGTCATTAAATATATCATATTTATCATGGAGATTTATATATATGATATTTTATATGTGAGTTATAAAATAAATATTTTTTACATCATCAACACATAAAATTTAACGTCTAATAATATTTAAACGCTAAATAATAGTATCTAGTAGTACGAGATTACAAATGGCTTTTCATGTTCAATCAAGTTATGATAAACCGTTAGACTATGGATACACAAGGCAACAATATAGTTGTAACTGAAATGATGTCTTTAGGATCAGAAGCAGACAAACCACATATAATCATCATAGATATTTTGTGTGTGTTAGTCTTATTCTTATTACTATGACCAAATTAGTACCAATATTGTTAATGTCGTCATTACTATAATATTGTTGAATTAATTAATCGTCCTTATCATCTTCAATTCAATTGCTTACCTCTCAATACGTTTCGTGGTTCACATTGCAAGTTGTAAACTTGTAATAATGCCTTTTCTGTTAGTCTCTTGAAACCCTTTTGTCTAATTAAACAAATATCAAGAACATGGCACCAACTAAGAAAATAGAGAGGGTGAAAAATGGATAATATATAAGAAAAATTAGTCCAAAGGAGGAGAAGAATATCATTTACTAGTCATTTTTCGGTCCTATTTTTACAAAATAACCGTTATTATTGAGTTTCAAATTTTACAGGGAAAACTTCACGAGAAACACACCCCTTATTATACATTGTTATACACCCTTTTAGCATGGTGAGTAAACACTACTAGAAACAGATGTTTTTTCCCACCGACATTCAGTGAAAAATTTGCGCTTTAAAACATGATTTTTCCATCTCATTCCCACTGAACCAGCTCACTGGAAAACGCTTGGTAGAAAACAAGTTTCCATTGAAACACTGAAAAATATTTTAATTTTTTCTTGTAAAAATACTACTATTTAAATTTTTTTCACCGATATTCAATAAAAAATAGCCAATAAATATCTTCCATAAAAAATTAATGGAAAAATAGAGATTGTTTAGTAGTGAAACACATCAACAACATCAACCGTTATTAATAATTACAGCTAGACAGATAAAAATATTTTTAGGCCTCTAGCTAAAAATGCTAGATCCTTTTTTAATTATAGCATCTTTTTCTCTTTAATTAGCAATCAGGTGCTTCATGTTACGTTAGCCAGGAGAATCTAAGGAAAACAATTTTTTTGTATAATAAAAATATATAGTCAGAAAAAGCTACAAACACAGTCTTACGTAAACCACTTGAAATGGGGAACACTTCGTACGTATTATGATGTGGACACTGGGCACCCTTTTTCTTTAAGATTTTTTGTTTGCTTTATGCAAATAATTTCTGTTGTGGGGAGCTTTCCACAAGAATTGAAGGATAAGAATTACTCCCATAATATTTAATGCAAGAATTTTTTTACTAATAAATAGTCATAATTTAGAGCATAAATACGAAATATAGCTACATTTTTCATACTTACTATGTAGCTACATTGTATCAGGCGAAAAAAAATGTATCAATCGAGTATTAGTTGTATTAGTAAAAGAATTGTATCAGGTGAGTATCAGTTCAACTGTATCATGCATGTATTAGTGCATATTGTATCAGCTGAAAATCGTGTGAAAGAGTTGTATCAACGCCGATAACTATGTGAATACAATAATATTTCATAATTTTTGAAATTGTAACTATGTTTCATAAATCTAAATGCTTGTCATATGGAGTAATTTTTCCTTAATGCAATGCAAAAGAATATATCTCGTTATTTAATGCAATGCAAAGTTCAACTGTCTAAAACTTCACAAGTGTTTCTCTTTCACAAAGAAAATTAATATAAAGTCCATATATGATTTATAACATTTTTGTCATGGAATTAGATCAATTAAGAGAATGAGGTCAATTATTTCTTACAGTTTTAAAATAAAAAGAGTGTCATAAGTATTACGTGGAAGTTATCATTCTATTTTGTCAAACTGTGATGGGAATAATTGCTTCGATGTATGGGCCATAGATGCCCTAATTATGGAAGACAACCTAGTACCCTTTGGATATTTCTCCCATATCAACGGATTTTCACTTTTAATAAGAGCTATCGGATTTAAAACTCGAGTTCTATGGGGCACAAAATTAAATTAATCGGAGAAATGACATATGTACATTTAAAATTTAAAATTCATCCCTTCTTTTATCAATATCAAATGAAAATATATACAATAATAACTGAATTTATTAAAATTCGTCAAATATTATATAGACCGTCGTCTAACGTCTATAAAAGTTTATATCGTAATCTAACATTATTTAATAAGGTTTACATTTTGCTCAAAAGAAATCTTTAGATCATGGTCTAAAAGGCTAATATAAGTTGTAAGAAAAATAAAAATAAATTCATTTACTAAATATATGTCCCAAAAAAATAATTGGCGAAACTTTCTAAATATATCTTCACCTTTAACCAGGGATCTCACTGAAAGAGAATAATTCTTTAATTATTTCATTAATATAATAGGTTTATATACATGATATACAATAGTAAACCTAACCTATAATTACGAAAATCAAATATACATTTCCCTAATACACAAGATTACTACCATAATTATAAATGTACAATATCACTAATAATATCAAAGAAATATACAGTGTATATTCTATCACACCCTCGCAGTCATAGCGGGTGATTGTCGTACGCTGAGACTGTCCCTAAAATCTTCAAATAGGACTAAGGGAAGACCCTTAGTAAAGATGTCAGCAATTTGATAACGTAAGGGGACATGCAAGACACGTACTTGTCCACGAGCTACCTTTTTGCGAACAAAGTTAATATCCATCTCGATATGTTTAGTGCGCTGATGTTGGACACGATTCCACGAGAGATATATCGCACTAACATTATCGCAGTAGACCAAGATAGCTTTTTGAATAGGAAAATGAAGCTCTAAGAGGAGGTTACATAACCAACAAGACTAAGACACCACATTGGCTACCCTTAATATTCGGCCTCCGGTCTGGATCGCAACAAAGTAGCCTGGCATTTAGCCAACCAAGTTATCACCAAGAAACATACAATAACCAGATGTCGAACGCCTGGTATCTGGACATTCACCCCAATCAGTATCGGTATAAGACATGAGAATGGATACTGATGATGGATATAAGTATAAACTGTAATCAATAGTGCCCTGAATGTAACACACAATGTGTTTGAGAGCATGCATCTGTTCTTCCCTCGAATAATGCATGAATAAACATATCTGCTGCACTGCATAAGTAATATTGGGCCTCGTAAATGTGAGATATTGAAGAGCCCCCATAAGACTACGATAGTGGGAGGGATCCTCGTATGGTGTGCTAGAAGTAGCACTCAGCTTCAGTTTAGTGTCAATTAGAGTAGGAGATGACTTACAAGATGACATGACAGCCCATTCAATAATCTCTACTTCATACTTCCTCTGAGATAGAAATAGACCACCTGCATGATGAGTGACAACAATACCAAAAAGATAACTCAACGGCTCCAAGTCCTTCATAGCAAATTCGGAGCTGAGAAGAGATATGATAGATTTGCGCAGTTTTTCAGAGGAAACAGTCAATATAATATCATTCACATATAACAAAATGTATGTCATAGAAGAACCATGGGTGTAGATGAATAGAGAATGATCAGACCTGCTATGAGAAAACCCAAGAGTAGACACATAATCTGCAAACTTTTTGTACCACGCCCGAGGGGCTTGTTTTAGCCCATACAAGGATTTCTTCAGTAAGCACACATGGT
The DNA here is from genome assembly GCA_029783415.1 of Anisodus acutangulus. Classification (NCBI taxonomy): domain Eukaryota; kingdom Viridiplantae; phylum Streptophyta; class Magnoliopsida; order Solanales; family Solanaceae; genus Anisodus; species Anisodus acutangulus. The sequence continues at coordinate 3,500,113 of CM056498.1, read as the reverse complement.
TAGGATGATCGGGGTCCCTGAAACCCAATGGCTGATCATGTATACAGTTTCCTTGAGTTCGCCGTGTATGAACGCGTTTTTCACGTCCAACTGATGAATGCACTATGCTTTTGAGAGAGCTACACTGAGAACAGTGTGAATAGTTGCTGATTTGACCACCGGACTAAATATCTCTCCACAATCCACGCCAACCTATTGAGTTTTGCCATCACCTACAAGAAGGGCCTTATTCCTCTCAAAACAACCATCAGATTTTTCCTTATGAGTAAAAATCTACATAGAATGAATCACATTCACACCAGGCGGACATGGCACCAACTCCCACATCTTATTTTCAATAAGAGCAGTATATTCATCATCCATGATCATTTTTCAATTCGGGTCATGAAGGGCAGACACGGAGTTACGTGGTAGGAGGGATTTAGTGCAATTATAGTTGAGATTAAAATGTCATTTTGGTCTAAAAATACTCCGTTGTCTACGAGTAACGAGCCCTTATCCCGGAATAGAAGTGGGCGGGATATGAGTTGGGAGGACCTGGGCCGGGTGTTGGCTATACTGGATTGGGCCTGCTGGCCCAAGTGGCTGTGCGACAGAAATTGGGCCAACAGGCAGTGGGCCTGCTGGCAGAGACTCACAAACAGAGGGAGTTGCGCTAGCGGGCAGTGGGCCTTCTGGAACATTTGGAGGATGGAGGATATTTGGGCTAGCAGGTAGTGGGCCTGCTGGCAGATTTTGAGAACCGGAGGCGTCTAACACAACAGAAAGTAGGCATGTCATTGTCTGCTGGTCCGGATGCCGAGGTGTGGGCTGGACCAAATGGTGGACCACATACGGTGAGAGCCCATCATCCAAAAAATTATAAGAATTAGACACGAAATTATGCAACTTAGCAAACATAAATTGGGTTCTATTAAAATTGACATGGCGACTAATTATGATTTTATTAGAAGACAAATCATAATATCTATAACCATGATGATTAGACGGGTAACTAAAAAACACACAAGCCGTAGAGTGTGCTTGAAGTTTGTTTATTGTAATGGATTGAAGAGAGGATATCATAAACACCCAAACACCCTAAGAAAGATGAGAATACGACAGATCTTTGTGATAAAGAATTTTGAGTGGAGATTTGTATGCTAATCATTTTCTAGGGAGTATGCTAAGAAGGTAGGTAGCCATTTGTAATGCATGATGCCAAAAAGGATGGTGGTAATGAAGCATGGGCTAGTAATGTCCGAACAATATTATTAATGATGCAGATTTTTCTTTTGGCTTTCTCATTTTGTGAGGACGTATGTGGACAAGAAAATCAAAAAGATATATCATCAACCTTACAAAATTCTCTAAATGGCCCATTATCAAATTCCCTTCCATTATCACATTGAATGTTCTTAATTTTCAGTTCAAACTGAGTATGGATGAATGCTCTAAATGATAGGAACGTGGAATAAACTTGAGATTTTTTAGATAACGAAAATGTCCACAAAAAATTAGAATAATCATCCAAAAATAACACATAATAACGGTGGCCAAAGAGCTCAAAATGAGAGATGTCCACAAATCACAATGAATAATATCAAATGGCAATAAAGTACTAGAAGTTGAGGCAACAAATGGTAATTTAACATGTGTTTCCAAGTGGACAAGATGGACAAACATTAGTACTACGAGCACTATTACACTCAATAAATTTATTTTCTTCAAGGGAGGAAAGAACAGACACTCCCGAATGACCCAAACGCGCATGCCATAAGAAATGTGCTAAAACGGTAAACATTGATGGTGTGGCTTGTTTAGTGGTGGTGGTGGTGATGGGATATAGCTCACCCCGACTATCACATAGAGGTATCCCCGTCCAGAAATCCTTCACAGAAAATCCAAAAGGGTCAAAGTCAACAGAAACTAAGTTATCAGTTGTAAACTTTTGAACAGACACCAAATTTTTAATTAAGTGAGGAGCATGAAGGACATTATTCAAGGCTAAAGGTGGGTTCAGGGGAGATAGATTTATGTGACCATAACCATGAATTGGAATTGAATTTCTATTACCAACAATTATGCCACAATTTTTGCTCAAATTGAAATAAGACGAGAGATTACCTGGCGCGAATGTCATATGAGAAGTAGCACAGGTGTCCATGTACCAATTTACATCCGGGGGATTTAATCCAAGTGTATGCATTTCCGCCTCGATATCCATGTGGCTCAAAGAATTGGGTGGGCCCGCAGCAGTGAAAACCTGCTGAGGCCGAGGCCCAAGCAGGCCAGGTTGCTGCCAGGCCAAGTTATTCTTTGTCACATTCTGGCCATGTTGCTGCCTCTGCTGTCCACTAGGCCTGGCCCAATTTAGTGATGAGAATGGGCAGGGCAACATGTGCCACTGTCCACTATCTAGCTTCCCAAGCATGCTGCCAGAGGTTCTGTGGCCCGGTCCCCTGTTGTCCGCCACTGCCGCGGTCGTTTCCGCAGTGGCCACCACCCTTACCACTGCCACGTCCGCCACCGTGATTTTTACCACGATTTTGACCCTTTTTTCCACCCCCGTTATTACGGTTTGACCATAATTTTTGGAGAATGATTGAGAGTCATCGGTTTCGCGGGCCGTGGCCACCATCATGGCAGAATTAGCTCCGGTAGCCACCTTTTTTGCCAAGGGTCATGACATATAAATTTTTGTTATCTTGGAATAAATCACGCAACTTATTCCAAGCTTTCATTGCCGTGACGTCGGGTTCTATAATTGCATGTAAGAGGTCCGTAGAGATGGTGAAATAAATCCATTGGAGCATCGTAGCATCAAGAGTTGCCAACAACTCTATTTCATCATTAGTGGAAGGAACCTTCTCCTTGCCTTTTTCCGATTTGACAATGTGATGGAGGATTCTATGAGACCTTGCGTGAATTTTAAAAAGTTCTGACCACGTTGCGCGCTGGACGTTTTCCATTTCAAGAACAATATGGATGTTGTTCTTGATGTTGGAGACTCAAGGGCATGATGAAAGATATTCTTTGTGGTAGACATGATTGAGGAACAAGATGAGAATTAGGGTTTCGAAAAAAATGAAGGGAAGTGGCGGCCGAATAGGAGTAGGGCGGCGGAAACTGTGTGGAAAAGGAAAAAGTTTTTCCTAGACTGCTGATACCATGAAAGAGAATAATCCCTTGATTATTTCATTAATGTAATAGTTTTATATACATGATATACAATAGTAAACCTAGCCTATAATTACAGAAATCAAATATACATTTTCCTAATACACAAAATTACTATAATAATTATAGATGTACAATATAGGGGTGAGCGGGTCCGGGTACCCTAACATTTTTTAACTACCCGGACCCTACCCGGTAAAAGATCGGTTCCTAAATTTACTATCCGGAACCTACCCGTAGCAATCATTACCTGAACCTACAGGACCATGAGGTCCTGTAGGTTCCTGCACTCAGAAATAAAAAATACAAATTAAGCAACAATTTTTAAGCCTATGAGAATAAAAAAGAGTTCTAAAATAATTTCATCAAGTAGTTTTTTAGCCTACAATCAGAGTTTTTAGTACCCTTATAAGAAGTTTTAGAAAACTTATTCATTGTAGAAAAGCTAATTCTGTTACCAAAGCCTAAAATTGCAAGCCAAATTTGACACTCAATTAATTGAACGTGTTGATTTTAAAATAAATTTGAAAATATCTAAATTAAACTAATTTTCTTGTTCATAAGCTCTTCGATACAAAAGAAAAGCTTTATTATACTAGTGGTCCAAATGTTTCTAAAAAAAATTAAAATATTTAATATTTTATAGGTTCCTGTATCGGTTAGAATTAAGTACACTGTCTCTATTTGCCGGAACCGGAACCGGACCCGACATTGATCGGTTCCTAATTTTACTACCCGGACCCTACCCGTTATTATAATATATCTACCCGGAACCTACCCGTTAGTGTCGGTTCCGGTCGGGTATCTGGGTACCCTGTACCCGTGCTCACCCCTAGTACAATATCACTAATAATATCAAAAGAATATACGGTGTATATTCTATCACTCACGTCAGGAGATTGAAAACCTTTGGTTGAGAGAGTTTTCTCCTTAATGGATCTTACATCACACAAATCAAAATTAATCGGAATAGTATTAATCCAACCAGATAGTTACAAAAAGTTTCTTTTTTCTTTCTTTTCTCTAGTAGTGATTTCTTTGAACTGTTCAATGTCAAGGTTAATTTTTTTTTTTTTTTGTAAATTATATTATTACATGGTTGTTTTCCTTTGAAAATGAGAATGATGTTTGAAAATCAATATTTGCATGTGCAAAAGCTTTTAGAGCCCTATGAAAATTTTGACAGGTAATTTCAAATTGAATGTCTAGTCATGCCACCTTAGCATGACATAAAGAGGGCGTAGTGTTGCTGTTGTATGTTTTATTTCATTCTTTTTTTCAATTTTGTTGTTCAAAATTCACATTTTTACCTTGTTTTACCTTCCTTTTTTCCCTGCTTTAATTTGTATTTGGGCTCCACCAAATTTACAAGTGGAGCACCAACAAATTAAAGTGACTTTCCACTTACACTTATATGGTTAATTGTTACTATCATAATACTCTGTCAGTTATGATTTAAATCAACGATCATATTGTATCAGGAAATATTATTACGCTTTTATTAAAGCAACAAACATATCGTATCAAAAAATACTATTACACTTTTATTAAAGAGACTATGTAATCTATCGAATGTGATATGAATCAACAAATAATATAGTACGAGAAACTAATACTAATGTTCTTTTACTAAACTATTGGCGTGAACCAACAGCATCGATTTTGTAATATTCCTTGATGTATCATAGATTATTTGTGGTAGCACAACATAAACTAACCTACTTTATATATTTGTGTGATACAACCTTGGGAAAGTAGATTAAGAATCTTAATTAGTATAAAGTAATCCCCTTAAGCATCTTAGTTACAAAGTAATCCCTTTAATTAGTGGCAATTAGCGGTTCAATTAATAAGTTGATCCTTTTCTTTAGTTGGAGACTAGTCCAATTTCAAAGCTCATATATTTGTTATTTGGAAGTGTTTATCCACTAGTTAATGTCTCTTGTTTTGTTTTATAATTTTAAGTTTATTTAAATTTTTATGCTCTTGTTTAATTTCATGGACCCAATGAAGGTTTTACTCCTTTTTTTTAAAACACTTTTCCTTTGCACTTGCAAGAAAAAAAGAGGTGTGATGATAATGTGTTAGACATCTTACAGATTTTTCATGTGATATATTCCAGTTCGTTGTACGTGCAATGTCGGAAAATAATGGAGCTAAAACCTAAATTTTAAATGTTAAAAGAGAAAAAGAAACAAAAATAATAGGAACAATATTTAGTATAAGATGTCACTATTTAATAAGGATTCAAACAACACTAGACATTTAAATTGGACAAGCGTTAATACGATAAGTTACATGTTACGTTAAGTTGAAGATTATAATGTTTTAAATATGTAGCTAAGCGTATATAATAGCATCGCGACATGGAGTTTTTTGTTGTTGATAGAGAGGTCGGAATCTATGAACAAAAAGATTTGATATTGATTTTAGCTCTTCATCATTAAAAAGAGATAGATAATTGAAAATGATAGTCTAAAGAAGTCTAATATGTGACTTGGCATATGAAATGGTGTTCTGAGATGGAGAAGCTCAATCTTATTGATAAAGAGGTCATAATCTATATATGGTAAAAAGATTTGAGCTTGATTCGCGCTCTTTATTATTACAAAGAGGTAGATAATTGAAAATATTGAAGTAGATCGAAGTTTGATATCTGACGTAACATATATTATAATGTTCTCATATGGAGATGCTCCATTTTAATTGATAAAGAGGTCCAAATCTTGGGATTAAAAGTTTTGAGCTTGATTCACGCTCTCTTCATTAAAAGAGAAAAATAATTGAAAATGATGGAATAGACCGAAGTTTAATATATGACTTAGCAAATATAACAGCGTCCCGACATGAAATCTTTTCTTTATTAGTGAAGAGGTCTGATTCTAGGACAAAAAAATTTGAACTTATTTTTGCTCTCTATCTTTAAAAAGAGGAAAATAACTTTAAAAGGTGAAGTAGACTCGAAATTCGATATCAAACTTAGTATACATAACGTCCCGACATAAAAAATATTCTATATTAATAAGAAAGTATGAATATGTGGACAAAAAGATTTGAGTTTGATTCTCATATTCCATCATTAAAAAGAGGAAGATAATTGAAAGGGATGAAGTTGATCGAATTTCAATATCTAACTTAGCATATATAATAGTGTTCAGACTTAGAGATGCTCAATTTTGTTGATTAAGAGGTCTAAATCTATAGACAAAAAGATTTAAGCTTGATTTGTTCTCTCCATCAATGAAAAGAGGGAGATAATTGAAAAAGATAGAGTATATTGAAAGTTTAATATCTAATTCAGCATATATAACAACATCACGACATGAAGATTTATGTTATAGATAAAGAGGTCGGAATCTATGAACAAAAAGATTTGAGATTGATTTTCACTCTCCATCATTAAAGGAGATAGCTAGAGGATTGAGAAAAATGATTTTGACTCTGCTCCATTAATTTTTGCTCAAATAGATATCAATACACCTTTAAATGAATGACCTGTGTCGTATAAATTATGAAATACTGAGATGTCTTTTGCTTCATTCCCAATTAGTTATTTAAATTATATTAATGACAAAGGTATCGGTATTACTCCCACTTGCACTATTTCAAGGGAAAACCCCCAACAAACCTACAATTGTTTAAGGAAAAAAATTACATGTTTTTTATTTATAAACACTGTTAAAGCAGTGGGCTGAGCAGCAAGTCACAGCCCAGCCCATCACGGGAACAGTTCCGAAAATCAGTGGAACAAATCTTGTATATTAAGGAAAGTATATTGTGTGTATATTGTAGTTTATTTGTTACCTAGATTAGGATATACACTTACCATAATTAGGATATACACTTACCATATTGTATAGTTAGAATTATGGTAGAAGAAGGTTTGTAACTTGTATATATATCTATTCAATCAATGAAAATAATCAAGGGGATTATTTCTTTCATGGTATCAAGAGATTAGGTCTAAACAAAAGTTTTCTTCTCTCAAACTTTTGCCTCCTTTGGCCGAGACCCCCCCCCCTCCCTCGGGTTTTCTCTCCAAAAATCTCGTCTTCCGCTCTCAAAACCCTCTCTTAAATTTCCCCTCCTTCTTTGTTCTTACAATATGTCTAAGAACAATTTTCACCCTGCCCTCACGGTTTCTAATATCAAGCTAAGTATCCCTATTGTTCTTGAGATGGAAAACGTTCAATATGCAACGTGGGCAGAGTTGTTTAAAATTCACGCTATATCTTATCAAGTTCTTCATCACATCATTCCTCCCGCTAGACCCCTTCCTGCGGAGGATCCTGAGTTATGGATTACACTGGATGCTACCGTTCTTCGGTGGATATACGCCACTATTTCGCTGGATCTTCTACAGACGATTATGGAGTTGGATACCACGGCTATGGCTGCATGAAATAGATTGCGTGACATATTCCAAGACAACCAACATTCACGTGTCGTCACACTCGAGCAGGAATTCTCTCTCGTTCGAATGGACGAATTTCCAAACGTTTCTGCATATTGCAAGAAACTAAAGGAGTTGGCGGATCAACTCCGTAATGTTGGCGTCCCAGTAACAAATAATCGTCTAGTTCTACAGTTGGTTGCCGGTCTTTCAGAGGCCTATAATGGTGTTGGAACTCTCCTTCGCCAGAGCAACCCTCTTCCAGACTTTCATCAAGCCCGCTCAATGCTTACGTTGGAAGAAGCAGGTTTGGCTAAAAAGGCGGCTACCGGAGCAAGCCCAGTTGTCATGGTGGCGTCCTCCCCTAGTTCTTCAGGTTTTGTGAATAGTTCGGGCCAAAACCATAATAATGGTGGCGGCAAGAATAATCGCAAAAATAATAACAAAAATCGCGGGGGCAAACGCGGCGGTACAGGTGGCGGTTCCGGTGGTCAACAAACAGGTGGTGGGTCCTAGCCAGGGTACAGTGGCCCACCACCGCCATGGGCCCAACAGTGGGGCCAATGGCAGTGGAACCCGTACCATCCACAACAGCCAGCAGCAGTTTCCAGCGGCCAGTGGGCTGGCCAACAGTCCAAGCCCAATACCCAACAGTGGCGGCTCACTGGCCAGTGGCCCATCAGCGGTAGCAACAGCAGCTACGGCCCAGGTGCACCACGGACAGAAGTTCTTGGGCCTCGACCACCGCAGGCCCATCATGCAGCAGGCCCCACTCAGACTGATATCGAGGCCGCGATGCACACGTTGGGGTTGACTCAACCGGACCCAAATTGGTACATGGACACCGGGGCAACTACTCACATGACCTCTGAATCAGGTACTCTCTCTTCTTATTCCAATTTGAGCACCCCTCGGGGTATAATTATTGGTAATGGCAACTCTATTCCAATTCAGGGTTATGGTCACAAAACGTTGTCTCCCCCCAATCCACCCCTTCTCTTGAAAAATACTTTACATGCTCCTAAATTAATTAAAAATTTAGTGTCTGTCCGAAAGTTCACTACTGACAATTCCGTTTCCGTCGAATTTGATCCTTTTGGTTTTTCTGTGAAGGATTTCAAAACGGGGAGTCATCTCATGAGGTGTGATAGTAGGGGGGATCTGTATCCTATCATGCCTGGTTTCAGCCCATCGAGTCAAACCTTGCCGTCAGCCTTTGCAGCCATCTCTCCTTCCATGTGACATGCTCGTTTGGGTCATCCGGAATCTTCTATTTTATCAGTTTTAGATAAAAATAGTTTTATTTCCTGTAAGGGTACGAGTCGTACTCCAATTTGTCAGTCTTGTTCATTAGGAAAAATTGTTAAGTTACCATTTGTAGACTCCAATTCTCATACTTCTATGCCATTTGACATTATTCATAGTAACTTATGGACGTCTCCTGTTCTAAGTTCAGTGGGTCATCGATATTATGTTCTATTTTTAGATGATTATACTAGATTTTTGTGGGCGTTTCCAATTGCAAATAAATCACAAGTATTTTCCATCTTCATCAAATTTAGAGCGTTCATTCGTACTCAATTCGAAAGAGACATAAAAAATATTCAATGTGATAATGGGAAAGAATATGACAATAGGGAGTTTCGGGATTTCTGTGCTAATAATGAGATCAATTATAGGTTTTCGTGTCCTCATACATCTCCACAAAATGGTAAGGCCGAACGCAAAATTTATTCCATCAACAACATTGTCCGAACTCTCTTAATTCATGCCTCCGTACCTCCATATTTTTGGCATCATGCTCTACAAATGGCCACATATCTTCTTAACATACTTCCTTCTAAAGGTCTGACATATTCCCCCCCCCTCAAAATCCTATATAATAAGGATCCTTCGTATTCTCATCTTTGGATTTTTGGGTGCTTGTGTTATCCGTTATTTCCATCCACCACAATTAACAAACTTCAGGCTCGGTCTACCCCGTGTGTGTTTTTGGGTTATCCGTCAAATCATCGTGGTTATAAGTGTTTTGATTTATCCTCCAAAAAAATCATAATCAATCGTCATGTCATTTTTTATGAAACTCAATTCCCATTTACGAAAGTTCATACTCCCGAACCTAAGTCATATAATTTTTTGGATGACCAAATATCCCCGTATATTATTCGGAATTTTTCGGACATCTCCCGTACCCAAAATCCTCCAGCGGGCCCACTGCCCGCTGGCCCCACAGTACCGTCACGCCCAGAAAATACAGCCACTGGAACAGTTCCAGTTATTGGGCCAGTCCAGCCCAATTCTGGAACTGGTCCAGAAGCCGATTCCAGCATTTACCGTTTTGGGCCAGCAGGCCCACTGCCTGCTGGCCAGTCCGTCCCGAGCCCAGAAAATTCTCAAAATTCCCTTAATTCTTCCTCGAGTCATAGACCGGTCACTCGTAGTCAGCGGGGTATTTTTACACCTAAAAGACATTTTAATTTACATTCGGATGTCTCTAAATCCCCCTTGCCCCGCAATCCTGTGTCCGCTTTAAATGACCCTAATTGGAAAATTGCTATGACTGATGAATATAATGCTCTTATTGCTAATAAGACGTGGGAGTTGGTGCCCCGTCCATATGGTATTAATGTTATCAGGTCTATGTGGATTTTTGCTCATAAGGAAAATTCAGATGGGTCCTTTGCTCGACATAAGGCGCGACTTGTTGGTGATGGTAAGACTCAGCAGGTTGGAATTGATTGTGGTGAGACATTTAGTCCGGTGGTCAAACCGGCTACCATTCGCACTGTGCTTAGCTTAGCTCTTTCAAAGACTTGGTCAATTCATCAGTTGGATGTCAAGAATGCTTTTCTACATGGTGACCTCAAGGAAACAGTCTATATGCATCAGCCGTTGGGTTTCAGGGATCCGAACCGCCCGAATCATGTCTGTTTGTTGAAGAAATCATTATATGGGCTTAAGCAGTCTCCACGGGCCTGGTATACACGATTTGCTGACTTTGTTTCGACTATTGGGTTCACTCACAGCAGATCAGATAATTCCTTGTTCATCTACCGCCGTGGTTCGTCATTGGCCTATACTCTGTTGTATGTGGATGATATCATCTTGACTGCCTCCTCCGATGCTTTGCGTCAGTCTATCATGGTCATGCTCAGTTCTGAGTTTGCTATGAAAGACTTAGGGCCTTTGAGTTATTTTTTGGGGATTGCCGTCAAGCGTCATTCAGGTGGGTTGTTTCTGTCTCAACGGAAGTATGCTGTTGAGATCATCGAGAGGGCGGGGATGTCATCCTGTAAGTCCACTTCCACGCCAGTTGATGCAAACCCAAAGCTAAGTGCCGCTGCAGGTGCACCATACGAGGACCCGACCCGCTATCGCAGTCTTGCAGGGGCCCTCCAGTATCTTACTTTTACCAGACCAGATATTACATATGCGGTTCAGCAGGTGTGTTTATTCATGCATGATCCCAGTGGAGCACATGAATGCAATCAAACGCATCATTCGGTATATTCGGGGACACTAGACTATGGGTTGCACTTGTATCCGCTATCCACATCCACACTTGTCTCCTACGGATCTTTGATTGGGGTGGTTGTCCCGACACCAGACGGTCGACTTACAGCTATCAGATGTTTCTTGGCAACAACTTGGTCTCCTGGTCAGCAAAACGTCAGGCAACTCTATCACGCTCAAGTGCCGAGGCAGAATATCGAGGGGTAGCGAATGTGGTCTCCGAATCATGTTGGCTACGTAATTTGCTTTTGGAGCTTCATTGTCCCATTCAGAAGGCAACCTTGGTATATTGCGATAACATTAGTGCCATCTACCTTTCAGGTAACCCGGTTCAACACCAACGCACCAAACATATCGAAATGGACATTCACTTTGTCCGTGAAAAAGTTGTAAAGGGTCAAGTTCGCGTATGCCATGTCCCGTCTCGTTATCAAATTGCAGACATCTTTACAAATGGTCTACCAGCGGTTCTCTTTGAAGATTTTAGGGACAGTCTCAGCGTTCGAAAACCGCCCGCTATGACTGCGGGGGTGTGTTAAGCGATGAAAGGCTGAGCAAAGAAGTCACAAATTGACCCATCACGAAACGATTTAAAATCGATGGAACAAATCTTGTATATTAAGGAAAATATATTGTGTGTATATTGTAGTTTATTTGTTACCTAGATTAGGATATACACTTACCATAATTAGGATATACACTTACCATATTGTATAGTTAGAATTATGGTAGAAGAAGGTTTGTAACTTGTATATATATCTATTCGCGCTCTCCATCATTAAAAAGAGGTAGGCAATTGAAAAGATGGAGTAAACTATATAACAATATTCCCACATTGAGATGCTCAATTTAATTAATAAAGAGGTTTGAATCTATGGACAAAAAGATTTGAGCTTGATTCGCACTCTCCATCATTAAAAAAGAAAGATGATTAAAAAGGATAGAGTAGATCAAAATTCAATATCTGACTTAGCTCAGATAATAGTGTCCTATATAGAGATGCTTATTTTATTTTACTGATAAATAGGTCTGAATCTACGGATAAAAGATTTGAAATTGATTCCGCTCTTCATTGTTAAAATGAGGTAACCAGTTAATTGAAAAGGATGGAGTAAACCAAAGTTCAACATGGAAATGCTTAATTTTTACTTAATGATAAAGAAATCCAAATTCACCGACGAAAAAAATTTGAAATTGATTCTCGCTCTCTATGATTTAAAAGAGGTAGATAGTTGAAAATTATAAAGTAGATGAAAATTCAATATCAGATGTATCATATAACAATATCGCGACATGGAGATGCTCAATATATTTAATTGATAAACATGTCTGAAAAGGATATTGAACATCTTCATCATTAAAAAGAGGCAGTTAGGTAGTTGAAAATGATGGAGTAGAATGAAGTTATAAGGTGGATAGTGATTTATTTTCAAAAGAGATTTTTTTTACCGTAGCTTTTAGACAGCTAACAGCTAAGCCACTAATCAGTTCGATATCATAGCATATATAATAGCGTCATGATATGAAGATGTTAAATTCATTTTTATTGATAAAGTGGTTTGAATCTATGAACAAACAACATCTAGCTTGATTTGCGTTCAACATCATTAAAAAGAGGTAGATAATTGAAAATGAGGGAGTAAACCGAACTAGGAATTCCTTTAAATTCGTCTCAAAGCTGCTTTGGACAGAAACTATGGGCTTTCATTTCTCCACTTTAATATAGATATCTGTGTTACTAAAGAGCAAGTACAATAGAGAAATATTAACAACACTTCAGGAATTATTCTAACTTTACTTTTTCCCCCTCTTTCCCTTTTAATTCTCTAGAATTTTCAATTCGTATATGATAAAATGGAAGTTCCAATGAAGCATGCTGTTAGGACTTCGTTAGGGAAATGTAATTTATAATATTTTGTACTAGTGTGTTACAAAATCTACAAGTACATATTCTTGGTACTATTTGCCTTTGTGTTCCTTCGACTAATTAAAATGTTTTAAGATATAAATACATGTTATCAAATCAAATATACGCAAAAAATCTCATAGTACAGTTGAGCAATTGCTCAAGTGCCTATTGTGGCTTAATAGCCAAGACTATGTTTATGATATTTGAACTTTCTAAATTATTTAGTACTTAATTCAAAACGTAAAAAACACTTGTGATGTTTCTCATCGAAAGGTACAATGAGTCATTGTGTGAATTAGACATTAGATTTGAGGTTGATTCGCACACTCCATCATTAAAAAAAAAGTAGATAATTGAAAAAGATGGAGTAGACCGAAGTTCAATACCTGACTTAGCATATATAATAATATTCCCACATAGAGAAGCTCAATTTTATTAATAAATAGGTAATTTAAATCTATAGACAAAAAAGATTTGATCTTGATTCACGCTCTCTATCATTAAAAAGAGAATGATAAATAAAAAATATGAAGTAGAACGAAGTTCAATATCTGACTTAGCATAGATAACAATGTTCATATAGAGATGCTCAATTTATTCTACTGATAAAGAGGTCTGAATCTATAGACAAAAGATTTGAGATTGATTCTGCTCTGTATCATTAAAAAGAGGTAACTTGTTAATTGAAAAAGATGCAGTAAATCGAAGTTTGATATCAGATTTAGCATATATAACAGTGCCCAAAATGGAGATGCATCAATTTTTTTATATTGATAAAGAGGTCCAGATTCATGAACGAAAAGATTTGAGATTGACTCTCGCACTCTACGATTAAAAAGAGGTAGAAAATTGAAAATAATAAAGTAGACTAAAGTTCGATATCATAGATATATACTAGCATCGCGGTATGAAGATGCTCAATATATTTAATAGATAAAGAGGCCTGAATTTTTGGATAAATAAATTTGAGATTGATTCTCGCTCTCAATCATTAAAAAAAAAAAGGCAACTAAATAGTTGAAAAGAATGGAGTAGACTGAAGTCATGATATGGAGATGCTCAATTCATTTTTATTGATAAAAAGAGGTTCGAATCTATGAACAAATAAATTCTAGCTTGATTAGCATTCTATATCATTAAAAAAGGTAGTTAATTAAAAAGGAAGGGTAAACAAAATTTAAATTCGTCTTAAAGCTGATTAGGAGAGAAACTATGGGCTTTAATTTCTCCGCTTTAATATAGATATCTATCTATGTTAAAGTAAGAGTAATTGAGTACAAAAAAGAAATATTAGTTAACAACACTTTAGGAGTGGCCGCCGTCAAGACCAATAAATAATGTTTTCTTTAACTAAACATTAATTCCTCTATACAAATGAGAGACAACTTTGGGATAATCAAAATTCAAATGTGGTATATGGTATTATATGGTATTATTCTTTCTATTGACACGTGTTATTCGATTATTATTATTATTATTATTATTAACTGAGTACGGCTTCTATTTGAAATGAAAATGTTTTTTTATTAGTTTTGTACTAAACTATGGAATTGTCCTTTACTATATTTTAAACTAACTTTTTTTAATTTACATATTGATCCTTTTCTGGTATATTTTCCATACAATGTTTGAACTCAAGATCACTCATTAAGGGAGAAACAATCTCATCCACTACACCACATCCTTGGACGGTACATATCGATCATTTTGGATATGACTCAATTGATCTCAAGATTATTTACGGTAAACATAATTTTTAGTAATTGGTGTAAGTATTTTAAAATTTTACTTGCCCATGATATTTACAAAATCAAGCAATTTGACTTTAAGGGTCAAAGTTAAAATAATAATATATAACATTTAATCATAATTAAATAATATATATTAAAAATAAATGTCATATATTCATTGATTCGGTGTAATTAAATACCGGTGGTGAATACCAAGTACCAATTTGAATCTTAAATTTGAAAAGAAAAGAAAATAAAAAATGAAATAACTCTGTTTTGAAGCTGGTAAGTAATATCGTTGTTGGTTGACTAATTAAATTTTCACTTTGTTGGTGATGGTTCGTTTTCCACGTTGTAATAAAACTATTGTCGATCAATCTCACAAAATAATTCCTAATCTTTCTGCTTTTCTAACCCGTATGGCAAACAAAGGAGAAAATGCCAAGCAAATAAAACTAATACTAGCAAGGCCACCATTTTATGCTATTACTTAGTTATTTCGGAGGGTAGAATTCACTAGTTGGTATATCATTAACCTACAGTCATTCACAACAATAGTATAAATCTAATTAATTAATTTAAATAATGAAATAATTACCTCTTTCCCTTTTTTCCATGTATAGTTTTCTTTCTGTTTGGCAAACAACTACTAGTAATTTTACACACGAACCACAAACGTGTGATTTTAGTCCTTCGATCACCACGAATGAATCCTTACAATTTGTGATTTTTAACACTTGCTCACCACCAACAATTTCTACCTAACTCTTCTTACAATTCAGAGACTAGGACACAACTAATTTGAGTGCAATGAAAATGTATGAATATCCTTTAAACATTGCTCAAAGATGAATTCAACTAAATTTCGAATTGCTTACCCAAAAAAGGTATAGTTAAATTGAAAGTGATTTTAAGAATAAGTGGATCGATTTGCAATATAAAGTAATATGTATTTATCAGTAAGTAAGCAAATGAAAATAATAAGTAAGAAGATTAGCATGTAGTGCCTTAATCTTGATTAAAATTACTCAGCAAGATTGGTTCAATCCTTAGCTGATTTGCTTCGGGTCTAAGCCAATAATGAGAACTAATAACTATAATTGTTGTAGGTAAATAGTGCAAGTATGAATAATGAGAATGAGATGTCATTCCAACATGAAGGTTGAGCTCATTTTATAGCTATGAATATAAAACATTGATGTCCGAGAATCACTCTTCCATTAAATGTAATTAATGACAATAAAGGACACTTAAATGAGCAAGGAGTAATGGCTGGCACCATATCCGGAACGGGTATGCGTCATGCTCATCTGGTTCTTCGTCCGATGCCAACTGGTTTGCTTGCTACCCTGTCTCGTCTTGACATCCGGTCTTTTTCCTGATTCAACTCGCATCCGATGTGAAACTCAGTTACCTCCCCCGAAATCCATACCTAAACCTTGTCACTTGTCGTGCTGGTTTTCACCATATACAGATAGTCCCTACACTTTCCGGATCAAAATTTACATAAGTGATGGGAAGTGAAAATGATTT
Source organism: Anisodus acutangulus (assembly GCA_029783415.1). NCBI lineage: Eukaryota > Viridiplantae > Streptophyta > Magnoliopsida > Solanales > Solanaceae > Anisodus > Anisodus acutangulus. Next base: position 3,483,876 of record CM056498.1, on the reverse strand, counting down.
CTTTGTTGTCTTCTCTATCAAGCTTCTTTTAAAATTACTCCGAAATAGGCGAGAAACGAAACACTTTCTATCCTCCAAAATCCGACTCATGTCTTATCACTCTGCAAACTCGGACATGTGTCAATTCTGATTGAACCGTCCCTTTGGTTCGTGAACCGAAATATTTCGTAATGATGATTGAGCTCCTATAAAAACCCTTCTATTTTCCCTTCATATTTTTCACCTTCTGCAAAATATCTTCTCAAATCAACCTTTGGTTGTTCTAAATTCCTCCCATTCAAATCATCAAGTCTTCAAATCTTCGTACCCTTTATACCTTCATATCTTCAAATCTTCTTCCTCATGGCCAAAATCACCCGATCTTCTTCAAGACAATCTTCTCCGGTTCCTTCATCTCCGCCGACCACCGATGATGGCACCGACGCCGGTGAGTCTCCTGAAGTTCAAGCTTCCATTGAGCCTAGAGACTTTGACATGCTTCCACCCACTTTCCGCTTTGACACCGAATTTGCCATTCGTGTTGCCTCTTCGAAATCCGACCAAGGTGAAGAGGATAAAAGCTGGCCGACCTCCATTAATGCTTTCGTTAGGGGTGGGAGTATATCGGTTCGGTTCGGTTTTGTATCAAAAAAATATGAACAGAATAAAATTCAGTTTTTAAAAAACTGAATCAAACTTTTTTAAAAAAAAAAACCGATATATCGATTTAATTCGCCGAACGTATCGGTTTATATCAATTTTTTCGCATCAACTATAAAGTCCAAAAAAAATAATTTAAAGTCCAAAAACATAAAGTTTGCATCACATATATTCTTTAAAACATGTAAAAAACTCCAAATTAAAGTTTACATCCCCATAAAATAAAAGTTCAACACTAAAATAAAATGGGTCGGAGGATTTTTAAAAAAAATTGAATTTACAACACTGAAATTGACATTCACACCTACATTACCACGAAATTTTGACGTTGAAATGTATTGTATATCTTGAGATGTTTACTAAAGAAAAGGAAAAATTAGAAACCGATTTGGGGAAAAACACATTGATTGGGAAAACAGACTTTTCCTAAAAAGTGGCGGCGATTTGACCGGCTGCGTCTAAAAAATACGCAAAATCAATAAAATATTTGGGTAAAACGGACATCCGAGCGCAGAGTTATGACCATTTAAAGTTGCACCAATTTACAACTACTTTCTCTCCTACATTTTATGTCAATGCTTCCGTAATATGTTAATTAATTTCATGCCGCATTCGACTTCCATAAAAGCTTCATAGATTGGATTCAATGACTATGATTCAAGAGTTAGCAGTAGCCTAAAATAAAAAATAAGGTTAATTATATATTTGCCCCGGTTTTCGATTCGGTTCATAAAAAATACGAAAGAACCGAACCGAATCATTTAATCCTGAGTCGGTTAAGTTTTTTCATGAACCAATTTTTTTTTAAAAATGAATAAAAACCGAACCGAACCGCCGGCTCGGTTTTTTTGGTTCAACGGGTTTTATGCCCACCCCTAGCTTTCGTCCTCGATACAGTCCAAAAAGACTATGGTTGGACCAATCTCTCTGGGATCGTTATACCCATCTCGAACGAAGATATTACCACCTACAGATTCGGGTACTCCAATGTATACACCTATCCTTTCACTTTCAAGTTCATCCCTCTGATTGACAACGTGATCCTTGAGATGTGCAAGACTTATAATTTATGTCTTGCACAAATTAGTCTGTCTGCCTTAAGGGTAACATGGAAAGTACTCTTCAAAAATCGATGGAAAGCTCAAAACCATAGTTAGTATCGTCCGAACTCCTTGTTTTTACTATTATTCAAACCCAAGGACCAACCCTACGATTGCTCCGGCTCTCCCTAATTTGGTACTCGATTCGGCCGCATCAACTCGCCGTATCGCCGAGGTGCCGAAGGAAAATAAATCCTCAAAATCCAAATCCTCAAAGCCTCCAAAGTGACCATCGGTCACTTCAAAGAGGAAAAGGGCTCTGGAAGCGGGTGGTCCTTCTGGGGCTCAGAACACCGACATCTCACCAGAAAGTGTTTGGGTGAGGAAGACTACTACCACTCCGGTAGAGGACATTTCTGCTAGATTTATAGAAAATATTGGTGCTGAAGTTGTTGTGCCATCATCTGGTGCGGCACCAACTTCTAACACCACACCATTGGTTGCCGAGCCAGTTCCCATCATCATTGAAAATGACAATGAAGCTACAGATGATGATCCGTTAGTAAAGAAACCAAGAACTTCAACTCCTCCTCCACCATCACAACCGGTCTACAACTTTAGGCAAGAAGATTTTGAACGCATCTTCGGTGAGGCTGGAACCTCTGCAAGTCTGGTGTTGCCGATGGACACTTTCGGATTTGGTCACTCGTCAATCCCTCAGAGGCTAAAAAAATCAAATCGCCCTTGAAGAATCATGCCTCCTCCTGATCCTAGCTCGTGGAAGTATTCCCGTCTCCGAGTGTTGATCCAAAGAGAATAAGGACTGCGACTCTCTCTTTCGCCGAAGATGCGAATTTCTTATCTCAGCCAGTCATGGTCGCAAGCTATTTAAGGCCACTCATATAGAAATCCGATAAAGAGAAGATGAAGAATGTCTCTTAGCAGTGCCTCTTCAACGAAGGCATGCATGTTTCCAATCGGGTATGTATTTCCCTTCCTTATTTGCTCTTATACTTGCCTTTTTTTAACATATACTACCTTGGGCTTGGCACATTATTTTGCAATTGCATGCTTTAGTCAGAGGGGGCTTTTTCGAAGAAAATGAAGACCTCAAGGGCCAAATGGATGCCCAAGATATAGAAATTCGGCATCTCAAATAGGTCCTTCAGCAAAAAGAAGCTAAACCGATGCAAGTCGATGATTTGCCCGCTATTAGGGTTGAACTGGACTGGGTCAGAGGCGAATACCTCCAGGCCGTAAATGACCTCAAACTTATTAATGAGGAAAATAAAATCTTGGACAAAGAGAATGATAAAATCTACGATGACGTCCAAGTCCTCACCCAAGATCTTGGAGAACAAGAAGAGGTTCGGCAATATCAAGTGCAAAAAGAAGAATACCTCAATGCCAAGTTCGATCGCCTCAACACCAAGCTTGCCTCGATCGATGTGGAGCGAGCTGCAAAACAAGCTGCTTTGAAAGAGTCTCAATATCAAGCCACCCAGCAAGCTCAAACTATTGAGAGGCTGAGAAATGACCTCGAGGCCTTTTCCTAAAGGAACGCTGAAATCTTGGCCCAATTGATTCAAGCTCTAGCCGAACGGGATCAGGCTCTTTCTTATGTGGATGCTGAAAGAGCTCAGATAGTGCTTAAGAGTGAGCTTATTACTTGGAAAATTCGGAGATTACCTTGGAGAAAGCTCGTGAGGGGATTGAGGACTTGGATGTCAAGATTGCTGAGGCTAAGATTGTATAGGTCGAAGCCTTCTGTGGGTTGAATGGTGATAGCATCGAGGAAGAGCCCGATGACTCCGAGTCCGAATCTGACTAACCTACTGGCCTTTGTGCCTTTGTATTTTTTTGTTTTCCCTTTTTGTATGTTTTTGTTATGGCCGTTTCCTTGGCCTTTTTTATAAGTGAATATATTTTAATCTTTATTTTGTCTCAATTATAACTTTTCTATCTTTCCACACCCGTTATTATTTTTTTGTTTTTAATAACTTAACCAAATAAAGATTTTAACCTAATTTCGGCTTAACTACCTCCGACTTTCGGGTTTTACTTAATTAAACCATCACTTATCTTGTTTTTGTCCTGGTAAAAGTTCCCTCAGTCTTAAAAATGACTTAATCAATCTTTGAATACAAACCTTTACTTTAGTTTGATCATACCGGGCAAATCCTTCCAGTTTTGGGTCATTAATGACTAAGTATAAGGACCTTAATTTTATGCTTATGAATAAGACGTCTCTCATTCATTTCGGGCATGAATGTTGTTATTTTATTTATTCTCAACTTTTTAGACAATTCAAGTGTCTTTAAAATAGGTTAGATTCATTTGATCCGGTGCCTTAGAAGCATGTTTTAAAAATATTACTTAATTTATTTCGGATGCTTTTATGAAGACAGTCCCCAATTAAGGACTTAACAAATTTGGTAGCTCGTAAGCTTAACGACTTTATCAATTGTCCAGAGAAGTACCGACAAGGAAGAAACATATAGATAAACTTTCGAGGCAAATTTCGGATAAAGTGTAATTTCATTCATATTTTGCTTCAGACAAACAACTAGGCAAGATTCATTCGATATTTTACCTTTACAAAATTTCCCAATTTCTAAAAACTTATTAAAAAGCTTTGAATTTCTCCCAAATGTCTTCACTCTGAACTTCTTCACTTCTCATTCGAGAGCCCGAGAGTGTGGCAGTCCCCTAGTGTTTGTATTCGAAGTATAATAATTTAAACACTACTTGATTTTTGTTACCGGGCAGTCCCTAGAGTTCTTGTCCGATCTTCATCCACCTAGTAACACGTTTTACATTATTGCCTCTTTAAAAATCTTGCCGGAAAAACCCTTTTTGGGTTAAAAATCCTGCTTAGGGAAAAAGGAGTGCAACACGTGTTTTTAGACCTAATTCTAATTCTACGGGTTTCACATAATGACTCTGACTTTTCCCCTGTAAAAGTTAGTAATTTCGAAACAAATGAAGTTCAGATAATTAACCGAACGCATACCTCATCAATAATATCGCTTCAAGTGACTGATATTCTAATTGTTCGGTAATTTTTGTCCATCTTCTGCTTCCAATTTGTACGAGCCTTTACCAGTTATTCCTGACACTTCCAGACAAAGTTCTTGATGTCTTCCTCCATCTGGGACCAATAGTACCCGGCCCTGGTTAGTTTTTGAACCAACAATTCCGCTACTAAATGATTGCCACAAGTCTCTTCGTGAACTTCGCGCATCACATAATTTGTTTCTCCGGGTCCTAAGCACCTTGCTAAAGGACCGTAAAAGGACTTTTGGTATAACTGACCATCGACCATGCAAAGCCTAGCTGCCTTCGTATGAAGAGCCCTTGACTCATTCGGATCAGTAGGCAACTTTCTATCCCGAAGGTAGTCCATATATTTATTCTGCCAGTCCTAAGTTAAACTTGTTGTATTCACCTCGGCATGACCACCATCAATTCTGGAGTTTAGCAGTTGCACTGCTGTTCAGGAATTAAACTAATCGGCTTTCACGGATGACCTTAAACTTACCAATGCATCCGCTTCGTTGTTTTGCTCTCAAGAAACATGTTCCATAGTCCACTCTTTTAACTGATGCAATATTACTTGGATTTTCTTCAAGTATCTCTGCAATTTTTCCTCTTTCACTTCGAACACGCCGTTCACTTGATTGGAAATAAGAAGTTAGTCGCATTTCGCTTCGATGACTTCTGCTCTCAAACTTCTTGTCAATTCTAGACCTGCAATTATAGCCTCATACTCGGCTTCATTGTTAGTCAATTTCACAGTTCTTATTGACTGTCTAATAACATCCCCCGCATGTGTCTTAAGCACTATCCCGAGTTCGGACCCTTTTACATTTAAAGCTCCATCCGTATATAAGGTCCAGCTCCCTGAAGTTATTCCCAAAGTTATTGTAAGTTATCTTTCCACATGGGGAATCATTTCGGGTGTAAAATCTGCTACATAGTCTGCTAAAACCTGAGATTTTATAGCCATTTTTGGTTTGTATTTTATATCATAACTACTAATTTCTACTGCCAATTTAGCTAACCTGCCAGACAGTTCTGGTTTATGCATTACATTTTTAGCGGATAAGTTGTTACTACACATATATGATGACATTGAAAATATGGTCTCAACTTTCTAGCAGTCATTATTAATGCTAATGCCAATTTTTCTAAGTGAGGATATCTAGTTTTTGCACTAGCCAATGTTCTACTCACATAGTAAATAGAAAATTATGTATCTTTCTCTTCTTGAACCAAAACTGCACTTACGGCTACTTCGTACATCGCCAGATACAAAAATAACTGCTCATCTGCCTTCAGTTTATGCAGTAGTGGTGGACTAGACAAGTACTTCTTCAAGTCTCTTAAAGCTTGTTGACATTCCATAGTCCACTCGAAGTCATTCTTCTTTTTTAGCAAAGATAAGAACCTATGACTTTTCTCCGAGCGGCCAACCTTTCGGTATGTCTTTGAACCGGGAAGCAAGCGAACCGTAATGCCAAATCAGGATACAACCAAATCAGGATGAATCCGTAATGCCGCTCTGAGTATATTCCTCGGTTTGAGACCAAGAAACCCAAAAACTTGCCTGACCTAACTCCAAAAATGCATTTTTGCAGTTTCAGTTTCATGTTGTACTTTCGGAGTATGTCAAATGTTTCGTGTAAATGCTTTAAATGGTCCTCTGCTTCCAGGGACTTAATTAGCATATCATCAATATAAACCTCCATTGTGTTACCTATTTGATCCTCGAACATACGATTAACTATGTGTTGATATGTTGCTCCAATAGTTTTTAAACCAAATGGCATTACGGTATAACAGTAAGTCTCATACCTAGTTATAAAAGAGGTTTTCTCTTGATCCTCCGAATTCATCCTGATTTGATTGTATCTGGAGTAAGCGTCAAGAAAACTCAGCATCTTATGCCATGCCGTAGCATCAATCATTCAATCGATATGCGGCAAAGGAAATAATCTTTCAGGCATGCTCAATTTAAATTTTCAAAATCTATGCACATTCTCAATTTATTTCCCTTTTTAGATACGACAACTACGTTTGCGAACCAATCTGGATACTTTACTTCCCGGATGGAACCTATATTTAATAACTTTATTACCTCCTCCTTGATAAACTTATACTTGTAGTCTGCCATTCACCTCCTCTTTTGCTTTATTAGAGGGAAGCTTGAGTCCAAACTCAACTTGTGAGTCATAATATCAGGTGGGATACCTGTCATGTCTAAGTGGGACCAGGCAAAACAATCAGCATTAGCTTTAAGAAATTTAATTAATTTAAGCCTGAGCTCCAGGGATAACCCGGTGCCCAAGTATACCTTTCTTTCCTGTAGGTGTACAAACAAGATGACTTGCTCTAGCTCCTCTATAGTTGACTTTGTGGTGTCTGAATTATTTGGTAGTACAAACAACCTCAGAACGCGATAGTAATCTTTTTCTTTCTCATAATTTATCTTCTCTTCATCTTTTTTCGTCAATCTCAACGAGCCCGAATCCAGTGATCGCTATTTAACTTCTTTACCCTTATATTCCTCCTTTATTTCTTTCGGTGCCTGCACCAACTCTTCTACCACAAATATTTCCCTTATTGGTGGTTTCTCTCCCCGAATTGATTTAATTCATTCCGGAGTAGGGAACTTTAACATCAAGTGCAACGTCGAAGGAACAACCTTCATATCATGTATCCAAGGCTTGCCGAACAATGCATTGTATCTTATTTCACCTTCAATGACATAAAACTCCATCTGTTGAATTGTACCGGATGCGTTGATTGGAAGATTAATCTCCCCCTTCGTAGTCTCATTTGCCATGTTGAATCCGTTGAGCACTCAAGCTGCCAGTACAATTTGGTCCAACAGTCCTAACTGCTCTACCACCTTCTATCGGATAATGTTGGCTGAGCTACCTGGATCAATTAAAATCTGCTTAATATGAAATTTATTAATAAAGACAGAGATTACCAGTGCATCATTGTGAGGTTGAATGATTCCACCTGCGTCTTCATCGTTGAAAGAATTTTGTTTCTTTCGACATGAAATCCTTGGATCTCTTTCCTCGAGTTATTAAGACTTTCGTCTTCTTTGCAGTCATGACAGATCCTTCGAAACATCCACCCATCCGATAATCATATTTATGATATGTTGGGTTCAACCGGATCTGCCTGCTTGTTTGCTTCCCTATTTCTGTAGTTGCCCTTTGCTCGATCACTTTAAAATTCGCGTAGATGCCCATTTTTTAGCAACCAGGCCACTTTATCCCTCAATTGACTACAATCTTCTGTTCGCTGACCATGAGTTCCAGGGTAAGCGCAAATCAAATTTGAATCTCTCTGAGCCGGGTCTATCCGGAGTGGTCTCAACCATCTTGTCTCCTTAATATGTCCAATAGCCGAAACAAGTCCGGCCGCATCAACGTTCAAATTATATTCAGAAATCCTTGGGCTTTCCACACTATTAGAAGAAGTTCCACACATGTCATTTTTAAATTACAAATCCCTACCGGTAGACCTTCGATCATTACGCCTATCTTCTCTGTCCGATAGGAAGTTGCCATTGTTGCGATTCATATCCGATTTGAAGTTTGATCGTTTGGGTTGGTCGTAGAGTTGATATCTATCTTTCGAAGATTTCAATTTCAACTCAGCTACCCTCTTCGATTTATCAAGATTATTTTTTTGTCCTGTTGACCTTAGAGGAAGTTCGAGCTGATCATCCTCCATCCAGATTATGGACTCGTACCTATTATGTATGTCTGCCCAAGTTACTATCGGGAATTCCAACAAGTTCTCATTTAATTTAAACGAGGCACTGGAGCTCCTAGAATTTAACCCCCTAGTGAAAGCTTCATCTGCCCATTCATCAAGTACTGGGAAATGAGCATTCGTTTCTTTTGAAACCTTATCACGAACTCTCGCAACAACTTTGTGTCTTTCTGAGAAATTTTAAATATGTCTGTTTTTCTCACTTGGACCTTCCACGCTTCGGCATGCTCCTTTATAAAAGTATCTTCAAATATTTCAAATGAATTAATATAGTATTCATGCAACATAGAGTATCATGTCATTGCGCCATTGGATAGTGTTTCGCCAAATATTTTTAGCAACACTGATTCGATCCCATCCGGGTGCATGTCATTGCCCTTCACCGCACAAGTGTACGACATCACGTGCTCATGTGGATTTGTAGTTTTATTGTACTTCGAGATATCTGGCATTTTGAACCTTTTTGGTATCAACTTCGGAGCTGCGCTCAGTGGAAATGACAACTGGATGTATCTCTTCGAGTTCGATCCCTTTAGGATCGGAGGCGCTCCAGAAATCTGGTCTACCCGTGAATTGTAGGTTTCAACCTTCTTTTCATTAGTATTCATTTGCTTAGTTAAATCTTGGAGCATTTTCAATACCTTCGAGGACTCATTTGCCCCCGAACCAGTGCCATCTCTTTCGACTCGATCTTTTTCTCGGACCCGATCTTCATCCCGAACGGGATGAGTTTCGTCCGCTGTACTTGCTCCGCTGCTCTTCTTTTGTAACTAAGTAATAGCCTCCCATTGCTCCTTCAAAATGTTAAAAGTTCGAGCCAAATTTATCTCGTCATCCTCATCATCATCCGGTGTTTTCTCACGTGACCTTCTAGACCCCTGGGGTGAAATCACAGGGTTATTTCATGTTCGCCAGTTATGGGATCAATGGTCGGAGTGTCGTTGTTGTTATTGATATGTTAGCTTCATTGACACCGTTGTTGTTGTCATCGTGGTTGCTAACCTCGACATAGATTTCACTAGCCATTCTGCATGTACTTGGTGTTGAACTGTTTTCACAGTATCTCAAAAGAACAAGTGAAATTTGAGTTTGAATAAATCACACAATTATCCTTAGCCCCACGGTGGGCACCAAACTGTTTACCCCAAAAAAGGTACAATTAAATTTGTAAGTGATTTTAAGGATACGTAGATCGATTCGCAATATAAAGTAATAGGTATTTATCAATAAGTAAGAAAATTAAAATAATAAGTAGTAAAATTAGCTTGTAGTGCCGTAATCTTGATTGAAATTACTCAACAATATTAATCTGATCCTTAGCTAGTTTGCTTCGGGTCTAAGCCAACAGTGAGAACTAATAACTATAATAGTTGTAGGTAAATTGTGCATGTATGAATAATGAAAATGAGACGCCCTTCCAACATGAAGGTTGGAATCCTTTTATAGCTATGAATACAAGACATCGATGCCCGATAATCACTCTTCAACTAAATGTAATTAATGACAATAAAGGACTCTTAAATGAGCAAGGAGTAACGGTTGACACCATATCCGGAACGGGTACGCGTCAGGCTCCTCAGGTTCTTAATCCGATGCCAACTGGTTCACGTGCTATCCGGTCTCATCCTGACATCCAGTCTTTGTCCTGATCCAACTCGCATCCGATGTGAAACTCAGTTACCTCCATCGAACTCCATACCTAACTTCATCTGATGCCAACTGATTCGCTTGCTACCCGGTCTTGTCCTTACATCTGGTCTTTGTCCTGATCCAACTCGCATCCGATGTGAAACTCACTTACCTCCCTCGAACTCCATACCTAAACATTGTCACTCGTCGTGCTAGTTTTCACCATATACACGAATGAATGGATTCAGAGAAGAAGTAAACTAATTTGAAATTAGTACTAATTTTTTGCCTTTTATATTCCATAATTCAAGCCTTTTTGAGGTCCTTCAATCTCCAGCTTCCAGTTCTAATATAATTTATTACAAATATAGTTTGACTTGTGCAGTTTAAAAATGCTGGATTTCTTAAACCATTTATGTTTTGACTGGAGCCTATATTTGTGAGATTGCATTCATCTTTCGGTTTAGTAGCCTACTTTTGCAGTATTGACCTCATATTAATTCCTTTCCTGCTTATCATTTAAAAAATTTACACATTAAAAAAAATTATTTGGTCTCATTAAAATTTATATTCTCAACTAAATATTATTATCAAAATTGGTAGGTGTAGTGTGAACCCTTAGACTTGCACTTCCTATTTGGAAAAAATGGAAGTTCCAATGAAGCATGCTGTCAGGGAATATGTAGTTTATAGTTTATTGTATTACAAGTACATATTCTTGGACTATTTTCCTCTTTGAGTATTATATATTCCTATATGGAAATAGAAATTGAATCAAGAAGGATTATGGTGGAGTGTGGTAAGTACTTTTTCATCCTTAATTAGATATTTTGGATTTAATTTGCGCTCAATATAATGACTCACTTTTGTTAGGAAACACTTTACCCCAATGTGGAATTTTCCGATGTGAATTTAAATTTAATCGAGCTCCAATACAGATACAGAACACGATGAAAAACCAAAAACAAGGAAAGGAATGCCCTTAGAAGCTATGAATATAGAGCAGAATCACCTCAATCAGTTGTCAAGAGTTATATACTACAATTTCTTTTAGATCACATTAAACTTTTTGTACCATTTGTGTTAAACAAAGCAGCCCATTCTGCAAGCCCATTCTCGGCCAGAGAATGCCCAGCAGTGGTAGCCCATTCTGCCCAGTAGTGGCAGCCCATTCTGCCCAGCAGTGGCAGCCCATTCTGCCCAGCAGTGGCAACCCATTCTCGGCCAGTTATTACAAAACAAATAAGTGTATATATGGTATATATATTATAGTATATTGTAGTATAAAAGGTTACCTTAATTAGTGTTATACACCTACCATAATTGTATAGGTAGAATTATGGTAAAATAAGGATTTAGAAGTAGAATAGGAAAAGGATTTCCATATTATGGAAATATGTAACTTGTATATATAGCCTTTCAATTAATGAAAATAATCAAGGGGATTATTTCTTTCATGGTATCAAGAGACTAGGTCTAAACAAAAGTTTTCTTCTCTCAAACTTTTGCCTCTTTGGCCGAGAACCCCCCCCCCCCCCTCCCTCGGTTTTTTTTCTCCAAATATCTCGTCTTCCGCTCTCAAAAACCTCTCTTAAATTTATCCTCCTTCTTTGTTCTTTCAAATATGTCTAAGAACAATTTTCACCCTGCCCTCACGGTTTCCAATATCAAGTCAAGTGTCCCTATTGTCCTTGAGATGGAAAACGTTCAATATACAACGTGGGCAGAGTTGTTTAAAATTCACGCTATATCTTATCAAGTTCTACATCACATCATTCCTCCCGCTAGACCCCGTCCTGCGGAGGATCCTGAGCTATGGATTACACTTGATGCTACCGTTCTTCGGTGGATATACGCCACTATTTCAGTGGACCTTCTACAGACGATTATGGAGCCAGATACCACGGCTATGGCTGCATGGAATAGATTGCGTGACATATTCCAAGACAACCAACATTCCCGTGTCGTCACACTCGAGCAGGAATTCTCTCTCGTTCGAATGGATGTATTTCCGAACGTTTCTGCATATTGCAAGAAACTAAAGGAATTGGCAGATCAACTCCGTAATGTTGGCGCACCGGTGACAAATAATCGTCTAGTTCTACAATTGGTTGCCGGTCTTTCGGAGGCCTATAATGGTGTTGGAACTCTCCTTCGCCAAAGCAACCCTCTTCCCGACTTTCATCAAGCCCGCTCCATGCTGACGTTGGAAGAAGCCGGTTTGGCTAAAAAGGCGGCTACCGGAGGAAGCCCAGTTGTCATGGTGGCATCCTCTCCTAGTCCTTCGGGTTTTGTTAATAATTCGGGCCAAAATCATATTAATGGTGGAGGCAAGAATAATCGCAAAAATAACAAAAACCGCGGGGGCAAACGAGGCGGTTCGGGTGGCGGTGATCAACAAACAGGAGGTGGGTCCCATCCGGGGTACAGTGGCCCACCACCACCGTGGGCCCAGCAGTGGGGCCAGTGGCAGTGGCACCCGCACCCTCCAAAGAAGCCGCCAGCCGCTGGGTCGCCAACAGCCCAGGCCCAACGCCACAGTTGGCGCGCCCATCGCCGATGGGCTAACAAAGAACAGATTCAAAGACCTACGGCCCAGCAACATCACGGAATGGCGTCCTTAGGCCCCGTCCTCTGCAAGCCCATCATGCAGCAGGCCCCACTCAGACCGATATCGAGGCCGCGATGCACACGTTGGGATTGTCCCAACCGGACCCAAATTGGTACATAGACACCGGGGCCACTACTCACATGACTTCCGAATCAGGTACTCTCTCATCTTATTCCAATTTGAGCACCCCTCGGGGGATAATTGTTGGTAATGGCAGTTCTATTCCAATTCTAGGGTATGGTCAGAAAACATTATCTCCTCCTAATCCACCACTCCTCTTGAAAAATACTTTACATGCCCCTAAATTGATTAAAAATTAGTGTCTGTCCAAAAATTCACAAATGACAATTCTGTTTCTGTTGAATTTGATCCTTTCGGTTTCTCTGTGAAGGATTTCCAGATGGGGAGTCATCTCATGAGGTGTGATAGTAGGGGGGATCTATATCCTATCATGCCCGGTTTCAGCCCATCGAGTCCAGCCTTGCCATCAGCTTTTGCAGCCATCTCTCCTTCCATGTGGCATGCTCGTCTGGGTCATCCGGGATCTTCTATTTTATCAGCTTTAAATAAAAATAGCTTTATTTCTTATAAGGGTACAAGTCGTACTCCAATTTGTCAGTCTTGTTCATTAGGAAAAATTGTTAAGTTGCCCTTTGTAGACTCCAATTCCCATACTTCTATGCCATTTGACATTATTCATAGCAACTTATGGACATCTCCTGTTCTTAGTTCAATGGGTCATCGATATTATGTTCTCTTTTAGATGATTATTCTAGATTTTTGTGGACGTTTCCAATTGCGAATAAATCACAAGTGTTTTCCGTCTTCATAAAATTTAGAGCGTTCATTCGTACTCAATTCGAAAGAGAAATAAAAAATATTCAATGTGATAATGGGAAAGAGTATGACAATAGGGAGTTTCGAGCGTTTTGTGCTACTCATGGGATAAATTTTTGTTTTTCATGTCCTCATACATCTTCACAAAATGGGAAAGCCGAACGCAAAATTCATTCCATAAATAACATTGTCCGAACTCTCCTAATACATGCCTCCATACCTCCATATTTTTGGCATCATGCTCTACAAATGGCCACATATCTTCTTAACATAATTCCTTCTAAGGGTCTGACATATTCTCCCCCCCTAAAAATACTATATAATAAAAACCCATCTTATTCTCATCTTCGGATTTTTGGGTGCTTGTGTTATCCGTTATTCCCATCCACCACAATTAACAAACTTCAGGCTCGATCTACTCCGTGTGTATTTTTGGGTTATCCGTCAAATCATCGTGGTTATAAGTGTTTTGATTTATCCTCCAAGAAAATCATAATCAATCGCCATGTCATTTTCGATGAAACTCAATTTCCATTTACGAAAGTTCATACTCCCGAACCTAAGTCATATAATTTTTTGGATGACCACATATCCCCGTATATTATTCAGAATTTTTCGGACATCTCCCGTACCCAAAATCCTCCAGCGGGCCCACTGCCCGCTGGCCCAACAAAGATCTGCCACACCCGGTTATTCCAAACATCGAACAGTTCCAAAGAATCGGGCCGGCCCAGCCTCAGCCTGAACTGGTCCGTGCCGAGTCCAAATTTTCGATTTGGGCCAAGAGCCCACCGCTCACGCCAGACTGTCCTGAGCCCAGAAAATTCCCAAAATTCCCTTAATTCTTCCTCGAGTCATAGACCGGTCACTCATAGTCAGCGGGGTATTTTTAAACCTAAAAGACATTTTAATTTACATTCTGATGTCTCTAAATCCCCCTTGCCCCGCAATCCTGTGTCCGCATTAAATGACCCTAATTGGAAAATTGCTATGACTGATGAATATAATACTCTTATTGATAATAAGATGTGGGAGTTGGTGCCCCGTCCATATGGTATTAATATTATCAGGTCTATGTGGATTTTTGCTCATAAGGAGAATTCAGATGGGTCCTTTGCTCGGCATAATGCGCGACTTGTTGGTGATGGTAAGACTCAACAGGTTGGTATTGATTGTGGTGAGACGTTTAGTCCGGTGGTCAAACCGGCTACCATTCGCACTGTACTTAGCTTGGCTCTTTCAAAGACTTGGCCGATTCATCAGTTAGATGTCAAGAATGCTTTTCTACATGTAGATCTCAAGGAAACAGTCTATATGCATCAGCCGTTGGGTTTCCGATGCTTTGCGTCAGTCTATCATGGCCATGCTCAGTTCTGAGTTCGCTATGAAAGATTTAGGGCCTTTGAGTTATTTTTTGGGGATTGCCGTCCAACGTCATTCCGATGGGTTATTTCTGTCTCAATGGAAGTATGCTGCTGAGATCATCGAAAGGGCTGGGATGTCATCCTGTAAGTCCACTTCCACCCCAGTTGATGCAAACCCAAAGCTAAGTTCCACAGCAGGTGCACCATACGAGGACCCGACCCGCTATCGCAGTCTTGTAGGGGCCCTCCAGTATCTTACATTTACCAGACCAGATATTACATATGCAGTACAGCAGGTGTGTTTATTCATGCATGACCCCAGAGTTGAGCACATGAATGCAATCAAACGCATCATACTGTATATTCAGGGGACACTGGATTATGGTTTGCACTTGTATCCTTCATCTACATCCACACTTGTCTCTTACACGGATGCTGATTGGGGTGGTTGTCCCGACACCAGACGATCGACTTCTGGCTACTGTATGTTCCTTGGCAACAACTTGGTCTCATGGTCGGCAAAACGTCAAGCAACTCTGTCACGCTCCAGTGCAGAGGCAGAATATCGAGGGGTAGCGAATGTGGTCTCCGAGTCATGTTGGCTATGTAATTTGCTTTTGGAGCTTCATTGTCCCATTCAGAAGGCAACCTTGGTATATTGCGATAACATTAGTGCCATATACCTTTCAGGTAACCCAGTTCAACACCAGCGCACCAAGCATATCGAAATGGACATTCACTTTGTCCGTGAAAAGGTTGCAAAAGGTCAAGTTCGCGTATGTCATGTCCCGTCTCGTTATCAAATTGCAGACATCTTTACAAAGGGTCTACCAGCGGTTCTCTTTGAAGATTTTAGGGACAGTCTCAGCGTTCGAAAACCGCCCGCTATGACTGCGGGGGTGTGTTAAACAAAGCAGCCCATTCTGCAAGCCCATTCTCGGCCAGAGAATGCCCAGCAGTGGCAGCCCATTCTGCCCAGCAGTGGCAGCCCATTCTCGGCCAGTTATTACAAAACAAATAAGTGTATATATGGTATATATATTATAGTATATTGTAGTATAAAAGGTTACCTTAATTAGTGTTATACACATACCATAATTGTATAGGTAGAATTATGGTAAAATAAGGATTTAGAAGTATAATAGGAAAAGGATTTCCATATTATGGAAATATGTAACTTGTATATATAGTCTTTCAATTA
Source organism: Anisodus acutangulus (assembly GCA_029783415.1). Lineage (NCBI taxonomy): Eukaryota > Viridiplantae > Streptophyta > Magnoliopsida > Solanales > Solanaceae > Anisodus > Anisodus acutangulus. The sequence goes on along the minus strand of CM056498.1, from coordinate 3,467,757 downwards.
ATGAAAATAATCAAGGGGATTATTTCTTTCAATTTGAATTGTCTAGTTCTTTTAAAATGTAAAATAACTCACTAAAAAGTACAATGATTTGATTTGTATGCACCCGGAATAAAAAGGAATCATAAAATTTCTTATTAAAAGTACAATTGTTTGATTTATGTGCCCTAAACGTAAAAAAGACTCATGAAATCTCTTATTAAAAGGTATAGTTGTTTGATTTGTGTACACCAGATGTAAAAAGGACTCATGAAATCTCTTATTAAAAAGTATAGTTGTTTGATTTGTGTGCACCAGACATAAAAAAGATTCATGAAATCTCTTATTAAAAGGCATAGTTATTTGATTTGTGTGCACCACAAGTAAAAAAAGGATTCATGAAATCTCTTATTAAAAAGTATAGTTATTTGATTTGTGTGCACCAGACATAAAAAAGACTCATGAAATCTCTTATTAAAAGATATAATTATTTAATTTGTGTGCACTAGAAGTTAAAAAGTATTCATAAAATCTATTATTAAAAAGTATAGTTGCATGATCTGTGTGCACTTGAGGTGAAAAATACTCATGACATCTTTTATTAAACGATATAGTTATTAGATCTACGTGCACTGAACATAAAAAAGACTCATGAAATCTATTATAAGATTGGTTCTCCCTTACTCCTCCGTCAATATAAAAAGTAAATCCAACAATGAGAAACCAGAGGAAGAAGAAAAATTAAATAGGGCGGTAAACAAATATTAGGAAAATACTTAATCCAAACAACCAAATGTTGTCAAATCAGATTCAAGAAGTAATTATACACCAAAATATTCCATATCTAATCATGAATGATTTAGAAGTAATGCTTTACTAGCCAAACAAATTCAAAACAAGGTCGAAACCACCCCCTCTTAATTTTTTGAGCTGACTAATTAACAATTGACTTATCAAGTAAGGCACGTTGAGAAAGTATGTCCTAGAGACAATCATTATTAGGGACAAAACGTACTTGAACACATTCGTATTATTAATAAGATTAATATTTATGACATTTGCAATTATTGAATTATTGTTTGCAATTATTCATATATGTGCAATCCCTTTAGCCTACGTTGTCATTAATAGAGTGAGTTATTAATGATAGAACGTAACTCTAAAAATAACCTCGACTAATGATCATCGAGAATGGGATATCGATGATATGCTATAAGTCGACATGCGATCTGCATCACATTCTTGAAAATTTTAGTATGTCTCACCTGCTACTAGTAATGGTTACTAGTGATGGACACATGAATGATTTTGGAAAGTATTGTTATACCCTCTTTATTATCACATTACTACACATTACTACACCTGCTACTAGTAATGTAGTATGTTCCGCTCTTCCCCAATAAGTTTTCACATCTGCAACCAGTGTCATCATAACTCGACACTGGGGCATTATTTCTGGAATCTGTACCATCTTTTACAACTTCTCTCCCCCGCGGGATTCGATTTCTACCAGGGCACCCCTACTCCTCGTTCAAAGCCCGAGGGTCAGGACAAAATTGGATATTGGGTCAACTTCTTTGTCCGAAAACTCTTTCATCGTCTCCGGCCAAAGAGAGGCATCTGTTGACACCCAATTTTGTCCCGTCTTTTCCAATTTATTTGCAATTTTAAATATTTTTTAACATTTCAAAATAATTTTAATCTATATACATACATGCATATAAATATATATATATATATATATATATATATATATATATATATATATATATATATATTATTCTCTTATTATTATTATTATTCGCATTTTTTAATGTCATTTGTATTTTTATCATAATCATGAGTTTTATCCGAAAATTCTATGTTATTTTATTCTCGCAAAATTGCATCGCATTTCCATTTTTTATAGCATTAAACATTTCGCAAATATTATATCTTTATTATTATCACATCGTTATGTTGTTGTTTAAATAATTTACATTTTTTCTTCAATACATTTTTTAATATTAAATCCCTTTTATATTTTTTAATTCATAACCCATTTTCATTTTTCCAACCCAAAACAATTTCTACCCAAACTAAAATCCATTTCGTCCAAGTCCAACCCATCACCCATTCATTTCCCAACCCAAAACAATTTCTACCCAAACTAAAACCCATTTCACCAAAGCCCAACCCATTACCCATTTAATTCTACTCAACCCAAAACAATTCAACTCCCTCTTCCCTTACTTCGCCCACCCGAAACCCCAAACTCCAAACCCAAAGACCCAAGACCCAAGCCCAATCGGCCGACCCACAAGCCCAATACCCATTCCCCTTTAAACCAAAACAAAACCAAAAAAAAAAACCCAAAAACCCCAAAAATAAAAAACCTAACACCCCTAACCCTCCCAATCGCCGCCACCCTACACCCCTACCCCCCACGTCGCCGCACCCTACACCTGACACCACCAATCGCCGACACCACCGCCTGACACCACCAACCCCATCACCTCTTACCGCAACACACGCCCCAAGAAATCGCCCCAAAAATTAGATTTTTGTTCCCCCTTTATTTTGAAATTCGAATTCGACTTTGTAAGGGGTATGGGTGGGGTGAACGTCGGGGTGAGTATCTATAAATACACCCATTTTTGTTATACAAAAAGGGAGGATTTTTTCGGGGATTTTTTCGGAGGTCCGATTGAAAAAAATATTTTGGCTGTGTTCTTGATTTCAAACATTTGCCTTCCTTGTTATTCAAGAATTAAGTCCGAAAAGGTTTGTTCTCCACTGTTTTTTATTCTCCGATTCGGGTATGATTCGGGTCGTGTCACTGACCCGGTCGGGTCGACCTGGTTTGGGTAATATTTCTAGAATTCTTGCATTTCATATTTCTGTATGTTGGTTATCTGAAATTGGCGAAAAGATTTGATTTCGGGTTGAGTTGCTGATCCGGGTCGGGTCGACCCGGTTTGGGTAATATTTCCAGAATTCTTGCATTTCACATTTCTGTATGTTGGTTATCTGAAATTGGCGAAAATATTTAATTTCGGGTTGAATTTCTGATTCGGGTCGGGTTACTGACCCGGGTCGGGTCGACCCGGTTTGGATATATTTCCAGAATCCTTGCATTTCACATGTTGTATATTGGTTATCTGAATTTGATGGAAAATTTAGATTTGTTTGTTCTTCACTGATTTCGGGTCACTGATTCGGGTCGGGTCGACCCGATTTGGATATTTTAGAATTATCGCATTTCGTATCTTATTTGATTAGTTATCTGAAATTGGTGAAAATATTTAATTTCGGGTTTGAATCTCTGATTTGGGTCACTGACCCGGGTCGGGTATTTTTAGATTATGGCATTTTTTTTATCTGTTGTTGGTTATCTGAAAAATCTGAATTTTTTGATTCCGATTCTGGTCACTATTCTGGGTCTGTCTTTCAGAATTAATTCATCGTTTCATTAGTCACTTTGTTCATTCGCTGTTTTGGAATTAACTCACTGTGTCATCTGCCTTTATTTTCTTCTTTCGTTTCTCTGTTTTCTGTTCACTGGATTAAACATCCGGGCAACGGATATTTACTGTTTTACTGTTTTAAACTAAACACCGCGTCTTTTCGGAAATTGGCTCTCTGTTTACTGTTTACTGCCTACTGCTGCTGCTTACTATTTCAATTTAATTTTGCTAATTTGAACACGATACTACATTGGCCGATGAAAATATCCGTCGATTTTGAGGCCTCCACAGTTGTAAAGACGGAGAATATAACTTCTGGGAAAGGATGAGGCTTAAACCTTTTTATTTCATCCGAGGGATCAACATGTTTAGTAGGCGAGGCGACTAAAATAACCAACAAGTTATGTGTTCGCAGCCACGACGTGATTATAATGATCTTTTCTTTTTCATCCGAGAGACCAACACGTTTAGCAGGTGAGGCAATCAAAATGACCACCGAGCCATACGTTTGCAGCCACGACGTGATTGGCATGGTCTTTTTCCAAAATTTAAGTCTGAGCCCTCCGTGATCAAAACATTCACTGTTTTGGATACAGATCCGAAGTTATTTGTATTTACTTGTCTCTAACCGTTTGTTCTTGACAGCTTGCAAGGAACAAAGTCAATGAAGGCAGATACTCCTCGGAGTTCATTTATTTTATTTTATTTACTTTCTTTAATTCAGCTTTTATCCCGCTCTGTGTTGTAATATTATTTATCGCACTTATGTAACTATTGAAATGCTTAGAATAGGCAAACTTGGAATTAATTCATAGGGTAGTTTAAAACTTAGAAATCCCTTCGCTAGTATATTTACTTGTAGGTTCGGGTAATTCAAACTTATAAACCCTTCGCTAGTTTATTTATTTATAGGCTCGCCATGCATTTTTTTTATATTTGCAAAACAAACTTTGATCATCTTCTGGTCACTTTATGAATTGTACAACTCAAAATGACTTTCAAAAAATTTACTTCTTTGGCGGATAAGTAGCTCGTTTTTCTCTTTGCTATTAATTGTTAAAAATGCATACTTTCAACTTTACATGTATTTTTCTTTAAAAACTATACAAATGCATACTTGTACAAAAACAAAATGCATACTTGTACAAAATGCATTCTTTTACTAAATAATTGCAACATCATTTTTAAGTTTATATTTTAAAACATGCATTTTCTTAATACAATAATTAACCTGAGTTTGATCGAATAACCGCAAGTTAGCGGATCTTAAAGGATGCCTAACCCCTTCCCTTTAGGATAATAAAGAACCCTTACCTAGAACTTCATTAGTTTCAGACCTTAAAATTGGAGTTACATTGCAGCATTTATTTAATATTTAGGTGTCTTAATTCACTGTAAAATAATTAGGTGGCGACTCCTCAATACCAATACCCAGGAATCACAGAAAACGTTGTGCTCCGCTTCCGACCTCTCGCCGGGGTCGGGTTAAAAACGGGCGCGACAAAGATGGCGACTCCATCGGGATTTTCAGGTTCTTAACCATAGCAAATTCAGGTTAATTATTATTGTACTTTATATTGCTCCTTATTTGATCTATTGTTTTTAATTATTTCCTTTTAAAATTTGTATGCATAACTGCTTTGAGAGCTATACTCTCTTACTGCTTTCCTTAAATTGGCATTTCGCTCATATTTCTTCCACTATGAAAAATTGACACTATCACACGTTACACGCGAGGTGTGTTTTGCGCACCCACAAATTTCTTTCAAATTTCCAAATTTTTAGGAGAGTTGGTATATGTGCGGAGCGTCCGGACCATCCGGTTGGCCGCGTAGCCTTCTTACTCGAGTCGTCCGCTCGGGAACCTTGAGTCTAGTAAGCCAAGTCTTAGAAAATTTAGGATAGAGTTATACCACCCTTTATTTTAAGGTCATGCATGCATACACCTTAGGTGGGTCGATCCTTGGCATCGACTCCACAATTAAGAAATCCACCAAAGTTGTCGAAGGGTCTCACAACCCAACGACCAATCAACATATTGTGTGTAGCGTGATAATAATAGACGAATCCAAGTCTAGTCAGGATATGCCGAAATTGGAAAATGCACGTTCATTTTTTCAACAAATGCATTTCAATTTAGTAATTTGGATTAATCTATCATAATCTCGCGTATTTGGCGTTAAGGCCCACCTCTAGCGTAAGAGAGGCCCCATGCATATTAGGACGCGCATTTAATTTTCATACAATTTTTTTTTTTGCTATTTGCTTACACTCTACGCATGTCATTTGAAGCAATAATTGCCCGCCTTATACTAACTTGGTTTCTTCATTTTTCAGAAGGTTATTTTGCTTAAATTATTTTTTCCCGAGGTTGATTTGCGTTGACTAAAACTGGCGGAACACCCCTACTTCACGAGATCAAAGGCCCGATCATTCAACAAAATGACTGATTCAGATGCATCCGAACAGACCGGCCTGGGACTTATCGCTATTTCGAGAGATGAACCAGAAGCTTTAAAATAGAAATGCTTCCGCCCAAGAAAAATACATCGCTTCAACTGTTACAACAGATGGCAGCCATGCAGATCGAGATAGAGCGGCTCCAAAATCTCACCAACTTGTCCATTAGCGCCAATATCGCACTCCTGAACAAGGCGGATGCAACTGCACCGCGAACTTTTTTATCTCCTGAATCGCCATTTCCCCAAAACCTCCCCGAAAATTCGCCACCAAGCAAAACCAATCCACAACACACTAACCCACAAGCTAGTCCATAACAAAGCCCACTACAAAATGATCCGACATCCTTCACAACTCCACATACCCAAATTACCCCACTCATCCAAAATGCCCCTTCCACGCAAAATCACCCGGCAACCCAACACATACTGATGGCACACATCGCTGATCACAACAAGCAGTATGTGCCGCCAATATATGTAATGGAAGCCCAACCTTTTACTACCGCGACACCAAACATGGCTCTTCAGGAAACTGGCCAGTATGAAGAGATGGAGAGGCAGGTAAGGATCAGAACCAATGGAAGTGTCGTGAGAGAAATTCATAGCCTAAAAGAAGCATTCAAGAATATCCAAACCAGCAAGGGGCATGAAGGACTCGAGTACGAAGATCTGTGTATGCATCTCGACATTGAATTGCCTGTCAGGCTATCATAATGAAGTTGTTCGTAAGGAGTTTGACAGGAGAGGCACTCGACTGGTACACTAGCCAAAACCCGCGAAAATGGCGTAATTGGAGCACGATGGCACAAGATTTCGTGGACAGATTTAAGTTCAATACTGACACAGTCTTGGACAGATTTTATCTGATGAAGTTGGAAAAAAAATCCACAGAGACCTTCAGAGAATACGCCATGAAGTGGAGGGCGGAAGCAGCAAAAGTTCAACCACCGATAGCGGAAAGTGAGATGACCGCTCTCTTTGTACAATCTTTGAAAGATGCAGCATACTATGAAAGAATGATAAGCGTCATAGGACGAAGTTTCTCTGAAGTTGTAAGGATGGGAGATTTCATAGAAGAGGGAATCAGAACTGAAAGAATTACAAACTTTGTAGCGTTGCAAGCAACGAGTGAGACAATTCAGTCGGGCTCATTTGAGGGAGCAGTAAAGAGGAAGAGAGACGGAGTATCCCCTGTCATGACAGTTCAGAAACATAGGCCGAATCAAATGTCAGCCTACCAAATGCCATCACCCCAGCCTCCCTACTACAATCAAAACAACCAAAGTTCTCAGCTTTCCTATTATAGCCCATACGCCCAAAGCCCTCAACCTTATTATCAATACTCACCTGCTCCCTACCATGTCTACCATACCCATCCAATATATAGCCTGCCTCGAGCGCCTGCCTATCCGAATCCCCCACAATATCAGCCCGCATACTTACCTTATCCACAAGTCCATGCACCAAATGCACACAGACTCACAAGAAATACGAAAGAATGTCACCAAAACCTATACACCTTTAGCCGAACCTCGAGCCCGGTTATATGAAAGATCGAAAATCGCAGAATACTCCAAATTTCATCCCAGAAACGCCCCCAATCCTGTTCCCAAATGGCACGATGAGGCTAAGCATTGTGCATACCACTAGGAATCCCTGGACACGACACTCAAAATTGCTACGCCTCGAAACAAAATCGAGGCATTAATCAAAGAAGGAGTTATCCAACCGAAAGGACCTTCCTCTAATGAAAACAATAATCGTTCGCCAAATCATGACGATGCCAATGTGAACATGATTACCGCTGATGAAGAACGCAACTTGGAAGGGACCATTGTGCTATCCAGAGAGGAAAGGGTTGAATCATCGGCCTTTATCACCCCTATGATTACAAATCCAAGTGAGGGCACCGTTTGGAGTAGAAGTACTTCCTCCAAAGCCGCGGATCATGGCACCATATTTTCCTGAAAAAGTCTTGTCAACCAATCTCCGAAGGAAGAGAGATGCTCATTTACCGAAGTCTGTTCCGCCTCTGAGTCAGTCATTCATCAAAGCATGCGCCACTCAGGAATCAAAGGGGGACAATGCAGCCAACCTCGTTGGGGGATTCAAAAGTTTTTTCATTATTGAAGAGGAAGCAGGATGCAGTGTGATTCTCGATGATTACGCTAAAGACTCAACCATTTAGGATGTAGAGCAAGTAGATGTTTTGGGAAGATTGGACCTATGCCCCGACCTTGTTACTCTCGGAAACTAGTTAATTTCGTTAATGTTTAATGAAACAATGCGATTCAGATTGAGGCCTGAACCACATCTATGCATTTAATGTGTTTTGCCTCCACCTTTTGAAAGCTTAAAAAGACAAATCTGCATTGCTTTTGCTATTTTAAAATCTGTTTTGTCTAATAATTTTCTTTTCTTTTTCATCATGCGAACTAATAAATTTGTCGATAATATGTGACATATAATGAAACAAGCAAACAAAGTCCCAAACTACAAACAAGACTTCGAGGGATATGAGGAAGACTCACAACCGGAAGAACTGGGGCATAAGCCAAAGCCAGGTTTGGATGAAATATCAAGATGGTTGATAATTACAAAGCATTGGTACGAGCATTTTCTTCTGGGGCAACGATATATCTTTCGAAGCCAAGTAGATACGTAATCATGTACGAAGAGACTGATTGATGAAAAGCAGATGGACACAGCTTTGTCCTGGGCCACTTTACTCTATGTATATACTTTTTCTATGTTGTAAAGTTGCGCTCCCTCGACGGGACACACATAAAACCCACATAGGGTTTCATCTCTTTAAGACAAAAGTTTCCCGAAAAATTGCATTTTTCACCACATGAACTATGTTATGACCTGATTCCCTTGGCGGGATACGTAGGCGGCCACATCAGCTTCGGTCCCACTTTTAGAAAATCCCTTACAATCCCATTTGATTGTAATAAACTACGTTATGACCTGATTCCCTCATGGGGATACGTAGGCGGCCTAAATCGGGTTCGGTCCCACCATTAGGAAATATTTTCTCATTTATCTCACATATGACAATATGCACCCATCTGATCACCCTGATAGGACAGACAAGCAATCCACACAAGACTCGGTTGTCCGTTCGAAAGTTCATCATCCTCACATATCAGAAACTGGGGCATTTTTTTTTGGGATCACTGCCAGAGGACGTCGATAAACATGGAAAAGCATCGGTAAACTAAGTCTTCAGCCAGAAGAAGGATTTTGGATAAAACGTTTGTTTTGTTTCACCGCATGTCACTGCTCGACAGACATTTACATATATGCATACTTTCTTATAAGCAAATTATTTTCAACAAATTTTTTCATTAGAATTCGACAAGAACTTTTACCGATATGCATACTTTCTTATAAATAAATTATTTTCAACAAATGTTTTCATTAACGGTTAGCCGAGACTGGGAACCAGACAAGTGGCTATAGGTCCGAATCAGCGGGACATGCAACTATCAAGAGCAGAAGCTACAAAGTCAACGCGAATCAACCGTCCCTCCTCAGAACTCACAAATTTTTTTTTGAGTACAGGTTCTTCAGGTTGAAAGAAGCAGGGAAGCCACATCACTTATGATCAACTTCACAAAGAATTTCTGCATGACGGCTCACCGCAATGATCACGCTCCTATTTTGCATCTATACAAAGACATCGTCTTGACCTACAGAGGCCCAACCATTATGTCTGCACAATGATGTTATTTCAAATCACAGGGAATTTAAACACAGCAAACTGAAGTGGAACCATCTATTACAGCAAACTGACGGCAAGAACGTCATTTACATCAAACGACGACAATGATGTCGTATCATATTTTCGTCTGTGTGACATTTCAATTCACAGTCCACAGGAGTTTGAATCAACAGAAGATTCAACACAACGTGGAACCATATTATAGCAAACTGACGGCAAGGACGTCACAACTATCTTTTACAGCATCTCAACGACGTCAACAGCATTACAATGACGTCTTCAGCACATCAACTATCTTTTACAGTATCTCAACGACGTCAACAACATTACAATGACGTCTTCAGCGCATCAGCTATCTTTTACGGCAACACAGCAACTATCTTTTACCGCATCTCAACGACGTCAACAGCATTACAATGACGTCTTCAGCGCAACAGTTATCTTTTACTGCAACACAACTATCTCTTACAGCAAACATCATTACAACAACGTCATCGACGTTACTGCAGCACATCAACTATCTTTTATAACATTTACAATGGCATCAACAACATTACAACGATGTCATCAGCATTATCATCACAACGACGTCAATAACATTACAATGACGTCTTCGGCGTAACAGTTATCTCTTACAGCAAACATCATTACAACAACATCATCGACGTTACTGCAGCACATCAACTATCTTTTATAACATTTACAATGGCATCAACAACATTACAACGATGTCATCAGCATTATCATCACAACGACGTCAATAGCATTACAACGATGTCTTCAGCGCAACAACTATCTCTTACAACAAACATCATTACAACAACGTCATCGACGTTTCTGCAGCACATCAACTATCTTTTACAACGTTTACAATGACATCAACGCATTACAACGATGTCATCAGCATTATCATCACAACGACGTCAATAGCATTACAACGACGTCTTCAACGCAATAGCTATCTCTTACAGCAAACATCATTACAACAACGTCATCGACGTTACTGCAGCACATCAACTATCTTTTACAGCATTTACAATGGCATCAACAGCATTACAACGATGTCATCAGCATTATCATCACAACGACGTCAATAGCATTACAACGACGTCTTCAGCGCAATAGCTATCTCTTATAGCAAACATCATTACAACAACGTCATCGACGTTACGGCAGCGCAACAATTATCTTTTACAATATTACAACGACATCAACAGCATTACAATGATGTCATCAACAAACACCATTATAACAACGTCATCAACATTATGACAAAGACAACAAATACATCTTACACAGATCGTGATTACATCAACGCTATCAACATTATGACAAAGACAACAAATTTACATCTTACAGCAGATCGCATTACAGCAACGTCATCAGCATTATGTCTACACAACACGACTATATGACAACATCTTTGACACAACACGTCCATACAACGACGTCATCAACAACATTACATTCTTGCAACAACAACATCACAATGATGTCTTCAACACAACACGTCCATACAACGACGTCATGAACATCATTACAACGACGACATCAACATTACGTCCTTACAACAACGTCATCGTATTACGTTCGTTCAAGGGCATCATTTCGACTCACAGGGTCATATTTTTATGTACTCATTCTCTACTGTTTTTGTCTCAGCAATTATGCACTAATTTTATCTTGAGTTGTAGTTTGTAGAGAGCATTAGTTTACATGAGCTTTAATTTGCAGGAACATCATCAACTTGGAACTATCTCTTGCGGCGAACCGATGCAATCTTGATCAGCAGCCTACTTCGAACGTCGTTCCGCTCTTCCCCAATAAATTTTCACATCTGCAACCAGTGTCATCATAACTCGACACTGGGGCATTATTTCTGGAATCTGCACCATCTTTTACAACTTCTCTCCCCCGCGGGATTCGATTTCTACCAGTGCACCCCCACTCCTCGTTCAAAGCCCGAGGGTCAGGACAAAATTGGCTACTGGGTCAACTTCTTTGTCCGAAAACTCTTTCATCGTCTCCGACCAAAGAGGGGCATCTGTTGACACCCAATTTTGTCCCGTCTTTTCCAATTTATTTGCAATTTTAAATATTTTTTAACATTTCAAAATAATTTTAATCTATATACATACATGCATATATATATATATATATATATATATATATATATATATATATATATATATATATATATATATATATATATATATTATTCTCTTATTATTATTATTATTCACATTTTAATGTCATTTGCATTTTTATCATAATCATGAGTTTTATCCGAAAATTCTATGTTATTTTATTATCGCAAAATTGCATCGCATTTCCATTTTTTATAGCATTAAACATTTCGCAAATATTATATCTTTATTATTATCACATCGTTATGTTGTTATTTAAATAATTTACATTTTTTCTTCAATACATTTTTTAATATTAAACCCCTTTTATATTTTTTAATTCATAACCCATTTTCATTTTCCCAACCCAAAACAATTTCTACCCAAAATAAAACCCATTTCATCCAAGTCCAACCCATCACCCATTCATTTCCCAACCCAAAACAATTTCTACCCAAACTAAAACCCATTTCACCAAAGCCCAACCATCACCTATTTAATTCTACTCAACCCAAAACAATTCAACTCTCTCTTCCCTTATTTCGGCCCACCCGAAACCCCAAACTCAGAAACCCAACAGCCCAAGACCCAGGCCCAATTGGCCGACCCACAAGCCCAATACCCATTCCCCTTTAAACCAAAACAAAACTAAAAAAACAAAACCAAAAACCCCAAAAACCAAAAACCTAACACCCCTAACCCTCCCAATCGCCGCCACCCTACACCCCTACCCCCCACGTCGCCGCACCCTACACCTGACACCACCAATCGCCTGACACCGCCGCCTGACACCACCAATCCCATCACCTCTCACCGCAACACACGCCCCAAGAAATCGCCCCAAAAATTAGATTTTTGTTCCCCCTTTATTTTGAAATTCGAATTCGACTTTGTAAGGGGTATTGGTGGGGGTGAACGTCGGGGTGAGTATCTATAAATACCCTCATTTTTGTTCTACAAAAAGGGAGGATTTTTTCGGGGATTTTTCGGAGGTTCGATTGAAAAAAATATTTTGGTTGTGTTCTTGATTTCAAACATTTGCCTTCCTTGTTATTCAAGAATTAAGTCCGAAAAGGTTTGTTCTCCACTGTTTTTGATTCTCCGATTCGGGTATGATTCGAGTCGGGTCACTGACCCGGGTCGGGTCGACCCGGTTTGGGTAATATTTCTAGAATTCTTGCATTTCATATTTCTGTATGTTGGTTATCTGAAATTGGCGAAAAGATTTGATTACGGGTTGAGTTTCTGATCCGGGTCGGGTCGACCCGGTTTGGGTAATATTTCCAGAATTCTTGCATTTCATATTTCTATATGTTGGTTATCTGAAATTGGCGAAAATATTTGATTTCGGGTTGAGTTTCTGATCCGGGTAGGGTCACTGACCCGGGTCGGGTCGACCCGATTTGGGTAATATTTCCAGAATTCTTGCATTTCATATTTCTGTATGTTGGTTATCTGAAATTGGCGAAAAGATTTGATTTCGGGTTGAGTTTCTGATTCGGGTCGGGTCACTGACCCGGGTCGGGTCGACCCGATTTGAATATATTTCCAGAATCCTTGCATTTCACATGTTGCATATTGGTTATCTGAATTTGATGGAAAAATTAGATTTGTTTGTTCTTCACTGATTTCGGTCATCGATTCGGTCAACATCGCCCGGTCAGGTCGACCGATTTGGTTATTTTAGAATTATCGCATTTCGTATCTTATTTGATTAGTTATCTAAAATTGGTGAAAATATTTGATTTCGGGTTTGAATCTCTGATTTGGGTCACTGACCCGGGTTGGGTCGACCCGGGTCGGGTATTTTTAGATTATGGCATTTTTTTTATCTGTTGTTGGTTATCTGAAAAATCTAAATTTTTTGATTCCGATTCTGGTCACTATTCGGGTCCGCTCTTTCGTAATTAATTCATCGTTTCATTCGGTCACCGCTCATTCGGTCTGTTTTGAAATTAACTCACCGTGTCATCTGCCTTTATTTTCTTCTTTCGTTTCTCTGTTTACATTCCTTTGGATTAAACATCCAAGACAGCGGATATTTATCGCTTTCTTGTTTTAAACTAAACACCGCGTCTTTTCGAAATTGGCTCTCTGCTTATCAAGCATCGCCATCGCTGCTGCTTACTATTTCAATTTAATTTTGCTAATTTGAACACGATACTACATAGGCCGATGAAAATATCCGTCGATTTTGAGGCCTCCACAGTTGTAAAGACGGAGAATATAACTTCTGGGCAAGGATGAGGCTTAAACCTTTTTATTTCATCCGAGGGATCAACATGTTTAGTAGGCGAGGCGACTAAAATAACCAACAAGTTATGTGTTCGCAGCCACGACGTGATTATAATGATTTTTTCTTTTTCATACGAGAGACCAACACATTTAGCAGGTGAGGCAATCAAAATGACCACCGAGCCATACGTTTGCAGCTACGACGTAATTATAATGATCTTTTCTTTTTCATCCGAGAGACCAACACGTTTAGCAGGTGAGGCAATCAAAATGACCACCGAGCCATACGTTTGCAGCCACGACGTGATTGGCATGGTCTTTTTCCAAAATTTAAGTCTGAGCCCTCCGTGATCAAAACATTCACTGTTTTGGATGCAGATCCGAAGTTATTTGTATTTACTTGTCTCTAACCGTTTGTTCTTGACAGCTTGCAAGGAACAAAGTCAATGAAGGCAGATACTCCTCGGAGTTCATTTATTTTATTTTATTTACTTTCTTTAATTCAGCTTTTATCCCGCTCTGTGTTGTAATATTATTTATCGCACTTATGTAACTATTGAAATGCTTAGAATAGGCAAACTTGGAATTAATTCATAGGGTAGTTTAAAACTTAGAAATCCCTTCGCTAGTATATTTACTTGTAGGTTCGGGTAATTCAAACTTATAAACCCTTCGCTAGTTTATTTATTTATAGGCTCGCCATGCATTTTTTTTTATATTTGCAAAACAAACTTTGATCATCTTCTGGTCACTTTATGAATTGTACAACTCAAAATGACTTTCAAAAAATTTACTTCTTTGGCAGATAAGTAGCTCGTTTTTCTCTTTGCTATTAATTGTTAAAAATGCATACTTTCAACTTTACATGTATTTTTCTTTAAAAACTATACAAATGCATACTTGTACAAAAACAAAATGCATACTTGTACAAAATGCATTCTTTTACTAAATAATTGCAACATCATTTTTAAGTTTATATTTTAAAACATGCATTTTCTTAATACAATAATTAACCTGAGTTTGATCGAATAACCGCAAGTTAGCGGATCTTAAAGGATGCCTAACCCCTTCCCTTTAGGATAATAAAGAACCCTTACCTAGAACTTCATTAGTTTCGCAGACCTTAAAATTGGAGTTACATTGCAGCATTTATTTAATATTTAGGTGTCTTAATTCACTGTAAAATAATTAGGTGGCGACTCCTCAATACCAATACCCAGGAATCACAGAAAACGTTGTGCTCCGCTTCCGACCTCTCGCCGGGGTCGGGTTAAAAACGGGCGCGACAGCATGGCGACTCCACTGGGGATTTTCAGGTTCTTAACCATAACAAATTCAGGTTAATTATTATTGTGCTTTATATTGCTCCTTATTTGATCTATTGTTTTTAATTATTTCCTTTTAAAATTTTGTATGCATAACTGCTTTGAGAGCTATACTCTCTTACTGCTTTCCTTAAATTGGCATTTCGCTCATATTTCTTCCACTCTGGAAAATTGACACTATCACACGTTACACGCGAGGTGTGTTTTGCGCACCCGCAAATTTCTTTCAAATTTCCAAATTTTTAGGAGAGTTGGTATATGCGCGGAGCGTCCGGACCATCCGGTTGACCGCGTAGCCTTCTCACTCGAGTCGTCCGCTCGGGAACCTTGAGTCTAGTAAGCCAAATCTTAGAAAATTTAGGATAGAGCTATACCACCCTTTATTTTAAGTCATGCATGCATACACCTTAGGTGGGTCGATCCTTGGCATCGACTCCACAATTAAGAAATCCACCAAAGTTGTCGAAGGGTCTCACAACCCAACGACCAATCAACATATTGTGTGTAGCGTGATAATAATAGACGAATCCAAGTCTAGTCAGGATATGCCGAAATTGGAAAATGCACGTTCATTTTTTCAACAAATGCATTTCAATTTAGTAGTTTGGATCAATCTATCATAATCTCGCGTATTTGGCGTTAAGGCCCACCTCTGGCGTAAGAGAGGCCCCATGCATATTAGGACGCGCATTTAATTTTCATACAATTTTTTTTTGCTATTTGCTTACACTCTACGCATGTCATTTGAAGCAATAATTGCCCGCCTTATACTAACTTGGTTTCTTCATTTTTCAGAAGGTTATTTTGCTTAAATTATTTTTTCCTGAGGTTGATTTGCGTTGACTAAAACTGGCGGAACACCCCTACTTCACGAGATCAAAGGCCCGATCATTCAACAAAATGACTGATTCAGATGCATCCGAACAGACCGGCCTGGGACTTATCGCTATTTCGAGAGATGAACCAGAAGCTTCGGAAAATAGAAATGCTTCCGTCCAAGAAAAATACATCGCTCAACTGTTACAACAGATGGCAGCCATGCAGACTGAGATAGAGCGGCTCCAAAATCTCACCAACTTGTCCATTAGCGCCAATACTGCACTCCCTGAACAAGGGGCGGATGCAACTGCACCGCGAACTTTTTTATCTCCTGAATTGCCATTTCCCCAAAACCTCCCCGAAAATTCGCCACCAAGCAAAACCAATCCACAACACACTAACCCACAAGCTAGTCCATAACAAAGCCCACTACAAAATGATCCGACATCCTTCACAACTCCACATACCCAAATTACCCCACTCATCCAAAATGCCCCTTCCACGCAAAATCACCCGGCAACCCAACACATACTGATGGCACACATCGCTGATCACAACAAACAGTATGTGCCGCCAATATATGTAATGGAAGCCCAACCTTTTACTACCGCGACACCAAACATGGCTCTTCAGGAAACTGGCCAGTATGAAGAGATGGAGAGGCAGGTAAGGATCAGAACCGATGGAAGTGTCGCGAGAGAAATTCATAGCCTAAAAGAAGCATTCAAGAATATCCAAACCAGCAAGGGGCATGAAGGACTCGAGTACGAAGATCTGTGTATGCATCCCGACATTGAATTGCCTGTCAGGCTATCATAATGAAGTTGTTCGTAAGGAGTTTGACAGGAGAGGCACTCGACTGGTACACTAGCCAAAACCCGCGAAAATGGCGTAATTGGAGCACGATGGCACAAGATTTCGTGGACAGATTTATGTTCAATACTGACACAGTCTTGGACAGATTTTATCTGATGAAGTTGGAAAAAAAATCCACAGAGACCTTCAGAGAATACGCCATGAAGTGGAGGGCGGAAGCAGCAAAAGTTCAACCACCGATAGCGGAAAGTGAGATGACCGCTCTCTTTGTACAATCTTTGAAAGATGCAGCATACTATGAAAGAATGATAAGCGTCATAGGACGAAGTTTCTCTGAAGTTGTAAGGATGGGAGATTTCATAGAAGAGGGAATCAGAACTGAAAGAATTACAAACTTTGTAGCGTTGCAAGCAACGAGTGAGACAATTCAGTCGGGCTCATTTGAGGGAGCAAGAAAGAGGAAGAGAGACGGAGTATCCCTGTCATGACAAGCTCGTAAACATAGGCCGAATCAAATGTCACCTACCAAATGCCATCACCCCAAATTCTCCCTACTACAATCAAAACAACCAAAGTTCTCAGCTTTCCTATTATAGCCCATACGCCCAAAGCCCTCAACCTTATTATCAATACTCACCTGCTCCCTACCATGTCTACCATACCCATCCAATATATAGCCTGCCTCGAGCGCCTGCCTATCCGAATCCCCCACAATATCAGCCCGCATACTTACCTTATCCACAAGTCCATGCACCAAATGCACACAGACCCCGCGCAAAATACGAAAGAATGTCAGCCAAAACCTATACACCTTTAGCCGAACCTCGAGCCCAGTTATATGAAAGACTGAAAATCGCAGGAATACTCCAGCCCATCCCAGGAAACGTCCCCAATCCTGTTCCCAAATGGCACGATGAGGCTAAGCATTGTGCATACCACTAGGGAATCCCTGGACACGACACTGAAAATTGCTACGCCCTCAGAAACAAAATCGAGGCATTAATCAAAGAAGGAGTTATCCAACTGAAAGGACCTTCCTCTAATGAAAACAATAATCGTTCGCCAAATCATGACGATGCCAATGTGAACATGATTACTGTTGATGAAGAACGCAACTTGGAAGGGACCATTGTGCCAGTCCAGAGAGAGGAAAGGGTTGAATCATCGGCCTTTATCACCCCTATGATTACAGTCCAAGTGAGGGCACCGTTTGGAGTAGAAGTACTTCCTCCAAAGCCGCGGATCATGGCACCATATTTTCCTGAAAAAGTCTTGTCAACCAATCTCCGAAGGAAGAGAGATGCTCATTTACCGAAGTCTGTTCCGCCTCTGAGTCAGTCATTCATCAAAGCATGCGCCACTCAGGAATCAAATGGGGACAATGCAGCCAACCTCGTTGGGGGATTCAAAAGTTTTTTCATTATTGAAGAGGAAGCAGGATGCAGTGTGATTCTCGATGATTACGCTAAAGACTCAACCATTTAGGATGCAGAGCAAGTAGATGTTTTGGGAAGATTGGACCTATGCCCCGACCTTGTTACTCCCGGAAACTAGTTAATTTCGTTAATGTTTAATGAAACAATGCGATTCAGATTGAGGCCTGAACCACATCTATGCATTTAATGTGTTTTGCCTCCACCTTTTGAAAGCTTAAAAAGACAAATCTGCATTGCTTTTGCTATTTTAAAATCTGTTTTGTCTAATAATTTTCTTTTCTTTTTCATCATGCGAACTAATAAATTTGTCGATAATATGTGACATATAATGAAACAAGCAAACAAAGTCCCAAACTACAAACAAGACTTCGAGGGATATGAGGAAGACTCACAACCGGAAGAACTGGGGCATAAGCCAAAGCCAGGTTTGGATGAAATATCAAGATGGTTGATAATTACAAAGCATTGGTACGAGCATTTTCTTCTGGGGCAACGATATATCTTTCGAAGCCAAGTAGATACAGAATCATGTACGAAGAGACTGATTGATGAAAAGCAGATGGACACAGTTTGTCCGGGGCCACTTTACTCTATGTATATACTTTTTTCTATGTTGTAAAAGTTGCGCTCCCTCGACGGGACACACATAAAACCCACATAGGGTTTCATCTCTTTAAGACAAAAGTTTCCCGAAAAATTGCATTTTTCACCACATGAACTATGTTATGACCTGATTCCCTTGGCGGGATACGTAGGCGGCCACATCAGCTTCGGTCCCACTTTTAGAAAATCCCTTACAATCCCATTTGATTGTAATAAACTACGTTATGACCTGATTCCCTCATGGGGATACGTAGGCGGCCTAAATCGGCTTCGGTCCCACCATTAGGAAATATTTTCTCATTTATCTCACATATGACAAAATGCACCCATCTGATCACCCTGATAGGACAGACAAGCAATCCACACAAGACTCGGTTGTCCGTTCGAAAGTTCATCATCCTCACATATCAGAAACTGGGGCATTTTTTTTTGGGATCACTGCCAGAGGACGTCGATAAACATGGAAAAGCATCGGTAAACTAAGTCTTCAGCCAGAAGAAGGATTTTGGATAAAACGTTTGTTTTGTTTCACCGCATGTCACTGCTCGACAGACATTTACATATATGCATACTTTCTTATAAGCAAATTATTTTCAACAAATTTTTTCATTAGAATTCGACAAGAACTTTTACCGATATGCATACTTTCTTATAAATAAATTATTTTCAACAAATGTTTTCATTAACGGTTAGCCGAGACTGGGAACCAGACAAGTGGCTATAGGTCCGAATCAGCGGGACATGCAACTATCAAGAGCAGAAGCTACAAAGTCAACGCGAATCAACCGTCCCTCCTCAGAACTCACAAATTTTTCTTTGAGTACAGGTTCTTCAGGTTGAAAGAAGCAGGGAAGCCACATCACTTATGATCAACTTCACAAAGAATTTCTGCATGACGGCTCACCGCAATGATCACGCTCCTATTTTGCATCTATACAAAGACATCGTCTTGACCTACAGAGGCCCAACCATTATGTCTGCACAATGATGTTATTTCAAATCACAGGGAATTTAAACACAGCAAACTGAAGTGGAACCATCTATTACAGCAAACTGACGGCAAGAACGTCATTTACATCAAACGACGACAATGATGTCGTATCATATTTTCGTCTGTGTGACATTTCAATTCACAGTCCACAGGAGTTTGAATCAACAGAAGATTCAACACAACGTGGAACCATATTATAGCAAACTGACGGCAAGGACGTCACAACTATCTTTTACAGCATCTCAACGACGTCAACAGCATTACAATGACGTCTTCAGCACATCAACTATCTTTTACAGTATCTCAACGACGTCAACAACATTACAATGACGTCTTCACAGATCGCCTATCTTTTACGGCAACACAAAGAACTATCTTTACCGCATCTCAACGACGCCAACAAAGATTACAATGACGCGTCTTCGGTATAATGATTATCTTTTCTTTATCGCAACACAACTATCTCTTACAGCAAACATCATTACAACAACGTCATCGACGTTACTGCAGCACATCAACTATCTTTTATAACATTTACAATGGCATCAACAACATTACAACGATGTCATCAGCATTATCATCACAACGACGTCAATAGCATTACAATGACGTCTTCGGCGTAACAGTTATCTCTTACAGCAAACATCATTACAACAACGTCATCGACGTTACTGCAGCACATCAACTATATTTTATAACATTTACAATGGCATCAACAACATTACAACGATGTCATCAGCATTATCATCACAACGACGTCAATAGCATTACAACGATGTCTTCAGCGCAACAACTATCTCTTACAACAAACATCATTACAACAACGTCATCGACGTTTCTGCAGCACATCAACTATCTTTTACAACGTTTACAATGACATCAACGCATTACAACGATGTCATCAGCATTATCATCACAACGACGTCAATAGCATTACAACGACGTCTTCAACGCAATAGCTATCTCTTACAGCAAACATCATTACAACAACGTCATCGACGTTACTGCAGCACATCAACTATCTTTTACAGCATTTACAATGGCATCAACAGCATTACAACGATGTCATCAGCATTATCATCATAACGACGTCAATAGCATTACAACGACGTCTTCAGCGCAATAGCTATCTCTTATAGCAAACATCATTACAACAACGTCATCGACGTTACGACAGCGCAACAATTATCTTTTACAATATTACAACGACATCAACAACATTACAACGATGTCATCAGCAAACACCATTATAACAACGTCATCAACATTATGACAGCACAACAACTACATCTTACAGCAGATCGCATTACATCAACGTCATCAACATTATGACAGCACAACAGCTACATCTTACAGCAGATCGCATTACAGCAACGTCATCAGCATTATGTCTACACAACACGACTATATGACAACATCTTTGACACAACACGTCCATACAACGACGTCATCAACAACATTACATTCTTGCAACAACAATATCACAATGATGTCTTCAACACACCACGTCCATACAACGACGTCATGAACATCATTACAACGACGACATCAACATTACGTCCTTACAACAACGTCATCGTATTACGTTCGTTCAAGGGCATCATTTCGACTCACAGGGTCATATTTTTATGTACTCATTCTCTACTGTTTTTGTCTCAGCAATTATGCACTAATTTTATCTTGAGTTGTAGTTTGTAGGGAGCGTTAGTTTACATGAGCTTTAATTTGCAGGAACATCATCAACTTGGAACTATCTCTTGCGGCGAACCGATGCAATCTTGATCAGCAGCCTACTTCGAACGTCGTTCCGCTCTTCCCCAATAAATTTTCACATCTGCAACCAGTGTCATCATAACTCGACACTGGGGCATTATTTCTGGAATCTGCACCATCTTTTACAACTTCTCTCCCCCGCGGGATTCGATTTCTACCAGTGCACCCCCACTCCTCGTTCAAAGCCCGAGGGTCAGGACAAAATTGGCTACTGGGTCAACTTCTTTGTCCGAAAACTCTTTCATCGTCTCCGACCAAAGAGGGGCATCTGTTGACACCCAATTTTGTCCCGTCTTTTCCAATTTATTTGCAATTTTAAATATTTTTTAACATTTCAAAATAATTTTAATCTATATACATACATGCATATATATATATATATATATATATATATATGTATATATATATATTATTCTCTTATTATTATTATTATTCACATTTTAATGTCATTTGCATTTTTATCATAATCATGAGTTTTATCCGAAAATTCTATGTTATTTTATTATCGCAAAATTGCATCGCATTTCCATTTTTTATAGCATTAAACATTTCGCAAATATTATATCTTTATTATTATCACATCGTTATGTTGTTATTTAAATAATTTACATTTTTTCTTCAATACATTTTTTAATATTAAACC
This sequence comes from Anisodus acutangulus, assembly GCA_029783415.1. Lineage (NCBI taxonomy): Eukaryota > Viridiplantae > Streptophyta > Magnoliopsida > Solanales > Solanaceae > Anisodus > Anisodus acutangulus. Next base: position 3,445,379 of record CM056498.1, on the reverse strand, counting down.
CCTTTTATATTTTTTAATTCATAACCCATTTTCATTTTCCCAACCCAAAATAATTTCTACCCAAACTAAAACCCATTTCATCCAAGTCCAACCCATCACCCATTCATTTCCCAACCCAAAATAATTTCTACCCAAACTAAAACCCATTTCACCAAAGCCCAACCCATCACCTATTTAATTCTACTCAACCCAAAATAATTCAACTCTCTCTTCCCTTATTTCGCCCACCAAACCCCAAACTCGTAAACCCAACAGCCCAAGACCCAGGCCCAATTGGCCGACCCACAAGCCCAATACCCATTCCCCTTTAAACCAAAACAAAACTAAAAAAAAACAAAAAAACCAAAAACCCCAAAAACCAAAAACCTAACACCCCTAACCCTCCCAATCGCCGCCACCCTACACCCCTACCCCCCACGTCACCGCACCCTACACCTGACACCACCAATCGCCTGACACCGCCGCCTGACACCACCAATCCCATCACCTCTCACCGCAACACACGCCCCAAAAATTAGATTTTTGTTCCCCCTTTATTTTGAAATTCGAATTCGACTTTGTAAGGGGTATTGGTGGGGGTGAACGTCGGGGTGAGTATCTATAAATACCCTCATTTTTGTTCTACAAAAAGGGAGGATTTTTTCGGGGATTTTTCGGAGGTTCGATTGAAAAAAATATTTTGGTTGTGTTCTTGATTTCAAACATTTGCCTTCCTTGTTATTCAAGAATTAAGTCCGAAAAGGTTTGTTCTCCATTGTTTTTGATTCTTCGATTCGGGTATGATTCGAGTCGGGTCACTGACCCGGGTCGGGTCGACCCGGTTTGGGTAATATTTCTAAAATTCTTGCATTTCATATTTCTGTATGTTGGTTATCTGAAATTGGCGGAAAGATTTGATTTCGGGTTGAGTTTCTGATCCGGGTCGGGTCGACCCGGTTAGGGTAATATTTCCAGAATTCTTGCATTTCATATTTTTGTATATTGGTTATCTGAAATTGGCGAAAATATTTGATTTCGGGTTGAGTTTCTGATCCGGTAGAACATCGACCGGCCTGTCGACCCGGTTTGGGTAATATTTACAGAATTCTTGCATTTCATATTTCTGTATGTTGGTTATCTGAAATTGGCGAAAAGATTTGATTTCGGGTTGAGTTTCTGATTTGGGTCGGGTCACTGACCCGGGTCGGGTCGACCCGGTTTGAATATATTTCCAGAATCCTTGCATTTCACATGTTGCATATTGGTTATCTGAATTTGATGGAAAAATTAGATTTGTTTGTTCTTCACTGATTTCGGGTCACTGATTCGGGTCGGGTCACTGCCCCGGGTCGGGTCGACCCGATTTGGATATTTTAGAATTATCGCATTTCGTATCTTATTTGATTAGTTATCTAAAATTGGTGAAAATATTTGATTTCGGGTTTGAATCTCTGATTTGGGTCACTGACCCGGGTTGGGTCGACCCGGGTCGGGTATTTTTAGATTATGGCATTTTTTTTATCTGTTGTTGGTTATCTGAAAAATCTAAATTTTTTGATTCCGATTCTGGTCACTATTCTGGGTCTGTCTTTCAGAATTAATTCACTGTTTCATTCGGGTCACTGTTCATTCGGGTCTGTTTTCAGAATTAACTCACTGTGTCATCTGCCTTTATTTTCTTCTTTCGTTTCTCTGTTTTCTGTTCACTGGATTAAACATCCGGGCAACGGATATTTACTGTTTTACTGTTTTAAACTAAACACCGCGTCTTTTCGGAAATTGGCTCTCTGTTTACTGTTATCGCCTCGCTTATCGCCGCTACTATTTCAATTTAATTTTGCTAATTTGAACACGATACTATATAGGCCGATGAAAATATCCGTCGATTTTGAGACCTCCACAGTTGTAAAGACGGAGAATATAACTTCTGGGCAAGGATGAGGCTTAAACCTTTTTATTTCATCCGAGGGATCAACATGTTTAGTAGGCGAGGCGACTAAAATAACCAACAAGTTATGTGTTCGCAGGCACGACGTGATTATAATGATCTTTTCTTTTTCATCCGAGAGACCAACACATTTAGCAGGTGAGGCAATCAAAATAACCACCGAGCCATACGTTTGCAGCCACGACGTAATTATAATGATCTTTTCTTTTTCATCCGAGAGACCAACACGTTTAGCAGGTGAGGCAATCAAAATGACCACCGAGCCATACGTTTGCAGCCACGACGTGATTGGCATGGTCTTTTTCCAAAATTTAAGTCTGAGCCCTCCGTGATCAAAACATTCACTGTTTTGGATACAGATCCGAAGTTATTTGTATTTACTTGTCTCTAACCGTTTGTTCTTGACAGCTTGCAAGGAACAAAGTCAATGAAGGCAGATACTCCTCGGAGTTCATTTATTTTATTTTATTTACTTTCTTTAATTCAGCTTTTATCCCGCTCTGTGTTGTAATATTATTTATCGCACTTATGTAACTATTGAAATGCTTAGAATAGGCAAACTTGGAATTAATTCATAGGGTAGTTTAAAACTTAGAAATCCCTTCGCTAGTATATTTACTTGTAGGTTCGGGTAATTCAAACTTATAAACCCTTCGCTAGTTTATTTATTTATAGGCTCGCCATGCCATTTTTTTTTATATTTGCAAAACAAACTTTGATCATCTTCTGGTCACTTTATTAATTGTACAACTCAAAATGACTTTCAAAAAATTTACTTCTTTGGCAGATAAGTAGCTCGTTTTTCTCTTTGCTATTAATTGTTAAAAATGCCTACTTTCAACTTTACATGTATTTTTCTTTAAAAACTATACAAATGCATACTTGTACAAAATGCATTCTTTTACTAAATAATTGCAACATCATTTTTAAGTTTATATTTTAAAACATGCATTTTCTTAATACAATAATTAACCTGAGTTTGATCGGATAACCGCAAGTTAGCGGATCTTAAAGGATGCCTAACCCCTTCCCTTTAGGATAATAAAGAACCCTTACCTAGAATCTCATTAGTTTCGCAGACCTTAAAATTGGAGTTACATTGCAGCATTTATTTAATATTTAGGTGTCCTAATTCACTGTAAAATAATTAGGTGGCGACTCCTCAATCCCAATACCCAGGAATCACCGAACACGTTGTGCTCCGCTTCCGACCTCTCGCCGGGGTCGGGTTAAAAACGGGCGCGACAGTAGTTGAACCAAGAATAGGATTCATTCCTCGATTGAAAGGTCTAGTTGTCGACTAATATAGATGAGATAAAGTGATCAAGCCATTTGGATAGACACATGGAAAATCCTAAGCTTGATCGAATGAGTCGCGAATGAAATCAATTTATCATCTCACAAAAAGGTTATGTTTGCTGGATCCATGTAAACGTACTTCACATATTGAGTTCGTCGTACGGCGCAGTCTAGGAGTTCAGTATGGACCTTAATTGGATTAGTGTCAATATATGAAGGCCTATATGGTCACACTATGTCGATTGTCTCTTCGATCTAATGATGTATTTAAAAAGTATTAAATATTTTTAATTTGGAATCGAGATATTTAAATTGATAATAACTATGGGATAATTTTTATTAGATGAAAATTATTTAATTAAGTCAAAATTGGATTTTGGATTTAATGTGCTGAATATATATATTAAATGAAAAAATGAGAAACGTTATTGACGTAAGGCACCGCGGCGCCGACCCGGCAGTGGGCCCAGTCAGACTGGCCCACTTTACCTCAGTTTTAGGCCAGGCTTAGAGCCAAACCCTAATTCGTTACTGACGTAATTGTAACTATAAATGCAGCACCCTCATTGTTATTAAACACACTCATTCTATTAAACAATTCTAGACTTAGAGTCTAGGATAAAACTCTCTCAAACCTCTGCCAAGATTTGCTGGCTCTCTTGACAGAGGAATACACCATAGCAAGGTGCTTGTAATTGAAGGATACAATCGAGTGTTTGCCCATAGTAAAGATTCCAGAATAAGTAACCTGTAAGCGTTCTTGTTTAAGTTTTGCTTTGCAGGTTTGATTGTCAGATAACCATACCAGAAGGAATTGTTGGGGTAAGAAATAAAATTTTAAACTTTCGATGTGATTTACTTATGTGTTTTTGAACCTAACAAAACCATACAGTGGTATAAGAGCTCAGGCTGGTTCAATGGTTATATAACAATTGAATAACATAATAATATGGGTTAAACATAAAATTGGATTAAAACAAGGCTTCTTGAAATCCTACATATCTTGACTGAAAAGTTAACCTTTTTGATATCACCCTAAATTATCACCTATGCTAAATTGAGGAAGTCATTCCGTTCTAACTCGGACTTAGCCAAGTGCAGACAACCGGTTCATTGCAAACATGAAGCATGACGAAGAACATGCAGGAATGAATGATGGTCGATATGTGCGTTATTGATAATGGTGGGTGATAATAAATGATCTGTGATCTGATCCCTAAATTGGATTTAGAGTTTGGGCGAATTTTGGAAAAATCGACATAGAAACGTTTTGTTAGGACGTCGGCGCCACAACTCCATAGTGGAGCGCCGCGGCGCCTGTCACGGTGAAAGGCAGGGGCCGCGACTCCTGTCCGAAATCCGCGATTAAAAGCATCATTTTAAATTTTAGACTTACTGGACAGTAGGCGCCGCGGCTCCATGGTGGAGCGTCGTGGCCCTAATGCACTACAGAAACCGAAAGGTTTCTGCCTCAACAGCACTGCAGCCCTAATGATTGGCGCCGCGACTCCATGGTGAAACGCCGCGAGGCCACCTGTCCAGAAATAAATAAATAAATAAATAAATAAATAAATATATATATATATATATTTGAATTCCAGAATGTTTAACCCATGATTATTATTATATAGTATATTATTTGATAAGTATATTGTTTATGTGCTAAATGTCAATATGTTTATCATTTAAGTTACTAGAATAGCGTCCGCAAATACTTGACTGGGTAGGCGGCACCCAGTATGTGTTTAAACCTCTTAATATCATGCTTGGGAAGGCGGTACCCAATACGTGCTTAGTTTGCATGATAGTTAAGATGCTTTATTTGATAAAGCATGCTAGAGTTGATCTTGGTTAAAATCATGAATTAAAATGTTCTCCAAAATTTAATATAAATCTCATTTGAAATGAACACGTCATCCGTTATAATTGATTGTATTGCAAAATCTTTTTCGGCGAGACGAGTATTTATGCCACATCATTTTCTCTATTTCTATGGGGACTCAGACTCTTTCATAAATGCATGTTAAATGTAGAAGTGAGTAATAAACCTTCATAAGTATTTACACCACAATATTTGCTCTATAAGGCAAAACTCACTTAGATACATAATTGCAGTCGCATAACGGGGTTGACTTGCTAGGCTATCTTGGCGCCACAGTATTGGACAAGCCGAAGGACGCAAATCGATTATTTGGAACATTCGGTCAAACAAGAGTTGCAAATTGTTTGTAATTGGTTTGGAGACCTACCAGGTTATGCTATTGAAGTTATCAGCCAGAGCAAACGCGGAGATAACATGAACGTGGATATTGGCCGATCATGACCATATTTGATATGAGTCTGTATTCTTCCATGGGGTCGAAGAATATGTTTAATAGTGAGAGCTAATTAAACTAAAGGCCATGTTAATTAGTTAATGAATGTGTTCAATAGAAATTATATTAGAATTTAAATTTCAAGTCTATCTATTTCTTCAAACTATACAAAAATGTCGAATCTATCACTGAAAATGTTGGTCGAGACAAATAAGTTGATTTGAGCTAATTACCCTGACTGATTGAGAAATCTGCGATTGGTGTTAAGACAAGAAAGAATTGAGTATATGTTAGACACAGTGTTCCCCACAGTCCCTGCTGAAAACTCTACTGAGTATGCTCTGTTTGACAAGGTGGCTTATCAGAACATCTAGACGATGCTACCTCGACACAGTGTGTAATGTTGTCTTCTATGAATGTGGAGTTACAGAGGCAACATGAAAACATGAGCCCCAATGAAATGCTAGAACACTTGAATAGTCTATATGACTCACAGTCTCAAACAATAGAGTATGAATTGTTGAGAGACCTTTTCAAATGTAAGCTGAACGAAAGGGGTCAAGTGTCAGCGCATGTTTTGAAGATGAGTAGGTTGATAGAAATGTTGGCTTCGATTGAAACGAAGCTGCCTATAAATGTCTCTGTCAACCTGATCTTGAATTCGCTCCGTAGTTCATTTGAGAATTTTATTATGAACTTTAACATGAATGGAACCAAGGCGAGTCTTCCAGAGCTTCACAACTTGTTGAAGACCTTTGAATCATCTACCTCTAAAGGTAAAGTTGTGCTCATGGTGGGCTCATCTAGCAAGTTCAAACCCAAGGGTAAGAACATGCAGAAGAAGAATGGTAAGATAATGGCTGCACCCATAGTTTTGAAACCTAGAGGAGGTGTTCAAAAGAAGGCAAAGGTAGCTATGGACGTGTGCCTCAACTGCAAGAAGAAGGTTAGATCCATGATGAGTTTCTCAGCTCTACCAACATACCTTTGGGGATATGCATTGCAAAGCTCAATTTATATTCTGAATAGGGTTCCTTCAAAGTCAATAGAGAAAACTCCATATGAGATATGGAATGGCAAGAAGCCAGCACTTAAACACATGTGACCCTGGGGGTGCCCTGCATATGTAAAGAAGATGCTTACTGACAAGTTGGAATCTAAAAGTGAGAAATATTATTTTATGGGGTATCCAAAGGAAACTAAGGGATACTATTTCTATCTTCCTGGAGAACATAAGGTCATTGTTTCCAGAAATGCAACTTTCCTTGAAGAAGACTATGTCTACAAGGAACAGAGCTGCAATGAGTTAGAACTTGAAGAAATTCAAGAACCACAAGATAACACAGAAATTGAACCCTTGTTGAATGACCTAGAAAAGAATTCAGTGGGAGAATTTGGTGAAGATTAAGTACTTAGAGTACGCCCTTCAGCCAGTGGGAGTGCTGTGAGAGATAGTGCAGAAATGCAAGGCTCTCATACACAACCAATGGAAGATGATACAATGGTTGTACATCATTCCATTCAGTAAATACATGAAAATCACATTCCTGAAAGCTCATAAAGTGGTGGATTGTCCGGCACACAAAGAACTTCTCACAATCATAATATAACAAATACTGAAACACAAAATAATCAACTCCATAAGACCACTTGGACTCATTGTCCGCCTGAAAGACTTAATCTCCTTGTTGAAACAAACAATGAGATAGATATTCCTGATGACGATGAACCTACAACCTACATCGAAGCTATGTTAGACATTGATTCGCAGAGATGGTAAGAAGCCATGAAATTTGAGATGGACACGATGTACATCAATCAAGTTTGGAACTTGGTTGATTTGCCAACAGGGTTATACCCATATGATGCAAATGGGTCTTCAAGAAGAAGATTGATGCATATGGCAAGGTACAGACTTATAAGGCAAGATTGGTGGCTAAAGGTTATAATCAATGGCCTGGGGTCGATTATGATGAAACCTTTTCACCTATTGCGAAAATTAAGTCCATTCGGATTTTGCTTGCAATAACCACATACTATGATTATAACGTTTGACAAATGAATGGTAAAACTGTTTTCCTCAATGGTAACCTAATTGCGGAGGTGTATATGATACAACCTAAGGGTTTTACATTCAAGACTAAGCCCGAAGCAGTATGCCAGCTACAGAAGTCTATTTATGGACTTAAGCAAGACTCAAGGAGTTGGAATATTTGCTTTGACAAAGCAGTCAAATCATTTGACTTTGTTAGAAGCAAAGAAGATCACTGCGTTTATAGTAAGCGCAAGAAAGGGAGTATTGTCTTCATTGTTATATATGTAGATGACATATTAATAATGGGAGATAATAAGACTTTCATGCAATCAGTCAAGGAATGGTTATCCAGCACCTTCATGACGAAGGACTTGGGTGAAGCCTGCTACATTCTTGGAATTAGGATCTATAGAGATAAACCTAATAGATTGTTGTGGCTGTCACAGTCCATATACATAGACAAAGTGCTAAGACGATTATTTATGGAAGACTCCAAGAAGGGAGGTCTTTCTATGGGTCAAGGCATCAAGTTATCAAAGAAAGATAGTCTTTCTACTGTTGCAGAACTTGAACGCATGAAAAGAATCCCATATGCTTCAGTTATAGGATCGATCATGTATGCCATGACCTATACGAGGCCAGATGTGGTCTATGTACTTAGTATGACTTGCAAATTCCAGCAGAATCCTGGGGAAGAACATTGGAAGACAGTCAAGGGTATTCTTAAGTATCTTAAATGAACTAAATAATATTTCTTAGTCTATGGTGGATAAGAGAAGCTAGTGTCTACTGGGTACACTGATGCTAGCTTCCAGACAAATCTTGATGACTTCAAGTCTTAGTCTGGATATACCTTCATTTTCAATGGTGGAGTAATGAGTTGGAAAAGTACCAAACAAGCAACTACTGCTGATTCGATAACTGAAGCCGAGTACATTACTGGATCGGAAGCTGGTAAAGAAGCTGTCGCGATATCTGAGTTCCTAAAGAAACTAAGGGTTGTTCCAAGTGTCACTTGTCCAATAATGATTTATTGTGACAATACTAGTGCGATTGTGCAAGCTAAGGAACCAAGATCAACAAACATAAACAAGCATGAACCAAGAAAATACCACATAGTCAGGGAGATGGTGAAAACTGAAGAAATAAGATTAGACTATGTTCCCACAGATGATAATCTAGCTGACACATTTACTAAACCATTAAGCTTAGTTAAGGATAATGGTCATTTTGAAAACATGGGTATTAGATACATTAGAGATTGGCTCTAGGCCAAGTGGGAGATTGAAAGTATGTATGTCCTAGAGACAATCATTATTAGGGACAAAACGTACTTGAACACATTCGTATTATTAATAAGATTAATATTTATGGCATTTGAAATTATTGAATTATTGTTTGATTATTTGCAATTATTCATATATGTGCATTCCTTGAGCTTACATTGTCATTAATAGAGTGAGATATTAATGATAGAACATAACTCTCAAAATAGCCTCGACTAATGATCATCGAGAATGGGATATCGATGATATTCTATAAGTTGACATGTGGTTTGCATCACATTCTTGGAAAATACAGTATGTCTCACCTGCTACTAGTAATGGTTACTAATGATGGACACATGTATGCTTTTGGAAAGTATCGGTATACCATGCTGATAAACTATTTGTTATATATGTCTAGAGTGTTATCAGCATGTGGGAGATAAAGGTCCTCTGACTTGTGGTCAATACGTACCTTGTTTACAGAGTAATGTACTTTGACCATGTCCTAAGCTTAAACTCCTTATATGATAAGATACGGCTTGTGTTGGGTGCATTATGATGTAAACTAAGGTTGTAGTTGAGCCAAAAATAGGATTCATTCCTCGATTGGATATTCAAGAGAGCACTCAACTTCTCAGTTATATTAGGTCGACCAAGTCATTGGCCAATGCAAGAGAAATATTAGAATATGGTCTAGTTGTCGACTAATATAGATGAGATAAAATGATCAAGACATTTGGATGGACACATGGAAAATCCTAAGCTTGATCGAGTGTGTCGCGAATGAAATGAATTTATCATCTCACATAAAGGTTATGTTTGCTGGATTCATGTAAACGTACTTCACATATTGAGTTCGTCGTACGACGCAATCTAGGAGTTCTGTATGGACCTTAATTGGATTAGTGTCAATATATGAAGTCCTATATGGTCACACTATGTCGATTGTCTCTTCGATCTAAGGGTGTATTGAGAAAGTATTAAATATTCGATTTTGAATCGAGATATTTAAGTTGATAATAACTATGGGATAATTTCTATTAGATGGAAATTATTTAATTAAGTCAAAATTTACTTTTGGATTTAATGTGCTGAATATATATATTAAATGAATAAATGAGAAACGTTATTGACGTAAGGCGCCGCGATACCGACCCGACAGTGGGCCCAGTCAGACTGGCCCACTGCACCTCGGTTTTGGGCCAGGCTTAGAGCCAAACCCTAATTCATTTCTGACCTAATTATAACTATAAATACAGCACCCTCGTTGTTATTAAACACACTCATTCTATTAAACAATGCTAGACTTAGAGTCTAGGATAAAACTCTCTCAAACCTCTGCCAAGATTTCCTGGCTTTCTTAATAAAGGAATACACCGTAGCAAGGTGCTTGCAATCGAAGGATACAATTGCGTGTTCGCCCTTAGTAAAGATTCCAGTTCAAAAAAGTGAAACTAACATAGAAAACTTTCCCTTCTTTGAATTTTAAGGAAGTAAAGACCATGTTCTTTTTCCTTTCGACCTCAATATATATAATTGAAGAAGGTGGCGGGTGATGAGGAAAGCATAAATGAGATCATGAAAATAAAAAATAGGAGATCATATTTAACAAAGTATTGTTCATTCTATCAATATTAATTCTCCTGCCTTATTTATATTCTTGAGATGGAGTGAAAGGAAAACCAACAAAGCAGCATCAGAAGCGGGTAAATTCACCGTTAGCCTATTTGATTAGGCTTATAAAAGATCGAAAGTGCTTTTTTTTTCCCTACAAAAATACTTATTTTAAAGAATGAAAGTGTTTGACCAAACTGACTTGTAGTATATCTAAATAAAATGAGTTAGAGCTAAAGAAAGCCATCACAAATATAGATATACCCTTTGTACGAATAAAAACATAGAAACACCCCTTACCTTCTTATAAACATAATCTCTGAATGTCCTAGTATGATGAGTAGTCACATATAATGAAGAGTGATCAATTGAATACTCTTTTATCGAAATATTATATTTACTTTATATACATATATATACATTAAATCTTGAATATCTTAGCGAAATATCTGGCCACGCCATGTATTTGTTGCTACCATATAAGCAGCTTCAGCTACTGATTCCCTCAAAATAAAAAATAAAAAAAGCACTTTAAGAAATTAAACAAAGCAGTAACTAATGAAATCACAATCCAAAAGAGGCACCTCATAAGATCAGAGTCCAGAAAAAATTGTGTTCTCGTTTGTTGTTTTCCTGGAGAAAGAATTGAAGTCATCATTTGCCGATGCAGCATCATCAAGATTCTCATCTTGATTTTAATTATTAGAAGCAATATGTTTCTGCTCCACATAATTTGTATGTGAATCTTGATAATGCTGCAGCTGCAAGTAACAACTATATATATATATATATATATATATATATATATATATATATCAAAGAGGTAGAGGTGGATGGAGACAAGAACTAAATTAATATTTTCGACACAAAACATAGATGTACATGTGAAAAAATAATAAATTTTAATTAATATTAAATTTTTAACTCATGTTTTTAAACGTATAATGTGTTGTGTGCTAAGATCCCAAAAAAGGAAAAAGATGATCAGATAAAGTTCAAATAGGGTTGGCAAAAACAGAAAGAAGAAAACCATCAAATATTTCACTAAGAATAATCTTCATCTAAAAATTTTGAGGAGAAATGATAAAGAATGATCAAGGAATAAACAAAAGGAAAAGGTTTTGAAGAATCTAGATTCAGTTACAAATTAGATGAATAGGTGAATAGGCAACATATATTCAAGAAAAGAGGAAAAAAATAACCTAAGGAAATAACCTAATTTAAAAAAAAAAAAAAGGCATGGGAGAAGAGAGGTTGTTGAGGATGCTTATATATACACACACAATTACTACCCCCCCCCCTCCCCGCTATACACCTTCCCCCTTAAGCTAGAAGTTTATTTTTTATAACATATTGACCAATTAAAAATTATTTAATAGTAGAAAATTATTACTCTCTTTGTTTCATTTTATGGTTAAAAAATCGTCATTTTTTATTTATTTTTGGCACATCGGCTGAAATTAATTACTAATGTTAGTCAAAATATGCAAAAGATATTTATTGATGATGTATATTTATACATACACCATGTATATTATATGTATATTTAAGGCATTGGAATATAATTTTTCTAAAATTTCCTACATCGGCCTTTTATTTACACCAGATCATATTAGTTATCCTGATTAAGTGATAAATTAATCAATATAAGAATGTTTATTAATTAATTAGTCTAGTTATATAACCGTGTTTGTAAAAATATATGTCATGTATTTATTGGATAGGTATAAATAACGAGTGCATTAAGCAAAAACTAAAGAAGAATTTTGAATCTTTTGATCTTAAAATTAAAGATGTGTATAATACCAAAATTTACCTTTAGATCTTATAATCTCAAAGATGTTATGTTATTCCTATAGCAGAGTCAGTAATGGAAAAATAGCTATGTTGAAACTTGAAATTATTAGTTATATCCGTGATATACATGAGTTTGTATACCATGTATATCACGGTTTCACAAGGCAAAATTATCTTATGTGAAACAGTGGTATACACGGTATACAAATCCGTGTATATCACGGTTTGTGGAAAGATTTTATTAGTGTAAATATTGTATTAAATTAATCTTGTACACTTATCATAATTATTGGATTCTTGTACAACTAGAATATGGTTTTGGGAGTAGAACATGAATATGATTTTCCTATTATGGAAAATTGTAAAATGTATATATACTCTTTCATTAATGAAAATAATCAAGGGAATATTTCTTTCATGGTATCAGAAGTCTAGGTCTAAAATTCTCTTAAATTTCCATCCACCATTGCATCAATTTCCGAGCCTTCTTTCTCGATTTTCGTGCCCGGTGGTGCCTCCTCCCTTTCCAAATTTTTTCTTCGCAATCCCTACATCACGTCTTGTGTTGCTATTATGGCTAAGAACACATTTCACCCTGCCCTTACTGTTTCTAACATCAAGAATCACATCTCTATTATTCTTGAAATAGAAAACGTCCAATACGGGACGTGAGCCGAATTATTCAAAGTTCACGCACGCTCGCATCAATTCCTCCATCACATTATTCCCGCGGCCCCTGCGGATAAGGAGGTTCCCAAATCCGAGGATGATCCTAAGTTATGGACGACCCTTGATGCTACCGTTCTTCAGTGGACCTAATATTTCTACCGACCTATTGCAAATAATTATCGAACCAGACGCTACGGCTATGGATGCTTGGAATAGAGTGCGTGATATATTCCAAGATAATAAAAATTCTCGTGATGTTACCCTTGAGCAGAAATTCTCCCACGTTAATATGGAAGACTTCCCCAACTTTTCAGCATACTGCAAAAGGTTGAAAGAATTGGCGGACCAACTCCGCAACGTTGGTGCACCCATTACCAATGATCGTATTGTCCTTCAGATGGTTGCAGGCCTATCTGAGGCCTATAGTGGCATCGGTACGCTTCTTCGTCAGAGTAGTCCTCTTCCGCAGTTTTATCAGGCACGTTCCATGCTCACGCTCGAAGAAGCAGGCTTGGCTAAGAAAGCGGCCACTGGGCCCCCGTCTGTCGTCATGATGACCGAGACCAATTTCTCTCCCTCCGTCTCCAATAATTCCGGCCAAAACTGCAACAACGGTGGCAACAAAAAGGATCAGAATCGCAAAAATAATGGTAAAAACCATGGTGTAAACCTAGGTGGCAACAACGGGGGTGGAAATGGGCCTTGGGGCAGTGGGCTGCAAGCCAACTGGCCTGGGCCCAATAACCCCTATTACCTGCCGACTGCCTACCCGGGACATTGGGCCCAAAATCCCAACATCAACAGGCCCAGTTATTCGGGTCAACAGTGGTACCCGAGAAGCAGTTCTGGGCTGGGGCAACAAGTGGGTGTGCTTGGGCCTCAGCCTCCGCAGGCCCACCATGCAGCAGGCCCCACCCCTACCGACATTGAAGCCGCGATGCACACACTTGGTTTAAATCCCCCAGACACAAATTGGTACATGCACACTGGAGCCACTACTCACATGATGTCCGACCAAGGTACTCTCTCGTCTTATTCCAATTTGAGCAACAATCATGGTATAATTGTTGGTAATGGCGATTCAATTCCAATTCGTGGTTACTCCCCCCAATCCATCTTTTATCTTGAAAAATACCCTTCATGCCCCTAACTTAATTAAAAATTTGGTGTATGTTCGTAAATTCACCACTGATAATTGAGTTTCTGTTGATTTTGATCCTTTTGGGTTTTCTATAAAGGATTTCAAGACGGGGATTCCTCTCATGAGATGTGATAGTATGGGAGATCTTTATCCTATCACGCCCACATCCGGTCTCTCGAGTCAAGCCTTGCCATCTACATTTGCAGCTCTCGCTCTTTCCTTATGGCATGCACGTTTATGTCACCCTAGGTCGTCTATTGTTTCTTCATTAAATAAAAAGAATTTTATTTCTTGTAAGGGTACGAGTAGTACTCCAATTTATCAATCTTGTCCTCTAGGAAAAATTATTAGATTATCGTTTGTAGACTCTACTTCTCGTACTTTAATGTTATTTGATATTATTCATAGCGATTTATGGACATCTCATGTTCTCAGTTCTTTGGGCCACCGTTATTATGTTCTATTTTTGGATGAATATTCTAATTTTTTGTTGACTTTTCCGTTAGCAAAAAAATCTCAAGTGTTTTCCACCTTTTTAAAATTTATAGCATTCATCCGTACCCAGTTCGACCAAGAAATAAAAAATATTCAATGTGATAATGGCATAGAATATGATAATGGGTTGTTTCGGGATTTTTGTGATACTAATGGAATAAATTTCAGTTTCTCTTGTCCTCATACGTCCTCACGAAATGGAAAAGCCGGACGCGAAATTCGTACCATTAATAATATTGTCCGAACTTTATTGGTCCATGCTATCGTGCCCCCTTCCTTTTGGCATCATGCTCTACAAATGGCTACATATCTTCTTAACATACTTCCTACCAAAGGTTTGGCATATTCAACCCCTCTTCAAATCCTATATAATAAGACTCATTCGTATTCTTATCTTAGGGTCTTTGGGTGCTTATGTTATCCACTATTTTCGTCCACCACATTTAACAAAATTCAGGCCCGTTCTACCCCTTGTGTATTTTTGAGTTATCCGTCTAATCATCATGGTTACAAATGTTTTGATTTATCATCTAATAAAATCATCACTAGTCTTCATGTTGTGTTTGATGAAACCAAATTTCTGTTTTCTAACGAGGGTAGTCCCGTGCCTAGTTCGTATAATTATTTGGACGCCGCCGTCTCTTCATATATTATCCACCATTTTTCGGACTTGTCCCGCACCGAAACTCCGCCCGCAGGGCCACTTCCCACTAGACCAACTATTCCGCCACACACCATTGTTTCCAGTTCAGTTTTAGCCCCAGTTTCGGCAGTTGGGCCAGTTGCCCAGCCTAATACCAAAACTAGTCCAGTAACTGTTTCGGTCTAGGCTCCTGTTTCCAGTGTTGGGCCAGCAGGCAGTGCCAGTCCGTCACATGTCCCGATATTTCCCAAAATCCATCCAATTCTCCCCCGAGTCACAGACCGGTCACTCGTAGTCATCGGGGTATATTTAAACCAAAAGACATTTTAATTTAAATTAGAATGTTCTTAAATTCCCCCTACCCTGTAACCCAGTGTCCGCATTAAATGACCCGAATTGAAAATTGGCTATGACCAATGAATATGATTCTCTTATTGCGAATAAGATGTGGGAGTTGGTACCCCGTCCTTCTAGTGTTAATATTATTCGGTCTATATGGATTTTTACTCATAAGGATAATTCTAACGGTTCTTTTGCGATGCATAAGGCTCGTCTTGTAAGTGATGGTAAGACTGATGAGGTTGGCATGGATTGTGGTGAGACGTTTAGTCCGGTGGTCAAACCGGTTACCATTTGGACTATTCTCAGTCTGGCTCTTTCCAAAGCATGGCAAATTCATTAGTTAGATGTGAAAAATGTTTTCGTACATGGTGAACTTAAGGAGACCGTTTACATACATTAGCCCTTGGGTTTTCGCTACCCCAAGTATCCTCATCATGTCTGTTTATTGAAAAGTTCTTGTATGGGCTTAAGAAGGCCCCACACGCTTGGTATAAGAGATTTGCAGACTATGTTTCGTCTATTGGGTTTTCTCACAGCCGGTCTGATAATTCATTGTTCATATATCATTGTGGCACTTTCCTGGCTTATATTTTATTATATGTGAATGATATTATTTTAACTACCTCTATTGATGTGTTGCGCAAGTTTATCATGACCATGCTCAGTTTTGAGTTTGCTATGAAAGACTTGGGGCCCTTGAGTTATTTTTTGGGGATTGCTGTCACGCGTCATGCAGGTGGGTTATTTCTATCACAACGAAAGTATGCAGTTGAGATCATTGAACGAGTTTTTATGTCCACATGCAAGTCTACTTCCACTCCAGTTGATACTAAACACAGTTGGGTGCTGCGGTCGGCTTACTGTATGAGGATCCGACCCACTATCGCAATCTTGCAGGGGCACTTCAGTATCTTACCTTCACGAGACATGATATTACCTATGCCGTCCAACAGATGTGTTTGTTTATGCATGATCCTCGAGTTGAGCACATGAATGCGCTCAAACACATCATCTGCTACTTATAGGGCACACTTGATTATGGATTGCATCTATATCCATCATCGGTCTCTACACTTGTCTCTTATACAGATGCTGATTGGAGTGGATGTCCCGACACCAGACGCTTTACGTCTGGTTACTGTATGTTTCTTGGTGATAACTTGGTCTCATAGTCTGCCAAACGGCAGGCTACCTTATCCCGCTCCAGTGCAGAGGCCAAGTATCGAGGGGTGGCCAATGTGGTATCTGAATCATGTTGGTTACATAATCTTCTCTTAGAGCTTCATTTTCCCATTCAAAAAGCTACATTGGTTTATTGTGATAATGTTAGTGTAGTATATCTTTCTGGCAATCCGGTTCAACATCAGCGCACTAAACATATTGAGATGGACATCCATTTGTTCGCGAAAAGGTAGCTCGTGGGCAAGTACGCGTCTTACATGTCCCTTCCAGGTATCAAATTGCAGACATCTTTACTAAAGGTCTTCCGTCAGTACTCTTTGAAGATTTTAGGGACAGTCTCAGAGTACGAAGATCGTCCGCTATGACTGCGGGGGTGTATTAGTTATACCTGTGATATACATGAGTTTTTATACCACGTATATCACAGTTTCACAAGTCAAAATTACCTTGTGTGAAATCGTGGTATACACGGTATACAACCTGTGTATATCACTGTTTGTGGAAAGATTTTATTAGTGTAAATATTGTATTAAATTAGTCTTGTACATTTACCATAATTATAGGATTCTTGTACAACTAGAATAGGGTTTTGGGGGTAGAATAGGAATACGATTTTCCTATTATGAAAAATTGTAAATTGTATATATACTCTTTCATTAATGAAAATAATCAATGGATTATTTCTTTCAGAAATTAACAACCTAAATATACAAGAATATAATAAATTAAAAAGAAAAACAAGACGTATAAATTGAAACAACGTGAATGATAATGATTTTTCAGATTCAATCAAGTTATGATGAATGGTTGGATTAAGAAAACACAAGGCAACAAGCTTGATTTGATATCATTAGTAGAAGCATATGAACCAGAGAGATGATCATCATATATATTTTAGTCTTTTTAACTTTATACAAATTATCATGATTGTTTGTTTAATTAGCCGCAGAATATATCTTGTTTCACATCACATTGGCATAGGCAAATTAAGATCTGCTTCTTTTTGGCTTTCTTTCGTTACTTTTTAATAGTTTGAAACTTGTTTTAACCTTTTGAAGTGATTGCGATTACCGGTCATTCTTCCGAAAATAATGGGTGATTTACACCCTTATGAAGGGTGGTTTCGAGTTTTTGGCTCCACTAAAAAAACAAGAGAGAAAAAAAATTAAATATGGTATTGAAATTTGAAAAATGGTTTAAATATGTCATTCAGAAGTAAAATATGATCTTCCACCTAAAAAAGTTTGTGAGAGACTGTTCGAATAAGGTGATTTTGGTATGTTTATGATGTTACTGTTGTTAAGGTGAAGTGGTGGTGCAATAACAATGACTTTCTAGTGAATGTTCCTATAGATGGAGAGAATTAATTATTATAGTGGTGATTCATTTATAGCGATGATGGATAGTAGTTGAAAAAAATGAAATATGCACAATTTGTATAGTTTAAAGGAAAATTTAGATTATTTCACAAAGTTCAATAAAAATTTGAGTCTTTTCTACAAACAGGCCGTGTATTGGAAAACTTTAGCCATTAATAAATAAGAGCACATTTGGACCAATATTGTAACGACAGGGGCATGTTTTACCCCAATGTTAATGGATGGCATACCCCAATTGTTTGTGCATGGTATAATTAGGTCATTTTTCAAAGTTTAGTGGCGTATTTGAATTTTTTTCTTCACAAAACTTTTGTCGTCCATTTGACACAAATTAATTTTGCCGATGTGGCAAGAGTTAGGAAGATCTCAATAAGTTAGAGATAGTGAATTTGTTTAATTGGTCACAAATATTGTCTCATAAGCAAAAGTTATACGCATTTCTCACTTATTTACATGATTAAGGCGCATAAATTACATGTGTTTCTCTGATCTCAATGAATTTCTCCTTTTGAGTCGGGCGGTTAGCCACATCTAGCGGTACTAAATGGGTGGGTTTTTTTTTAACTAAAATTAAGTATATTAAAATGAGCTGAGATAATAAATAATCGAGTTATTGATCCATCCAAACTTAAACTGATTAATCGAATCATTATTTTACAAGCCGATTTTATCACCGGTAACCTCGTCCAACCACCTTGAATCCAAGTGGAATCATCAGAACTCGAGGCCTAATCATGGCAGACAACCTAGTACCCTTTTTTATACTTCTGTCCTCCTCAATCTTTCTTTTCCATCTCACTCCGTCTGACTAATTCTTTGTTTAATCTCACTTCTAAATTTGTTGCTTGAAATTTAGTATTGTATAATCCACTATAAATGTTGTTTTATTTTACTTTTTACAAACTATACAGTAACTATATTGTAAGAAATTATTTGTAAAATAAGATGGGATCATCTGTAAAAATAAGACGAAAGATAATAGTATTATGTAGAAATAAGACATAAGATCTTTGTAGCTATTAACTAATAAACTAATTGTAGAAATGGAAGTATGATATATATCTTAGTTCATTAATATTTTTGGACGAGAGTAGTTTTAGAATTTGCAAGGCATATTCGTAAAAGTAGTTCATTCAAGAATATTTTTAAAATTTACAATATTCTTATTTCTTCTAAGTTCAAAGGGTCATACTTGAGTATCTTTACAACGTTTGCTCTTCTTTTTAAAATTTTTGTTTAGTAAAGCTGATTAAAAATCATAATTATTCTTGTAAAAAGAAATTCAATGGGTAAATTACAAATCGCATGTCAAGTCATGCCAGCATTTTATTATTTCCTTTTCTTTCTGGTTTTTTTAGGGGGGGGGGGGGTCATGTTACATCTTACTTTTTCCTTTTCATTTTTATTTTTGGCCTCAATTTTTCAGTTAATCACCAGTGGAGCATCATCAAGGAATATTTTTCATGGATATGATCACCATAATCTGTCGGTTGTGATCTGACTCAGCAATAGTATCAACTATCATACAATAAAATTATTCCTTCTTATAAGAGTGATTGTGGGATCTGTCAGACGTGATTTGATTAAAATTAATATCATACGATAAGATATTTTTGCTCTCTTAATTAGCGTACAAAGTAATGTGACTAACACATGTATTATTAGTTTTTCCTCGTTCATTATTGTTCTAGCGCAACATTAATAAACATATGCTATGTATGTCAAGAGTCCCACATCGAAAATGGAATGGGAACATGTACTCCTTATATGGACTTGACAATCCTTACCCTACAAGCTAGCTTTTGGAGTTGAATTAGGTCCAAGATCCATTCATTTATAATTTGCATGATTCAACATTGGATTAGTTAATTAATTATCTTAATTGATCTAAATTAATCAGGTAAGCATCTTAGTTACAAAGTATTATTTTATTTACTTAAATTAAGCCTTTTTCGAAATTGGAGAAGTGGTTATCCACTAGTTAATGTCTCTTGCTTGTGAAGCCATGGACGGTTTCACTCTTTATTCTTTGCTTTTAAAGAAAAAAATATGCTATGATATTGTAGTACAAAATATTAAGAAAGAAAAACGAACAAAAGTACTGCTACATTTTAAAAGATCAGCATCTAATGTAGCTTGAAGAAAATGGAGTAGTTGGTTATTGTTGAGAATATAATTAATATTAAAAGCGTGTTCTATCTAACAGCTTAAGTTTTTAGATCAGATGGTCACACACTTCAATATGTATCAAAGCAGGCCAAAGGTCCTGGGATCGAACCTCACCGTCACCCATTCTCAAAAAGAATTTCCACGTGTTTGGACCATGAAAAAAAATCAGGTCAGCACGTGAGGGGACATGTTGAGAATATAATCAAATATTAAAAGTGTGTTCTATCTAACCACTTAAGTTTTTAGATCAGATGGTCACACACTTCAATAGTTATTTCATGAAATCACAAGACTCAAATAGAAATAGAAAACGAATTCGTCTCAATTTGAAAGACACCTTCAACTAATTCAAACAATGCAGAAAGAAAGTCATATCATTAAACATTGAATTATATATGATCTCATAATTGACAGTATAATCTGTTATTAATCTGTATTCTAAAAAACTAGTATATCACACATAATTTATTTGTGCAGAAGAAGAAGTAGTTTGTATTGTTCAGAAATTCGTAAGTAAAATTCTGAGGAATCAAACGAATTTATAGCCATGGAAGTACTTTTTCTGAAGGTTTGCAACCTTTCTGAACAGCCACTGAAAACTGGTGGGAAATTTAAATATGGAAAAGAAACCGGGTCGCGGGTCAGGGTCACTAACGGGTAGAATTGTATAAGTTAATTAATTTAATTAAATAATTAAAAATTAAAGAAAATTTGGTCCAAATAGATTATCGAAGCCGAAGCCGAAGCCGAGCCGAGCCGAAGCCGAGCCGAGCCGAAGCCGAGCCGAGCGAGCGACGACGACGGCGCGAGGGGTCCTTGCCCCCTCAACCCTTTTACTGACAAGAAGGAGTAATTCTACTTATAAGTAGAAGAACTTTTCTTTCCACTACCGATGTGGGACAAATGCTTATTTTATAAAGCAAGAGGGAACTCCCACTTTTCTTTCCACTACCGATGTGGGACAACTCCCACTTTTCTTTCCACTACCGATGTGGGACAACTCCCACTTTTCTTTCCAATCATTTCCCATTCACCAATATCAATACCCAACAATCCCCCACATGAATGAGGAATGGCTATAATATAAAAGCGCGGACAAGTGTGATATACAAGCGAGAATTGACTGCATCTGGATAAGTAGGTTTCCCTTTGAACTTTCCGTAGTGAACTTATATCGGATATACTCGATCAATCGGTAGATTTGATATCTTTGAACCGTCGAACTTTGTTGTATACCTAGACAACATAAGTCACATAATCAACCCTCAACCGTTTATGGTTCTCACGGTTGTGTTCGTTTCAGTCATGAACACATCCTGGTTTCATGAGTGCGTAGAGAATGGGCCTTCACTGTCATTCCCCTTTAAAGTGGCTTACACTTAACACTCACATAGGTGATTTCTAAGCATGTGGTCATATAGCCACATTATCTGGTCATACACTGCCAGATTTAGATAATCATTAAAGAACCTTAATGCTTTATTAACTCATTAACAAGCCATAAGGTTTTATCCTTATTTCTGAACATTGTCTTCATCCGAGAATGGGTTGAGTTATTTGACAACGTTGAACTGTCAGTCACAACTTTGTTTGATCTCCTTGAACCTAGCCCTTGGGATCTCCAGTCTGCTAGGTAGAGTTACCGCCATGATGACTTGTCCTCGACCTTAACCCCATTCCCATTGATGATCTACTAACTCCCTCTCTAGATAAGCCTTTTGTAAGCGGATCCGCTACGTTATCTTTTGACTTTACATAGTCAATCGTGATAACGCTACTAGAGAGGAGTTGTCTAACGGTATTGTGTCTTCTTCGTATATGACGAGATTTTCCGTTGTACATTACGATCCCTGCCCTACCTATTGCTGCTTGACTGTCACAATGTATACATAAAGGAGCCAAAGGTTTGGGCCAGAATGGAATATCTTCTAAGAAATTCTGGAGCCATTCAGCTTCTTCACCGGCCTTGTCTAAAGCTATAAATTCAGATTCCATTGTAGAGCGGGCGATGCATGTCTGTTTTGATGATTTCCAAGACACTGATCCACCCCCAATTATGAAAACATAACCACTCGTGGATTTAACTTCAAATGATCCGGTGATCCAATTTGCATCACTATATCATTCGATCACGGCGGGATATTTGTTATAATGCAAAGCATAGTCTTGGGTGTGTTTTAAATACCCCAAGACTCGTTTCATTGCCATCGAATGAGTTTGATTGAGATTACTCGTGAATCGACTCAGCTTGCTTATAGCACATGCTATATCTGGTCGTGTACAATTTATAATATACATCAAACTTCCCAAAACTCGTGCATAGTCCAATTGTGAGTCACTTTCACCTTTATTCTTTTGAAGTGCAAAAATTACATTAATTGGAGTCTTTGCAACATTGAAATTTAAATACTTAAACTTGTCAAGTACTCTTTCAATATAATGAGACTGCGATAATGCTAGACCTTGTGGAGTTTTATGAATTCTGATGCCTAAGATCAAATCAGCAACTCCTAAGTCTTTCATATCAAATTTGCTAGCCAGCATACACTTCGTAGCATTTACATCGGTAATATCTCTACTTATTATCAACATGTCATCAACATATAAACAAACAATGACTTCATGATTTGGAGTATTTTTAATGTAAACACATTTGTCACACTCATTAATCTTAAATCTATTTGCCAACATTGTTTGGTCAAATTTCGCATGCCATTGTTTGGGTGCTTGTTTAAGTCCATAAAGTGACTTAACAAGTTTGCACACTTTCCTTTCTTTACCAGGAACCACAAAGCCCTCAGATTGTTCCATGTAAATTTCTTCCTCCAATTCTCCATTTAAGAAAGCTGTCTTGACATCCATTTGATGGATTTCAAGACCATATCTGACACTTGATGCTACTAACACCCGAATAGATGTTATTCTTGTTACCGGCGAGTATGTGTCAAAGTAATCAAGGCCTTCTTTTTGTCTATAACCTTTGACCACAAGTCTTGCCTTATATTTGTCAATAGTGCCATCAGCTTTCGTTTTCCTTTTAAAAATCCATTTTGATCCTAAAGGTTTATTTCCAGGAAGAAGATCAACCAATTCTCATGTATGGTTGTTCAAAATTGATTCAATCTCACTATTTACTACCTCTTTCCAAAATGCTGAATCAGAAGAAGACATCGCTGCTTTAAATGTTTGAGGCTCATTTTCAAGCAAGAATGTCACAAAATCTGATCCAAAGGAAGTAGATGTCATTTGACGTTTGCTACGCCTTGCATCCGCTTTACTTGGTGTATTTTCCTTTGGTTCTTCCCGAGGTCGTTTAGATCTTTCACTTGACGACTCACATTCAGTTTTATACGGATAAATATTTTCAAAGAATTCAGCATTATCTGATTCAATTACCGTATTAACATGAATTTCGGGATTGTCCGATTTGTGAACCAAAAACCGACAAGCTTTCTTTGCTTGTAGCATAACCAATAAAAACACAATCCACAGTTTTTGGTCTGATTTTTACCCTTTTGGGCAAAGGAACTTGGACCTTTGCTAAACACCCCCACACTTTGAAATATTTCAAGTTGGGTTTTCTTCCTTTCCATAGTTCATATGGAATAGATTGTGTTTTGCTGTGGGGCACCCTGTTGAGTATTCGGTTAGCTGTAAGGATAGCTTCTCCCCATAAGCTTTGCGGTAAACCGGAACTTATTAGTAAGGCATTCATCATTTCCTTTAATGTTCGGTTTTTCCTTTCCGCAATTCCATTTGATTGTGGTGTGTAAGGGGCAGTAGTTTGATGAATAATTCCATATTCTAAACATATCTCTGCAAAAGGAGATTCGTACTCTCCACCCCTATCACTTCTAATCATTTTTATCTTTTTATTCAATTGATTTTCTACTTCGTTTTTATATTTCTTAAATGCATCAATTGCTTCATCCTTACTCTTAAGCAAATACACATAACAATATCGAGTGCAATCGTCAATAAAAGTTATAAAATACTTTTTTCCACCGCGAGATGGTATTGACTTCATATCACATATATCTGTGTGAATTAAGTCTAAAGGATTTGAATTCCTATCAATAGACTTATATGGATGTTTAACAAACTTAGATTCAACACAGATTTCACATTTAGATTTATTACACTCGAATTTAGGCAATACTTCTAAATTAATCAATTTTCGCAAGGTTTTGTAGTTGACATATCCTAAACGAACATGCCATAAATTATTTGACTCCAATAAGTAAGACGAAGCTGAATTTTTATTAATACTGTCAACAACCATTACATTGAGTTTGAAAAGGCCCTCGGTGAGGTAGCCCTTTCCTATGAACAATTCATTCTTACTTATTACAATTTTCTCACTAACCAACACGCACTTAAACCCGTTTTTGACGAGTAGTCCGGCTGAAACTAAATTCTTCCGAATTGTTGGAACGTGCATAACATTGTTGAGAGTCAGGACCTTGCCGGAAGTCATCTTCAGAAGTATTTTTCCATATCCTTCAACCTTGGCTGTTGCAGTATTTCCCATAAACAATACCTCTTCGGGTCCAGCGGGAGCATAGGTTGCAAATGCTTCTTTTGTAGCGCAAACATGTCGAGTGGCACCATAATCAAGCCACCACTCTTTTGGGTTTCCAACCAAATTGCACTCCGATAGCATTGCACACAGATCATCCATATCATCATTTTTTCCCACCATATTGGCTTGTCCTTTTCCCTTGTTCTTTTTCGGGAGACGACAATCTGGGGCTTTGTGGCCAGCTTTCCCACAATTAAAGTAGTTGCCCTTGAACTTTTTCTTGTTGGAATCCTTCTCCTTTCCAGAAGGCCTCTTCCTTTTCTTGTTCTTTTTCGTGAGCAAAGATCTTCAACGATGTTTGCCCCTTCAATTGGTGAAGTCTTACGGTACCTCTTCTCAGCGGTTTTGTTATCTTCTTCGATCTTGAGACGAATCACAAGATCTTCCAACTTCATTTCCTTTCTTTTGTGCTTAAGATAATTCTTGAAATCTTTCCATGAGGGAGACAACTTCTCAATCATTGCAGCCACTTGGAATGCTTCATTTACTACCATACCTTCAGCAATAAGGACATGGAAGATAAGTTGAAGCTCTTGAACTTGGGTTCCAACGGTTTTTCCATCCACCATTTTGTAGTCTAGGAATTTGGCAACCACGAACTTCTTCAAGCAAGCATCTTCAGTTTTGTACTTCTTTTCAAGTGCAGTCCATAGTTCTTTGGAAGTCTCTAATGCACTGTAGACGTTGTACAAGTCATCTTCTAAGGCACTCAAAATGTAGCCTTTGCACAAAAAATCAGCCTGTTTCCAAGCCTCAGTAACCATGAACTGTTGGTTGTCAGGCATGTCGGCGGCAGGCACGGGAGGGTCCTCATTGGTGAACTTTTGCATACCAAGGGTGGTAAGCCAAAAGAACATTCTTTGCTGCCATCCTTTAAAGTTGGCACCGGTGAACTTCGCAGGTTTCTCAGCCGGTGGCACAATGCACGGGTTGTAGGAGTAATCAGTGCGTGATTCGCAGAGGTAGTTGCAGTCTCTATTGCCATTATTTGTTTGTCACTGTCAAATTGACACCCTGTTTTAGTTAATAAAACCAGAATAGCAATTCAATCCCAGACTTAAACGATGAATATTTTATTTCTTCAAATCGCGGATAATTATGAAACTTTAGTTTTCCAACGAAGTTTTTATATCTTCGAGTCGAATACTAATATTCATATGGAGTAGAAAACTACACAAGTTTTAATCTCCAACCTGTAATACAAAGAACGATGAAGTTTTTATGTTCTTCAAATCGTTGTACAAGTATGAACTTTAATCTTCCAATGAAATTTTTATTTCTTCAAGTCGAATATGAAATTTCATACGAGTAGAAAACCACCACAGGTTTTAGTCTCCAAAATGTAATACGGATTAATCTAAAAATATAATTTCCTTAAGATTGTTATGAATCATATTCCAAAACCAAGATATAATAAACACTGAAAATAAATGTAATCGGTGTTGAAAAATAAGAATAATTTTTCAGAATATAATCGAGCCCACTTAGTTTAAAGTGTGTCCTTAAGGAAATTATTCCCTCACAAAGACTCGAGGTTGATGGAATATCCTCCCAGATAGAACGATTATCTTACCTAATAGGAGTACTCCAAATTCGTGTAGCTACGAACCACTCAACGGCGTGATATCACACAGAATTTATTTGTGCAGAAGAAGAAGAAGTTTGTATTGTTCAGAAAATTCGTAAGTAAAATTCTGAGGAATCAAACGAATTTATAGCCATGGAAGTACTGTTTCTGAAGGTTTGCAACCTTTCTGAACAGCCACTGAAAACTGGTGGGAAATTTAAATATGGAAAAGAAACCGGGTCGCGGGTCAGGGTCACTAACGGGTAGGATTGGATAAGTTAATTAATTTAATTAAATAATAATTAATTAAATAATTAAAAATTAAAGAAAATTTGGTCCAAATAGATTATCGAAGCCGAGCCGAGCTGAGCCGAGCCGAGCCGAAGCCGAAGCCGAAGCCGAGCGAGCGACGACGACGGCGCGAGGGGTCCTTGCCCCCTCAACCCTTTTACTGACAAGAAGGAGTAATTCTACTTATAAGTAGAAGAACTTTTCTTTCCACTACCGATGTGGGACAAATACTTATTTTATAAAGCAAGAGGGAACTCCCACTTTTCTTTCCAATCATTTCCCATTCATCAATATCAATACCCAACATAATCAATCAATCAAGCGCCTTCTATCAAATCATTTAGCACTTTTTATTCATTTATTCCGAGCACACAAAAAGGTAGAACTTTTTGGAATATACTTTTAATCTATCTTACTGTTGTAGTGATGTTGATCTGTGGATCGCACTCTTACAAGTGCTTGTAGTCTTGTAGATAGGTCAACAAGAATTACACTGTTCGGTCTAACTTTTGATGCCAGAAGAATGAATAAAATTGAGTTAAAGTCTCAATTATAGTTTACTCCTATAATATATCAAGCCATTCTTCTTCATTAGACTGATTTAACTTTAAGTTGCTTTTGACTTTAAGATGTTTGAAGAGTTCAATACGTGTTATAACAACAAAAGCACGCATAAGATCTCATAGCAGGACGTTCAACAATTATATAAACTTGTCAACACCGTTCATGAGCATAACGTCAAAGATACTCATGAAATCTCTCATTAAAAGGTACAATTATCAACAATCATCGTTAAAAATTTCTATATATAGCTTAGTTCATATTACCGTGTACTAGTCATTCAATTTGATATTATTCTACTGACAATAGATCGAGTTGATAATAAAAGAATATGTTTCATGCCTTTCATTGATTATTGTATACAATATATATTGTTACATAATTATTTACATGACTACAAACTAGGTAACTAAATCTTCCTAATTACGATTGAATATAAATTTACCTAATATAAATGATATACAAAATATGGTAATATTCTATCAATGGTAATATACAAGATATGGTAATATTCTATCACACTCCCGCAGTTGAAGCGGGAGGTTCTCGTAAGTTGAGACTGACTCGTAAATCATCAAAGAGTATGCGCGAAAGTCCTTTAGTGAATATCTCAGCAATCTGATATCAGGAAGGAATATGAAGAACACGAACTTATCCACGAGCAACTTTCTCACGTACAAAGTGAATATCAATTTCAATGTGTTGCCGGAAAGATATATCGCACTTACATTATCACAGTAAACCATTGTAGCCTTATGGATTGGGCAATGAAGCTCACATATAAGGTTGCGTATCCAACAAGACTCAGAAATGACATTCACTACACCTCTGTACTCAGTTGCGGCACTGGATCGAGACAGAGTAGGTTGTCTTTTAGAAGACCAAGAAAGCAAGTTATCTCCGAGGAACACATAGTAACCTGACGTGGATCGATGAGTATCAGGACATCCAACCCAGTCAACATCAGAATAAGATGTGAGAACAGAGAGCGAGGACTTGTACATGTGTAAGCTGAAATGAAGAGTACCTTGTACATATCACAAAATATGTTTGAGGGCATTCATATGTTCATACGTCGGGCTATGCATATGAAAGCATATTTGTTGTACGACATATGATATATCTGGTCTCGTAAAAGTGAGATACTGCAACGCTCCTACTAAACTGTGATGGTGAGTTGGATCGGCATACAAAAAACTCGAAGAGGCATTGAGTTTGGAATTAGTGTCCACCAGTGTGAGAGTCGATTTGCAAGACGTCATGCTTGCTCGGTCAAGAATCTCTTTGGCGTACTTTATTTGACAAAGAAATAAGCCACTTGTATGTCTAGCAACAACAATGCCCAAAAAATAGCTTAGAGGGCCCAAATCTTTCATAGCAAACTCAGAGGCAAAGAGTGACATGATGGATTGGCAAAGTGCATCAGAAGATGTAGTGAGGATGATATCATCAACATATAATAGGATGTATGCCATGTCATTACCTTTGCTATAGATGAATAGTGAATGATCATATCTGCTATGTGAAAAATTGATAGAGGATACAAAATCAGCAAACCATTAGTACCATACACGAGAAGCCTATTTCAGTCCATAGAGTAATTTCTTTAAAAGAAATACATAATCTGGATGAACTGGGTCCCTGAATTCATAGGCTGAGGCATATATATGGTTTCATGAAGGTCCCCATGCAAGAAAGCATTTTTGATGTCAAGCTGATGAATGGGCCAAAACTTGGACAAAACAATACTGAGAACAGTCTGAATAGTCGTCAATTTCACTATTAGACTGAAAGTTTCATCATAATCCACTCCCACCTGTTGAGACCTGCCATCACCTACAAGACGGGCCATGTGCCTTTCAAAAGAACCATCAGATTTCTTTTTATGTCGAAAAATCCACATAGAATGAATAATATTAGCGTCAAGAGGACGAGACACTAGATCCTATATTTTATTTTCAATAATAGCATTATATTCGTCAATCATTGCATTTTTCAAATTAGGATAAGACAAGGCATCTTTCAGATTAATAGGAACAAGGGAAGGGGCAATCGAAGTGGAAAAATTAAATAGCCATTTGGGTTTGGAAATATCGTGCATAGCACGGATTTCCATTGTCCGATGGGGTGCCACTGGAGGTTTGATGGGATTTGAAGGTGGTAGCCGAGACGTGGCAGCGGGACTGGGAGTAGGACAGGGAGTGGGGGGTGTTGCCGAGATGGGGCAGTGGTGTCAGGGAGAGAGATGGTTGGCCGAGAGGCAGTCGAGATAGAAGGCCATGATGGGCTATCCTAAGGCTCGGCTGGTCGAGAGGTATCCAAGATAGAAGGCTATGATGGGCTAGTTGAAGGCTCCCGTTGCGAGGCTGGGTGGACTGTCTGCCTCGAAATGGCAGCAATGGGGCTGGTTATCGGTGATGATGCTGATTAATTTTGCAAGTGATGGATTAGAAGGGGATTTAGACCATCATTTAGGAAGTCATAAGAATTTGGAGGTGGAGAATTGATTTTGGTAAAGGGAAATTATGACTCATCGAATATGACATGCCTAGAAATGATTATTTTTTGGCTTGACAAGTCGTAACAATTGTAACCTCTATGATTTGGGGGTAACCAAGAAAGACACATAGGGATGATCGATGTTGTAGCTTGTTGATTTGAGTGGAGGGATAGAGGGGTAGCATAGATATCCGAAAGTTCGTAAATGCTTATAGGAAGGATCCTGAAGATAGAGAACTTGAGTAGGTGACATGTGTTTAAGAGATTTGTTTGAGAGAATGTTCAAGATATATGTTGCCATTGAGAGTGTGTAATGCCAAAAATATGGGGGATAGAGGTGTGGGCAAGGAGGGCACAAATTAAGTTAATATTGGTTCTAATTTTCCGTTCGACTTTTACATTTTGTAGAGAGGTATGTGGATAGAAAAAATGAAAAACAAGGTTATGTTTGGCGCAAAATATTTGAATTACTGATTATCGAATTCCCTTCCATCGTCACATTGAAAACATTTGATATTCTTTTCAAATTGTGTCTTTATGAAAGCACTAAAGGACGAAAAAATAGAATAGACTTGAGACTTATTTCCAATGGGAAAAGTCCACAGAATGTTAGGAATAATCATCTAAAAACAACACATAATATATATGCTCGGTCGTGCTTAAAATGGGAGAAGTCCATAAATCACTATGTATTATATCAAATGACATTAAAGTACAGGTGGATGAAGAATAAAATAACAATTTGACATATTTCCCAAAAAATGCAAGATTCATAGATAGGAGTAGTAGATACATGTGTGCACTGAATAAATTTATTTTTGCTAAGGGAGCGTAAAACAGATTCTCCCAAATCCTAATCTATTATGCCATAAAGAGGACGAAAGAGCTGCAAGGGTTGATAGAAAGAAGGCTAGATGGCCGATGATGGTGGTGATAGGATAGAGGTCCCTGGTGCTTTCACATCTTATTATTCGCGTCCATGTTATAAGGTCCTTCACAGAAAAACCAAAATGATCAAATTCAAGGGAAATATTATTGTCGATTGTGAAACGACGCACAAAGATTAGATTTTTGATAAGTTTCGGGGCATGAAGGACATTGTTTAAGACTAACGGTGGATGTGGTGGGGAGATGTATGATTGTCCATAAACTCGAATGGGAATGCCTTGTCCACTACCAACAATAATATTTTGATTTAAATTGATCATATTGAAATAACACGAGAGAGTACCTTGGGATGCCATCATATGAGATGTGGTGCCAGTATCCATGTACCAACCGCCACCTGGTGCATTAATAGACATTGTGTTCATACCCTCCTCAATATCTGCCGGTGTGTAGGTTGAAGTAGGAAAGACATGTGCACTGTATGCTTGCTGCGAACGTGTGCCGAGGATGCCTGACTGGGGCTGTCAGGCCGAAGGTGGGGCCTAGGATAACATCAGGAAGGGATACAATAGAGCAGCCCTAGCCGGTGGGGTCCATGCAACCCATGGTGAGTAGGCAGCCCACGGCGAGGGCTGTTGCCACTGCTACTGCTGGCCGGCGGGGACTGCCCTCTGCCGCCGCTGCTACTGTTTTCGGTTCAGCCACTGCAACTTCGGTCGGAATTTTGCCCTTTGTTATTGGTCCGAGATTATGAGCCATGTTTCTGATCGTTGTATTATCGTTGTTGCGGGGCAGAGGCTGAGCCCATCGGGTCGGTAATTGTGCGGTGGTCACGAGGGAAGCGTCAACAATGATTGAATTGGCTACGGCCCACTTGGTTTTTCATGTTTATTCAACGATAATTCTCGAACGGGCCTCATAGAATGGAGGCAATGTCGTGCTTTATTGAAGGATAGTAGCGACACCGTCATAAGATTCATTCAAACATGCAATGAGTTGCATCACCAATCATTGATTGGTGACCGGTGCACCGACATTGGTGTGCAAATCAGCCATTTTGTGTTAAATTGGTAGGATGAGAGAACGTGTTTAGATCTTTTATGCAACACACATTTATAGAAGTTATAAATTTGCGCCAAATGGAATCTACTGAAGTCCTATGTTAATATGCCATTTTGTGTAATAGCTCAATGCAATAGTGATAATGTCGGATTTATGTAGAGAAAATGGGTCACATGAATACATGGTTAAATGAGATTGAGTGGTGCACTTATTATATGTTGGCTTTAATTCCTTAAGGTTGATAGATCGAATTCTTGTGCATCCATTCTCTTGAAGACGCAAAAGTGCAACAAGTTGGAGCCATTACTTTTATAAAAGCAATGGTGCATCCGTTCTCTTGAAATTTTAGGTTCACATCTAATTGTGATATTATACGCTTTGAACTTATGCATAACGGCTTAAATACATGCCATAATATTTCAAGACTTGCTTTCTTAAATAGTACCCAACATTTTGACCTTTGTCGAAGTTTATCTTGCCATTTTTTAAAGTAGCAATTGGGAGTGGCTCGATCGTACGCAATTTGTAACATTAATTCCAATGCAATGATGATATTATCCACCTTGGACTTAGGCTTCACAATTTTAACACACTTCATTATTCTAAGACTTGCATTTTAAATGACTTTCATCTCTCTCTCTCTCATATGTTTTGTAAGACCCTCGTTTAGGGGTGTGTATTATTCGGAACGAACCAAACCAAATTTTAAATTGGATTGGTTTTTTGGGTTTTTAGTTTGGTTTCGGATTGAGAATTTTTTTTTTCATTTTTTGATTCCATTTCGGATTTAGAAAAATAAAAAAACCAAAAAAACCGAGTTATATATATATATATATATATATACACACACTAGATGAGCGGCATACCAAAAAAAAGAAAAGCCTTAT
Organism: Anisodus acutangulus; assembly: GCA_029783415.1. Classification (NCBI taxonomy): domain Eukaryota; kingdom Viridiplantae; phylum Streptophyta; class Magnoliopsida; order Solanales; family Solanaceae; genus Anisodus; species Anisodus acutangulus. The sequence goes on along the minus strand of CM056498.1, from coordinate 3,412,767 downwards.
GGCGCGATGCCCGTGCTGTACACTGGCCCAACAATTTGAATAGAAGTAATAGTCTGAGATGATATTAATCTCCCTTGAGGAGTCTTTCATTAATATCAAGGTATATATAGAGTACAATATTCATCCCTTATACAATAGGAATTCTAAGCCTATACAAAAGAGGAATCCTAGTCTTACCATAATTATATTTACACAATATATGGAAATATTTTAATTATGGGTAAGGAATATATTGTTTCCTATATTTACACGTTTACACACCCCCTCAGTCGGAGCGGGAGGAGGCCGGACGCTGAGACTGGATCTGAAGTCAAGAAATAACTGTCTGGGAAGTCCTTTGGTAAATATGTCTGCATACTGATAGGATGATGGAACATGTAACACTCTGACATGGCCTAACGCAACTTTCTCACGAACGAAGTGTAGGTCTATCTCAATATGCTTGGTTCGCTGATGTTGAACCGGATTATTAGAAAGATAGATGGCAGAGATGTTATCACAGTACACAATAGATGCCTGACGCAAAGGACACTGATATTCTAACAGTAAATTTCTGAGCCACCAAATCTCAGCTACTACATTTGCAACGCCAATGTACTCAGCCTCGGTACTGGAGCGAGATAGGGTAGCCTGTCGCTTGGCAGACTAAGAAATCAGATTATCCCCTAAGAAAACACAAAAGCCGGAGGTGGAGCGTCGCGTGTCCGGGCACCCTGCCCAATCTGCATCCGTATATGAAAGCAACCTGTCTGGTGCAGATGGGTATAGGTGCAAACCATAATCAAGAGTGCCCTTAATGTATCGAATGATACGCTTAAGAGCAGTGAAATGAGACTCCCTAAGGGCATGCATGAATAAGCACACCTGCTGAACAGCATAAGCTATGTCTGGCCTGGTGAATGTGAGATACTGAAGTGTACCTGCAAGGCTCCTATACAGAGTAGGATCAGAGACTGGAGCACCATCCATAGCACTGAGCTTAGATTTGGAATCAACTAGAGTAGGCACCTCTTTGCAGTTCGCCATCTTAGCCCTGTACACAATCTCTTCTGCATACTTACGCTGACACAAGAACATATGATTGGCAGACCTGGTCACTGATATCCCCAAAAAGTAACTCAGCTTCCCCAAATCAGTCATTGCAAATTCGGACTTGAGCAAGACAATAATCTCATTTTTCAATCCGTCGGAGGAGGCAGTAAGAACAATATCATCCACGTAAAGTAATAAGTAAGCAGTGCTACTACCTCGATGAAAAATGAAAAGTGATGTATCACTCTTGCTGCATACAAACCCAATCTGCAAGATATACCTGGCAAAGCGATCATACCACGCACGGGGGGCCTGCTTCAGGCCATATAGTGACTTACGGAGATGGCACACATAGTGAGGAACTGCTGGATGGGTGAACCCTGGTGGCTGATGCATGTAGACTATCTCTTGCAGATCCCTATGTAAGAATGCATTCTTCACGTCAAGCTGATGGATCGGCCAGTGTTTGCCCATGGCTATGCTCAAAACTGTACAGATGGTAGCCGGTTTGACAACCGGGCTGAAGGTCTCACCACAATCAATGCCCTCCTGCTGATTTGTGCCATTAGTCACAAGACGGGCCTTATACCTCTCAAGATCCCCATTGTCTCTGAACTTGTGACGAAATAGCCACATACAACGAATGACATTCACCCCCTCAGGTCTAGGTACTAGATCTCACGTGTGCTATTTAGTTAAAGCATTTAATTCCTCATATATAGCCGCATTCCAATTAGGGTCTTGTTTGGCCAATTTTGGGTTCTTTGGAAGTGGAGAGATGGTTTGGGCAGACAAGTTGAAATGGACTTTGGGTTTGAAGATTCCATGCTTTGAACGAGTTTCCATTGGATGGGTATGGACAGTGGGTGGCGGAGTGGTGTCTGAGACGGAGGGTAAAGTCGGATAAGGAGAAGGTGGGGGCGAAGCCGTCGGAGGCGTCGCGGCTCCTGGATCGAGAGTCGCGGTGCTAGAAGGTTGACAGGCTTCTCTGAAGTTTGGGCGCCGCGGCGCCTCAGCACAGGGCCGCGGCGCTGTCGACGGTGTTTCAAAAGATTGCCCTCTGGAAATTAGGCGTCGCGGCGCCTCCCCTCGAGGTCGCGGCTCTGACGATGAAACAGAGGATGTAAGTTATTTTATTATGAGGGGAGAGATGGCAGACTCGTCAAGAAATGAGTAGTCCTATTTTTGGAATTTTGGAAGATTCGAAAACGGGAATGTGGTCTCGTCGAATGTGTAGTGACGAGATATGTGGATCTGACGAGTCGACAAGTCATAGCATAGATAGCCCCTATGGTTCGGCGGAAATCCTAGAAAGACACATGGAGTGGACCTAGGAGCGAGCTTGTGAGGGGCGGTGGAGCTAAGGTTGGGATAGCACAGACAACCAAAAATCCGTAGATGATCATAAGAGGGGATTCTATAGTAGTGGATTTCGGTAGGGGTCATATTGTGAAGAGTGCTAGTAGGGAGAATATTTAGAGTGTATTCTGACATTTTAGCATCATAGACCCAGAAGGATGGAGGGAGGGAGGCATGAATCAATAGGGTGCGAATCATATTGTTAATGGTGCGGATGATTCTTTCAGCTTTACCGTTTTGTGGTGAGGTGTGAGGGCAGGAGAAGCGAAAGACCATGCCATTATTGGTACAGAAGCGGTGAAATATAGAGTTATTAAATTCACGACCATTATCGCACTGAAATGATTTTATGCCTTTTCCAAATTGTGTTTGAATGAACTTGCGAAACTCAAGAAATTTGACAAACACTTCCGATTTAAGTTTAAGAGGGTATAACCAAACGTAGTATGAAAAATCATCAAGCAACACAAGATAGTATTTATGACCGAGAGAACTAGAGATAGGAGATGTCCAAAAATCGGCATGTATGATATCAAAAGGAGCAAATGTAACACTAGTAGATGATTTAAACGGAAGACGAATATGTTTGCCTAAATAGCAAGAAACACAATTTTGGGTAAGTTTCCCATTACAAGCAATGAAATTGTTGCCTCTAAGAAAATTAAAAACTGGGGCTCCTTGATGACCAAGCCTATTATGCCAAGTTGAAGAAGAAACAACCGCTAGAGTGACGGGAGAGCAAGATCTGGCAGCGGAGGTGGAAGTGAATGGACAGAGATCCCCCGTGCTATTGCATCTCGTAAGAGGTGTCCCCGTATGAAGATCCTTCACAGTAAAACCAAAAGGGTCAAAATCCACGGAGACAGAATTATTACGAGTAAATTGGCGGACGGATATGAGGTTTTTAATCATGTGTGGGCATATAGGGTGTTTTTGAGGGAGAAAGGTGGATGAGGAGGTTGTGTATGAGGTACCATAACCCTTAACTGGAATGCGTTGTCCACTACCAACTGCAACATATTGAGGATGCTTTAACCGAAACAGTTTAGGAATAGTACTTGCAGACTGGGTGACGTGAGATGTGGCGCCTGAGTCCATGTACCAAGTATTGTCAGGCTGTTGCATAGAGAGGGTGCTGAACGCCTGACCCAACTCAGTGGGTGTCATGCCGGAGGAGGGCTGCGGGACCTGACCTTGCATGAAGTGGTCCTGCTGTGGGGCTGGAGCGAGGCCTAACAAATCGGGGTAAGAATACGGATTGTATAGTCATGGTACCGAATGGACTTGGCGCCGGCTCAATCAGCGCCGCTCAGATCGGGCGCAGCGGCGCTGTAGACGAACTGCTGAAGAACCGCGGCCCAGTTGTTCTGCGATCTGTGTTGCTGTTGCTGCTGTTGGTTCTGTTGACCGTGACCCTTGCCACGACCACAGCCTCCTCTACCGCCGCGGCCTTTTCCACCCTTGCCGCCGCGCCCCTGCCGCTGTTGGTAGTTGTCTGGTGGCGTCTGATCTTGGGGTTGCGTATCGACAGCTAACACCTGTTGGGCGTGCTCATCCTGCTTAGCACGACGGGTTTCTTCGAGCAACAATTGTGAGCGAGCTTTGTTAAAACTCGGTAGCGGATCTGCCTGTTGAATAATGGTGGACAAAGTATCATATTCGCCCTTAGTAAGGCCAGAAATCATTTATAGCACCATTTTATCGTCAGTGACAGGCGTGCCGATGTTGGAGAGTTGATCCGCTAGAAGTTTAAGCTGCTTGCCGTACTCTGAGACATTGGAGAGGTTTTCAAGACGTGTTTTGTTGAACTGTTCTTCCAAATACACGGCACAAGTGTGCTTGTTGTCCTGAAAAATTTCCTCCAAACGATTCCACAAGTCAAGGGCTGTGGAGTCAGATTTCATGATAGTAAGGAGCAAATCCTGAGAGATACTACCATATATCCATTGTTTGACGCCGGCGTCGAGACGATGCCAGATAGAATCATCAACCTCCGTAGGGCGCGGAATAGTGTCATCAATATGGTCAAGCACGTTATAGAGACATGCATGATTGCGAAAAAGTTCAACCCAGGGAGAATACTGGTTGTTTTCTTGATCAAGAATAATGGGAATATGGTTCTTGATGTTGGAAATAGTAAGGGCGGGATGAAACGGGGGTGATGACATTGTGGTGGGATTTGTGGAGGTAGAGGCGTCAGAAAGTGTGGAAGAATCAGGGATAACCATTTAGAGAAGAGAAGAAAGGAAGAACAAAACCCGAAAAACAAGAAGAAAATCCGGGAGGGCCGCGGCGTAAGAGAGGCAGCCGGCGGTTGTGGAAGAGAAAGATTTTTAGGGTTTTGTTTATTTGGCTCTTGATACCATGTGAGATGATATTAATTTCCCTTGGGGAGTCTTTCATTAATATCAAGGTATATATAGAGTACAATATTCATCTCTTATACAATAGGAATCCTAAGCTTATACAAAAGAGGAATCCTAGTCTTACCATAATTATATTTACACAATATATGGAAATATTCTAATTATGGGTAGGGAATATATTGTTTCCTATATTTACACGTTTACAAATAGTTCTTCTTCTCCTTCATGGATTTGATTATATCTAAGTCCTAGCGAAGTTATTTGGTTAAGATTGATGAGCAAAGAAGAGATCATCATCAAGCCAATCTAAGCAATAAGAACAGAGAATCACAGATTGACAAAGAGAGATATTTTGGGAGAATGAAAGCTCAATCTCATATTGATCAATCGTAAATGAATATCTGTACAATTAATAATTATATACTACTCTACTAACTGAATCTCTAATCACAAAATATCTACTAACAAACTCTAACAACCTAACTGATTAATTAAGACTGGACAACTACATGCTAGATGTCATAACTAACTTTAAACTAACTCTAAGCTAAATTTTAACACCCCTCCTCAAGTTGATGGCTTGAAGATATTCTTCAATCCCAACTTGCCCAGTAGATAATCATGAGGTAACTTGCCTAAACTCTTAGTTAGTAGATTAGTCAATTGTTCCTTAGTTGATACATGATGAGTCTAAATCAAGCTTTTTATAATTTTCTCCCTTACAAAGTGACAATCAATGTCTATGTGCTTAGTCCTCTCATGAAAAATTGGATTTGCAGCAATCTGAATAGCAACCTTGCTATCACATAACACATGCACGGGTTATTCAACTACAACTCCAAGTTCTCTAAACAATCCTTCCAGCCAAGTTATTTCAGTCACAATAGAGGCCAGTCTTGGTTCAACCTTAATGTATCTCACAACCCTTAATACTACTTCCATGTGTGAGTGTTTTGGTTTGTGCATAAACTGGCTCAAAACTTGTACCACATATGCTATGTCAACTCTAGTCATGGTCAAGTAGAGAAGCTTTCCCACCCACCTTTGATATTGTCCAGCATTATCAAGTAATGGATCAACTAATTTAGAAGACTAGGTCTTTTCTTGTTCACCTAGTTCAGCAGCAGCCTTCTCCCTTATGTGTTCATCATATTCAATAGATGTCAGCTTCACATTTGCATCCAAAGGTGTGCTAGTTGGTTTAGCACCACTCAGCCCCATTTCTGTAACCAACTCTAGTGCATATTTCCTTTGACTTATATGAATCCCCACTGTGATCTAGCTATCTCAATGCCCAAAAAGAACTTCAACTCACCCAGATCCTTCATTTTGAACTTAAGTTTTAGATCATTTCTTGTCTGTATTATCTACTCAGGACTACTGCTAGCAATAATAAGATCATCCACATATACTAAGACTATGAAAATCTGAGTCATAACCTTCTTGGTGAATAAAGAATAGTCAAAATAACTCTAACTAAAGCCTAGCTGGACAAGAGTTTCAGTAAGTTTCTTGTTCCATTGCCTAGGGGACTGTTTCAGGCCATATAAAGACTTATGAAGCCTACACATTTTTCCATTCCCCTGCTGATTACCAAACCCTTGGGGCACTTGCATATAAACTTCTTCAAATATATCACCTTGAAGAAAAGCATTGTGAACATCTATTTGGAATATGGACCAACGATTTGCATCTGCAATGGCCACCACAAACCTAATTGTCACCATCTTTGCTACTGAAGAAAATAATTTTGTATAGTCAAGGCCTTTCTTTTGACTGAAACCTTTAGCCTCCAATCTTATCTTGTACCTTTCTATCTCACCATTAGCCTTGTGTTTCATTTTGTATACCCATTTACATCTAATGGGAGTCTTGCCAGCAGGAAAATCAACTAGACTCCATGTGTGATTGTCTTTAAGAGCAGTAATCTCTGATTTCATGGCATCAATCCATTTAGGATCTTGAACTGCCTCAGAGTAGTGTTGTGGCTCAAGAACAACAAAATAAGCTACTAATGATGAGTTATATGCAGGGGACATGTTAGTATAAAAGACATAATTTGACATAGGAAAAGGACAAGTAGTGATGTTCTTGGTTTTAGTGCTATAGTCATGCATCCAGACGAGAGGTTTGGTAGTGTTAGTAGATTTCTCATATCTGAAATAAGTGCCACAGTATCTGTAGGTTCACTAGAAGGAACTACTTTAAGACTTTCTTCAGGAGACTCAAACATATGACTTAGAGAGTTATTATTTGAAGACTCAGTATGAACAAGAGGTGAAGTTGAATTTTCTGTCCTAAAGGAAGGAATTTGAATAAAATGCAAGGGTGATGAAAGGTATGAGAATTGCAGTATAGGAAACATATGAGAGGTAAATGATTGTGGTAAATGATTGTGGTAAATGCTTAAAAGGAAAAACATCTTCCTAAAACACTACATCTCTACTCACTATAAATTTCTTTTCATGGATATTATACATCTTGTACCCCTTTTGAGTTGAGGACTAGCCAAGAAAAACAGCAGGCACAACTCTTTGTGAAAACTTATCACCCTTTCTTAAACATGTGATATACCCTAAACAACCAGATACTTTCAAGTGATCAAGACAGGGAGATTGACCATGCAAGACTTTAAAAGGAGAAGGAAATCTATTTATGATATAAACAACAACATTCACATAATCACCCTAAAATCAGAGTGGCACACTGGCTTGAAACCTGAGAGCTCTTGCTATCTCCAGTATGTATCTATGCCTTCTCTCAACCACCACATACTGTTGGGTGTATACATATAAGAACTCTGATGCAATACCTAAGAACTTAAGTAGATCAGATACTTGAGAGTTGAAGAACTCACATCCATTATCAGTCCTAAGAAACTTTACATAAGCAGAATACACATTTTTGCCATAAGAAGAAATGTTATCAATGCAACTATCACTTCTGCTTTAGAATTCAGAAGGACAACCCAAGTATACCTAGAGTGATCATATGCTAAGGTAATAAAACACCTTTTGCCATCATAAATTGGGACTCTATATGGGCCCCACACATCTCTATGAAAGTATAAAAGAAAGAATTATACAAAACATTGACATGAGGAAAGGGAAGCCATGTTTGTTTTGCTAAGGTGAAAATTGCACAGTGCTCAGCATTGTCATGATCAATACAGACATTTTCAAAAAAGTTTAGCTTCTTCAAAGTATCTAAAGGGACATGGCCCGGTCTTTTGTGCCATAAGGCTACATTTATTCTATCCTGCATTTTATTTACTACCATAGAGTTGCATCTATACTTCAGCTAATCACCAACTTCAGTTTCTGCTTCTTTTGTCCTGCAATTTGAATTCACCACATACAGTCCATGCGTATGTCTTCCAATCCCCTTCACCCTTCCATTGAAGCATATCTTGTGTTGGTACCGAAATGGGATCCCCAATAGCTGGAGATAAAAGATTCATATGAGAAAACATAAGTAAACATGCCTTTACTTGAGCCTCCAAGGATAAACGTACATGAACATCCATTTGATCTCCATCAAAATCAACATTGAATCCCTCGCAAACTAATGGATGTAAACAAATAGCGCGCCCCTCCACTAAAATGGGTGGGAATGCCTGTACGCCTAATCTATGCAGAATGAGTGCTCTATTCACCAATACAGGATGTCCTTGCATAACTTCATGAAGGATTTTCCATACAATCGTCTCTTTTCCTCAAATTTTACTCTTAGCAACTCTTATGTTCGAAGTAAGATATTTTCTAATTAGACCACAAATTACAAATTCCTGGAAAAGTTCTATTGCTATTTCACGAGGCAATCCACATCGATGTAATGAAAGTGAAGAACCCACAATAATGACAAAAAATCCTAAATAATTGACTCATTTGCTAAGCAGAGTCTCACAAAATCTTCCCTCTTTACCTTCAATTACATCAAAAATGACTTGTAAAGTTAATTATGATCGTCCCTCATTGGTTGTCCCCAGATTCCATTATCAAGAAGTGTATCCATGGCTTCTTCTACTAATTTCTCCTGACACATTTTTAATTCTCCTGGCGTAGATCTACTTGTTGTTAATAGATCGGTAAGGGTATTATTCTGATAGATAACTCTTCTATAGAGTTCATTAATATCTGAGCTCATTAGTTTACCCCCATCTATCTGAATGATCGGCCTCAACTCAGGAGGAATAACTGGTAATAGATATAAAAACATCCATTCTTACTCTATATTTGTTCGAATAAAATGCTTAGCCAATTCCACATATCTAACCAAAAAGTCCTTTCTTCTTTCAACATTTTGATCTTTCCATTCATTCCTTGTGTACCCTTCTTCCCCCAATTCTTCTGATTATACCAATGAATTCTCTATAATAATTCATAAATCTAGATCAGCAAATTATTCTCGGATAGCACCTACACCAGTATAGATTTCTCAATTGCAAAATGTATCGAAACCCTGGTTAGTAAAAACAGTGGGATGCTATATTTACAAGATTGGATTTCATATTTGAATAAACCTCGTAATCGTAAGAAAGTGAATTTTAGTTATGGGCCTAGCAAAAGAAAAATTAGGATATGATTCTATAGGATATCCCCACTTCAAAATCGAACGTGAAAGTTTTCGTTTATCCGGCTCAAGTAGGTACACCAAATAAGGAAAGGAGTTCTCATTTTCAACCTCTAGAAAATTCCAAAATAAGGTCTACTCCTTACTCAAGTTCCCAGTGAAGACGAAACAAAATTTCAGTGATTCTGTCTTCTACTAATTCTTCAGTCAAAATCAATTCCAACAAATAAAATAGAAAATTCTTGAGTAGTCTACTTACCTTTGAATGATAAATCCCTTAACTATTACTAATTAAAGGAATATCTTGAAACCCATAAGGGATTTACTTGTCTATATATTTTTTCATTCGATATTTTAGGTCACGACTTCACCTCGATGGTTAGGCCACCACGCCCTTAAAGTCTATAAGCGGTAGATAGACTCCTGGAACCATGACATATTTTCTTACTTGAACATAATTTCTTTCCACGAAAAGAAAGGAAATGGTTCATTCCATAAAATAAAAAGTTTTTTGATTTGTTACGAAATCGACCATAGATCAACTCCCTTTCTATTTGGGAGTATAGAATACACCCCAATTTTGAGCTTTATGTTACTCTTTCCAAGTGACATGTCAGGTCTAGGGCATCCCAATTGGATTGACTGGGATGAGAGTTTTTCCTTCCGAGTTTGTAAAATCAGAATTTCGATCAAATCACACATCGCAGTATACTAGGCCTTCTAATTATTTAAGAGGTTTATCTAAAAGATTCGCAATATAACTAGGAAGACATTTTAAATACCACACATGGGTTACTGGAATGCGAGTTTGATATATCCCATTTGATACCTTCGTATCCGAGAATCAAAAAATTCAACTCCGCATTGTTCACAAAATTTTGGGTCTTCTTTTTCATCTCTGATTACTCGATAATTTCCACAAGCACAAATTCTGCTTTTTATAGAACCAAAAATTATTTCACAAAATAATCCATCTTTTTCCGGTTTATTAGTTTTGTGATGAAAAGTATAGGGTTTTGTTACCTCTCCAACTATCTCTCCATTAGACAGGATTTTAGTGGCCCAATCACTTATTTGTTGAGGAGAAACTGATTCAATTAGGAGTTATTGATGTTTAATCGATCGATCATAGAATAAAAATCATTATTCATTCCAATTAAGCTTCCTTCCTATTATTATGGAAGTTCTTCTCAGATACAAGGAAATGATTCAGTTCTGGAGCTAAAGATCGTAGTTCTCGAACGAGCAATCGAAAAGATTCTAGAGCATCTTCGAGATTAGGTATTGTTCCCCCAATGATCATAGTACTAAGTACTTCCTGGCGAGCTCTAATATGATTCGATTTATAAGTAAGCATCTCTTGTAAAATATGAGCAACCCCAAACCCTTCTAGAGCCCAAACCTCCATTTCTCCTACCCGTTGTCCCCCCTGTTTGGCTCCTCCTATAAGGGGTTATTGTGTAACAGGTGCATAATGTCCACTGGAACACCCATGGATTTTATCATCAACTTGATGAATTAATTTCAAGATATAAGGCTTTCCTATTATAACTGGTTGTTCAAAAAAAATTCCCCGTCCTTCCATCCAATATTCTGCTTTTTCCTGGATATTCGAGTTCAAATACCCATGGATTCGCTGTTTGTTTACTGGCTTCACATAATTCAGAAAACACTAGTTTTCTCGAAGCTTCTTGTTCATATCTTTCATCAAAAGGTGCTATTAGATAATGTCTATCTAGCAGACTCTCTGATAACTCTAGTGAACATTTAAATATATGTCCTACATTCATTCATGAAGGTACTCCTAATGGGTTAAAGATCATATCAATGGATCTTCCATCTTATACATAAGACATATCTTGTCTAGGCAAAATTTTGGAAATAATACTTTATTTTCGTGTCTTCCAGCTACTTTATCGCCTACTTTGATTTCACGTTTCTGTGAAATATATACACTAATCATTTGGGGATTATAACTAGAACCACCCCTTTTTTGTCTCCACCTCACATCAATAACCCGACCCCTACCACCTATAGGTAATTTTAGACAAGTTTCTTTTGAAGTGGATACCTGAATACCAAGTATAGCTCGTAATAATCTATATTCTAGGGCATACAATGATTCTTTCACGGCTTGGGGTGTTAATTTACCTACTAAAATATCACCCGTCTCTACCCAAGATTCCAGCATCACATTCCATTTTTGTCTAAATTGCGAAGTAAATGGGCTTCTAAATGCAGTATTTCATTAGTTACTTTTTCAGGGCCTTGGCTTGTCACACGAGTCTGAATTTCATATTTCTGTATGTGAAAAGAAGTATAAATATCTTCATATACCAAACATTCTCTAATAAGTAATGCATCCTCATAACTGTAACCCTCCCACGGCATATAAGCTACTAATACGTTTTTCCCCAAAGCAAGCTCGCCACCTATCGTAGCAGCACCATCCTCTAAAATGTGTCCCTATTTAATGCATTTACCCCGAGGAACCTGAAGTGTTTTATGCATACAAGTATTTTTATTGGAACGTTGATCTATAACTAATGGAATGCTTAGAATATCTCCATTACAAGCTAAAAGAATCTTGTCAGTATTGGTATAAACAACATTTTCCTCGCGTTCAGCTATAGCAAGAGCCCCCGAATCTAGAGTTGCTTGTCGTTCCAACCCAGTTCCAACAATGTATTTCTTGGAGCAAGAAAAAGGAACTGCTTGACGTTGAATATTAGAACTCATTAAAGCTCAATCCATATCATTATGTTCGATAAAAGGAATGAGGGAATCTCCAATAGAAAATATTGAAAAGAAAAAATACTTCGAAGATGAACCTGTTCCTATGCAATAGTCAAGAATTCTTGACGGTATCGAGCTAGAACAACCTGTTCTTCCTAAATATCCCGATTTAAGGATAAAAAATTTATACCGCTACCATATAGTATGTAGGGTTTTGTTGGGTTCAAAACACATAAGTAAAGCGCATTGGAAGTTTAAAATTTAATTTACTTACCCCAACAATTCCTCATTTCTGGTATGGTTATATGACAATCAAAACCTGTAAAGTAAAAATTAAACAAGAACACTTACATGTTGTATTATCTGGAATCTTTTACTAAAGGGTGAACATGCGATTCTCCCTTCGATTGTAAGCACGTTGCTACAGTGTATTCCTTTGTCAAGAAAGCCATAAAATATTGGCAGAGGTTTGAGAGAGTTTTATCCTAGACTCTAAGTCTAGAATTGTATAATGGAATGTGTGTTTCATAACAATGAGGTTGTGCTGTATTTATAGTTAAAATTAGGTCACAAATCATATTAGGGTTGGGCTCCAAGCCTGGCCCAAAAATTGAGGTCCAGTGGGCTAGTCCGATTGGGCCCACTTCTGGGTTGGCGCCGCGGTGCCTTACGTCCAATAATGTTTCTCGTTTTCGTTTAATAAATATATTCAGCACATTAAATCTAAAATCTAATTTTGATTTAATTAAATAATCTCCATTTAATAGAAATTATCACATAATTATTATCAATTTAAATATCTCAATTCCAAATCGAATATTTAATACTTTCTCAATACACCCTTAGATCGAAGAGACAATCGACATAGTGTTACCCTATAGGCCTTCATATATTGACATTAATCTAATTAAGGTCCATACGGAACTCCTAGACTGCGCCGTATGATAAACTTAATATGCGAAGTACGTTTACATAAATTCAGCAAACATAACCTTTATGTGATATGATAAATTCCTTTCATTCGCGACACACTCGATCAAGCTTAGAATTTTACGTGTGTCTATCCAAATGGCTTGATCACTTTATCTCATCTATATTAGTCAACAACTAGACCATATTCTAAATATGTCTCTTGCATTGGCCAATGACTTGGTCGACCTAATATCACTGAGAAGTTGAGTGCTCTCTTGAATATCCAATCGAGGAATGATCCTATTCTTGGCTCAACTACCACCTTAGTTTACATCATAATGTACCCAACACAAGCCGTGTCTTATCCTATAAGGAGTTTAAGCTTAGGACAGGGTCAAAGTACATTACACTGTAAACAAGGTGTGTATTGACCTCAAGTCAAAGGACCTTTATCTCCCACACGCTGATAATACTCTAGATATATATAACAAATAGTTTATTAGCAGGGTATACCAATACTTTCCAAAAGTATACATGTGTCCATCACTAGTAACTATTACTAGTAGCATGTGAGACATATTACATCCTCCAAAAATGTGATGCAGACCACATGTCGACTTACAACATATCATCGATATCCCATTCTCGATGATCATTAGTCGAGGCTATTTTGAGAGTTACGCTCTATCATCAATATCTCACTCTATTAATGACAATGTAAGCTCAAGGAATGCACATTAATGGATAATTACAAACAATCAAATAATAATTTAATAATTGCAAATGCCATAAATATATTAATCTTATTAATAATACGAATGTGTTCAAGTATATTATGTCCCTAATATAGATTATCTCTAGTAATGTACTCGAATTTAGTCATCGAATCAGCAGTGGTTTCTTGCTTGGAACTTTTCCAACTCACTGCTCCACCATTGAAAATGAAGGCATATCCAGAGTGTGACAGCCCTAACAATCTATTAGGTATATCTCTATAGATCCTAATTCTAAGAATGTAGCAGGCTTCACCCAAGTTCTTCATCATGAAGGTGTTGGATAACCATTCCTTGACTGATTGCATGAGAGTCTTATTATCTCTCATTATTAATATGACATCTACATATATAACAATGAAGACAATACTCCCTTTCTTGTGCTTACTATAAACGCAGGGATCTTCTTTGCTTCTAACAAAGTCAAATGATTTGACTACTTTGTCAAAGCAAATATTCCAACTCCTTGAGGCTTGCTTAAGTCCATAAATGGACTTATGTAGTTTGCATACTGCTTTGGGCTTAGTCTTGGATGTAAAACCCTCATGTTGTATCATATACACCTCCTCAATTAGGTTATCATTGAGGAAATCAGTTTTAACATCCATTTGCCAAACTCATAATCATAGTATGTGGTTATTGCAAGCAAAATTTGAATGGACTTAATTTTCGCAACAGGTGAAAAGGTTTCATCATAATCGACCCCAGGCCATTGATTATAACCTTTAGCCACCAATCTTGTTTTATAAGTCTGTACATTTCCATATGCATAAATCTTCTTCTTGAAGACATATTTGCATCATATGGGTCTAAACCTTGTTGGCAAATCAACCAAGTTCCAAACTTGATTGATGTACATCGAGTCCATCTCAGATTTCATGGCTTCTTGAAATCTCTGCGAATCAATGTCTAACATAGCTTCACTGTTGGTTATAGGTTCATCGTCATCAGGAATATCTATCTCATTGTGTGTTTCAAAAAGGAGATTAAGTCTTTCAGGCGGACGATGAGTCCTAGTGGTCCTACAGAGTTGATTATTCTTCGTTTCAGTGTTTGTTGTATTCTAATTGTGAAAAGGTCTTTGTATGTTGGACAATCCACCACCTTCGGAGCTTTCAGGAATGTCATTTTCATGTATTTCCTGGATGGAATAATGTACAACCATTGTATCATCTTCCATTGGTTGTGTATGAGAGCCTTTCATTGCTGCACTATCTCTCACAGCACTCCCACTAGCTGAAGGGCGTACTCTAAGTACCCAATATTCACCAAATACTCCCATTGAATCCTTGTCTAGGTCATTCGACAAGGGTTCAACTTCTGTGTTATCTTGTGGTTCTTAAATTTCTTCAAGTTCTATCTCATTGCAACTTTGTTCCTTGTAGACATAGTCTTCTTCAAGGAAAGTTGCATTTCTTGTAGCAATAACCTTACGTTCTCCAGGAATATAGAAATAGTATCCCTTAGTTTCCTTTGGATACCCCACGAAATGATATTTCTCACTTTTAGATTTCAACTTATCAGTAAGCATCTTGTTTACGTATGCATGGCACCCCAGGGTCGCATGTGTTTAACTGATGGTTTCTTGCCATTTCATATCTCATATGGAGTTTTATCTACTGACTTTGAAGGAACCCTGTTTAGCTCAGTATTCATTTTAACATTCAGCTCAGTATTCAGTCCAATATTCAGTTCAACATTCACTTCAATATTCAGTTCAGCATTCAACTCAGTATTCAGTTCAGTATTCATGTTTTCATGACAGTTCAGTGTTCACATGTTTCCATCAGTCACGGTTAAGGTCCAGAGTTATCCATAGTTACAACCAGGACAATTATTCGAGGAAAAATGATCCTAAGGAGGAGATATTGTAACACCTCGTATATTGGGCTAAGGTTTGACCTATAAGATGCATGTAAAGTCCCGTGAGTTTTTACTTTCTAATTATGGCTAAAATAATTTACAATACTTAAAGGTTATGTTTGGAAGTAATTGGGTGTTTGGAAGTGGAATGGAATGAGTTGGAAAATAATTAGAATGACTGGGGTGAAATCAGTAGCGAGCATTGCAGCGATCAAAAGTTGACCACTGTGACGGTGCAAAAATCTCTTAAGCAGTCGCGATTGTTGTAGTGATCAAAAGTTGACCGCTGTGATGGGCGATGCTGAAGCTAAAATATAAAGTGCGAAAATTCTGAATTTTAAGAACTATTCCACATTTTTTGGACAACTTTGAGAGATAAAACAACCCCCAAGCCCTAGAACTCGCTACTGATTCATGAAATCAGTAGTGAGCATTGCACCGATCCTCTTTTCCTTTCATCCTCCTACACCAATGTAAGATCATTCACATGATTCTTAATCAATTCTTCCATTAATTTCATGATTCATAACAAGAATAAACCTTGAAAATTTATAGATTCTTGCTTGAGTCTTCATCTTGGACAAGAAACCCTAGAACACGAATTCAAGAGGATTGAACTTCAAAAAGGTAATGCTTTCACTCTCTAATCGATCATAGTTGTGAATTGGTAATTAGACTCTAAGTTCTTGGACCATAAGTTGATGGGTTTGATAAAGAGAAACATATGAACCATTGAAGGGTTTTGGATTATTGACTTAGGATTGTTGTAATCATATAGGTGATGAGGTATGATGTTAATTGTATCTATTTGAGATTGTAGAATCACCTAGAGGCAAAAGAAAGGGTAATTGGGTGAAGAAACACAATTAATGAAAGTTGTGGAGCTTTATGTCTATCAAGTATTTGATAAAATGCCTAGATGACCGAAACATGAGTATTGTTGCTAATGTTGATTTATTGACTTATAATGCTATATATTAAAGTCGAAAGGGAGCGACAGACATTTTATTACGCTCAAGAGCAGGAAGTTAAGATATGTAGAGCTTCTATCTACGTGTGTGAATATCATTATTCTTCCCCCCGCCACAGTTATCTATGAAACCATGAATTTCCATAACCTAGGGTTTTTACTCAAGTTCATGATGACCCTATATACATGTACAATTATATTCCATGTTATATCTTGACTTCGTTGCTTATATTCATGATATATTATTGTGAATGTCATGAACCTATCCGTAATTCATGAACGCATGCTTTAATTTCCATGAGTTTCTAAATACAAGTTATGATCATTATCACTTAGTTCCATGAAGTAATATATGTTTCTCATGATCTATACAAGTTATATTATGTATTTCGTCACAAGCTAAATTATAAATTTAAAAATTATGTTTACAAGTTATTTTATGAAATTCACAGGCTATCAAGCCAACTATTTTCAAGTACATGTTTTGGGAGTTGCACAGATTACCGAGAAGGCTCGAATAGCCTGAAACTACGTATGACAACGTAGTATAAGGGTCGCTCCGCTAGAGGATGATACCTTCTTATTACCCTTTATGGGATTATTGGATCCATCATGTCCATGTTCATGTATCGTACTCCGGCAAGGTACGAGATGACTTAGTTGATCAGGCAGAGATCAGACTCCACGTTCACGCGTGGTACTTCATGTCAGTTTTGTTAATGCTCTCCCACAGATATACATATATGCAAATATACTGATATACATATATTTATATTTTTAGACATATAACTTTACAGATTTTACACTTGTTTTATACTAATGCCAGATCATGCTCATGTTCATATTTCAGTTTCACTCTCATGTTCATATTTTAGTTTCACTCTCATGTTCATATTATATCATGTGCCACCTTATTCCTTCAGTTGCTTTACATACAGTACAATTCAAATGTACTAACATCCCTTTGCCTGGGGTCTGCACTTCGCGGTGCAAGTGCTGAGTTTCAGGGAGACGGATCTGCTCAGTAGAATTGCTTCAGTATTAGCTATTTGGTGAGCTCCATCTCATTTGGTGTGTCAGTCTAGTTATTATTATGATTATGCATTATGATAGAGGTATGTCATTGCCTTGTCCTGGTAAACAGTTTGCAGTTAGACTCATGTTCAGAGGTTTCATGAACTAGTCTAGTAGCATGGCATGAAAGTATTATTTTCAAACCTATCATGTTTTACTCAGATGATTCCGCTATTATATTTCAGACTATTATTTCAATATATATTTTACATGTTTTAAATCATTACTTTAGCATGTTTTATGCCCACGTTGACAAGCTAGTCGTGTGATTTGCTAGGTCACATGCAGTCAGGCACCGAGTGCCATATTTCTCCCAGACCGTAGTTTGGGGTGTTACAGAACCAATTCCCACAGGGGTCATTGGAAATTCCTCTTGATATTTCCGATTTCGGTTACTGGAAGAAGATTGTAGGACATTGGACAAGGCATCTGAATAGGAGGGTACCTTTTGGGCTATGATTTTCTTCCCCCCTGTAGATGGAATGAATAGAATGAAAAGGAATCCCAGGAGATCCGGGGTCGAATCTATATAAAAGGGAGAGTTAGGGTTAAGGCTTACCGTGGTATTTTCCCTTCCACCACTTATAGGTAATACTCTTCCACGATCGGGTGATGTCGGGGGAAGCATGGAGAAGACTAACAACCCACTCAAAACTCCCTTCAATCAGTTGCGGCGAAACTAAAACAGTTGTGAAAAATGCAGTATTTGCATGAGAAAAGGTAGTCCCTTTAATAAAAAAATAAAATAAAACAAGTTTGTGGTTAAGAGATACTCACGAGAAGAGTTTCACTCCTCAGGGAAAGGATCTGCAGAAGGACAATGGATTTGGTCGATTTTAATCAAAATAAACCGATTTAGCCAACCTCGGTCAAATTCATCTTTGGCATTTACAAGGATTCGGATTCCACGGGGGTATAAGTGGACAATAACACCCCGGTAAACCCGGGGGTAGTAGAGAAGGAAAAGGCGGTCAACGGTGAATGGGGTATTGGCATTGTCTGCTAGCATCTATTTACAATAAACTAATCTCCAAATTTGTGAAGCGACTTTCCCCAAGCAAATTATATATCGTCGACAAATGTCTTTGATAATTTGTGGGATAGGAAGCTTAAAGCCAATAGTAAAATGGTATGTGTAGGTCATGGAAAACCCTTCAACATGGTGATGTACTCGGTCAACTGGATCGACCATTCTAATGACTGCATCGATAGAGAAGTTACAATCTTTTACGATATCAGGGAGAATTTTGACAATAATCGCAGATTCGATTTCTTCAATGTGTTCAAAATTTCCTTGAACATAAAGGTCTCCAGAGAAATCGAACCCAGAGGGAAGGATCTCTACAGCAACAGAGCGCAAGTCAATCTCTTGACTTTTTGGGGAAATATGTTCTTTTCCAGGACGACGGGTTGGAGGATCGTCATTGTTGCCTAGAGAACGAGAAGGAGAAAATTTAGTAGACGACATTACAGAAGAAAATTTTACGGAAGAAGGAAAGTTTATGAAGATTGAAGATTTGAGGAAGATTGTAGTTGCCTTCTATGTGGGATTTTACCTCCTATTTATGGTAAAAGAATATAACGTTTGGACATAAAAGGTGTGTATCATCATTGCTATACTTCATGTCGATTAGTGCAAGTTGTTTAGTTGCCACTGTTTCAGAAGCATTGAATGGATGTGACGTTTGACAAGTCTTGTAATCATTACGCTTCAAATTTCCCGCCGAAGTGTAGGATTCATCCGGTTTGAGGTTTAAATTCACTTCTCGAGCGCACAAGATTTATGCCCGGAAAGTGCGGGGACTATTTGCATGGGGTAAAATTCGTAGAAGACAGTTGTGCAAATTATGATGTGACACATGACAATTAATGTTGAGTCAATTCCAGGTCAGCCTAAGGCGCCACCGGTAGCATCTAAAGAAGGCCAGGAGCATTATGTGCATATGTGGTACCGATGATCTAGAAGATTAAAGGAGCCGCTTTGAGTTGCAACAGGCGGCCGCTACTAAATTGGTCATACGTCTGCAGAGTCATAAAGGCATTTATGGCTATAATAATTGCCTAATTATTACAACATTCATTCTCTTGTGTTAATGAGAGCACATTTCATGGGGTGTGTACCCATACATCTCATATACCAATAGGACACATTGTTCCATTGTAAACAACAGATTCAAGCTACTACAATACACTTTCTCATTTTCTCTCGATTATTGTGCTTACATTCAAGTTGTCGTAACCTTGCCCAGAAGGCTCAGTCTAATTACTACTTTCTTAATCTTATTATTGTCTATTTACAGTATAATTTTATCTAGAATTATTATCAAATCTATCACTTGAAATTCACATGTCCTTGACCACGTATATAAATTCAACTATACTGTTTTACTGGTAAACACACAGTATTATAATTTTGAAAAGACTAACCAAGTCTTTAAGTCTTGTAACGAAACTATAACAATTATCATTTCAATTTTTGTTCTTACAAATCTATTACTTTTGACAAAATTTTGCTATATACAAGACAGCAGGACTTAAGATTTCTGTAATCTTGTTACTTCATATTGATTGTTCTTGGCCTTGTTCCAAACGATTTCTTGCTTCCATCTACTTATTGGAGCCAGAATCTAGATTTTTACTAAAAAAAAACTCACAATATAAAAAATAAGCACGCGAAAAAGTAAGAATTTCAACGTTTATACATAAAATATATTTTGACCTTATATGTACTAGTAACAAATAATACATTTTTCTGGCGAAGAAAGTTCGCATGAACTCTTTGAGCTTCTAGCTTTCCATGCTACTCACCACCCGTGGCGGAGCCAAGTGGAAGGAAGGGGTTCCCTTTGGCGGAGAATACACTGTATATTCAATGTTAAAATTATGTTTTTACGTTAATATAATAGATGTTGAATCCTCATATATTTACTTCTGCAAATTTTGAACTCTCTTAATGAAAATTCTGACTCATGGGCGAATTTAGGGGTGGGAAGGGTATTCATTCCAATACCTTCGACAAAAATTACACTGTATATATAGAGATTTTCTGTGTTTGTGAACATATATTAACTTTTGAATATCCTTAACAATTGCAAAAGGTTAGTTTAAGTGGTTTAAGTGGTTTAAAATTATTTCTAATTTTTTAGGTTTGATTCTTAAGACAATATTATTTTTTATATTTAGCTTTTATTGATCCTGGATCCACCACTGACTCCGCTACTACTCACCACCCCACCCTCACCCTCTCTCATTTTCTCTTTGATTTGATATATTTTGTTGCAGATTTTGATGTGCCTATTATCCAGAAGAAAATCAAAGATAAGGTGTTCGTTAGATATCAAAGCTCTTCTTTAGCTACAAGATTCACATTTGTGGTTCGTTATCCAAAAGGTAGATTTTAATTTTATGGTAGTTGGGATTCTCCAATGTTCTGGGCATGACTTCAAGGTAAATCTTGGACAGCTATTTTCTACGTGGCAATAATTTATTGCTCAGATGGTTCACGTGGCAACAATTTATTTGCTCAGATGATTACACGTCGCAACAATAATTTTGGCAAATAAGTAAGCTACTAATGACATGTGGCACCATCTACACATATCCAAATTTCTAGGGGTGGGCGTATATCGGTTTATATCGGTTTTGTATCCGAAAAATATGAACCGAATAAAAATCGGTTTTTTAAAAAAAAAACCGAATACAACTTTTTTTTTTAAAAAAACCGATATATCGGTTTATATTGCCGGATGTATCGGTTTGTATCGGTTTTTTCTAGTGGGCCGGGCCGGGTCTTTTTTTTTAAAAAAAAAAAATTGAATTTCCAAAACTGAAATTTACATTCACACCTACACTATCATGAAATTTCTACGTTGAAATCTATTGTGTATCGTGAGATTTTTACTAAAGAAAAAAGAAAATTAGAAATCGATTTGGGGGAAAACACAAATTGATTGGAAAAACATACGTATTTCTAAAAATTGGCTGTGCCAAACCGCCATAAGGCGATTTGACCGGCCCCGTCTCGAAAAAATACGCAAAATTAAAAAAAATCGGGTAAAACGGACATTCGAGCACATAGTTATGACCATTTAAAGTTTTATCAATTTACAACTATTTTTTCTCCATACATTTTATGTCAATGTTTCCGTGATATGTTAATCAAGTTCATACCGCATGCGACTTTCATAACATAGATTAGCTTCAATAACTATGATTCAAGAGATAGTAGTAGCCTAAAATAAAATAAAATAAAAATAAAAAAATAAAAAAAAAATTAAAATTTCGGTTTTTCGGTTCGGTTTGTATCCAAAATAAAAAAACCGAACCGAATCACTAAATCCTGATTCGGTTCGGTTTTTTGAAAAATCGGTTTTTTTTTTTTAAAAAACCGAGAAAAAACCGAACCGAATTTCGGTTCGGTTCGGTTTTTTCGGTTCCCCGGATTTTTTGCCCACCCCTACAAATTTCTAATGTATTGGTTAGGTGGACTGTATTTACTTGACAGAATAATATTCCTTTCCTTTCTTTTGTGACTGTTTTATGAGAAAATGAAAAAAAATGTCCCTTATGTGTGGGGCAGGTTTAAATAATTTTTTAAGTGTATTCTTGATTAATTTAGTTCTTTGTTTTATTTTTTTAATATTTAATTTTCTGCCTTATGCCAGACTATTTCTGAAGATAGTAGTATCGGTTGAGCCCTCAACACTACTATCAGTAAATTGCGAAATATGTCTGAATGATCAGGATTTGAGAACAGAACAACTATATCACCTAAATTTAGTTCTTTATTTGTTGGAAAGAAAATTTAACTGAAACTCCTTCCGAACAAAGGTTCAACTCGTTATGAGTCATTAAGTACCTCAAACTCTTATAATTCGTAAAACTCTGACATTTCCCGTCAAATTTGGATGTGTAACTGTTTGAGCTTTTTCTATTTTTATCAATTTTTGGTGTATGGTATTATTTGTGCTAGTTTTGATTTACTTATTAGCGTCTAGTGCAGTTTTTGGTGATGTTTTTCTGGAATTTGAAGAACTCCCTTAATATTTGTGGTCAGATCTTTTTTAACAATTCACTTTAAATTTAACGATCATAATTTGTTATATATATTTGCCAAAGATCATTTTTGAAAAAACTTAAAAAACAAAAATGGCTGAGAAATATACTTAAAGAACCATTTTAATTTAAACTTACCTCTAGACATAAGGAATCATTTTTGTCATTTTCTCTAGTTTTCTTTGTGAAAATGTTTACTCATGCTTGATGTTTGCCTCAGCGGACCAATGATTGAAATATAAATATGGATTAATCATAGTAAAATGATATGTATGTCCTGCTTTAACTCATGGTAATTCTTTTGGTTAACTTAATTTAAGATAATGACTTGATGTTGATAAGTATTTTTTTCTTTCCTTTGGTTTTTATTAAAGTTCTATAATATATTTGTAGATAATAAAATTCACCTCGAAATACAAAATTTCGATATCTACCATATTTGAGAAATATTGTAAACAAGTGTAAAATATAGTATTGTTTAAAAGTGTTAGACGCTAAAAATACAACATGTAAAATTATCGTTAAAATTCATTTGTATAATTTGTAACTTCTGGATAATCACTATTTTTCAAAACATGGTTGAAAAGTGACCCACCGCCGTTTTTTGCTATACAATAAGAAAATTCTTGAATAACTTGCTAAATTCCAAGAATATTAAAACAAACAATCGTTTTAATTATAGTCCAAAACACCATAAAATATTTATAATATTTTGCACCTTTGTTAATTTGATCTCTCTCTTTTTTAAATGTGAGTGGGCTTATTTATTAAACTGGCGTGCCATTTGATTTTCTTTACACAACCTATTCTCAACTTTTGTTCCAAGATAATACTAGGATGGAGAGACATTTATTTATTTCACCATGAATTTAAGAAGCTCAAACTTGCAATAATGTGATCCATACCTTTTCCAACTTAGCTGAGTTATTCAAAATAAATTGGTGAATCAAACATCAAGACATATAAAAAGGGAAACAACTACTGTATATACTTTTCACCAAAAATAATAATCTATATACCAAAATTAAAGAATATTATACCCTTGTTATACATTGAGTATACGTTAGTGACGATTATAAATTATTATGATTAGATAGGTAAAACTTTCTCAGCTGACTAGTTAAAAATAAAAAAAATGTAAGATCCCCAAGTTTTATTCCACCATTTTCTTTTACCAAATAAATTAGATACCTAAATCATTCAATCAATAAAGATAAATATAATGATCATGAGCTTGGGAGTGCATGCATTGCATAGTATCAACTTATACACTTCCTTTTTAACTCAACTCACTATTGTAATCTGTATATGAAATGGATCTACTTAGGCACATAGACATTGTATAGAACTTTATACTTTAGAGTATTTTAACATGTTAGTGTAAATTAAATAATCTGCATTCTATTTCAGGTCATTAATTAATTCTTTTTTATATATAAACGGTCACTTATAATTATCTTTAAGGTTAACTTGATAGTTTAATCTTTTCTAAGTTGTCAATATATAGAAGTTAAATTCAAAATAAAATGATTCTGATGTTTGAATTTAAGCCCATTTTTCTTTTAAGGTAGTGTGCCAATTTTATTACTCTCTCTATTCCAATTATATGATGCTTCCTTTTAACATGTATGATCTATTTTAGATCACAAATCTAAACATATTTCTTAAACTTTGTGTCCAATTAAAGTACACCACATGAACTGCGATACAAAAATGTCTTTCTATTTTTCTTTTATGGTGTGCAATGTTGGCTCTGTCAAAAAGGTTTTAATTACCCAAGTTATTCATATAGGTACAAAAAAGAATAATCTCTTTAGTAAGCTCATCAAATTAAAGAATTTGACTTTTCTAAAAGAAATTAAATTTGCCAACTAGCAATGAAGTACAAGTGCACGAGCTTCCTCACTTGCATTTTGCCAAAAAGGTATAATAAGTTTCAACAACCTTCAATAATTAATTGGTCAAACAAATATTTCTTCTATTTCTCATGAATGATCAACCTCTATATAAAGGCCATTTCTCTTCTCATTTGTTCACACATCTCCAAAAACATTACATTGCCTTAATCACAAGTATACTTCTAAAAAATGCCAAGTCCTTCACTTTTCATAGTAGTTAGTATTATTTATTTTCTCCTCTTCTCTCCTACTATTCTTGCCACTAGAGAAATGAAGTATGAAGCTTCTACAAGATTTAAACCTAAAATCGATGGAATAAAAGAAGGTGATAATGGTGATCTAGGCGTGAAAGATTGCTTACCAAAGGGTATTAAAAGATCGTCTGCTCCTAGTCGATACATAAACGATCACACATTAGGTTCAACAAGTTGTTCATCAATCAAGAAGGTGAATAAACCATGATATTGATCAAATTACATCAAGTGTAGATGGAATATATAGAAAAATGTAACACATATAGTACTTTGTCATTTCAATTCCTTGACATATTTGTATTTAAAAAAAAACTTTTTCTTTTGTTTTCTTTTCTTCTTTTTTTTGGTTATGATGTATACTTAACATACTCAAAGGAAGTTATATAGTGTGTTTTAATCGTTATATTGCACTGAAAAAAACATTATAATAGCTAGCTTGTTATATCTTTCAAGTCAAGTAAATAGTGCATCTCCTTTCCCTTTAAGTTCCAGGCATACATTATCACTATTTGAAGAGCAAGAAACATGCAAAAGGAGAAGAATAAAAGAGAAAGAAAAAAGAGTTGGCTTTATTTCTATATCTTTTCTTATCGACCTGCCTAATCATATTCATATAGCTCGTGAATTGAATTTGCTTGAGCTGTGAAACTATTAAAGCAAAATATAAAATAGTGGTCCAAAAAATTAGTACTCCAACAATTAATGTTTGACATCAAGAGTCTCCAAGAAGTGGCACAAGAAATTAAACTCTAGATATTTATAATTAAGGACAAGTTTTAGCGTTTTAAGTTCAATTTAGATGGGATCCCTCCACTTTTAATCAAAGATTAAAGGTTTTGAATTCGAACCTTCGGAGAAACTCCAGCTAAGAAGTGGTTTCCCCCTTTAATAAACACTATATTAACGAATCTAAATTAATCGGGCCAATAAATATTGAACACCTAATAATTATAAAAAAAAGTTTCTTTTGTCTTTATGAATCCATATGGCTAGTATTTGAAGTTGGCCGAAATGTTTAACACATGGTTATTCTGGTAGTACATGCGATTTTTCTAAATTTAGTGCAACAAATTTCAGGTTTTAGAGTTGCAACATTCTATATAACGGCTTCTGTTGAGAAATCATGACTTTTAAGTTTTTTCTTAACCTTTCCTCTTTTTTTTCTCTCTTTGAACTTCTACAAAAAATTATACCCTCTCCGATCCTTTTTGTTTTTGTCACTTAAAGTTTCAATAAATTTATTGAGAAAATCATTTAATAGCATATTAATCACACAATCATCTTTACCTTTCTTTTTAAAATGAGAAATTAATGACTATATAACTTCTTATAGTAGTATATAAGGGTGAAATTGGAAAATAAATTAATAGATCGCTTCTTGATTCTGTAAATTAACAAATATATTGAACTAAACTTCTTTTAGCTAAAGTGACAAATAAAAAGAATATACCAAAGGGAGCATTAAATTACACTAAATTAAACTTGAATGTCCTTACTTCATAGTAAAGATGAAGCTATTAACGCATTCAAGCAATACAAAAATGAAGTTGAAACACAACTTAACAAGAAAATTAAAATGCTTAGAAGTGATAGGGGTGGCGAATATGAATCTCTTTTTGTGGAAATATGTTTGGAATATGGCATTATTCATCAAACAATTATCCCATACACTTCACAATCCAATGGAATTGCGGAAAGAAAGAATCGAACCTTAAAGGAGATGATGAATGCCTTATTGATAAGTTCTAGTTTACCCCAAAACTTGTTGGGGGAGGCTATCCTTACCGCTAGCTGAATACTCAACCGAGTATCCCATAGAAAAATAAAATTCAATCCATATGAAAAATAAAAAGAAAGAAACACAACTTGAAATATTTCAAAGTGTGGGGGTGTTTGGCTAAAGTGCAGGTTCCTAAACCCAAAAAGGTAAAAATAGGACCAAAAATCATTGGTTGTGTTTTCATAGGATATGCTACTAATAGTAAAGCATATCGTTTTCTGGTTATCAGAAAATCCCGACATTCATGTTAATACAGTAATTGAATCAGATAATGCTGAATTTTTAAAAAATATTTACCCGTATAAAAAGGAATGTGAATCGTCTAGCGAAAGATCTAAATTACTTTGGGATGAGACAAAGGAAGTTGCGCCTAACGAGGGGAATTCAAGACGTAGCAAACGTCAAAGAACATCTACTTCCTTTGGCCCTAATTTCTTGACATTCTTAGTAGAGAATGAGCCTCAAACTTTTAAGGAAGCAATATCTTCCTCAGACGCACAATATTGGAAAGAGGCAATCAATAGTGAAGTACAATCCCATTTTACACAATCACACTTAGGAATTGGTTGATCTTCCTACAGAAAATAAACCTTTAGGTTCCAAATAGATTTTCAAAAGAAAATGAAAGATAATGGTACTATTGAAAAACATAAGGTAAGACTTGTTGTTAAGAGTTTCAGACAACGAGAAGGTCTTGATTATTTTGATACTTACTCACCGGTAACGAGAATTACATCCATTCAGGTGTTAATAGCATTAGCCTCCGTCTACAGTCTTAAAATCCATCAAATGGATGTGAAAACAGTCTTCTTAAATGGAGATTTGGTGTAAGAAATCTACATGAATCAACCTGAAGGTTTTGTAGTTTCCGAAAAATAAAAGAAGGTGTGTCGACTTGTTAAGTCACTTTATGAACTTAAACAAGCTTCCAAACAATGGCATGCAAAATTTGGCCAAATAATATTGGCAAATGGGTTTAAGATTAATGAATGTGATAAATGTGTTTACATTAAAACGTGTCAAAATCACATAGTAATTGTTTGCCTATATGTTGATGATATGTTGATAATGAGCAAAGACATTGCTGACATAAATGCTACTAAGTGTATGTTTGCTAGCAAGTTTGATATGAAAGACTTAGAAGTTGTTGATTTGATTCTAGAAATTAAAATTCACATGACTCCCCAAGGTCTAGCATTGTCTCAATCTCATTATATTAAATGGTACTTGAAAAGTTCAAGTACTTGAAGTTCAAAGTCAAAAAGACTCTGATTGACGTAAACCTTGCTCTTACAAAGAACCAAAGTCAAAGCAAGCCTCAATTGGACTATGCTTGAGTGTTGGAAAGTTTGATGTACATCATGAACTGTACACGGCCGGATATAACTTGCGCTATAAGTAAATTGAGTCGTTACACAAGTAATCCCGACCAAACTCATTGGATGACAATAAAAAGAGTTTTGGAGTATTTAATTACACTCAAGACTATGCTTTGCACTATAATGAATATCCCGCGGTAATTGAAAGATATAGTAATGCAAAATGGATCACCGGATCATCTGAAGTTAAATCCACAAGAGGATACGTTTTCACCGTTTGAGGAGGAGCAGTGTCGTGGAAATCATCCAAACAGACATGTATCACTCGCTCTGCAATGGAGTCTGAATTTATAGCATTGGATAAATCTGGTGAGGAAGTAGAATGGCTGCGGAATTTCTTGGAAGATATTCCATTTTGGCCTAAACCAGTGGCACATATATATATACATTGTGATAGTTAAGTTGAAATAGAAGGGCCGGGAGCGTTATGTATAACGGAAAATCTCGTCACATACGATGAAGACATAATACCGCTAGACAGTTACTCTCTAGTGAAATTATCACAATTGACTATGTAAAGTCAAAGGATAATGTGTCTGATTCACTTACAAAAGGCCTAACTAGAGAGTCGATTGATAAATCATCAAAGGGAATGGAATTATGGCGAAGAACAAGTCATAATAATGGTAACTACACCTAGCTGACTAGAGATCCCAAGATCTAGGTTCAAGGAGATCAAACAAAATTATGAATGATGATTCAACATTGTCGTCAAAATCAATCCATTCTTATGATAAGACAATGTTCAGGAACAAGGATAAAGCGCTAAGACTTTTTAATGATTTCTAAGTTTGACATGATATGAGCAAACGAGTGTATCTACAGGTTACACATTTAGGAATCACCTATGTGAGTGTGAAGTGTAAGCCGCTTCAAGGAGAATTAGAGTAAGGCTAGTTCTCTACGCACTCATAAAATCAGGCGGTGTTCATGGCTGAAACGAACACAACAATTAGAACCAAGAATAGTTAAGGGTTAATTGTGTGACATATGTTGTCTAGATATACATCAAAGCTCGACGGTTCAAGGATATCAAATCTATCGATTGATCAAGTATATCTAATGCATGTTCACTACGAAAAGTTCAAAGGAAAACCTACTTACCCAGATGCAATTAATCCTTACTTATAAATCATATAGTTTTTTTTGCATGCATGTTTTCATAATATATCCATTTCCCATTCACGTAGAGGATTGTTGAGATTTAAAGTCACCAAGTAGTGAGCTTTAAAGGAGAAGTGTGAATTGGGAAATGGAGGAAAATGAAATTTTGGAAAAGTAACCTTTCCAAGTGAACATTCTCCCACATTGGTGGTGGAAAGTGTTATGTGTGTGTTTATATGTAGAAACACATCCTCTAGCTCATAAAGAGTTGAGAAGATGACCTCCCCTCGCGCCGTCGTCGTCGCTCGACTCGGCTTTAGTTTCGGATTTGGATTTGGTTAAATGATCTGATTGACTGAAATAAAAAATTTTACTCTCTGGAAAAAAATAGACTTTTCATCCCCTCTTCTTGAATAAGTTTTTTAAAGCCAGGAAATCAGTAAGTGTCGTGTGATTACATACCTTCGTTGAGTTTGTTGAAGTTCTGTAATTTTGATTGCCAGTATTGCAGAATAGAGTTTCGTTCTATCCTGGGAGGAATTGATCCAAACCTTGAGCAATTGTGAGGGGATTAAATTCTTTAAGGAAACACAGTTTTCTGTGGGCTCGAAACTGTCATTTTTATTCTTAAACGATTTCTGCTTTATAGTATATATTATGAATGAAGTGGAGCCTTGGAGTAACTGGTAAAGTTGTTGTCATGTGACCAGAAGGTCATGGGTTCAAGTCGTGGAAATAGTCTCTTGCAGAAATGTGAGGTAAGGCTGCGTACAATAGACCCTTGTGATCCGGCTTTTCCCTGAACTCCGCGCATAGCGAGAACTTAGTGCATCAGACTGCCTTTTTAAGTATATATTCTGAATACACAAATAACAAGAAGTAAACGGATGGTCGTGGATATGTCTGGTTGCAATCGAGAATTATCTCTTTGAAATGTATAGGGCCCACTTTAAACTCTTTAAATTCACACACTCTTGCAACTTTTACATGGCTCCACTTGATTTTGCATTATTGTTAGTGAACTGGCAGATTTTTTTGGCTATTTCCTAATCCTAAGATTTGTACCACCAAAATATCCAAATGACAAAGGAAATTCACAGTAGCAATTATGGAGTTCTTTTTTGCTTTTCGTTCTAGGCCCGTGCTGACATAAGCTCCGACCAGCAGCTGATTTCGCATGAAATTTAAATAAAAATATAAGATTTTTAAAGTTCATTTATGTGGTGGGGGTGTATGTCACACAAGTTCGTCAGCCGGAGTCTTGTATGATAAAAAGGTAACACTAAGATTTAAAGGTAAGTTTTATAAAGTGATAGCTAGACCAACTTTGTTATATGGGGTGAAGTGCTGGTCGGTGAGGAACTCTCATGTTCAGAAGATGCAAGTTGCGAAAATGAGGATGCTGAGATGTATGTGTAAGCAATCTAGCTAGGAGAGATAAAATTAGGAATGAGGATATCCGATAGAAGGTGAGAGTGCCCTCTGTAGTGGTCAAGATGACAGAAGCGAGACTGAAATGGTTTAGACATGTGAAAAGGAGATGTGCATATGCCCTAGTGAAGAGGTGTGAGAGGTTGGATGTAGTGGGTATGGGGAGAGGTAAAGGTAGGCAGAAGATGTTTTTGTGGAGGGGTGATTAGACAAAACATGACACAACTTCAACTTATTGAGGACATGACCTTAAATAAGAGGATATGAAGGTCGGAGAATATGATAGAAGATTAATAAGTAGTTGAGTGTTATCTTATTTTTCGACAGGATTAAGCTTGATGATAATCTAGAGCACCGTATATATCATAGTATTAGCCTTATTCATATAGCTTCTTGCTTTTGGTATCTGTTACCATTTGTTATTTATTGTGTTCCGGTTATCGCATTATTTCATTGATGTTACTATTCCTTTTTCCAAATGCTTTGTACCGCATTCCTTATTATTGTTATGTTTTCTTCATGTCATATTCCTTTTTTCATACCTATTTTGATTTGTTGCACTTGAGTCGAGCGTCTTTCGAGAACACTCTGTCTACCTCCATGAGATACAATTAGGTCTGTGTATATTCTATCATATTTAATTTCTAAACTCACTTGTGGGATTACACTAAAAATATTATTGTTGTATTTATGTGGTTATTAGATTTTTGAATTTATAACTTTAAATATATGATAACATTGGTGTAAATATAAAATTTTCATTATGGATAAAATATAAAAGTATAATTAAATGGATTAACAAAATAATGTCATGTATACTAAAATGAAGGCACTATAATAAAAACGTGTTAAGAAAGAGACATAAACGTGGCATCTGATTAAGAAAATCCAATAATTGTTGCTTCTCTCTCTCTCTTCTCCAACCCCATTGAGGTCATTTCTCGTCTTCCTCGAAGCTTATAATATATACCTTTTCCACCCTAATTTTCTCTTTATTTGCTGTTCTTGAAAAAATAAAAGTCAAAATAAACACAACACACCCTTTTGATACAATTGTACAAACAAGTCATATATATATATACCCAATTGATCTTGATAGGTCATGGGCTGTGCATCTTCAGTTGCAGGTAATTATGTTTTCGGTTTAAAAACCCATAATCTTATCTGGGTTTGTTAAATCTTTGATTAATTTTGGATATAAATTGAGTATAATTTAATTAATTAGGTTCATTTGACTAGTTACCCTAATTTTCTTTATATGGGTACCCTCTAATTGATTCTTTATTGACTGTTGAAAATTATATTGTTGACCATGATTTATTTTTATCTTTTTGTATCTATAGCTGAAATTAGTAGGTTGTAGAGGATGTGGATTAGGGCTGAGGGTTAGGTAGTAGTACGTGTCTCGTGTATCCTTCCATACTGGCAGGCGTAGTGTTATCCTGTGGGTTCCTGTCTTTTGATTTCATGTTACTATATGTTATTTCTTGTACTCCTAATATCGTACTAGTTTGATGCGTTTACTTTTAAAATTTATCCATTAATGCTTATCTATAGTATTTTGTATCTCTTTACTTTAATTTAATTTACTTTTCTTTCTTCAAATCTTATTTCACCTTTTTTGTCATGTTTTCTCTCGAGGTCTTTCAGAAACAACCTCTCTACCTCCCAAGGTAGAGGTAAGGTCTGCATACACTCTATCGTCCCCACACCCCATTGTGTGGGATTACACTGGTTATGTTGTTGTTGTAGCTGACTCCTACTTGTTTGGGACTGAGGGTAAAATGGTAAATACTTACCCGCACCACATCTTTACTACAAACCATGTAAATGTACTATAGCATGTTAATTAGTCACGGTTTAAGTGCTAAAGTTTACGTTCAAACACATAAGCATCTATTGATTTGGTGTAAATGAGTATAATTGAATTAATTGGGTTCATTTTACTAGTTACCCTAATTTTCTTTACATGGGTATCCTCTAATTGATTCTTTATTGACTGTTGAAAATTATATTGCTAACCATGATTTATTTTTATTTTTATCTTTTTGTATCTATAGCTGACTCCTACTTGTTTGGGACTGAGGGTAAAATGGTAAATACTTACCCGCACCACGTCTTTACCCCAAACCATGTAAATTTACTATAGTTAAGTGATTTAATGAGGTGAATATGCATGTTAATTAATCATGGTTAAGTGCTAAATATTTCCAGAAAAAAGTGAATAATTCTCATGGCCAAACGGGTCCTTAGTAGGCGTTTGGCCATAAAAACTGAATATTTTTCACTTTATTTGGAATTTTTGAAGTTGGATTTGCCCTTGGTTATAGTTTTTGCAAAAAATACTTGGTTGTTTGAATGTACCGAAAGTGAAAAAAAAGTGAAAACAGGTTTTAGGTGTTGTATTTGGAATTTTTATGGCCAACCGTTCATTTTCAAATAAATTGAAAAATATTTCCGGATAAAGTGAGTAATTCTCATGGCCAAACGGGTCCTTATATAGCCGACCCCAATATATTGACTTGTGTTTAATACTTCCTTTCGTTTATGTAGATAGGAATCAAGGACGGGGCGCTGGACTAAATCCTGATAATGGTGGAGCAGTTGACCCTAAAAATCTTAAAGTGAAGGTAATGTTTGAGCTGGGCCCTTTTGTACTAAGGCAAAGTACCTACATAATTTTTTTTATCATGCTATTCTAGTATATGCATACAAAATTAGTACAAATGTTCCAATTTATGTCACTCTTTCTATTTTGGGCAACTCAATATGTTTGGTATTGCTCTAGCGACAATGTTATTTGTACAAACTTCACCAGCGTTCAAATTCATTTAACTAATCAAAGTTTAATTTTGATGTCATGGATTTCATCAAACTATCTATCCATCCCAGTTTATGTGATGGACTTTGATTCGACACAGAGTTTAAGAAAGAAAAGAAGACTTTTGAAACTCGCAGTCTATTTTGAAGTAGGCTCAATAAATGATGTCACCTAAATTGAGACAGAGGGAGTTGTTTCTACCATTCTAACACTAGGATATTATAGTGATACTAGACTATTAGGGTCCATATGGCATGGTTTATGCTATAAATCTTTTGATAAAGTAATAATTTAATTAATGTGGAAAATTACCATATACAAGAAGTATATAATAAAGCCGAAACACTATACAGACCGGAATTTCATGACCACGCCAAAAAGAACCTAGAAACAAGATACTGTTTTTTTTATAGGCAAAACAAGAGACATTTGGACTTTGTCCATGAATTTATTTCTACCTTAGTTATGGCTTCAAGTCCAATCTTATATTCCTCCCTTTTTTCTTACTGTTCGTGTGTTAGTTCTCTTGATTCACCTGCTATGTCCAAGACTTTTTTCCGTTTCGTCTCTTACTTTCCACCTATATTTGCATAAGAAAGTAGTCAAGGCTTCCCAATACAGTATAGCTCCCCCACCATTCCTTAAAGTTGCTGTAGCCACGTATTTTCAATTTCAAAATATGAGCGATTTAGTTCCCATTCCCACACTCTTAGTATTATTTGTTTATATCACAAAGAACTTCAGAAAGGGCAATCAATTATACTGCTCTAAAGGCCTCGTCCTAGTCTATGGATATTACGAATCTACCACTAGAGAAGCTTGTCTGCTATTGTCTCCTCTTTCCTGAATGAACTTGGAGAAGACCTGCATAGTCCTTGTTCATTTTCTATATTGGTTGTACCAGAAAAGGCCTTAATTTGCTTTTACTCTCATTTAATTTCACGTTTCATAGTTGTAAACGTTGAAGACATGACTATGTAAAAAAAGTATGTTTTCTAACAGTTTAAACTTTTCAGTAAGGCGCTCACACGATTCAACATGGTATTAGAGCATGGAGAAGTTGTGGGTTCAAGTTTCACTGCCACTGTTCATTAAAAGAATCAATTGCTTTGCCTTTCAAAAGAATCAAGCTTGCACTTAAAGAGGGAATATTGAAAACATAATTAAGTAAATAAAAGGTGTATTCTCTCTGCAGACTTAAGCTGTTATATAGGATGGCTCACAAAGTTCAACAATAGCAATTCATACTAAACCTGTGGCCTTAATGACTCAAGTTAATGAGATTGTACTGATCATTAAGAAGTGAGGTATTGGTAAGGTTTTGGTTCATCGGCTCATGAATCTGATTAGTACAGAGTATCTTGCTTAGACATTATAGTCAATCTTTGAAGACCTCAGTTCTATTTGAAGCATAGTTTTTTTCTTCTAATTTCATAATCTGTCTAATATATATACATCAAAGAGTGAAGGTTCTTCATTGTTATGATGGCTGCCACTCACTTTTTTCGTCATTCCTAATTTCTGATGACGAATGGATTACGAGTTTAATTTGCTGATTAACTGGATACTCTTGAAGGTTAAGGCTTGAGTCAATATAACAGTTTGAGCTAATTGGCGAATATATTCCTCATAATAATCTTACTTATCAAAATTGGGTGTAGTGGCTTGGTGACGTTGGCCTGAATGGCTGTTATGGAAATTGGGTGAGAACGTCTCTTTGAGCATTTTGTAGGGTCTTGGCTTTGTTTGCTAAATTAGAGTCTGTCAAGTAAGAATGTGAATTCAATCTATTGCTAGGCTTTAGCCAACTTATCTTCTTGTTGGAATAAACTTCCAGTACTGTATGTCGTGCTTACGAAGATTGGTTCTTCTAGAACTTTCAGATTATGACTATTTATTTTCAATCAGTTCCTTTGGTGATACTGATATTGCTTTTTCCTCCAAACATCATTTGCAGTTGGTACTCTTGGGTGATTCTGGTGTTGGTAAAAGCTGTATTGTTCTGCGCTTTGTACGTGGTCAATTTGATCCGACATCTAAGGTATTAATATGTTATTTTAAAATAATAAATGTGTTCTTATATCATGTGACATTTAGTTATTGTATTCGGTTCCCACCTCCCACCTTTTTATTTCCCTTTTGGTGTGTGTTTTAGTGTGTGTTATGTATCTCATGTTTTTCAAAAGATTATTTATAATTGTTGCTTTGATGATTTTAGGTGACTGTAGGAGCTTCTTTTCTGTCTCAAACAATAGCCTTGCAGGACTCAACTACAGTTAAATTTGAAATATGGGACACAGCGGGTCAAGAGAGGTATTGCCAGCCAAGTTTCATATTGAATTTGTCTCTGATTAATTTATTTTTATTACCGAAAAATCCCCTGTGAGTTAGCTGGCCCAACCCTTCGCTCAAAATAAAACTGAAAAGTCCTTAATGATTGACAAAAGTTAATTGTAAAGAAGACCTTCAAGTTCTGTCTGTGTGCCTTGCTTTCAGGTATGCAGCACTTGCACCATTATACTACCGAGGTGCTGCTGTTGCAGTTGTTGTGTATGATATTACGAGCCCCGAGTCTTTTGCCAAAGCACAATACTGGGTCAAGGTATTTCTCTTAATGAATGGAAGAGTGCCTTCTGTCCCTTCTGTTTGATATTCGTGTTTGCATTAGATGATAGCAACTGTATAACAGTCTGTGCCATTTGATCTGATTTGATTTCGTCTTGCAATAATCTTCTTGTTCATATCTTCGTAGATTGCACCTTTTGTTGTGACTTGATATGCCAGGGGATTTGCTCTGTTTGAGTGGAGTCGATTGTCATTATCCCTGAAAGAATCCAATCCCATTATACGGTCACTTAATCACTCCATCATTTACTAAAAGCAAAAAGTAATCTGTGTTATATGGATACGGGTGAGGGTGAGGGACATGGGGAAGAAAATACAGTAATTGTTTCAACAAAAAATTGCGCCAGTGAGTAAGACGAGAAGTCATTGAACCAAAACAAGTAATAGTAAATAACTTTTGAAGCATACAATATTTAATTCGTAAGTACATCTCATATGATAGCAAAGTTTTCTAGTACTTGTGCTTGATCAAAATAGTTTCCAAATACTCGTGTGTATATCAAACCCAAAAAATCGCAAGAGAAATCCAGCCAACTTATGTTTCTCGGTCATAATTGTAGTCGAAGAACCCTGGGTAAATTAACCAAATCCTTTCTGTATCTCACAGGTGCAGCAGATTTTTGACGGATCCATAACATATTTAATTTGAACATTTGACGGCCAGATAATTGTTGAAGTCTTCCTTTTACGAAACTTTATTGCGATAAGATATTGATAATAGTTCATTAGAGCATCATAATTGGTGAAGCAACTTAGTCAAAGATCGCTCTTTCTCAGGTTCAATACTCATTTAAGATTCTCTTTTAATAGTTTCAATGGAAGAAATGAGAATTTGCAAGCTGAAACAAGATCTCAATATGTAATTGGCAATAGTTCCGGTAATCAAGAACAGTGAAACAATTCAAAAGGATGAAAAACTAGTTACTACTTTATAATACCTGAATCCGACATTGGTCTGACCAACTATTTTCTCTCATCAATTTTAATCTACTAAGTACTTCTTAACAACCTCAATATATATAATTTTTGATAACTTAGAAATCCCTGGGAGCCAGTGAATAGTGATGTACGGTCCAAAACTTAGTGGATAATGGCATGCCTTCTACCCTTCTCCACTTAAATACTAGGATTTTGTTTGCGGAAAGGTTCGAACCCATCACATGCGCTTGAGCCACACATCACAAGTTGCGCTCTCACCGGATTATAGCCCTAGGGATATACTAATTTGTTCTAATATTGTGCTCTTATAGTTGTTCTTCGTGCAACTAAATTAGGTCATATATTTTGGAAAGGAGGTACTAATTAATTTTCAGGGTATCCTAAGTAGAGAGATAAAAAAAAAATTGTATTGTCAGAGTCAGACATAATTAAGATTCCAATAGAACACAAACCAACCAAAATCTCCATGGCATAAAATGATGAAAAGGAAGAATGCTACTTCTAGTATTTATTAAGATGGGCTTAACATCTACAGCTGATTGTATGTATTTTTGTATATGTGAGCAATTTGTGAAGTTTTTAATGCAAATGATACTTTAAAAGAATGATCAGATCAAAAGGAGGTGGGAGGAACCAAATGTCTAGATTATGTTTAGTCTCTTTTCATTTTGGAGCTGTGTTAATTCTGCAGTTCTTTGTTTAAATAGGACAATATTTGGCTAAAGATGGAAAAGGTAAAAGATAGACAAATTGTATCTGTAGGCCATAAGTCAAGATTTTGGTATTGAGCATGAGATCCATATCTGAGATGTCGATCAGCACAAAGGATAACACCATGTTTGCCGGTTCATGTTTATTGGTGTCCAATTCATTAGGTGTTTCTTCTTTCTCTAAATGAGTCCGTCTGTCGGACAAACAACAACAATAACACCTACACCTCAATCCCAAGAAAGTCGGGTCGGCTTTATGAATCTTCACTTTCTATGTGACTAGTCATCCTGTCGGACAAGCTTGTGCTGAATGATGTGCGGTTTTTCATAATTGTAGTCGCGTGTAAAATGTTCTATTTTGTAACTGCTAATTCATTGGCATTTGTAGGAATTGCAAAAACATGGGAGCCCTGATATAGTCATGGCTCTGGTTGGCAACAAAGCTGATCTCGACGAAAAAAGAGAAGTAACGACACAAGTGAGTATCCTTATGTCCTTACCAGTGCTGTTAGACATGAAAAGTACTTCTGTCGTACTGATCTTTTTGTGGTATTTACTTTTGAAGGATGGAATTGACTGTGCTGAAAAGAATGGTATGTTCTTTATAGAAACATCTGCTAAGACAGCTGATAATATCAACCAACTGTTTGAGGTATGTTCCTAATTCATTTCTCAAAACGAAATGTCAACTTTTTAAGGTGTATAGATTTAATTGAGACCTTTGTAGATGAGTGCAATCAATTCCAATTCTATTAAGCTACATTGTTTCTGCAACGGTCTAAATTTGGATTTTTTTTTTATAACCGTGGTGTTCGGGCCAGCTTGCGCGCACCTTGACTAATTTCACGGGATACCTGTCACCTCCTACCAGCAACAGGTACCAGGTAACTCTGTCCACCAAGGCTAGGACAGATGGGAAGAAATCACCTAGTATTTTATGTCTCAGATGGGATTTGAACGTCTCAATCCACTTCATTGACCAATAGGCCACACCATTGGGTGCGCTGTCTAAATTTGGATTTAGTGGAATAAAACTTAATCCACTTGTGGGGAACTGTAGTTTGTTGGTTTTATTCATCTTTATCGGGCTCTCTTTTTTCAGTTTTCTCTTGCTTTTCTGGTCCTCCTTGTTTAAAGACACTGCCTGAACTTTTTAGTCTGATCAAGAGTTTGCTGAGGATCTTTTATTCCCCGAGATTAATTTTGTTCAGTTTAGCACTAATCTCATATCAATATGATGCAAAATAAAAAGAAAAAGTACAAGACGTTCTATATATTTCTTATGGCATATAAATCTTTGACAGGACTAAAAAGACTCTTAAAAACATATAACCTAAAGATAACATACTAGGTAGTCGCGTATGTAGATCCTGATCTTCCATTATGCCTTACTTTTCGCTAGGTCTGCATTTGAACACACATTTTGGGTAATATGCACTTGTTGATGGCTTTACTTGCAGGAAATTGCCAAGAGATTACCACGCCCGTCTGCTGCTTGACCATCAGTGATGATTGCTACAAATGCCTGTAATACTATGTATATGAAGTCATTCTCCATCTCTCCTTTTCTGCACTCTTGTTACGATATTTCTGATCTTGTAATCGCGATCCTCTTCCACGAGGCATCCTGCTATATATAACTGTGAGAATTGAGGAGACTAAAAGCTCACTTCAACTTGTGAAAGTATGAAATGTTTGAATGATTCGAAATGAAATCTGGTTATTTATTGATTAAGAGATTCCTGAAAGTGTATAACAAGGAGGGGACGAAGAAAAGAAATAGTTTATGGAAGTGTTATAATATGCAAAACAAAATCTTGGGAGTTTTAATTATTCATTAACTAGTGAGTTTAGCCGCTCGAAATAAAAGAAAACAAAATTAAAAATGTTAAAGAGGACGATAGCTTTGATTTACTATCGTTTTACATTTTTACTTGCAAACATCAACAATGTGATTTACTATCCATGAACTAATATCATGATTAAAGTATGTAATATAAAAGGAAAATTAAAAACTAATAAATATAAGTGCCAGAATAGAAATTACTACATCACATTGCCATCTTATCGGAGATTCTTAACTTTTACATACCAATTTGCATCTTTCTGAATTTTGAAAAGAAAAATTGTACAAGGAGAGGGTAGATTTAAAAAAAACCTTTATCCCAAAATTAAAAACTATACTCTTGACATGAATGTGGTTAGACATTGTAATTTAGAAACTTTAAGTTTTAATAATTCCATATCCTATTTGGCCTGAAGGGAGCCTTTGATTAACTGGTAAAGTTAATATCATGTGTCCAGGAGGTCATGGGTTCAAGCCGTGGAAACAAATTTCTCCTGAAATGCAAGGTAAGATCACAGACAACAGACCCTTGTGGTCCGCCTTTCCCTGACTCACAAGATAATGGTAGAGCTTAGTGCACCAGGCTACCCTCTCTCGTCCTATTTGGCCTATAGACGAATATGCTTTGATGCTCGTTTGAATAATAGCAAGAGATTTCTCGATATCATACTACGAATAGCTAGGATTTTCTTAAGAAAAGATCATTCATTTGAATGAAAAATAAAAGGAATATTGAAAATTTATTTTAGCCAATTTTATTTTTTATTAATTTCTATTAAAGAATAAACAAAAAAGAGAAAAAAGATTATGTGGCCATGAACGTGATGGATGCAGTTTTGAATCTACAACTTTTCCTTTCTTGTTTAGAGATTGATATATTAAATTCGAGTTTATATACCATCAAATTCTCTTTAATATCGTTATTGAAAACCAATCCTATCAATAGTACTTCGAAAACATAATTATATGCATAGGATCATATACACTTGCGCGGTCATTAATTGACCAAATACATATATAGATTATAGATATGTAAAGTTAATATCAACTATCAGATAATTATTTTAACTATGTGCATAATTAAATAAATTTCTTAGCAAAATTGTGTTTGTAAAACTGCTAAAACAGCTGATAATATCAACCAGTTGTTTGAGGGTATGTTCCTAATGTCAATTTCTCCAAAAAAAAACAAAAACAAATGTCAACTTTTTAAGGTGTACATATTTTCCAATGATCTTGCGTTATCCGGAATTAGTTTTGTCCAATTTAGCACTAATCTCATATAAATATGATACAAAACAATAAAAGAAAGTATACGAAGTTCTCTATATTTCTACTGGCATATAATATACATCTCTGA
This sequence comes from Anisodus acutangulus, assembly GCA_029783415.1. Classification (NCBI taxonomy): domain Eukaryota; kingdom Viridiplantae; phylum Streptophyta; class Magnoliopsida; order Solanales; family Solanaceae; genus Anisodus; species Anisodus acutangulus. Next base: position 3,371,908 of record CM056498.1, on the reverse strand, counting down.
CAGGACTAAGAGACTCCTAAAAACATATGACTTAAAATAAACATACTACTTGTAGTCGTGCATATAGATCCTTAACTTTCATTATGCCTTATTTTTCGCTAGGTCTGTATTTGAACACAAATATCAGGTAAATGTTCACTTGTTTGAGAACGTATTGAACAATTAATACAGTAAGACAGTAACAAACATGTCATGACCTCATGATATTAAGCAGAGAAAAAGCTAAAATAACGAAAGTGTTAGTATGTAAAACAAGATCTTGAGAGCTTTAATTGGGAAAAAAAAGATTAGTTATGACTGAAGACTACTAGTACTTTTTTTGTGAGTGAAGATATTTATGCATACTATAATGAGTTTAACTTTTGAGCATTGTATAATTATTTTTTACTTTATCAGGTAAATTTACCTGCTATTGTTGATTATACATTCTTTTCAACTATTCTTTTCCTTTCTCTAAAATTAAGCACCATGGTTATGTCTCTCTCCTCCAACTAAAACTCATAGCACTGAGCTTAGATTTGGAATCAACTAGAGTAGGCACCTCTTTGCAGTTCGCCATCTTAGCCCTGTACACAATCTCTTCTGCATACTTACGCTGACACAAGAACATATGATTGGCAGACCTGGTCACTGATATCCCCAAAAAGTAACTCAGCTTCCCCAAATCAGTCATTGCAAATTCGGACTTGAGCAAGACAATAATCTCATTTTTCAATCCGTCGGAGGAGGCAGTAAGAACAATATCATCCACGTAAAGTAATAAGTAAGCAGTGCTACTACCTCGATGAAAAATGAAAAGTGATGTGTCACTCTTGCTGCATACAAACCCAATCTGCAAGATATACCTGGCAAAGCGATCATACCACGCACGGGGGGCCTGCTTCAGGCCATTTAGTGACTTACGGAGACGGCACACATAGTGAGGAACTGCTGGATGGGTGAACCCTGGTGGCTGATGCATGTAGACTGTCTCTCGCAGATCCCCATGTAAGAATGCATTCTTCACGTCAAGCTGATGGATCGTCCAGTGTTTGCCCATGGCTATGCTCAAAACTGTGCGGATGGTAGCCGGTTTGACAACCGGGCTGAAGGTCTCACCACAATCAATGCCCTCCTGCTGATTTGTGTCATTAGTCACAAGACGGGCCTTATACCTCTCAAGATCCCCATTGTCTCTGAACTTGTGACGAAATAGCCACATACAACGAATGACATTCACCCCCTCAGGTCTAGGTACTAGATCCCACGTATGTTGTTTAGTTAAAGCATTGAATTCCTCATACATAGCCGCATTCCAATTAGGGTCTTGTTTGGCCAATTTTGGGTTCTTTGGAAGTGGAGAGATGGTTTGGGCAGACAAGTTGAAATGGACTTTGGGTTTGAAGATTCCATGCTTTGAACGAGTTTCCATTGGATGGGTAGGGACAGTGAGTGGCGGAGTGGTGTCTGAGACGGGGAGTAAAGTCGGATAAGGAGAAGGTGGGGGCGAAGCCGTCGGAGGCGTCGCGGCTCCTGGATCGAGAGTCGCGGCGCTAGAAGGTTGATAGGCTTCTCTGAAGTTTGGCGTAGTGGCGCCTTCGGCCACGGCTGCGGCCTATCGGCCGGTGTTTCAAAAGATTGCTCTCTGGAAATCAGGCGCCGCGGCGCCTCCCCTCGAGGCCGCGGCTCTGACGACGGAACAGAGGATGTGAGTTGTTCGATTATGAGGGGAGAGATGGCAGACTTGTCAAGAAATGAGTAGTCCTATTTTTGGAATTTTGGAAGATTCGAAAACGGGGATGTGCTCTCGTCGAATGTGACGTGACGAGATATGTGGATCTGACGAGTCGACAAGTCATAGCTTAGATAGCCCCTATGGTTCGGCGGGAATCCTAGAAAGACACATGGAGTGGACCTAGGAGCGAGCTTGTGAGGGGCGGTGGAGCTAAGGTTGGGATAGCACAGACAACCAAAAATCCGTAGATGATCATAAGAGGGGATTCTATGGTAGAGGATTTCGGTAGGGGTCATATTGTGAAGAGTGCTAGTAGGAAGAATATTTAGAGTGTATTCTGACATTTTAGCAGCATAGACCCAGAAGGGTGGAGGGAGGGAGGCATGAATCAATAGGGTGCAAATCATATTGTTAATGGTGCGGATGATTCTTTCAGCTTTACCGTTTTGTGGTGAGGAGCCGCGGCCCAGTTGTTCTGTGATCTCTGTTGTTGTTGCTGTTGTTGGTTCTGTTGACCGCGACCCTTGCCACGACCACGGCCTCCTCTACCGCCGCGGCCTTTTCCACCCTTGCCGCCGCGGCCCTGCCGTTGTTGGGAGTTGTCTGGTGGCGTCTGATCTTGGGGTTGCGTGTCGATAGCTAACACCTGCTGGGCGTGCTCATCCTGCTTAGCACGACGGGTTTCTTCGAGCAACAATTTTGAGCGAGCTTTGTTAAAACTCGGTAGCGGATCTGCCTAATGGTGGCCAATTTATTTTTTTAGCTTTGATTTAATTTAGCAGTTTTAATTAGTACATTAGTCTCTTTTTATGTAGTTCAGGATTTTGAGTTTTACTACTGATAGAGTACAACAGTTCTGGATTCTTATTAATTATTTTGTGTTTACATTTAGAGATTTATATTACTAAATTCTAATTTTATACCATCAATTGAGTTTCGTAACATAATTGCATTCGTCATAATTTATCTACCAGATGTGGAAAGCAAGAATATAATTGAATTGGATCATACAAATGTGTGGTTATTAATTAACCAAATACAATAAATAAAAACGTAAAATTAATACTAAATATATAAAAAAAAATTAACTTCAAAATACTACTCTATAATCGTTAAATCCAGTCCTATTGAAGAAAGGTATTCATAGATTGAGAGCCACTAGAAGTTGGGCACTTAGCCTTGCGCCAAGTTGCGTAATCCGGAATTATTTAAGTTCAGCTATATTTTTTATTCACTATTTTATTTTAATAAAAATGTTGTTTTATTTAAACGATTATAACAGAATTAAATTTAAACAAGATGGCTATTGATGTCTTGCCAATTTACTTGTCAGTAGTAGGTATAATTTGTGAAGAATCAGTGGTATGATGCTGAGTAGAAGTTGTATTTTGCTGTGTATGAGTATTTATACTTTTTGGGAGTGTGAAGCAGTGTCAAACCAAAATACCCAACAAGCATTAGCTCTCCCTGAAAAGGAGGTGATCCAGCCGCACCTTCCAGTACGGCTACCTTGTTACGACTTCACTAGCCTTGCCTTCGGCATCCCCCTCCTTGCGGTTAAGGTAATGACTTTGGGCATGGCCAGCTCCCATAGTGTGACGGGCGGTGTGTACAAGGTCCGGGAACGAAGTAGAAATGGTATTTTGTTGAGTAGAGAAGTAGTATCAACATCTTAGGTGTCATGCTCAATATTGTTGTTATTGAGATTTTGACTTTGTGATGGGCTATCTGTACATCCAGGTGCCCAAATAGTATCATAGAATACATTCAGAAATGGAGCCTTGAACCCTTGTGACATCTTTTGAAACAGAAAAACATTTTTTCTGAACTCAACATCTCTGTTTGAGTATGTGAATTTCCCATATGGACATCAGGTATAGCTCTAGGCTTAAGTTTATCATGTTCATGCACTGTCCTAGAATACCCTGAGATGATTAAGGGAAGGTTCAGTACCATGTAGCATCTGATAAGGTGATTTGTTATGAATTACAGTTGAAGGAGTTCTATAAATAAGATAAACAAATGCTAGTACACAGTGTCCCCAGTACTTAATATGAATATGACCTTGGAACCTAATAGCCTTACATACTTCAAGTATATGTTTGTGTTTTCTCTCAGCTACATCATTTTGCTGAGGGGAATATGCACAAGATGTTTGATGAACAATACCCAATGATTTGAACAAAGTATCATAAATTGAATTTATAAATTCTGTTCCATTGTCAGATGTTACCTACTTTACTTTCTTATTGAAATGAGTAAGCACATAAGTAAAAAATTAAACTTCAACAGAAACAACCAAGTCATTATAGAGTAGTCATCAACAACGGTCAAAAAGTATTTATTGCCATCATAAGTTGCAGTTTTGTAGGACTAGGAACCCCATACATCAAGATGCAAAAGATCAAAACTATTTGTACTTCTTGTATTACTACTAAGAAAAGACAATCTAACTTATTTTGCACTAAGGACAGATCATACAGTTTTTTAAACTGAACTGCAATTATCTAAAGAAGTTTGAAAAATCATGTTTAGAACTTTGGATGAAGGATGCCCAAGTCTTCTATGCCACAAGCATATATCAACAGTGTTATCCTTATGTAGATTAGTAGAAACTTTAGAGGCTAAGCAATCTCCTTCAGCAGCAATTATTGAACTTGTTTGAACTAAGGGTAACAAATATAAACCATCATGTACTCTACCAATCGCTTTCACCTTTCCGGTGAAGAGATCCTGAAAAATACAAAAATCAGGGAGAAAGGCAACTAAACATTGTAAAGCTTTGGTAACTTGTGACATTGTTAGTAAATTAAACTTAAACTGTGGAATATGCAGAACATTGTCAATTCTGCAACCATCAGTTAATATACTAGGTCCAATATGAGTAACATAGGCTACATCACCGGTAGGTAAAAATACTTTTCTAGACTTATTAAACTCAAGCTTGACAGAGGTAGTTAATAATGCAGGATCTGCTACCATGTGATTGATAGCTCCTGTATCAACAATCCACTCTTTCTTTACTTGACTGTTAACAAACATAAAAGCAGTATCCATACCAACAGAGTTAGCCATAGCAGCACCATTCAACATAGTCACTATTTGATCATATTGCTCCATTGTGAATAAACAAGGCATCTATTGACCTTTTGCTTGTGATGAACCAGCTACATTATAAGTTTTGAGTTGTTTCCTGTAAACCTGTTGCTTTATTCTCAGCCATCACATTGTAAGCACCAAAAGTAGGAGCTCCCCCTTTCTTCTTGAACCTTTCAGAAGGATACCCTATGATCTTGTAACAATTTTTTTGTCTGATTTCTCATTTTACACACTTCACAGAACAGATTAAGATTGTAATTCTTCTTGAATTTTTGTCCATTGACATTTTGCCTAGCACCACTATACGAAGTAGTGGAGTCATAACCTCCAGTAATAGAACTGGGAGGAGCACCAAGAATATCACTAGTTGCTGCAACAACCTTTCGACTTTCATCACTAATCAATATTGAATAGGCTTGATTTGCAGTTGGCAAAGGATTCATTAACAAGATTTGACTCATAGTTTGTGTGTAGGTTTCATTAAGACCCATAAGAAACTGATACAATTTTTGTCTCTTCAAGAATTCAAAGAAGTCTTTTGATTTGGGACAATTACAACCAGTATGAGGTACAAGATTTTCAAATTCAACCCACAATTATTTTAGCCTAGAATAATAGACTGAAATTGTAGAAGTACCTTGAACAAGAATTGTAATTTTTCTGTGAAGATTGAATGATCAAGAGTCATCCACTTTGTCAAATCTTTCTTTTAGATCAGCCCATACATCACAAGCATCTGAAGCATAACCTACGCCATTCATATGACTTGGTGCTACTTAATTCATTAACCAAGAAAGCACAATTACATTGCATCTTTTCCATTGATGTTCATAAGACTTGGTGCTACTTAATTCATTAACCAAGAAAGCACAATTACATTGCATCTTTTCCATTGATGTCCATATGTTACATGAAATTTGTCTTTAGGCCAAGATCCATCAACCATACCCAATTTATTTCTACCTAGAAAAGCAATCCTCATATTTCCTCTCCAAGATCCATAGTTATCACTAATCAATTGAAACGAAATTAAAGAAATTCCACTCGTATCACCTGGAGCAAGATAGAGAGGTTGAGTAGCTTCGACACCCATGCCAAACCCCAAATTCTCATCAATAGTTAGGTCAGTTGTTCTATTTGCAATCCCAGTACCAGTTTCACCATTGTTTGTCGACATCTTTCTTGCTTCTACAAGGCGGAATCAACTCGAACAAGAAATTGAATTTCGTAGAATAGAAACATAATCGATTTCAACGAGCGAGTTTGATTTACAAACTCTTGTGATATGATATCATGTTAGATTTAGCTATACAGATTAAAAGATTGAAGAAGAGGAAGCAAAGATTATCTTCCGGCATATTTTATAGTTGATATCAGTTTTTCTTTCTCAGCAGCGTTCATTCAGTCACATCCCGTCATTTACGTTAGGGGCGAGTAATTATGCTAAGTCGGAAAATTGGATATCAAACAAAAACAAATCATTTCATTCAACTTGTTCAGTAAAATGAGATACATAGCCCTTTTTATACTGAAGAACTATTAGAAAGTAGTTGAAACTATAACAGTAGGAGCAAAGAAAAAAATGACCTATAGAAGGTATTCTATTTTGAAAACAAATGGTATCGGACCATAATTTCTTTCTTTTAATACTATTTATTATATATAGTCTTCGAATGGATATAAGCATTGGTACGTTCTTGAAAATACCCAATATTGTCACACTGAGAGACACGAAAGTGCAAGTCGCAAGTAACATTAGTTGATGAAGTAACATTATTAAGCATCACTAACAGTATAAAAGGGCCGTCAATTACAAAATTTTAGTAAGCAACATCATATCTTTTTATCGATTGTATCTTTTACTGTCAAAATATCTTATTGTACAAGTCAATTTTCTAACGAAGAAAATTCAATTCAATTTTGTGGCTTCGCCACTAAATAAAAGTGTAATCGTCTTAAACTTAAGTTGGGAGGTCTGATTTATGATATATAGCACAAAAATATATCTTGATCTAAGCAAATTTTTAATGAATTAGTTCATGACATTGGCTTAACTAATTTTGTCTTACTTGAACTTTACACAAAAAATTGATTTGACGTGTTCGAAAAGATTCTCAATTTTAACACATAGTAAAAGTAAGTCACTCAAACTTAAATAATGAAGGACTTCAATTTTCAACCAGGCTTAACTAATCTTGAACACTCATTTTAACTCAAGCAAATTAATTTAACTCAACCCTTGATTTTTTTATCACCTTCGAAATCAGGATTTATAAGAATATTTTAGGGGTATTAAAAAATTGATATATTATAAGAAAATATTTAATTTATATACTCAAGATAATTTTTCAAAGTCAAATTTTTCTGAAGTATTAGCTCAATTTCAATAAAATGGAATCGGATAAAGTATACAAGTGTTATATTGATCATTATTTCAGTGGCGGTAGCTCAACCCTTGATCACTCACTCTCGTATAAACTTTCACTTATAAAATACTCCATTGAGAAATCTAGAAAAGCTCTTTTGTTTATTTTTCATTCGATGTTCAATATTTTTATTGGAGCCCGATTAATTTGAATTTGCGTTGCATAGGGCTCATTCAGGGAAAATGCTTCCTATCAAAATAAAATTTATTCATAAGGCTCGAAACTGAGACCTCTGATTAAAGAAGGAGCAATCTCATCCGTGAGTAAAAACTAAAAACTGGTGCTATATAACATATACTAGTATTTTTTTTGTGGAGGCTTTAGATTTAAAAGAAACAAGCAGCCAATGGACAAGGTTAATGCCTTCCGCACAAGGCAAACTGACATATCTTCTCTTCAGACTTTTTCAAATAGTTTTTTTTTTAAAATGAAAGGTGGAATCATTCTCTGTTGCCGCCAACGTTACGCTGTTCAATTGGTTTGACTTCAAATAGATAGTGACTCGGCTAAAACAAAATTTATTTTTTGCACTTAGAAAAAATGGTATGGTTGAATTACCTAATACTTACTCCATATCATCACTTAATTGAACAAGAAATTCAGAAAAAAATACTCTTGAATACTATATTATTAAATTTGAGAGGCGGCGAAAATTTAGAGAGAAGAAAAATATTAGGAGAATTGTTTCTTGGTTTCATTCATCATAATGGTCTCTTTATATAGAGGTCAAAGTTCTCTTTTCTCTAGTCTAACAAGAAAACTTTATTCTAATAGACTACTATAATTATAATTTACTAAATATACTTAGACTAGGATTTTACCATATAATTAATAGAGTTAAACTAAGAAACATCTCAATACCCCCCTCAAGTTGGAGCATGGGGGTCTCGAATGCCCAACTTGCCAAGAAGATATTCATGTTGTGATATGCCCAAAGCCTTTATAAACACGTCGGCCAATTGTTCGTTGGTTAACACATAACTCAAAATAATTATATCCGATTAGAGTACGTCCCGGACATAATGACAGTCAACTTCAATATGTTTAGTCTGTTTGTGAAATACCGGATTTCGTGCAATATACAATGCTACTTGACTATCACAATATATTTTAACCGGAGATTTATGTGCGACGCCCAAGCTATGTAGGATTCCCTCCAACTATTTCAATTCACAAATCGTCATTGTCATTGAACGGTATTCCGCCTATGTAGGATTCCCTTCTTGGTTTTCCAAGATACCGGTGAATTCCTGAAGGAGATAAACCATCTGGTGAGCGATCTTCGGGTCAACAGACATCCAGCCCAGTCCGCATCACATCACCCATACGACTGGAGATCACAATTCTTATTTAACACAATTCCTTGCCCATGGTTCTTTTTCAAGTATCTTACTACCCTCTAGTGTGCTTCCTTCGATTGGTGCATGAATCATGACATAACATGTACATAATAAGACAGCTCCGATCGCGTAAAACTTAGGTATATTAATCTGTCAACCAGACGTCGGTATGGTTTCGAATCTTTCAAATTAGCCCTTTAGGCCAACGTCAGATTGTGGTTCTGTTCATGGGAGTTTTAATCGATTTTGATACCAGTAGCCCCGACTCAGAGATTATATCCAAGGCATACTTCCATTAACAAAGGAATAATCTGGTTGGTCCACGTGCAACTTCAACCCCCATAAAATACTTCAGGGGATCCAAATCCTTCATGTGAAAACAGGCTCGGACATAGTATTTGAACCGTGCAATAGCACCATGGTCATTTCCGGACATAATTAAGTCATCCACATTAACTAAGACGTTAAGTTGTATACTTCCCTGATGCATCGTGAAGAGAGAATAATCGGAGTATGACTGTTTGAACCCATATTTCATCAAGGCACTTGACAATTTTGCAAACCAGCATCATGGAGGAGCTTGTTTCAATCTATACAAAGATTTTCAGAGTTGACACACTTACCCCGGACCAGACACACGAAATTTCGATGGTAATTTCATATAAACTTCTTTCGCCAGTTCGTCGCGCAAGAAGGCGTTATGAACATCCATCTGATGTAACTCCCAATTTCGAGCAGCTACTACCGCTAAGAAGGTCCGAACGGTCACTACCTTCTCAACTGGAGCAAAAGTTTCATTGTAGTCAATACATTCCTCCTGCTTATTACCGAAGATGACCAACTGAGCTTGATATCGTTCAATTATTTCGTCTGAGTTGTATTTGATCTTGTAAACCCATATACATCTGAGTGCTTTCTTATCCGACAACAATGTTTCTAATGTCCATGTGTCATTGTCCTCTAATGCTTGAATTTCTTATTGCATGGTTTTCTCCAACATTCCTTTTTCATAGCCTCCGAGAAGGATTTTGGTTCAATTCTTGTGGTAATTGCTACAAGAAAGCTTTGGTGTTTTGAAAAAAAATTATCACAAGATATATAGTGAGCTAAATGATAAGGTGCACCTGAGGTTGCTGAGAATTGGCTGAACGCGTTGATGGACTTTCTTTTCGGAATATTTCAGTAACATAGTAAAGTCCACCTCGACGCTCACATTTTCCAATCAGCTTCCTCGTGGCGGAGTCCAATATAGCACACATAATTCTATTAAATGTCACATTATAATCTAAATAATCAATTAGTTGTGATAGAAATTAAATTGCATGTCACATCTGGAACATAAGAACATTCTTCAATCATATCTTGTCATTCAGCATGGTTGTTCCTTCTTTTGTAGCCACCGAGCTACTTTCATCCGGAAATTCAATCGGACACCTCATGAATGTTCCGCTGATCACTCAGTTTCTCCGAATTACCTGTCACATGGTTGGTAGCTCTGGAGTCAATAATCCAGGATGAGTTTTCAGTTTTACCATCCATCTTGCCATTCAAATTTATTCCTTGTGAATTCAACACGTGAATCACCATTTTTCGGATCTTCTCACTCAGATTGTGAAGTCCTATCCCGTCTATGTTCATCTATTCTATATACGCCTATGTATCCTTGACAACAACGGTGTTAACCCGGTAGTTGCCTCTTACTCGATCAGATCTCGGGCCTCTCCTCTGTTGTTGTTGTTTTTCTTGTCTTCTTTCTTCGAATTTTCTGTCTCCTTTTTTATATCATAGTCACCATTCCGGATAACAAATGAGTTGAAAACATCCTTTTATAACGTGTCTGAATCTCTTGAAATATGTGCAGCATGCACTTCCTTTCACAAAGAAATCAAAGGCAGTGGGGCATGCAGGCAGACACGTCAATAACAAAGGCCAACTGGCTAAAACACGTCATGTTTCATGCTCCCATTTTGACTTTCTGACAAGTCAGCCTTTCCCAGCTTGTGTCATCCAATAAGCTAAGTTAGCTTCATTTGCAAGAAGACATGTGTTTTTGATTCATATACATCTATACTTACTTTACTCTTATCTTGCGTAGATAGAGAGATTATTTTTTATAGATCTTCAGCTGAATAAAAGTATACCATCATATTTATAAAAATATAAGCCGTAACAACAATAAGATAGTAAAAAAACAGAGGCATAGGAGGCACCAAATAATGATAGAGAACTAAGAATTATGAGAAATCATATTAATTGGTATCGTGACGTTAAAAATGTTAAGGTAACAATTTCTTTTTAACAGACTTTTCAATCTTAAAACATATCGTAATTTTGTGATAAAAATGTATAATCACCTAATACACGAACAAATTGACACGTTATGCATTTTGCATGTAGCTTCTAGCCTTCTATCACTTAATCATATATAATTGATTAATATATCTTATTACTTTAATAAATCAAATAACCATGATAACTTAGTTGATTTGATATAAATATAGGATATCCATCAGTATATATCGTAATTTGAGCGTGGGCCAAAATTGAAAGTTTGAATAAAAAAATTAAGTCTATGATTTTACTAAACTCACTTAGTCGAGGAACATAATTTATGCATGACATCTAAATCGCACGTGAAGGACTAGTTCCTTTATTTTGAGGTACCGTCGTTATCACAAAACATAGAAAACAATTATAATTAAATAATAAAAATATATATGTAAATAACATTTATCATGCACTATAATAATTAAATAATAAAAATATATATGTATCGTCATTTCCAAATTGGACTTCTTCTAACTCTAAATTTTTTTTAATTTTGTAACTATAATCTTCTTAAGGGAGTCAACCATAGTGAGTTAATCTATCATTTTTTTTGGTATTTAAATCCTTAATGACCAATAATTTGTGAAACTTTGAAGAAGGAAATGCTAATAGTAGTCTAGATTCAATCGCGCTTCTGAAGTTCTAAATATAAGGTTACACAAAATCCAAGTTAATTAATCTCAATAGTTCCTACTTCGTAGTGAATAAATATTAATTTTTGCAAGTTAATTTATTGTGTCAGATAATGTTGAATTTACTGATGAATCTTCTATTCCCATAGTGGTTTGTCTAGATATGATCGAATTCACTTTCGTTAGTTTTGATACAAAAAGCATCTATATTCATGAGCACTACATAAAAAGCAACAAAGTTAGGGTCAACTAATTATTAAAAACTATGGTATCTTACATTATATTAGGATAATACTATTTGATTTGGTTTAGTATGATGTAGACCTGTTCTAACATATTTCCAATGCAACTTCAACTACTTATACCAACAACAACGTATCGATGTAATTCTATCAGTAAGGACTGAGGAGGGTATACTATACGCAGATTTTATCTCTATTAGGGAGGTAAACATGTTGTTTCTGATAGATCATTGGCTTAGAATAAAGCAATAACAAATCATATCAAATAGGAAAAAAGAATCAGTAACCACAACCAAACAATATGCTAAGCGAAAAATAAGAGACAGTAAATAATAACATAAATCGAAAAATAAGAAATTACAGGAGAAATACTATGACAACTGGTAAGGAAGGATACATGAAACAACGTGCTACAACTTACTAATCTTCTACCCTGATTTGTGTCCTCCACAAAGTTCTATCAAATGTCATGTCATCGGTAAGCTGCAATTGCGCTTATGACAAAACTGACAAAAGAAAAAAAGATTACATAATCTCAAATTTCAAGGGCATTATTGTCCAAAAAATCAACTAAAATTTTATTTCATGTTGGGATTGACTATACATTACTGCATCCGTTTCAATTTAAGTGTCTTGGTTTGATTTGACACGAAGTTTAAAAAGCAAAGGGAGACTTATAAATTTTATGGTCTAAAATTAAAGATGTGTGAGGTCTTTTAAATCTTGTGGTCTTAAACTTATATTCGAATATATAGAAAGAGACATTCTTTTTAGACCAAATCAAAAAAAGAAAGTAAGATACTTAAATTGAAACGGAGAGAATATACAATATGCATATATTTTCCCTCACCCGTTCACACATAACAATAATCCACCAAATTCTATAAATTTTCATTAAAAACACCTTAATAGGAGCATTATTCAATAGATACTCATTAACATAAGTTACAACAATAATAATATATTCAGTGTAATCTCATAATTAGTACGGTTCGAAAAAGATAGAATATACGCATATCTTATTCTTATGAAGTAGAAATATTGTTTCTCAATAGATCTTTGACTCAAAAGGAAAAAAATCGAAACATGTTTGCAAAAAAAATATAACAACACAATAGCAAGATATAAGACAATTAAAACGAGATACCAAGACAAGCTAGATAAAAAAAATTAACTGTAGCAAAGTAGCAACACAGACAGAGACAAAAAAAGCAACATGTAACAATAAATGAAGTAAATGATATTATTCAAGTAATAAACAAGAATATTACTAATACAGAAAAAAGAGGAAGAGAAGACTAGTCCTCTGTCTCTCTCACATAAATGCACTACAAAGCTTCCGTACATAACTTTCTATCCTAATTATCGACATTTAAAATAAAATCAAGCAAATTAATTTTAGATATTAAAAATTAAAAGATAATATATTAATTATGATTAAGCAATAATTAAATGTATAAAAGTAGTTTAAATATAGAGTGCAAGTAAGTTCTTACTTTGTTATGCATTTATCCTCATTATTAATCATCATTAAATCTGTCAAATCTACCTAAATAAATATTACTCTCTTTGTTTTAATTTAAGTATATTAATTTAATTAAGTATAAAAATAAAAAATAAAATAAATTTTTTGAATCTTATGATCTTTAATTAAAAATTTATAAATTTTTTAAATTTTATAATTTTAAATTTATCAAAATTTATTAAATATGAAAAGAGATATATTTTTTTTAACAAATCAAAAAGAAAATTAAGATAAATTATATTTGGCGGAGGGATGTACTAACATAAACTCCACCAATCAATGGCTCATTTCATTTTGCTTCACCTGCTCAGTTTCCTTGTGTGAACATACAGAGCTTTGAATTTTCTCTCTTTGATTCTTGAAATTCAATCAATTATTTGAGCTGTAGGTCATTTTAAAATTACTTCAAGAACCCAAAACCTCATGGTTTGTCTCATAATTCTCTCTCAAATTGGTGAAGATCACTAGTGATTTTTCCAGTCAACTCCACAACCGAGCAAAGATTTGCCAAATCGTTGCTATTTCCCCAACTGGGTCTCCCCTAATTTGATCAAAGATTCCTTTTTCTTAACTGGGTTTTGCTCAATTTTCAACTGGGTCTCCCCCAAAATTGATCAAAGATTCCATTTTTCCAACTGGGTTTTGCCCAATTTTCAACTGGGTCTCTCTTAGTTTGATCAAAATTCCATTTTCTCAACTAGGTTTTTCCTAATATTCAACTGTGTCTCTAAATTTGATCAAGGATTACATTTTTCCGACTGGGTCTCTCAAAATTTGATCAAAGTTTCCATTTTCCCAACTGGTTTTTGCTCAATTTTCAACTGGGTGTCTCTAAATTTGATCAAAGATTACTTTTTTTCCAACTGGGTGTCTCTAAATTTGATCAAAGATTCCATTTTCCCAACTGGGTTTTGCTCAATTTTCAACTGGGTGTCTCTAAATGTGATCAAAGATTACTTTTTTCCAACTGTGTGTCTCTGAATTTGATCAAAGATTCCTTATTTCCAACTGGGTGTCTCTAAATTTGATCAAAGATTCCATTTTCCCTACTGGGTCTCTCTCAGTTTGATCAAAGTTTCCATTTTCCAACTGGATATCTCTCAATTTGACCAAAGCTTACATTTTTCCAACTGGGTTTTGTTCAATTTGATCAAAGATTCCATTTTTCCAACTGGGTTTTGTCCAATTTGATCAAAGATTACATTTTCCCAACTGGAATTTCCCCAATTTGATTAAAGAATCCATTTTGAGCACATGGATCATCAGAAAGAGGACTTAATCAATCAGCTGACGGAGTTAATCAACGGCGTTTCTGGGTTGCCGGAGTGCCAGTCGATGTCTAAGAGGATGTACAGTAATTTGGTGAGAAGGGTGAAGCTTTTAAGCCCATTAGTTGAAGATTTAAAAGATAGTGATGTTGAAGTTGGAGATGATGTAGTTAGTGGGCTTGAGTTGTTGAGAATTGCTCTTAGTTCAGCTTTAGAGCTTCTTAAATCTGTTAATGAAGGCAGTAAGATTTTACAGGTATTATTTTGCTAGTTTAATCTTTCTTGGATTTGGATTTAATTTTGTTACTGCTTAATGATTTATGCCAATTGAACAACAATGATTTTGTGGTTGCTGGAAAGATCATGTGATGTTAAGTGTTTTTTTCCGTCTGTTGTGAATTTTATGTGTTTAGTTGGTAATTGTCCAATTGGAGCTACATGCTTGTTGACAAGGAAAATAGTTGAACCATTTATTTGAGATATTTAACATAAATCAGATTTAGGGTGTGTTTGGTATGAAGGAAAGTCATTCGATTTCTGTTATTATTTACTGTTTCTTGTTCTTCGCTTAGTATACTGTGTTGTTGTAGTTATTGTTATTTGACATGCTTTGTTATTGCTTTCTTCTGAGCCGAGGGTCTATCAGAAACAATCTCTCTACCCTCCCCAGGGTAGGAGTAGGGTCTGCATATACTTTAGCCTCCCCAGACTCCACTTGTGGGATTACACTGGGTATGTTGTTATTGTTGTTTGGTATGAAGGAAAGTATTTTCCGCGGAAAATGTTTTCTTGGAAAACAAGTGACTTTCTTACTTATTTTCTAGTGGTTCTTACTTGTTTTTTAGTGTTTGGTAATTAAGAAAAAATTTATCCCAAGAGCATTTATATGTAATCTAGCAAACACTCCCGGGGTGAGATGGGGATTCGTGGGTGGGATGGTCAAAGGGGTGGAGGTTGGGGCCGTTAGGTGGGTTGGGGAGGAGAGAAATTTTGAGAAAGATGACAAGCTTATTAGGCTACCAGTTTGGCCGAATTCAGTAGTTTTTGTTCAAACAGTGTAGTTGTGTTAAGAAATTCAGTAAATATGTACAAATATTAAATTTTAGGACCCAATTACTAGCACTTGAAGTAATCGTCTTAACATCGAGAACCCATAAAGTTGAAATTCTAGCTCCGCTTCTGTATTAGGCAGTAGCAATATGAACCTTGAAACCATTACATAGTTTTTTTAGGCTATTCCTGTCTTCATATGGTTGTGTGCCCGATCTTTCTCTTAGTAGACTCACCGGGACAGTGATGGCTTGAAACTTTTGATCATTCCTTGTAAGTTTGAACCTTTGTTGATTACTACATTCGATGAGGTTTTCAGTGTGTTCGGAGACTTACATTAGTACCCGAATCAAATCTACACTTTCTGTTCAGCCTTTTACCATGTTGTCGTTCGGAAATATTATGGTGGTTCTAATTTCATAATGGGGTTGTACCAGTTACCGTTTATCCAATGACAGGACTTTTTAAAGAGTATGAAAATTCGAGGAGTATGCCAAAATGGGGTTGTAGCAATTATTGTGTTATCAAATGACAAGATCTTAGTGTTTTCTAAAAGTTATAGGCTTTTCTAAATTTGATTGTTTTTTAGAATTGGTCAGTTTATAACTGTAATGTCTTCTTTTTGGTATCTTATACCTGCAATTTGAAACATCCAAGGGCAATAATTTGGGAAGTGGTAAATTCTATTTCTATTGAAATTCTCTGTGTTTTAAATAAAAATATGGAAATGATTTCAGTTTCTTTCTGTTCTAAACCCGAATTCCTTGTGGCTTTGGTTCCAGACACACTAACGTTAACTAAACTTAAAAAGGAAATAGAATGAACTGTTCCTAGGGTTTCTCCTATGGAATTCATTTTCTTAGGACACCCGATAATTGTCTCAGTTGATAATGGTTCATAGTTGAATTTTGCAAACCATCTCGTCTAAAAGCTTAAACTGTTAGAGAGGAAACACTTCCATTATTTATTTTGGCCTTCAACTCACCTCCTCACGTGTTTGCCTATGTTTTTCCTTGGCCCCAGTACGTGAAAATATTTTTGTTGACAGGTGGCAGTGAGATTCAAACCAATGATCTCTGCCTGCCTTGATACCACGTCAAACTATGTGAACCATCTCATATGAAATCTTCATCAGTGTGAACCCAATATGATTTTTTGTTTCTCTTGACAGTGTCTCGTGCTTCATCTTTTCTAAGGGTCACGTGTGTTTTTCGTCTTGCAGGCTCTGCAGATTGACAACATATCATTAAGGTTCCTTAATGTAACTGAGCAAATTGAAGATGCACTAAGCCGCATTCCTTACAATAAGCTTGATATATCAGAGGAAGTTCGAGAACAAGTACGTCATCTAGCAATCCTGTTAATAGTTATACCTGATGTCCGTTCTGTTTTATGGAAAATCTTTACATTGTTTGCTTTCTTTCTAGATTGAACTTGTGCATGCTCAGTTTAAAAGAGCAAAAGGAAAGATGGAGTCACCCGATGTGCAACTGGTAAGGGATTTAGCTATGGCACAAAGGGAACAAGATCCTGACCCCGTGATTTTTAAACGGCTGTCTGAGAAGCTGCATCTCAGGACCATAAATGATCTAAAGAAAGAGTCGCTTGCCATGCATGACATGGTCATTTCTAGTGGTGGAGATCCCCAAGAGTGTTTTGAAATAATAGCATATCTCTTAAGAAAGCTAAAGGACTGTGCAATGACAGAGAATCCTGAAATGGATGCTCTCGAGGGTGACAAGACTTTGATTAAGCACAGATCTCCGGTCATTCCAGATGGCTTCCGCTGTCCAATATCGCTTGAGTTGATGAAAGATCCTGTTATTGTATCTACCGGACAGGTTTAGTGCCTTTATTTTCTTGATAGTTCATTTTAGAGAAAATGACAAATATGTTCCCTTATGTTTGAGGATAGGTATAAAATAGTCCCTTAAATATTCATTGAACAGTTTTGGTCCTTAAAGTTTGCCAAAAGTTAACACTTTAAGTCTAAAGGGGCAGCCCGGTGCACTAAGCTCCCGCTATGCGCAGGGTCCGGGGAAGGGCCGGACCACAAGGGTCTATTGTACGCAGCCTTACCTCACATTTTTGCAAGAGGTTGTTTTCACGGCTTGCTTGAACTCATGACCTCCTGATCACATGACAGCAACTTTACCAGTTACTCCCAAGGCTCCGTCAAATATTTTACAATTTAACAAAGACTGTAAGTGTTAACTTTTGGCAAATTTTGAAGGACCAAAACTGTGCAGTGCATACATAAGGGATTATTTTGAACCTACCCTCAAACCTAAGGGACTATTTTTGTCATTTTCTCATTCATTTTACCTTGATGGATTATAGGATTAAATTAATTGGTCCTCGTACTACTGTATTAATTGCTGTCTGCTTTTCTTTCATGGCAGACCTATGAAAGGTCTTGCATCCAAAAATGGCTGGATGCAGGACACAAGACCTGCCCTAAGACTCAGCAGACGTTGTTGCACACGGTGTTGACTCCAAACTACGTTTTGAAGAGCCTGATTTCCTTGTGGTGTGAGAACAATGGTGTTGAGCTGCCTAAAAACCAAGGAACTTGTAGGAATAAAAGATCCGGAGCTGGCGGTTCGGACTGTGATCGTGCTGCTATCAATGCCTTGTTAACAAAACTTGCTAATGGTAATCTGGAGCAGCAAAGAGCAGCTGCTGGTGAGCTTCGTTTGCTGGCTAAAAGAAATGCAGATAACAGAGTTTGCATCGCTGAAGCTGGAGCAATTCCTCTGCTTGTTGAACTGTTATCATCATCAGATTCTCGTACTCAGGAGCATGCTGTCACCGCACTTCTTAACCTATCCATAAATGAAGGTAAGGGTGTCAAATGTGCGGGTTGGGCTGAATTTGGGCGGGTCAAAATGGGCGGGTTATTGACCCGCTCAAAAGTTACTTGGGCTAAAAAGTGGGTCATAACCCAACCCCCAATTCTTACTAAGTTTTAATTTCTTTGTTTGTTCTTTTATAATTTTTTAGTACCTAAATAAAATTATTACTTTTCTTTATTATGGTTATATATGACATGTCAAATAAAAAAATGTCTTTTTGAAAATATTTTGATAAGATTTTTCATGGGTCAATTTAGGCTACATATCAGCCCAAAATTTTTATAGGCTGCAATGGGCGGGTCATGTTTTCCTGGGCTAATTTTGTCACTCCTAATTATGAAGGTAACAAGGGAACTATTGTAAATGCCGGTGCGATACCTGATATAGTCGATGTATTAAGAAACGGAAGCATGGAAGCAAGGGAAAACGCAGCCGCTACACTTTTCAGTTTATCAGTGGTTGATGAAAACAAAGTGGCAATAGGAGCGGCCGGTGCTATCCCAGTGCTTATTGATTTGCTCTGTGTGGGAACTCCAAGAGGAAAAAAGGATGCAGCCACCGCTATATTCAACCTCTCGATCTATCAAGGAAACAAGGTGAGGGCAGTACGGGCGGGAATTGTGCCACCATTAATGAGATTGCTCAAGGATCCCGGGGGCGGAATGATGGATGAAGCACTTGCTATATTGGCAATACTTGCAAGTCATCAGGAGGGTAAAGCAGCTATCGGTCAATCTGAGCCGATCCCCATTTTGGTCGAGGTAATTAGGACAGGTTCTCCTCGGAACCGTGAAAATGCTGCTGCTATTTTGTGGTCTCTATGTACGGGTGATGTACAGAACTTAAAGGTAGCTAGGGATCTTGGAGCAGAAGAGGCACTGAAGGAACTGTCGGAGAATGGCACAGATAGAGCTAAAAGAAAAGCCGGAAGTGTTTTGGAACTTCTCCAACGAGTCGATGCAGTTGATTCATGACACTAGCTTAAACTGTGACGAGACTTTCTTTTGCAGCTATCAAGAGGAATATCATGGAGGTCAGACAATCCAGTAATTAAACGCTCATTTCTATGTATGTACAAAAGAAATGGAACTGGACCACACTTCTGACATGCGGACGGGGAAAGATCCCTTATAAAATCCACAATCTTTTTCTATATATGTATTTTTCACTTCTTTTTGACAGCTTGGTCCAGGGGTAAAGGGTTTTTTCAAAAATGTGTTTGTAGCTGTATAATGTTGTTTATACTTTCCTCATAGTGTTTGATTATGGAAGCACTGTCACTTCCAACTTCGGTGATGAGAAATGAAGAAACACAGATCGTTTTCTTCAAGCATTTACTTTTTTAGTTATTGACCAAACATCTTGGGGTTCACGTGGAATCCACTCATGAACCTACTGGTTTAGGTAAATATCTTATGCGTTCTCCGATTGGAGTATCTAATATAATTCTACAGGTCTCTCCGGTTCGGATGTTTATAGTTCCGAAATTCATACGCGAATCAATCGATAAAAGAAATCACCCGACTCAAAAAGCAAACAGCTCCGGTTAATGCTAAAACTTTTTAACGTAAAAGGGCCAAAATGGCCCCTGAAGTATGGAAAAAGTCTAAAAATACCCTTTATCCACCTATTGCGCTAGAAATCTGTTCACCTTTTTGGCCCATTTATGTCCTTTGACCTACGGTTAACGTTGAACTAAAAAAAATATTTATTTAAATTTCACGTGGCAACTTCTTATTGGCTGAAATCAAAACATCTAACCCATTAGAACGACCCACACATATATACCAGTTTTTCAGATTAACCCGCCCCAAACACTAACCCGACCCGAACAAAAAGTTCAACTAAAAAAAAAAAAGAGGCCCTACTTCCATCAAACTCCAGGGAACCAAAAGCTCCATGAAAGTTGCAGCGAACATATATCCATGGAGGTGCAGTCCAAACATAAATGAAAGAGACTGAAACCTTCAATTAAGGTAACTTATCTGTGACTTCAAAAGTGTTCGCATCCTGAACTTGCAACACCAGAGGCAAAAAAGTGTTTTTGAAAGAGAAAAAACCAAATAGTTATCTTTCCCCTTTTGTTTATTTTATATCTCCTTACTTGGTTATTAGCACAAGCATCGAATGCCCAATTCCATGGAGTTTGATGGAAGTGGGACCTCTTTTTTTAGTTGAACTTTTTGTTCGGGTAGGGTTAGTGTTTGGGGCTGGTTAGTCCGAAAAATGGGTATATATGGGTGAGTCTTTCTAATGGGTTAGATGTTTTGATTTCAGCCAATACGAAGTTGTCATGTGAAATTTAAATAAATATTTTTTTAGTTCAACGATGATCGTTAGGTCAAAGAGCGTAAGTGAGCCAAAAAGGTGAACATAAGGCATTTTTAGACCTTTTCTCATAATTCAGAGGCATTTTTTTATCCTTTTCAGAACTTTTAATATCACAAATCCTTTAAAAAGGAAATTGTATGTCTATCCCCCTTTTGAAAAAAAGATGTTTGTATCCCGTTCACATAATAATCGTGGTGTTTGGGCCAGTATGCTCGCTCCTCGACTAATTTTACGAGATATCTAAATCACCTAATGTCTTATCTCTGCTGAAAATTGAACCTAAAATATCATGGTGTTCAATCAACTTCATTGATCACTGGACTATACCCTTAAATGCCTAGTACACATTTAATTTATTAAGATGTCGTCTTAAAGATAAGATAGTTAAGTTTAATTGTTTTCCCACCATGTAAATGTATATGATCTATTTTTATTTAAAATTAATAAATTAAAATTAAATAAGAATTAAATATTATAATCACAAAATATTAGGAAAAAATCTAAATCTATATAATGTTATAACAATTATTTATTTAAAGAGAAACACTCTAAAAACTAGAAAATAATAACTGATGGTATTTATTATGAGGTGATTGCTTGTAAGAGTGATTGATGATTGTGGTTGATGGTGCTACTTCTATAGTGATGGCTAGTTATTGTGGCAGTTAGTGGAGGTGCGATGGTGGATGAAGATGATTGTGTAGCGATAACCCATGATGGTGGCTAGTACTGATAATTGTGCAGTGATAGTGAACAAAGTAATAGTAAAAAATTATTTTCGTAAGAATTTTTAAATGAATAATATCTTAATGATTTTAAGATTTTATACCAAATTTGAAATATGAACAAATCAGATTTTGATTTTCATTCAATGAAAACAAAGGTCATGGCCCCTACTATTCTAACCAAATAAACATAAAACAAGTTCAATCAAAATTATATCTTTTGATGGAAGGCAATCCGTGCACCCAAATTGAAAGAAGTAATTTGAAGCAAATTGAAAGGAGTACTAATTCAATTGAAACAAGGAATTGAAGGATCATAAGATACTTGAGTTGGGGGGCGGAAAGGCATTAATGAAAACTACTAGGTTGAAAATTCAAAAGGATTAAAATATTTGGAAAAAAATTAGCAATATGTTTGTAATATCAGTACGTTGTCCTAATTTATGTGATATTTTTATTTTTAAGATTTAAACTATATGAACTTTAATCGCATTGTAAGATGTAATTTTCATCAAATTGATATAAAAATTACAATTTATAGTATTTTCATATAATTTTTTATTTTAAAAAATAAAATTAATTTAATTTAATTTAATTTTAAAATTTGATTAAAACACTCAAAAATCATATAAATTCGAAAAGAGGGAATAGTAAAAAGTGGGTGGGCGTGTCACGAGCCCATGCTTCTTCTGCGCGGCAGCCGTGGAAAGTGTTGACCCACTAAAGCTCCATCCTCCTCCCATCATTTAGCTTCAATTACCTTTATGTCCTTATTATACTATGTAATGACAAAATTGGTCCATCATGGAAATTTTTTGTTGGTTTTTTTTTTTACTTACATAGCAATAGAAACTATATTTAGAGGTAAAATAAGAAAATGTAAAGGATTTAAAATAAGCATGTTTTGCCAAAGTCCTGAAAAGTCAAAAGTGTTATTTTCCTCCGTAGAAAAATAAGTGTGTTTGAGTAGCAGCGAAAATTAATTTCAAAAACTAAAAAAGATAGCTTCTTCTAAGAAACACACTTTTTGATAGCTTAGCTAAACACAAATTAATGCTTTAATATTAAATTAATTAGTAAAACATAAACTTTACTCAAAACAATAAGCACTTTTCAAAACAAAAAAAAGACTTCGAAAGCTTGACCAAACCAACAATAGGTATCCAACTCAAACTATAGAGTTAATTCCAATGAATTACTTGCAAATATACCATTAACAAGTTTAATATACACTTTAAGTTAGATTTGTAATTTGACTTAATATATACAAGCTAATAATTATGTACAAGTTCACTTATAATATTTAATGGAAGAAAATAGCAAACACGTAGAAAATAAGTATATGTTATATGTACTAGTAATTTTAATTTTAATTTTTTATACAATCAAGTTACTTATACAATAATTATATATAAATTTTAATGATATTAAATGGTAGAATCAAAAAATTAATAATATATATCTTAGTTACCCAAAAAGATATTATCTTAAATTAAACTACAATCAAGCCTCTCTATAACAATGTCGTTTGTCTGATTTTTTTACTGCTATAACGAAATAATTACAGAGAATCATATTATATAATATAACATGAAAAAATATTTTAATTTTTTCTTAATCATTATAGTAAAATATTATCTTATCAAGGTTAATAAAGCTCAAATTTCTTTATTTAGGATCAGAGTACATTATATATATATATATATATATATATATATATATATATATATATATATATATATATATATATTAATATTAATATAATACATAAAGAATCTTTGAGAGTGTTTGGTGAATGGCTCAATGAATTGAGAGCCAGAGTAATATTTATTTATAGTGATAAATATGCATGTATAGATAAGTACATGAGATAAGGATGTTATCCATGTGATAATTACAATAAGAGTCCTAGTATAATAAGAGTCCTAATACGCCCCCTCAATCTGGACTGCCAGAAGAATTGAGATGGAGGTAATCCTTTCGTGAAGATATCTGCAAGTTGTGAGCGAGTCGGCACATATTGAACAACAAGATCACCCTAAGGAACTTTGTCACGAACATAATGAAAATCAACATCAAGGTGCGTTGAGTGATCATGAAAATTTGGGTTACGTGACATATATGTAGAACTGATATTGTCACACAATACACGAACTGGTTCATGCAGATAAATACCAGCTCACGAAGTATATGACGAATCCAAGCAGTCTCAGCAACATTATAAGCAATAGCTCTATACTCAGCCTCTGTAGAAGATTTAGAGATTGTTGGCTGCTTCTTTGCGCAACAAGATATAAGATTAGAACTCAAGAATACAGCGTATCCGGTGGTAGAACGATGACTATCGGAATAACCAGTCCAGTCAGCATCAGAATAGGCAAGAAATAAAGAGGTAGAAGAAGAGGCATGTAAGAGAAGTCCGCATGTAATAGTGCATTGCAAATACTTGAAAATACGCTTCACACGATGCAAATGAGCTGTACGAGGAGCATGCATAAATTGAGAAACAATATTAACAGCATAGACAATATATGAACGAGTCATAGTCAAGTATTGAAGAGAACCAATCATACTCATGTATTCACTAGGATCTGAAAGTAATTCACCATCCGTAAGAGATATAGAAGTACGAGAAGCAATAGGGGTACGAACGGGTTTGCACATATGCATATGAAACTTAAGAAGCATATCAAAGATGTACTTTTGCTGAGAAAAGTGAAGTCCATGAGGGAAGCGAACAACTTGAACACTAAGAAAATAATGAAGATCACGTAAGTCCTTCATATAAAATTGACGAGAAAGACAAGAAATAAAGTGATCAAGAAGATGTTAAGAACTACATGTAAGAATGATGTCACCAACATAAAGTAATAATATGAGCAGACCAGATGAGGACCCATGAATAAACATGAAAGTATCTGATTTACTGCAAATAAAATCATAAGCAAGGAAAAAAGTACTAAAGCGATGAAACCAAGCACGTGGTGCTTGTTTCAAACCATAAAGGGCTTTAGATAGTTTGCAGACATAGTGAGGATAGTCAGGATGAGTAAAATTGGGAGATTGTTTCATAAAAACTTCTTCTGCAAGAACACCATGTAGAAAGCATTTTTGACATCAAGCTGATGAATATGCCAAGAAAATGAAACAACAATGAAAAGAACAAGACGAACAGTAGTAGCACGAACTACAAGACTAAATGTTTCATGGTAATATATATCTGGTTGTTAATGAAAACCTTATGCTATGAGGCGTGCCTTGTATTGCTCAATAGACCCATTTGAATTATATTTAATACGATAAACTCATTTACAACTGATTAAGTTCATGTTAGGTCAAAAGGGAACAAGATTCCAAGTGTTATTTTCCAAAAGTGCATTAAATTCATTAGCCATGGCTTGTTTTCACTTTGAACTTTTTACATCCTGAGAAAAATAAGAAGATTCAATTTCCTGAATGGTAGTATTTAAATAAAGCATATGTCTTAGTTTTGAGATACCAGATTTAGAGTGTGGTTGCATTGGATGAGCGGGAAGGGTGAAATTAGGAGGAGAGGAAGTGCTAAGAGGCATAGATGAAAATAGACCACTAGAGAAACACTCTGTAGGAGGACTAGATGGAGACACGTGTTCAATAGGGCTAGAGGTAGAAAGATAGGTGAATCCTCATAACTAGAACGAAATTCAGAAGAAAGATTAGAGGAAATACAAGACCTAGAACATTGTAATGGAGATAAGAATGATGTGGCTATAAGGATGTCAAGAGAAGAGGATGATGAAGAAGAATTCCTAAGACAAGATAATGTAGGATATGAAAAGACTAAATCATGAAAGACAACATGTCGGCTAACATAGACACGACCAATTCTAGGGTCAAAACAACGATAACCTTTATAATTGGAAGCATAACCAAGGAATACACATTGTACAAAATGTGGTGTAAGCTTGTGAGACACTCGAGCAGACAAGTTTGAAAAAAATTCACACCCAAAACACGAAGAAAATTATAGTCTGGAGGTGTGTGAAAAAGTTTTTCAAAAGGAGACAGTCCGTTCAAAACATGGGTAGATAGCCTATTAATAGTAAAAATGACATAAAAGGCAGTATCAACACAAAATTGAGATGGTAAGGTAGCCTCCGTGATGATGGTATGTACTATTTCAATAATGTGTTGGTGTTTTCATTCAACAATCCCATTTTATTGAGGGGTTTCTGGACACGACTTACGAAAATAAATACCTGAGTTAGAAAAATATTAGAGCATACTTGTGTTATCAAATTCACCACCTTCATCACTTTGAAAAACTTTTATTTTTGTAGTAAAAATGTTCTCCGCAAGCCTCTGGAAAGCACAAAAGTGTTG
The DNA here is from genome assembly GCA_029783415.1 of Anisodus acutangulus. Classification (NCBI taxonomy): domain Eukaryota; kingdom Viridiplantae; phylum Streptophyta; class Magnoliopsida; order Solanales; family Solanaceae; genus Anisodus; species Anisodus acutangulus. Next base: position 3,346,011 of record CM056498.1, on the reverse strand, counting down.
AAAAACTTTTGCTTTACGTTTCATAGGATAAAGCCATGTAAATCGAGAAAAATCATCAATAAAGATAACATAGTACCGAAAATCCAAATTTGATAAAACAAGCGATTGTTAAACATCTGAATGAATAATGTCTAAAGGAAAGGAACTACAATGTTCAACTGAATTGAAAGACAAACGTTTTGATTTTCGTAATTGACAAAATACACAACTATCACTAAAAGAATTAACTAAACAAATGTAATTATGCTTCATAAGACTAGCCAAAACACGAGCTTCGATGTGACCTAGACAATAGTTCCAGACATCATCAGACTTACGGAGAACAACATATGCTTGAGGAAGAGAGGACATAAGTGAAGAGGATAAGGGATGGACATCACCGTTACTGTTAGCTTGAAGAAGAGTTTCCCCAAGGTTTTTCCCTTCACAGAAATAGAAGATTCGTCAAAGTTAACAACACAATTATTATCTTTACACAACTTTTTAACAAAAAATAGATTATGACAAAGCTGAGGAACATGAAATATAGAGTTCAAGTGTAGAGGACGAGAAGTTGAAGGTATTTTAGAATATCCAATGTTAGCAATGTTAAGCAATGTACTATTTCCTACTAAAACATTATCAAAACAACAGTAAGGAGTTTTTCGTATAAACTTGCCTTCGGATGGAGTTATACAAGTGGATGCAGCGGAATCAAAATACCAAGTGGCATCGTTTGTTTCACCAACAGACATAGTAGCAAATGACTTGGAAATATCATTAGCAACAAAGGAATGATTGAAACGATTGTGACATTGTAGAGCAGTATGACCAGGCAGTGCACAAATTTGACAAATAATAAAAGACGGGATGGACCCAATATCCCATTGGATGGCGAAGATGGACTAACATATTGTGAATTATAGGGATTAGAGGAAGAACCACCAATACCTAACCAGGATTGGCCAGTAAAGTCATTACGTGCAATATTATTCTAATTAGCTTGTTGACCACGATCATATCCACGACCTCGCCCACCACGATCTCTACCTCAAGAGTATGAAGCTCTCCCTCGACCACGGCTACCTTGAGATGAAGTTGCATTGCCAGATACATCAGAGGATCCTGATAACATAGATTATGTAGTAAAATCATGATGTGACACGGGTGAGTCAAGTTCACGAGACAGCTTCAGCCTCTATTCATGGAGAAGAAGTTTGGAACGCAAATCTTCAAGAGACATGTGGCCAGTAAAGTGAGTTATGATGCCCACCAGTGTATCATATTCTTTACCTAATCCAAGGAGCACATAGTCAATAAATTCTCGATTGAAAACTGGAGAATTTATTGCAGCAAGTGAATCAGCCAGTTGCTTGGCTTCCCGGAGATACTAATCAATAGAATCAGTTTTCTTCATGGTTGTAAGTTGGCATTTTAATTCGACAGCTTTCGCTTGACTAACATCCATAAATCTACAATGAAGGGATAACCAAATATCATGTGAAGTAGGCAAAAGGTGGACATCAACAAGTACTTCACGAGATAGTGTAGCAAAAATCCAAGAACGAATTCGAATATATGAATGATGGGTTGGATTTGATTGTGGTGATCCAACAACATCACAAATGAGTGGTGAATGTGATGGAAAAGATCCATCAACAAAGCCTAATAAATCATGAGATATAAGCAGATAAGTGAATTGTGTACGTCATGTACGATAATCTTCAACAAAGTTCAACTTAATTGTTATCAGATTAGTAACTGTAAACGTGTAAATATAGGAAACAATTTATTCCCTACCCATAATTAGAATATTTCCATATATTGTGTAAATATAATTATGATAAGACTAGGATTCCTCTTTTGTATAGGCTTAGGATTCCTATTGTATAAGGGATGAATATTGTACTCTATATATACATTGATATTAATGAAAGACTCCCCAAGGGAGATTAATATCATCTAACATAGTATCAAGAGCCAAATAAACAAAAACCTAAAAATCTTTCTCTTCCACAGCCGCGGCTGCCTCTCCTACGCCGCGGCCCTCCCGGATTTTCTTCTTGTTTTTCGGGTTTTGTTTTTCCTTTCTTCTCTTCTCTAAATGGCTATCCATGATTCTTTCACACTTTCTGACACCTCTACCTCCACAAATCTCACCACAAAGTCATCACCCCCGTTTCATCTCACCCTTACTGTTTCCAACATCAAGAACCATATTCTCATTATTCTTGATCAAGAAAACAACCAGTATTCTTCCTGGGTTAAACTTTTTCGCAATCATGCATGTCTCTATAACGTGCTTGACCATATTGATGACATTATTCCGCGCCCAACGGAGGTTGATGATTCTAGCTGGCATCGTCTCGACGCCGGTGTCAAACAATGGATATATGGCAGTAACTCTCAGGATTTGCTCCTTACTATCATGAAATCTGACTCCACAGCCCTTGACTTGTGGAATCGTTTGGAGGAAATTTTTTAGGACAACAAGCACACTCGTGCCGTGTATTTGGAAGAACAGTTCAACAAAATACGTCTTGAAAACTTCTCCAATATCTCTGAGTACTGCAAGCAGCTTAAACTTCTAGCGGATCAACTCTCCAACATCGGCACGCCTGTCACTGACGATAAAATGGTGCTACAAATGATTTTTGGCCTTACTAAGGGCGAATATGATACTTTGGCCACCATTATTCAACAGGCAGATCCGCTATCGAGTTTTAACAAAGCTCGCTCACAATTGTTGCTCGAAGAAACCCGTCGTGCTAAGCAGGATGAGCACGCCCAGCAGGTGTTAGTTGTCGACACGCAAACCCAAGATCAGACGCCACCAGACAACTCCCAACAGCGGCAGGGCCGCGGCGGCAAGGGTGGAAAAGGTCGCGGCGGTAGAGGAGGTCGTGGTCGTGGCAAGGGTCGTGGTCAACAGAACCAACAGCAACAACAACAACAGAGATCGCAGAATAATTGGGCCGCGGATCCTCAGCAGTTCGTCTACAGCACCGCGACGCCAAGTCCATTCCAGTACCAGCAGCCATACAATCCGTATTCTTACCCCGATTTGTTAGGCCCCGCTCCAGCCCCACAACAGGCCCACTTCATGCAAGGTCAGGTCCCGCAGCCCTCCTTCGGCATGACACCCACTGAGTTGGGTCAGGCGTTCAGCACCCTTTCTATGCAACAGCCTGACAATACTTGGTACATGGACTCAGGCGCCACATCTCACGTCACTCAGTCACAGGTACTATTCTTAAAATATTTCGGTTAAAGCATCCTCAATATGTTACAGTTGGTAGTGGACAACGTATTCCATTTAAGGGTTATGGTACCTCATACACACAACCTCCTCATCCACCCTTCTCCCTCAAAAATATCCTATATGCCTCACACATGATTAAGAACCTCATATCTGTCCGCCAATTTACTCGTAATAATTATGTCTCCGTGGATTTTGACCCTTTTGGTTTTACTGTGAAAGATCTTCATACGGGGACACCTCTTACGAGATGCAATAGCACGGGGGATCTCTATCCATTCACTTCCACCTCCGCTGCCAGATCTTACTCTCCCGTCACTTTAGCGGTTGTTTCTTCTTCAACTTGGCATAATAGGCTTGGTCATCCAGGAGCCCCAGTTTTTAATTTTCTTTGAGGCAACAATTTCATTGCTTGTAATGGGAAACTTGCCCAAAATTGTGTTTCTTGCTCTTTAGGCAAACATATTCGTCTTCCGTTTAAATCATCTACTAGTGTTACATTTGCTCCTTTTGATATCATACATGCCGATTTATGGACATCTCTTATCTCTAGTTCTCTCTGTCATAAATACTATCTTGTGTTGCTTGATGATTTTTCACACTACGTTTGGTTATACCCTCTTAAATTTAAATCGGAAGTGTTTGTCAAATTTTTTGAGTTTCGCAAGTTCATTCAAACACAATTTGGAAAAGGCATAAAATCATTTCAGTGTGATAATGGTCGTGAATTCAATAACTCTATGTTTACCGCTTTTGTACCAATAATGGCATGGTCTTTCGCTTCTCCTGCCCTCACACCTCACCACAAAATGGTAAAGCTGAAAGAATCATCTACACCATTAACAATATGATTCGTACCCTATTGATTCATGCCTCCCTCCCTCCACCCTTCTGGTCTATGCTGCTAAAATGTCAGAATACACTCTAAATATTCTCCCTACTAGCACTCTTCACAATATGACCCCTACCGAAATACTCTACCATATAATCCCCTTTTATGATCATCTACGAATTTTTGGTTGTCTGTGCTATCCCAACCTTAGCTCCACCGCCCCTCACAAGTTCGCTCCTAGGTCCACTCCATGTGTCTTTCTAGAATTCCCGCCGAACCATAGGGGCTATCTATGATATGACTTGTCGACTCGTCAGATCCACATATCTGGTCACGTCACATTCGACGAGACCACATTCCCATTTTTGAATCTTCCAAAATTCCAAAAACAGGACTACTCATTTCTTGACGAGTCTGCCACCTCTTCCCTTATAATCGAACAACTCACATCCTATGTTCCGTCGTCAGAGCCGCGGACTCTAGGGGAGGCACCGCGGCGCCTGATTTCCATAGAGCAATCTTTTGAAACACCGTCGACAGCGACATGCGTTCAGGCTGAGCGCGCGCCAAACTTCGTAGAAGCTTCACAATCTTCTCGCGCCGCGACTCTCGATCCAGGAGCCGCGGCGCCTCCGACGGCTTCGCCCCCACCTTCTCCTTATCCGACTTTACCCCCCGTCTCAGACACCACTCCGCCACTCACTGTCCCTACCCATCCAATGGAAACTCGTTCAAAGCGTGGAATCTTCAAACCCAAAGTCCATTTCAACGTGTCTGCCCAAACCATCTCTCCACTTCCATAGAACCCAAAATTGGCCAAACAAGACCCTAATTGGAATGCGGCTATGTATGAGGAATTCAATGCTTTAACTAAACATCACACATGAGATCTAGTACCTAGACCTGAGGGGGTGAATGTCATTCGTTGTATGTCGCTATTTCGTCACAAGTTCAGAGACAATGGGGATCTTGAGAGGTATAAGGCTCATCTTGTGGCTAATGGCACAAATCAGCAGGAGGGCATTGATTGTGGTGAGACCTTCAGCCCGGTTGTCAAACCGGCTACCATCCGCACAGTTTTGAGCATAGCCATGGGCAAACACTGGCCGATCCATCAGCTTGACGTGAAGAATGCATTCTTATATGGGGATCTGCGAGAGACAGTCTACATGCATCAGCCACCAGGGTTCACCCATCCAATAGTTTCTCACTATGTGTGTCATCTCCGTAAGTCACTATATGGCCTGAAGCAGGCCCCTCGTGCGTGGTATGATCGCTTTGCCAGGTATATCTTGCAGATTGGGTTTGTATGCAGATTGTGTTTGTATGCAGCAAGAGTGATACATCGCTTTTCATTTTTCATCGAGGTAGTAGCACTGCTTACTTATTACTTTACGTGGATGATATTGTTCTTACTGCCTCCTCCGACGGATTGAAAAATGAGATTATTGTCTTGCACAAGTCCGAATTTGCAACGACTGATTTGGGGAAACTGAGTTACTTTTTGGGGATATCAGTGATCAGGTCTGCCAATCATATGTTCTTGTGTCAGCGTAAGTATGCAGAAGAGATTATGTACAGGGCTAAGATGGCGAACTGCCAAAGAGGTGCCTACTCCAGTTGATTCCAAATCTAAGCTCAGTGCTATGGATGGTGCTCCAGACTCTGATCCTACTCTGTATAGGAGCCTTGCAGGTGCACTTCAGTATCTCACATTCATCAGGCCAGACATAGCTTATGTTGTTCAGTAGGTGTGTTTATTCATACATGCCCCCAGGGAGTCTCATTTCACTTCTCTTAAGCGTATCATTCGATACATTAAGGGCACTCTTGATTATGGTTTGCACCTATACCCCTCTGCACCAGACAGGTTGCTTTCATATACGGATGCAGATTGGGCAGGGTGTCCGGACACGCGACGCTCCACCTCCGGCTTTTGTGTTTTCTTAGGGGATAATCTGATTTCTTGGTCTGCCAAGCGACATGCTACCCTATCTCGCTCCAAAGGCCGAGGCCGAGTCTGAGGCGTTGCAAATGTAGTAGCTGAGATTTGTTAGCTCAGAAATTTACTGTTAGAACTTCAGTGTCCTTTGCGTCAGGCATCTATTGTGTATTGTGATAACATCTCTGCCATCTATCTTTCTCATAATCCGGTTCAACATCAGCGAACCAAGCATATTGAGATAGACCTACACTTCGTTCGTGAGAAAGTTGCGTTAGGCCATGTCAGAGTGTTACATGTTCCATCATCCTATCAGTATGCAGACATATTTACCAAAGGACTTCCCAGACAGTTATTTCTTGACTTCAGATTCAGTCTCAGCATCCGGCCTCCTCCCGCTCCGACTGAGGGGTGTGTAAACGTGTAAATATATGAAACAATATATTCCATACCCATAATTAGAATATTTCCATAAATTGTGTAAATATAATTATGGTAAGATTAGGATTCCTCTTTTGTATAGGCTTAGGATTCCTATTGTATAAGGGATGAATATTGTACTCTATATATACCTTGATATTAATGAAAGACTCCCCAATGGAGATTAATATCATCTAACAGTAACATTAGGGACAACCAACACATCAAAAGATTGTAAGCTAAAAGAGGATGCAAGATCAGTATACCGAGAAACGTTCGACAATCCACCAGAACTTGGTAGCAGGCCAGGAAGTACGAAGTTATGGGGAATGAAGAAATTGGAGATGTTATTGTAGGTAGAGATACAGGAAGAGACATGAAAATCATTGGAGAGGTAGAGATGAGTGGTACGGTAACGAAGGGTACAAATGTAGTGGTACTGGACATGGACAAAAATTGAGAAGCCATTGTTTTATTAAAATTTGTGAAAATCAGTAGGAGATATAGGAAGAAAACAGAGATATGTGATAGAAATTATTCAGAATATAGAATTCTATTGCAGTAGAAAGTCGTGTCCTAATCCAAAAGAAATAGCAATGAGCAACAAGTTTATATGGAAAAAATAGTCAACTTTGAAGGGGAAAAAAATCTCACGTGAAGTTTTAAGGGAAAACTAATTAGAGTGGTTGAATTTAAAGTAGAAGGAAGGAAAACAGAGGGTGGTTAAGGTGGTAACACAATATTGCTTTAGAGAATCCAAGAGGCAGTGACTTAAAAAGGAAGGAAACATGCACGACTTTGGCAAAGTGAGAAACTTGAATAGTAGGCAAAGGATTTGCTGGTTAATCTGATACCATGAGAGTGTTTGGTGAATATTCAATGAATTGAGAGACAGAATAATATCGATTTATAGTAATAAATATACATATATAGATAAATATATGAGATAAAAATGTTATCCATAGAATAATTACAATAAGAGTCATAATATAATAAGAGTCCTAATAATCTTTACATCATCAATGTATACATCTAAATTCTGAAATTAACAAGCACCAACTTTATAGTAGGGCTGGCCAGTGAGTCGGGTTGGGCCCCGCTCCGGTCCTGCCTGAAAAAAAAAGGGACCGGACCTAGGCTAGTCTTGCCCAGGCCCGATCCCGCTGACCCGCCCCCGGTCTCGCCCCGATCCCTCCCGTCCCCCTCCCCTTTGCAAAAAATGCATGTTGCACAACGACCATTTTATATTTTGGACGTTGTGCAACGACCATTTTTGGCCTCCCTCCCAAACCCCCCTACCCCCTTAATATTTATTTTTAAACCGTAAGTTAATTTATTTATACTTTAACCCAATTTTTCAACTATAAATACCTCATTTTCTCTTCATCTTTCTCACAAATCTTCCAACAATTTCTCTAATGTCTCAATTTATCTATTTACAATTCTATATTGCCTACTAAATATTATATTTTTTTGCTCATTTATATCAAAGTTAAAAAATTGGGAGTGAAGTTGGCAACTAGCTTGAGGATCATCCATCGAGCAGAGTTTCAATTTTCAACCTCGATTACAAGTCGGCGTTTGGAACCTTCGTTCCTTATTTAAATTATTATTGTTACTTTATCTTAATTATCACACTTAATTTCATTATCTTTAACTATTTATTTGTATAATTAAAATGAAAGGATTAAGAGGTATGTTTAAGGGTAAGAGTAAGAGTGCTTCTTTTAGTAGGGGTAACAAGGGCATGGGTACTTCTTCTAGTCATCCTATTCCTAGACATGATATATATTCTGCAACTTAACTAGACTTTAATTTAGAAGATAATCTAGATGACACATCCACTAGTGCACCTCCTCAAACTGAAACTGGAACGCCTCATATTCCCCCTAGTATGAGACGAGGCCCCATACAATGAAAATTAAAATCTGTTGCATGAGATTTTTTTGATAGGGACCAAGAGAATCAAGTAGTTAGATGCCAAATTTGTAAAAATATTTATAAATTTAAAATGGAAAAAGGTCAGGGTGGGACGGGAAGTTTATTTAAACATGCACAAAGTTTTCACAAAGCTAGGTGGGATGAATACGAGGCTACAAAGTCGGGTGCGCCAATGCGCTCTCAGTCGGGACAAGGTTCACATAGTGTCCCGGACCAAGTTCAGGGTCAAATTAACCCGACGACGAGGGGAATTGTAGGTCCTAAATACGATAAACATAGAGATAGGGAAGCAATAGCAAAATAGTTGCGGTGGAGGATTTGCCTTTTTCATTTCCTTCCTCTCCTGGTTTTATTCATTACGTTAGAGATATGTATAATTCTGTTTTTAACGGCTTTTCTAGATCAACTATTAGGAGAGTCATTTTTAAAGTTTCACATGAATATCAACAATATTTACGGTATTCATTATATCATTTTCTTGGAAAAGTATCTATCACGTCTGATATAGGTCGTAGTACTAACAACCATGATTATTTAACTGTAATATGTCATTGGATAAATTATAAATGGTCTATGCAAAAACGTATTTTAGCATATAGATATATTGATGATAGGCACACTGAAAGTTTTATTGCAGAAAATATTCATCAAATTTGCGAGTATTGTGGTATAACTGACAAAATAGTGACAATTATGTTAGATAATGCTTCTTCTAATAATTATGCTATTAGACTTTTAAAAGATCTTTTAACTCCATCTTTCCTAATCATTTTCATATAAAATGTGTGTGCCATATTTATAACTTAGTTGTAAAGGATGGTCTATCACCTTTTGAAGACATTCTTAATAAAGTATAATTTGCTATAAACTTTATTTTTAGAAGTAATAAAATACAAAGAAAAAAGGAATATAAAAACTTGTCATGATTGTGGACTGCCTTATAGAAAAATTCTCAAAGAAGTAGCGACTAGGTGGAATTCTTTATATGAACAACTACTTGTTGCTTATGATTATAGAAGACCTATAACTCTATTTTTTTAACCCCCGTAATCGAAATCCAACTAATATGGTTGTAGATAACGATTGGAAAAATATTTAAGAACTTATTGTATTTTTAGAAACAAAAAATTCAAGCTACTAAAGAATTTTTTGGTATTTATTATCCTACTATTTCAACTATGTTATTTTATATAGCTTTAATATTTTTGTTACTTAGTGAATATATGAAAAAATTATCTTATAAGGCACCTATTAAAAATGTTTATCAAATTTAAAAAATATTTTTTTCCTATTCGCATTATTTATATTATTGGTGTTGTATTAAATCCGATTATTAAAATAGACACATCTCAAACTGAATGTAATAAGAGTGAAAAATTGGGAAATTTCATACGAAAAGGAGGCGTTGTAAAACACTTATTGAAACTATTTATGATTGCATAACTGTACCTCCACCTCCAACTCCAAAAAATCCAAATGACCAACCACCTAAGGAACCAACTAAAGAAGAAGTTTTATCTAGCATACACGATGAATGTAAAAAAGTATATAGATATTACCAACAAGAAAGTGCTAGAAACCAACTAGCTTCCATACCTTCTTCTTCTTCTTCTTCTTTACAACATCAAAAAAGACATGTTGTTTCTGCGACTAGTATTGAAAGCCTTAGAAATAGAAGGTATAGTGGTACCACTACTAATCAAGTTAGCGAGTTTGATATTTTTGTTTTGCAGGGTGTTGTACTGTACCAAGCAGTTCTCAATGAAGAAAGACGTGAAGACTTGCTGAAATACTGGAGGGAGAATGAGAAGACATTTTCGACACTATCAAAGATGGCCCGAGATGTGTTTAACATTCAAGCGTCATCAACATCGTCTGAAAACGCTTTTTATATCAAAAGATTTCAAATACGAGAGCACATACACTCATTAGCGGGAGACAGCTTGGAGATTGCAGTTTTATTCAGAGATTGGATACGAGCGGAGCGTAGAAGGTGCGGTCAACCGGAGATTAACGAAGAAGACGATGAAAACTACAATAAAATCTTATATGACTGAGCTGGAAGCGAAGTCGAGCAATTTGACCAACAAATTCCAATTCCAACCTAAGAACCACAAGACATTGAGAAGAAACTAGAAAGTGTGTTTATAAATATGTAATTGTTTTAATTGCAATTTTTCTATGTTATTTGCAACTTTCAACACCACAAAGTTGCAATTTTGAAATTGTATTACAAAAAAAATATATTTCTATAAAATAATATAAGAAGCACAAAAATAACATTGTGATGTTTTTATTACACTATCTTGTTTAATTATTGAGGTGTTTATATATGTAATTTTTAAAATTAAGTGCAAAAAAAAATCGGAAAACCCGATCCCGATCCGCCCCCTCCCCGGCCCAATAAGACCATTCCCCATTTCCGACGGAACGGGACATCGGCGGATCCCTCCAGTCCCACCGGAGGACCGGTCCCGCCCTCTCCCCGTCCCGTCGGGTCCTGTCCCGCCCCAAACCCACCCAGTTGGCCACCCCTACTTTATAGTAGACCTGTCCAAAGGTCGGGTCGGGCCGGGTTGGATGGCTTTTTTTTTTCTGCTTGCCCGACCCTGATCCTATTATTTAAAAAGAATTCCAATCCTGGCCCTAACCCTTCGGGGACCCTACGGGTCACGGGTCGGCCCTAACCTGTCGGAATTTTTTGGCGGGACAGGGTCGTTTCGGGTCGAGGAATTTTTTTTTAAAAAAATTGAATTTCCAAAACTGAAATTGGCATTCACCCCTACATTACCACGAAATTTCGACGTTGAAATGTATTGTATATCGTGAGATCTTGACTAAAGAAAAAGAAAATTAGAAACCGATTTGGGGAAAAACACAAATTGATTGGGAAAAAGGACATTTTTCTAAATATTGGCTGCGCCAAACCGCCTAATGGCTGTTTGACCGGCCCTGTCTCGAAAGAATACCTAAAATAAAAAAAAATCGGGTAAAACGGACATCAAAGCGCAGAGTTATGACCATTTAAAGTTTTATCAATTTACAACTAATTTCTCTCCTACATTATGCTTCCGTGATATTAACAGAACGACTAATAATATAAACATATAATTAATAATCAGCTACCGTTTTGATCTTATTTTATGTCGAGCTCAATGTAGATTAGAGCAATACATATATTATAAAAACATGCATTATATCACTTATTAATGACAAATATATATATAAGTACAAAATAAATATTAATGAAGAAAAAATAATATAAATATATTAAAAAAATATGCGGGTCGGGGTCGGGGTCGGGATTGAGTCAGACGGATAAAATATTCTGACCCTGACACGACCCTACATAAGATCGGGTCCCCATTTTTTCGGATTGGATCGCTCGCGAGTCAGCTATAAACCAACCATGATCCTGTATTTTTTGGGTCAGGTCGGGCGGGTCCCGACCCGTTGAACATGTCTACTTTATAGTTTATAGTAAAGAACAAAAACAATACGAGACTTTACACAGGAGGGCATTCTAGTCATTTGAGAGGATACACATACCATTTTCCAATTCCCAATGCAACCTTTTAAAATACAACTCAATTCAATCTTCAAAATCTCACACACCTCCACACTCTTCCCCTTATGGCCACTTCCATTCGCCTCCGTCGTCTCGGCGCTATCGCCGCCGTAACCATCGGAGCATACACAATTGTCCGTCCTCCCTCATTCTCATCAAATGACCGCAACAACAAGTCCGCTACCGCACTCGACACTTTTCGTCGGAAAATCGCTGATCCTTTCGCTGCCGTTCCGCTTCGAGCTACACAGGAAGCGGCTCTGATCGGCTCTAGCTTGGATAATCCTCTTGATATTCTTGTTATTGGTGGCGGCGCTACGGGATGCGGTGTCGCACTTGATGCTGTGACACGTGGACTACGAGTTGGATTGGTTGAGCGTGATGATTTCTCTTCTGGCACTTCTTCTAGGTCTACTAAGCTAATTCATGGAGGTTAGTTTTGTAAATTTTCATCAGTTTTGATTTATGTACGTACAAACATTCACGAGATAGTGTACCTAGTCTTTGATATACAGTCAAACCTATCTTAGACTCCATCCGTCTCAAATTATTTGTCAGTGTTACTAAAAATAATTATCTCAAAATATTCGAGGCACAATTAATTATATCCTTCCCACTTTACCCTGAGTAGAATTTAGTCATTAATGGTAATGATATATAAATATAGTAAATATTTAATAGAGAGAGATTATAACTTAGACATAAATAAGGGTAAAAGTAGTCAAATATCTTCCTAATTAATATTTGTTAAGGGGCGTGTAAATAAAAAAAAGCGACAAATAATTTGAGGCGGAGGGAGTAACAACATCCTTATATAACAACAATGTTTTTTTTGCAACCGATTTTTTATATTATATTTTACCGCTCTATAACTATTTTTTTACCTATAACAATTATGTTATTACTTCTCTATAACAGTTTTTTACCTATAACAGTAACAATTATATTATATTTTAACTCAACATAACTGTTTTTTGCCTGTAACATTAATAATTATGTTATATTTTACCTCTCTATTACAGTTTTTTTACCTATAACAGTAACCATCATCTTTATAATAGTACATTCTTCGGAACCAACGATGTTGTTATAGAGAGGTTTGACTGTACTAGGCTTAAGTTAATTCAATGACGTGAACAACTTGTTTGGATGGTTGTTACCTATTGTACTGTATTGTATTGTGCTATTAGTTTAAATACAATGTTTGTTTTGATTGTTATTTAAATTTTGTTGCATCTTTAGATCGATCGTTATGTAATGACGGAAAGTCCCATTTCGTGTAACGATCGATTTGGTGTGATCGAGTCGTTAACTTATTTTTTTTTTCATTTTGTCTTTACTTATTACTCCTTTAATAATCCTATTTTATCCTTTACCCTACCGTTTTATAGTAGCTCTACCCCTGCACCCTATTTTTCTTATAGCTTTATCATTTAAATTGTTGATGTGCGACATTACGTAACAACACGGAAAAAGATACAATCTATCCAAATGTTATATTCATTAAAACAATACAACATGAGACAATATAATACGATACATTATGAAACAATACGTAACAACCTTCCAAACATAGTGTAAATTTTTCATCAGTTTTGGTATGTATGCACAAACATTTACGAGATAGTATACCAGGTCTTCGATATACTACGCTTAAGTAAATTCAATGATGTTAAAGTGACGTATTGAAGTAAAATGAGGATAACAAATTAACAGTAGGAGGAATCCTCTTAGGGATATAGAGGATTCATATAGTTGATCTGAACAGAATTGTGATTGAGCTGCAGTTAATGATTGATACGAGCTTTTATTTTGGCTGACGCATTGTAATTTTTTTGTTAGGTAATAAATAAAAGTGGATTCAAGCTTAGGGATGAGGTAACACTTTGACACTTTTAAAAAAATGAAAAGTGATGTCCATGGAATAAATGAGGATAAAAGCTAGCTTTTTTGTTATTTGAACAATAATAACATACCCAGTGAAATCCCACAACGTGGGGTCTGGGGAGGGTAGAGTGTACGCAGTCCTTATCTCTACCTTGGTAGGTAGAGTGACTGTTTCCGAGAGACCCTTGGCTCAAGACAGAGCATAAGCATAAGCATAAGCACAATCAAAGCAAAAGCAAAAGCAAAAGCAAAAGAAAAACATGAGCAAAGCAATAGAAACGATCAGACCCAATAAAAAAAGTTTAAAGCAGTATGAAAATGCTGGTATAAAAAGCGAATAAGCCATGATAGCGCATTTTGAAAAAGTAAGCAGTAACTAGCGCAGGTAAATAAGCTAAATAAAGTACACTAAATGACACATAGTAGCAGAAATTAAATTACAGGGAACTATAAAGCAATAATGCGCCTATTAGTATGATAGGCTAGACGGGCCTACAATAATAACACTACAACTACTAGTTTGTAAGCGTAAGTAGGACTACGCTCGACTACATACTACCCTTCTACCCTAATCAGTGTCCTCCACAACCCCCTATCTAAGGTCATGTCCTAAGTAAGTTACACATGCGCCATATCCCGTCTAATCACCTCTCCCTAATATTTTTTCGGCCTACCTATACCCCTCATGAACCCGTCCATAGCCAACCTCTCACACCTCTACACTGGGGCATTTGTGTCTCTCCTCTGTACCTGCCCAAACCATCTCAACCTCGCTTCCCGCATCTTATCCTCCACCGAGGCCTCTCTCACTCTGTCCCGGATATCATCATTTCTAATTCTATCCCTCCTTGTATGCCCGCACATCCATCTCAGCCTCCTCATCTTCGCAACTTTCATCTTTTGGATGTGCGAAGTTTTGACTGGCCAACACTCCGCCCCATATAACATAGTCGGTCTAACCATCGCCCTATAGAACTTGCCTTTAAGTTTTGGTGGCACCTTTTTGTCGCATAAGACTTCAGATGCGAGCCTCCATTTCATCCAACCTGCCCCAATACGATTGTGACATCGTCATCGATTTCTCCATTCCCTTGGATAATAGAGCCTAGGTACTTGAAGCTTCCTTTCTTTGGAATGACCTGAGTATTATGCCTCACCTCAATGCCTGTCTCAAGGTCGCTCCCGTTGCTTAACTTGCACTCCAAATACTCTGTCTTGGTCCTACTCAACATGAATGCTACAATAATATTTAGGGGAAAGAGAATGACCAAGAATGACCAAACCTGGACACTCTCATCCGTTGGGAGTTTATCATGGACTTCTCCCCAGGTAAGAAATGCCTCCAAACAGACAATTAGTCCATAATATCATCCATCGTTGGCATTATTGGAAATAAATCACCCCTTATCCTTCGATCCAAGCCACGAGGCAAAAGGCAAGCTGACTTAGAGGCTGCGGTTTTGGTACACTATATTTATGCCTCGTGGTACTCTATATATGCTTGTTTGGGGCACTAATAACAAATTTAAAATGAAATCTTAAAGCTGATTTGGTGAGGTTTACGAATACTTTCCTTGAGAATATTTGTGTCTATATTGTTAAGAACTCTAGGAGCTAGCCTTGAGGAAGAAGGGCCTTAATCTTAGAAACATCGTTACTTGAGTCATTTATTGTTGTGTGACTGAGTTGGCAATGTCAAGGCAAATTTGGGTTGATGAGAAATCCTTTGTAATTATTACAGTAATATCCAACTAAAATTTCTTTGTGAAGTTGATTTTGGAGCTTGGATACACATGTATCTCTCATTGGACAGGGTACATGAGAAAGAATTAGGAAGCTTCTCTTAATATTTAAGAATTTCAAGAGTTTCTATAGGAGTAGTACTAAATTCATCAATTTAGTATGCTCAATAGTTACTTGCCTGCAGTAATTTCTTAATATTTTATCTAAGTGATTATGCCTCCAATTTCTTCCCTAGGGAATAATCTTGATGTTTTCAGCTCCTTGCATCTATACTATTAAAATCAAAGTCATTAGCCTTTATTTATAAGTCAATATTTTATCAATATCATACCAAGGTGGTGTCAAAAATATGTTTACAGTAAGTAACTGGATCAACCACAATCATCTATAAAACTATCGAAACCATACAGTATACACAAGGACATTTTCTCTCTTAAAAATCAACTATGTTGCAATCCCTTACAAATTGGGGATGACTGTTTCAATCATCAGTATCCACGGAGAAGAATGTGAATGAAACAAAAGAGACCTTTTTATACTTCTTACACCCCTTTCGGGTTAGGGATCAAGCTCCTTCTCGTCATTCCAAATTACCCAATAAATGCACAGTGGTGTGCTTTTTGCAAACTGCAGGTTGTGGTTGCCTCTCCGTTTGTTCTCGATGGCACCTAGGCGATATTAAACATTGTAAAAACAATTCAAAGCTGAGTATTGAACCTGCTCTGTATTAGGAGATGATTTGCATCTTCGATGTGGTCCTTTTACATAAAGAATACCAGCACCTCAATTCATCTTCTCTTTCTGAAGTAATATGCTATCAGTATGGACTCCTTTGCTTCAAACCAGATAACAAAGTTATTATCTTCGGACCCATCCGACTCTCTCTTCCTTGGTCTCTTTCTTATCTCCATTTTCAGATATCTCCAAGTAATAAGTTATCAAACATAAAGTTGACAAGAGAGAACAGTCTAAGTGATGAGGACCCTCCACCTCTAAGCATAAGGTTGGAGGTCAAGTCACGTAAGGAGTAAAATTGGAAGGGTCACTTTTGGCTCCTGGGGGGGGGGGGGCAGGAGAGAAGGGGTTTACTGTATATTATAATAGATTTCCCCTTTCGCTCCTTCTCCCGTTCCGTTCACCCTATCTCCCTACTAATCCTTATTGGTTATTTATAGAATTTATTTAGGAAGTCCCCTCTTTCCAAATTCTCTATGGCCCTTTTGCAAGTAATACAACAACAACAACAACATTATCTCTTCCTCCTAAAGTAGTCCGCCTGTGTAACCTCTTTGTCATTTGCATGCGAAACACCTATGGCAATGGTTCTTCCCGTGTTCTTTTCTGCAGCACGTGTTCTTCCAAGAGTGTAACTTTTGACCATTACTAAGAGTGCGTCAATTTGCTTAGAGATCGAGAATCTGTTTATTTCTTCATAACAACCCCTTCTTATGCTCACTCCCTATGATTGTCTTTCTTCTTCCAAACCATCCTTGTTTGTTTGTTCATATTTAGTGGTTATTACTCTTCTTAATAAGGCCTTCTCCTCATGGACAAATCTTCACAACTACTACAATAATCCATATCTCTAACTCCTTTCATATATAGGAGCCTATATCTTTTTCCCAATCTATTAGTTGAAACTTTTTTCCCTCCTTTTCTTTCCACAGAAAGTATCTCATCATCTTCTCCAACCTTCATAGAACCGCCAAAGGCATCCAGTACATAACGTATAATATGTTGGGATGTTAGATACTGTGGAATACAACATCTTAATTCCATTGGACAAATATTACACCTCTACTAACAACTTTTTTCTTTTGGAATTTTCAATTAAGGTCGCCATAGGTGGTTATCTTGATTTTCCCCAAAATGGTAGTCCCAAATAAATTTTATGCAATAAAGAAAACCTTGCATCCAGAAATCCATGCCAGACATTGGATATTCTAAGTTCATCGCTGACAACAATTCAAACCATAATACATAATCTTGACACAGCCTGAACCATATCATAGCTTTAAAGAGATATCAAATCTATGTAGAATATGACCAGAAATTAGAATGTTATCTGCAAACAATAATTGGGATGTCGTTATTCATTCGTTTCTTTTTCAACTACCCTTAACCCTTAAAAAAGTCCCGTTGTATGTGTGTACTGAATGCTTCTTACGAAAAGAAACAGTATCTAGATGAAGGGTCTCCTGTTATTCCCCTTGAACTACTAAAAAAACCCCATGGAGGACCATTTGGTAAATTAGAAAATTTCATGGTACCGTATGAATTTCACCATGGATTGTGCCTTATCCATGCTCTCCCTCGTTGTTCAATCTCCATTCTCCCAAACATCTGGATTAATGATCCGTTAACTTCCGCGATATTCAAGTTGCACGATAATCCCTACTCTCTGCTTCTTAATCATAAATCCACTGGCTTATATGCTATCAGTAATGCGTCAAGGATTTCTCTTATTTCTTAAAAGGCATTTTGAAATGTGGATATGAGATTATCCATCATCTTTAAGTCTCTTTGGTAATATGTTTGCTTTTACTTTGTATATACTCCAGAACAAACTAATAGGCCAAAAACTCTGACATATCCTTAGCTCTTGGCTTTTCTTGAAAAGAGTTGAGACTCTTTTCAAATGACACTGCTTGGAATAAAATGCTTCAAACATTTATCTCAGGCTTAGGACGATGTCCGTAAAACCATTTGCAATAGGTGTTTTGTCTTCATCGCAACTTTTCATTAGCCCATTAGCCCTTTAAAACTTCTAACACTTGCAAAATAATAGGTCTGCATCTTTACCAGGGAATTGGGAAAAGGTGAAGAAAAGTCGAGTGAGTTAAGATTCTCTCATCAAATTATTTTGTTGTCTTCTATCAGACCACTTCTGAGTTTTGAATGGTATAGCCAGCAATCGCCGTACAGATTAAGTCGTTATTCTTTGTTCTACCTTAATGGTTAGTGGTTGAGAATGATTTCACCGACTCTGCAGATAATGTGAATAACTGCACTCAGAAAGTCCCTTTGATTTCTCTATTCAGGCATTTCTGAATTAGTTTTTATTTGTTATAGTTATGTTCTTTTATCTAGGATATGCAAACTGCTTATCCTAAGACCCAATGTTTCAGGAGTTCGCTATTTGGAGAAAGCAGTTTTCAACTTAGATTACGGGCAGTTAAAGCTAGTTTTCCATGCCCTTGAGGAGCGTAAACAGGTCATTGACAATGCTCCGCACCTTTGTCATGCTTTACCATGCATGACCCCTTGTTTTGATTGGTTTGACGCAATCTACTACTGGGCCGGCCTGAAAATGTATGATCTGGTCGCAGGGCGACACCTACTGCATTTGTCTAGGTATTATTCTGCACAAGAATCTGTTGAATTGTTTCCTACCCTAGCACGAAATGGTAAAGATAAAACTCTGAAGGGAACTGTGGTATATTATGATGGTCAAATGAACGACTCGCGGCTTAATGTTGCATTAGCGCTCTCTGCTGCTTTGGCTGGTGCAGCTGTGCTTAACCATGCAGAAGTTGTAACCCTTCTCAAAGATGAGGGTGATGGTAGAATAATTGGTGCACGTATTCGGAACAACTTGTCAGGTACTTCATAAATTTTATTTGGAATATTTTTTCCTAAGTTCATTGGTTTCAGCTAGATTGTAATCGTGTGTGAACCATTAAGGTATGCAGAGACATTTGAACAAGTTAGGTGCTGACACTTCAGCTTCCCATTTCCTTGGACCTAGAATGAATTTGTAATTAAACATAGCAGAAAGCTAGTTAAGAAGACAAAAAGGGGAGTGAATAGAAAAGATATCATGGGTTGTATCACTTCTCCCTAGAACACTACCAATCCCATTATATATCTCAATATAAGTCACTGTTCAATTTTTAGACGATTAGAAATGCTTTTAGTGCACCGGGCTGCCCCTTTTTTAGAAATGCTTTTAGTACAATATATTAATTTGCTTTCTCAAAAAATAATAATATTAATTTGACCTTTAATGTTTTCTACTTTTGTTCTTGTGTTACTCATGCGTCTGTAAGTCTCACTCTAGGTTAAAGTTTACAGGAAAGGAGTTTGATGCATATGCAAAAGTTGTTGTTAATGCTGCTGGGCCCTTCTGTGATTCTGTACGGAAGTTGGCTAATAAAGATGCAAAACCCATGATCTGTCCTAGTAGTGGTGTACATGTTGTACTTCCTGATTACTATTCTCCAGAAGGTATGGGCCTGATTGTCCCTAAAACTAAGGATGGTCGAGTGGTCTTTATGCTTCCATGGTTGGGTAGAACAGTAGCTGGTACTACTGATTCAAGCACCAGCATAACAATGCTGCCCGAACCTAATGAGGATGAGATCGGATTCATTTTGGATGCCATCTCTGATTATCTTAATGTTAAGGTGTGTTAATTTCAGTCATGTGGTAGCATTCCTAATCTTTACTCCCTTCTCTTCATCTCCGTTTTGGCTTGATATCATATTTCAAATGTTAGTTTTCCTGATCAATAGAATATCTCCTCTATCACTTTCACTGCGCTAACTATTATCTCTTCATATATATTTTTTCATGCATTTTCCCTTGTGGTCCGGCCCTTCCCCATACCCTGCGCGTAGCGGGAAGGTGCACCGGGCTGGCCCTTTATTGTTTTCATGTATTTTAATTGAACAGAACCAATATAAAGAAGCTGAAATTCTTAGCTATTCCATTAAATGTTTCGGAGATATTCACTATACTATCTATTGACTATTTGGTAGCTTATCTACAAGTGATATCTTGGATTACTGACTAAACATCAGTTAAGTCAGAATTTGATGTATGTTGTACTAAATCGACATGACTAGATCATGGACCATTTATTATATATTCCATAAGGGGTCTGGTATTGCTATCAACATGTTTGATGTAGATTATGGTAAGAGTGTGTGGAAATCTCTTCTTGTTATCTAAATTATATTGCATAAAGAATCACTTGCCAAATTCATATTTGATAGAACAAATACAGGTGCTCTTTCTCATGCGGGGCAATTAACTCGACAAATAGATGGTAGTACTACTGTGAGATGGTAGTACTGCTGTGAGATGGTAGTACTGCTGTGATGGAGCTGCACCTATGCACATCCAGCGAAGCCATGTTTACTTGCAAACAGTGGATGATGGGTTCTCTTGATTTTATTGTTTGATAACATAGTTTTTTCCTGGAAACTTAGCTTTAAGTCCCTCGGAGTGGTGTGTAGGCCTTGTGAATTATACTTTAATGTGTTAAAAGATTGTATTGACAAAATGAGGAAAACTTAGTGACTAATCTCAACTCTAGTGCATATAGTAGCCAACAAATTGTGTGAGGACCCAGAAACCCTAGAGGAAAATGTTTGACCCGAGGAGGATATTCAGAGAGGGGGGGGGGGTAGAGAAAGGTCAAAGCAAAAAAGAGCAGGAAAAAAAGGATTTCGTGAATTCATGCGCTTCTTAGCAGTTAGTATGGTCCATCTTTTTGTTTGTGTCATAGAAACTTCACTAGTGGGCATGTTAGCAGTTATATATGTGGTGACACTCTTGATGAGAGGGATACATCTCCTATGTACACAGGCATGCCCAATACTTGAATGGAAATATCTCAGTAGCTTATGGATTTTTTCCTCGGTTTGAGCTTCTTGTTCTAGTGAGCAGCATTGAAGTTGTCAATACAACGAGCATGTTTTGTCACACTAAAAAAGAGCAGTTATTTTTAATTAAGAGTTTTTAAGATGGCTAGATCCTGTATTTGAATGTTTAATTTCCCTGTTTCCTTTGAAGGCAACCAAAATGTCAGTTTAGATGATTTTTCTTGTTTTCTGTATCACCTATAGTGTTCAATCTTGCTTATGGAGAATGATGTTAGATTTCAAATTTAGGTACGGCGTGCTGATGTCCTATCTGCTTGGAGTGGTATCCGCCCTCTAGCAATTGATCCCAAGGCAACGAGTACGGCGAGCATCTCCAGAGATCATGTTGTCACTGAAGATCATCCTGGTTTGGTAACAATTACTGGTGGAAAATGGACTACGTATAGAAGGTAACCTATAATATCTGAACTAATGGTTGTACTGCTAGCTGTCTTGAGAGACACGGATCGTTTTCCATATGGAAAAGTGGCCTGTTTGTTTAGAAAGCAGCCCCAAGTTGCTTTAGTGGAGGTGCAGTTCCGTTGAATATGGAAACTTAGGCTTGTTTGGATTAGCAGACAGCGAAGCTGTTTCTGGAAAGCAGCTTGGGCTACTATTTATAACGAACCAGAGACGGTGCTTTTGTTCCAAAAACAGCGGGTCAACCTTTTCTGGGTGCCCTCTTTTCAGCTTTTGCAATTTGGACCATATTCTTTTTTTTTTCCTATTAATACGGAAATTTGTTTTTTACTCTTTAAAATATACTACTAGGAGATACATTTTGTAACATCTAAAGATGTTTAGTCGGTTTAATAAACATTTTACAGAATATAATAGTTTTTTGCACCTTGGTGTGAATTGTGAACTCAATGATATCTATTTGATTTTATATAAAAAAAATTCACCCATATGAAAGCCTCAAAAAATATTTTGTAGGTATAGTTATTCTTTCTAAAGACGAACCCAAAAACATTTTCCAAAAAATTGAATCGGAACACTCAACTTTTTTCTGGAAAAAAGCAAATAAATTCCATTTGTTC
The DNA here is from genome assembly GCA_029783415.1 of Anisodus acutangulus. Taxonomy (NCBI): domain Eukaryota; kingdom Viridiplantae; phylum Streptophyta; class Magnoliopsida; order Solanales; family Solanaceae; genus Anisodus; species Anisodus acutangulus. The sequence goes on along the minus strand of CM056498.1, from coordinate 3,323,752 downwards.
AAAGCCAAAAAGAAGTTCTAAATCCGAACGCAACTTAGAATGGAACATCTCCTAATCTTTCTCTTCAAGGTAGACTGACTAGGCTAGCTGTTTGTCTTTCATACTCCTCTTAACCTAGGAGCTTTCCTTTAAACGGCTTAATGCATAGATCGTTGTGCAAGGTTATAAGGTTAAGTCAGTCCAAGATTTGGTTATCTTGTGTATGTGCATCTCCTAAGTTCTTTTTCTCCTTCATTAAGATTTTAAAGTTTTAACCCATTTCAGCATGGCGGAAGATGCGGTTGATGCGGCTATAAAATCTGGAAAATTGAACCCAGCCAGTAAATGCTTGACATACAACCTACAACTGATAGGTGCAGATGGATGGGAACCTGCATCTTTTACGGTACTTGCTCAACAGTATGTCCGCATGAAAAGGTCACATGGAGGGAAGATTGTTCCAGGAGCGATGGACACAGCTGCCGCTAAACATCTATCTCATGCATATGGTGTGTTGGCTGAACGTGTGGCCACTATTGCTCAGGTTCGCTTTCTTCTTAGTTCCAATCGTTCCTTTTTATTCTGGTTCTTTGGCCATATGTCTTTATACTAACCTTAATGCATTTTAAGTTGAAGTGCTTCTTAAGGTATCTCATTGTAATACAACTTACTCTATAATACATAAAGAGTCCAAAAGTAAACATAAATGGGTGTTTGGAAGACATATGCTTGCTGATTTAGACACTAGTTTAAAGTGGTTTTTGCAGTTTCTGGTATCTACAAGCTTGCTCTTTCTTTTTTTGCTTTTTTATTCTAGATTGCATGAAAATGTCAGGTCTAAGGTTTCTGGAAATCAATAAAGAACTAAGTATTTCTATTGTCATTGACCGATCCCTACGGGTCTCCATGCTTTGAATAGAATCAGGGATGCGTCTATTCATGAATTTGGATTTGAGGAGGAATATCTGATTCAGTGGACTTCTCTATTCTCATTAACACTTGTATCTGGAGTAAATTTTGATTTTTGATACAAGCTTCCTATGTTATGAAAGAATCATGGCAGTAACACTCTGGAGTAAAAACTTTTGCTGTTTAAGAATCCTGTATAAGAACTTTTGCTGTTTGAGAATCCTGTATTGTCAGTAGGTGTCAGAACTTGTTGAATAAGATGCATGATAAATGCAAGTTCGATTGAACATACTGGCTTAAAACCCCTTCTCAATAATGTATCAAGCAGATTTTAGAAATACTTTAGGAAAATGTACGTGAATTCGCAGGCCCTCAATATGATTTCAGGATCTTCTCAAGGCTTTTGTCATAGAAGATATTTTATAACCTTGCAAAACAAATTTCCCAAGAACTTGTTCATTTAAGTTGTTCTAAGAAGTTATTGCTTTTTTTTTTTATAGTGCGCTTTGAGTGCTTACCTTTTCAAAAGAATTTAGAAAGTTAACGTGGTTTGAGTGTCTTCAAAGAAAAGTTTCTTTTCCCACTCAGAAATCTTTTAAAGCACTTCTTCTTTTTGCACAATTTTTTGCCAAAAGAAAGTACTTTATCCTGAAGTTGTTGCTCCTTAATGTTTCACTTCAAAGTCATATAGCGAGGAAGCTATTTTCTGGCATTTTCATGTCTACTTCTATGAGATTCTAGCTTAATTTGATTGATCTAAATTATAGAACGAAAATCTGGGAAAACGACTGGCTCATGGATACCCTTTCTTGGAAGCTGAGGTTGCATACTGTGCTCGGGAAGAGTACTGTGAATCCGCTGTAGATTTTGTAGCTAGAAGATGTCGTCTCGCCTTCCTTGACACTGATGCTGCACAGCGAGCATTGCCAAGAATAATAGAGATACTGGCTGCAGAGCACAAATGGGATAAGTCTAGGCAGAAACAAGAATTGCAGAAGGGAAAAGAATTTTTAGAAACTTTCAAGTCATCAAAAAATGCACAATTCCATGACGGGAAGCACTAGTAAGTCTTTTCCTCTATCATTTGACGAAACATGTTCCTTTTGAGTCGTATTTCCTGTTTCTGACAGTTGCCCAATCTTTATTCTAGGTTCATAAAGCTTGTATATCAATCTTCAAGGCGCGGAGTTTCACTTTTACATTGTTCTATGTTAACAGACAACTCTTGTTACGACGAGTGACAATTATTATACTTCCCTTCATGCTGTATGCATTTTATATGGCATAAAGCTGCAGAATGACTTATTTTGTTAAAGCTTATTAGTTTCATAGAAATGGTTCAATTTTTGCTTTTGGTCAGTTGCCTAGATAAACAACCATCTACGAAATCATATCTCGCGATTTTATAGTTATTGGATTGTGTCTAGGGAGGGAAATTTGGCCCCTCTGATGTAATAATTTCTAATTTGATTTAGTATAGATTAATGTCATATTTGCCGACCCGAACTTGTTCGGGACTGAGGCGCAGTTGCTCTGTTACTCTATGGTCCTTAACTTTGCATAGGAAGGGGATACAATATTGTTGATTCAATTGTTTACAATGGCATGGGAGTTTTAATTTGATTAATTTATGCTCTCCATCCCTTTACTCTTTTTTTTTAGGGAATAGTGTAATGTTCATGAATGTGGGAAGTGAAATGGAAGAAATCCCTTTTATAGGTTAAAAAACGTACCAAGCTTTATAAAAACGATTCAACTTGAATACATGGAATTAGAATTAAACTTGTGTTTTTAGGACTTCTAAACTATCTTGTACTATATAATTCTGAGGCCTTTTTCTCTGCTTTTCTCTAGTACATATCACTTTGGTTCTCGAGTTGGATTTCTCTCTTACATTTTTTAAGTAAGACAGATAACTGGTAGATTTCTTCCCTATGCTACTGTCAAATAGTTTTGGGAGATTAGCTACTTGGCTTACTTGAATACCTTAATAAATGAATATTGAAGAGAAATATAGGAATAGACAATCCTATGTGGCATCTCTGTGACAAATGATTCTATTTATTTATTTTCTCCTTTTTGATTTTTTATATCATTTTTAATTATTTTATTTTATTAAAAAAGTTATCTCCATAATTCACACCCTTTCATCTTCATAACTACTATTAATTAATAATTAGTAGTATTCATAACTCCCAAGCCTTTTATGTTCATAACCCCAAAATAATTGATGATATGCAAATTTATGAGCACTTTATTTGTCATCTAAAGTGAAAAATGTTGCTTGATGTCTTCTGACCAATCTTTGTTGATTGGAAAGTTTAAGGATTCTTACGTTACAACTTAATTGTTTTAAAAATATAAAAAGACTTAATTACAGAATCTGAAGGGTCCTGAATTCATCTTGCTCCTCTTTGTTTTCCACTTTGAGGATCTTATAAATTTTGCTCACTTTTCTAAGCTGTAGGTATTAGCATTCAGAAGTGTGGATTTTATTTATTACATTTCTGCTAATCATGTATGCTGTTTTTTGATTTGCATATATAGTGTTATATTGAAATGTTTGTTGATCTACTCTTTCCACAGGGCTCAAAGTTGTCCGTATAATTAGTTATTACAATTTACAACACAAGAATAAAGAAATCCAATTGAAAAGGTAATTCATACCATTCTTGTCAGAAGGCACTCTCAAAGTTTGTAGGTTCATTTTCGTGATGGTTTCTAATTCTATTGATTTTTTGCAACATGATATAAGGATTTTAATAAACTTTATACATGCATACAAGGAGTATTTATTTTTCTTTTTTGATAGCACAAGCTTTAACTTCATTTTTCTTATGTAGTATAAAAAAATGAGGAACTTCATTTTCTAGATTTGTATTTTTAATTTTTATCATATGTATGTCTAAATACGAAAAAATATGTCTAACTAGTTGAAGATATAAAGTTTGTATGTGATCTACATAAGTACCGACCGAATTCACCATTTATTTTTTCTAGTCGATATACATATACATTAATTATAACACTATATACATTAATTGTGACACGGTTATACACATGGATTATAATTTTTTTAGTTGAAGCGATGGGAGATGACCATTTAGGTTAACTCTTCAATCTGTGTACTGCTGCTGCTTTGTGCTCAGGGCTTGTACGGCCATGATGAGGATAGTAGAGTTTGGTGATAAGTGCTAAATACTAAGAAGCAAGAAGGGTTAATAGTGTTTGTGATCTTTTATTGGTAAATTTTGCTTTTAATCTTTGTAATATTTGAATAAGTATATTTAATATTTGATTAATTGAAATGTGCACTTTTGATTTCTTTTCGTCTGAATATTCATAAATTTACTATAATTATTTTAATTATTGATGTGTTATGTTAGTTTTGTAAGAGGATCACAAAATAAAGTAGTTATTTTCAAAGTTAATATCTAAAAAAATTCTAAACTATCCACATTTTACAAATTTATCGGTTAGAATATAGATTGTTATACTTATTGACTATTGGTATCCTAGATTATAACATTTTCTATAGATGTCTTTTGCATTTACTGTCAAATCTTTCCATAACAACATTATTGGTCTGAAATTTTTAAATTTTTGGACTGTTATAGAGAAGGACTGTTATACACCTATAACGATATTTGATATTTAAATAATAGTTGATTGTTATAAGCAAAAAAAGAAGCATAATTTTTATTTTTTTATTTTTTGATGTTATAAAAATAACAAAATTATTTAAATTTTAAATCTCAGAGATACACACTAACTAAATACTAAAGAAAGTTAGTACAATTTCAATAAATGCATAATTGAATGTGTAAAGTTTTAAGCTCTAAGGCACATATTTTAAATATACTTAAAAATTTATTCTTTCAAGATTGATGGAGAAATTTATAATTGTAGCTTGTTTAAAAAAGATTAGAAGGAATCAAATATTTATCTCTTTGCGTGCTCTAAAGAATAGAATTAGTACTCTTATTCACATTGTTTTTGCTTTTGAAAATATTTATAAATAAAAATAGAAGACAATGATATTTTTAGATTGCAATATGTATTCATATGTAATATTTTATCATAAATATATTATATTAAAGTATCAAACTAAATATTTGGTCAAAATCTCCACATTTATTATTGTGTATTCATAGATATTCTATTTTTATAAAGATGGTTAATTATTATATTATAAAAAAAGAAGATAGATGTTATACGAGTGTAATTTTACAAGGAGTGTACTGTTATAAAGTTGGTTATTGATGTTATAGGTAAAATGCTATAATAGAAAAGTAAAATATAACGTAAAAAATTAGTTCCGAAAAAACTTAGTGGTTAAAGAAAGGTGTTGTTATATGCGGATGTTGTTATATAGAGGTCTGACTGTATCTTTTTTGTTTTTATATTATAAAGTTTAATTACTAATATAATTGCTCCTATAAGCTGAAAAGATTTAACTAAAGGTACCATTCAAGTTTTGAAATTAGAAAATGTGACAACTTTGACCAGCCAAAGTCAAAATCCACTTAATATTTGATTAAGTTAATTTGAGGCTGAAATGTAATATTTAAAACTTTAAAAAGTTTTCCTCTTACTTTAAAATTTCAAAATTCAAATCTCTCTCATTCTTTCTTCTCTCTTTCCTTCTCTTTCTTCTTTCTTCTCTCTCTACCATTTTCTTTCTTCTTCTCTATATTCTCTTTGGTGGTGATGGTGGTGATGGTGATTGTGATAGTGACGGCGGCAACATCAGCGAGTCGAGGAGACGGTATGGGTGTTGGTGGTGACGGCAGATTATTCTTTTTTTTAATTATATGGAATCTTTTGCTTTGGTGGCAAGAATTTTGTGGAAAAAAGGTTGATTTGTTTTCAAGTCATTGAAGAAAACATGCAGAAAATTCAACAAATTTTAGAAGTTGCAACAATTACTGAAATCTGTTGTAATAACTTCAGAATATGTTGCAACAACCACAATAATTGTTGCAACAACTACAAAATTTATTGCAACAACTATCGTAATTGTTGCAATAAATTTCAGTAATTGTTGCAACAACTACGACAGTTTGCAACGACCATCGAAATTGTCGAACTTTTCTGCAGAAAGTGAAGGGTTGAAAGTGAGGCCAAAAAAGTGGAGAACGAGGTGGTGATGGTGGTGATGGTGGTGACAGAAAAGAAGGTGGTGGCGGAAGAAGAAGTGGACGTAGTGGTAGCGGAGGAAGAGGTGATGATGGTGGTGGAGGAAGAAGATGTGGTGGCGGAGAAGGTGTAGGTGGCAGCGGCGGAGGCATGGGTTGTGGTAGAGTTGGGGGTGGTGGCAGCGGTGGAGGAGAGAGAAGGGGAGGGGGGTGGCAGCGGTGAATGGGGGAGGGGCTTTGTGTAAATAACAAATTTTTGCGGTTTTTAAAATTAGTGTCATTAACACTAATCTCAAAAGAGTCGCCCCTACTCAATAAAAATAACTTGAGTCGCCCATTCTTAATTTTGAAACTAGAAAGTCACCCTTAATTATAATTTCCCTATAACCCGTGCTCCTACCTCGACAATATTATAAATAAAAAATACTAGCATTCAAATCGAAACTCCAAAAGATAGACAGACACAAAAGACTCAAACTTTTCAATCGAAGCTTAGCAATATGAGAAGAAAATAAAACCATAGCATTGCAATTATGGCTCCAAATAAAGATGACATAAAAGAAGATAAAGAAGAAGTTAGTAGAAACAGATCAATTCTGCAAAGGTATCCCCTGTTTCTTTCTGTTGTTGTTGTGCGAGTGTGTGTGTTTTCGTTCCCTTTTTGAGGTAGTGTAGGCACGCAGACACGAACCTATTGATAAATATACCGTGTATATTGGGATTGTAATTAAACTAGTGTACAAATTTACCATAGTTGTAGAATTCTTGTACAAGTAAGATTAGGATTTAGAAATATAGTATGAATATGATTTTCCATATTTGGAGATTGTAACTTGTATATATACCACATTCATTAATGAAAATAATCAAGGAATTATTTCTTTCATGGTATTAGAAGTCTAGGGTTAAAATACCTTCTCTCCAACACTTTCGTTGCCCCCTTCTTTTCTCGGTTTCCGCGCTCAATTCTCGAATTTCGTGAATTTTTTCTCCTCATATATTCCCAAATTTTCTTCCAAATCCCTAATTCACCTATTGTTCTTTCGTTATGTCTGCATAAAAGAGCACGTTTCATCATGCCCTTACAGTTTCCAACAACAAGAACCACATCCCTATTGTTTTTGAAATGAAAAACGTCTAATACGCGACGTGGGCAGAATTATTTAAAGTTCACGCACGATCGCATCAAGTCCTCCATCACATAATCCCCTTGGTACCTGGCGTGGAGAAGGTGCCTACCCCCCGAGGATAATCCTACGTTGTGGATAACCCTTGATGCTATCGTTCTCCATTGGATTTATTCCACTATCTCTACAGACGATTATTGAACCCGACGCTACGGCGATGGACACTTGGAATAGGGTGCGTGATATATTCCAAGATAACAAGAATTATCGTGTTGTCACTCTTGAGCAGAAATTTTTCCATGTTAGCATGAAAGATTTTCTTAACGTTTCGACCTATTGTAAAAGGCTGAAAGAATTGGCGGACCAACTCCTGTTGGTGCGCCCGTTACCAATGATTGTCTTGTTCTTCAAATGGTTGCAGGCCTATCTGAGGCTTATAATGGCAGTGGAACACTATTTTGTCAAAGTAATCCTCTACCACCGTTTTATCAGGCTCATTCCATGCTCACGTTGGAAAAGGCCGATTTGGATAAAAAGACAGCCACCGGAGCAAATTCCGTCATGATGATGACCATGTATGACGACTCTCACTCATACTCCGGAAATTCGAGCCAAAACCGTAACAACGGTGGCGGCAAAAAGGGCCAAAATCATAAACTTAATGGCAAAAACCGTGGTGGTAACGGCGGCGGTGGGGGAGGACGGAATAGTAGTAGCAGCAGCAGCAGTGGGCCGCAAGCCAACTGGCCCCAACTCGGTCCTAGTTTCTCGGTCCAACACAGTGGTGACAAACACAATTCTGGTCTGGGGCAGCAGGCATGCCTGCTTGGGCCTCGGCCTCCCCAGGCATTCCATGTTGCAAGCCCAAATCAGATCCCGACGCCTATAGATATTGAGGTCGCAATGCATACACTTGGATTAACTCATTCGGACCCAAATCGGTACATGGACACCGCACGTCACTTCTCATATGACGTCCGATCAAGGTACTCTCTCGTCTTATTCAAATTTGAGCAAAAATATGGTATAATTGTTGGTAATGGCAACTCAATTCCAATTCGCAGTTATGGACATACAACTTTGTCTCCCCCACATCCACCTCTAGTTTTAAAAAATTTCCTTCATGCCCCTAACTTAATTAAAAATTTGGTGTCTGTTCGGAAATTCACCACTGATAATTAGGTTTCTGTTAATTTTGATCCCTTTGGGTTTTCTGTGAAGGATTTCAAAACGGGGATACCTCTAATGAGATGCAATAGTAAGGAAGAGCTTTATCCAATCACAACTACCACCACTTCCACGAGTCAAGTCATGCCGTCTACTTTTGCCGCCCTTGCTCCTTTCTTGTGGCATGAACGTTTCGGTCATCCGGGATCTCTATTATTTCTTGTTTGCATAAAAATAATTTTATTTCTTGTAAGGGTACACGTAGTACTTCACTTTTTCCTTCTTGTCCGTTAGGGAAATATGTTCAATTATCATTTGTAGCCTCTACTTCTCGTACTTTGATGCATTTTGAGGTTATTCATAGTGATTTTATGACATCTCCCGTTTTAAGTTCTTTGGGCCATCGTTATTATGTATTATTTTTGGATGATTATTCTAATTTTTTGTGGATCTTTCTGTTATTCAAAAAGTCTCAAGTTTTTTCTACTTTTTAAAATATAGAGCATTCATCCGTACCCAATTCGAACGGAAATTTAAAAATATTTAATGTGATAATAGAAAGGAATACGATAATGGGTTGTTTCGGGAATTTAGTGATGCTAATGGCATAGTTTTTCATTTTTCTTGTCCTCGTACGTCCTCACAAAATGGGAAAGCCAAATGGAAGATTCGTACCATTAATAATATTGTCCGAACTTTATTAGCACATGCTTCCGTACCCCTTTTTTTGGCATCCTACACTACAAATGTCTACTTACCTCCTTAACGTACTTCCTACCAAAGGGTTAGCATATGAATCTCCCCTTAAAATTTTCTATAATAAGAATCATTCATATTCACATATTAGGGTCTTTGGTTGTTTATGCTATCCACTTTTTTCGTCAACTATAATTAACAAACTTCAAGACCGTTCTACCGCTTGCGTGTTTTTGGGTTATCCATCTAATCATCGTGGTTACAAATATTTTGATTTATCATCTAATAAAATCATAATTAGTCGTCATGTTATTTTTTATGAAACCCAATTTCCGTTTGCTAAAGTGAGTAGTCCCGTGCCTAGTTCGTATAATTTTTTAGATGATGAGGTCTCACCATATATTATCCACCATTTATCGGACTTGTACCGTGACCAAAATACGGCAGCAGGCCCACTGCCTGTTGGCCCACACAGTCATGTTACCTTTGTTCCGCCGATTCTGCCCAGTGGGCCAGAAACACGGCCCAGTACCGATCTCGGTACTGTTCTAGTGTTCCATCCCACTCCAGTATCGGATTTCGCCCTTGTTTCAGTTATTGGGCCGACAGGCCCGATGCCTGCTGGCCAGTCCGTCACCGTTCCGCACATTACCCAAAATTCACCCAACTCTACCTCAAGTCAAGGGCTCGTTACTCGTAGTCAAAGGGGTAATTTTAAACCAAAATATCATTTTAATCTCAATTCTAATGTCTCTAAATCCCCACTACCATGTAACCTCGTGTCTGCACTACATGGCCCGAATTGGAAATTAGCTATGACCGACGAATATAATGCTCTTATTGAAAATAAGACGTGGGAGTTAGTACCCCGTCTATCTGGTGTTAATATTATTCGGTCTATGTAGATTTTTATTCATAAAGAAAATTCTGACACAACAAGTTGGAGTAGATTGTGGTGACTTATGCACTAAGAAACGATAAACACTACTGCTATTTGCATATCCGATGAATATGCAATCTACAGTCTTAGGGCCAATCTTGACCTGATTTGGATTAGGTACTTCAACTTTTGCCAAACAACCTCACACCTTTAAATATTTATAGGTGGATTTTTTTCTTTCCATTTTTCATATGGAGTTTTGTCCTTACCTTTATGTGAGACTCTGTTAAGAATCGTATTAGCGGTAAGGACAGCTTCTCCCCACATATTTTGGGGAAGATCGGAATTGATGAGCAAGTCATTCATCATTTCCTTCAATGTGCGGTTCTTACGTTCTGCTACACTATTCGATTGAGGTGAGTATGGAGACGTTATTTGATGAACAATGCCTGATTGGGCACAATATTCCTCAAATGGCGCTACGTATTCTCCCCATCCATCGCTACGAATGTATTTAATCCGCATGCTTAGTTGGTTCTCAACTTCTGCTTTGTAACGTCTGAACGCTTCAAAGGCTTCATCCTTACTTTTCAACAAGTAAATGTAACAATACCTTGTGCTATCATCCATGAATGTCACAAAGTACTTGTTCCCCCCTATAGTTTGTGCAAACTTCAAATCATATATATATGTGTGAATAAGTTCTAGAGGAGCGGTATTCCTTTTGACGGATCAAAAAAAAAGTTTTGTAAGTTTTGCCTCTACTCACACCTCACACTTATGTTGAGGGTTTACGTCGATAGACGACAACAACTCCAATTTTACCAACCTTTGGATGAACTTGTAGTTGACATGTCCTAATCTATGATGCCATAAATTAGAGGACTCAAGCAAGTAAGAAGAAGATGTTTCAATATTATTGCTTATGCGTAATACAGACATGGTGTTAACTTTGAATAGGCCTTCAGAGACGAATCCTCTTCCCACAAACGTTCTATTCTTAGTGACTACAAATTTATTGGACTCAAACACTAGCCTAAAACCAGCATTAACCAATAAAGGACCTGAAATTAAATTTCTTCTAATTTCAGGAACATGCATCGCTTCCTTCAGAGTGAGCTCCTTTCCAGAAGTCATCTTCAGGACTACCTTTCCTACCCCCAACACGTCAGAGGAAGCGTTGTTGCCCATGAACAGCTTCTTATTTGTAACCGGTGTATAAGTGGAGAAGGCATCTCTATTGGAACAGATGTGTCTTGTAACACCTATGTCCATCTACCAATGCATGAGATTCTCAACAAGGTTTGCTTCTAACACCACCGCTGAGAACTCTTCAATCATGTCATCCAGAAATTGGTATTTGACGACGTTAACCTGTGCTTTGCCCTTAGCCTTAGACTTCTCTTATTGCTTAGTCTTGAGCTTGCGGCAGTCCTTGATCATGTGACCAGGTTTCCCATAGCGGTGACAGTTTTCTTTGAAATTCTCCGCTGCTTGGGTCTTGCCGTCTTTCTGGAACTTGCGCTTCTTGTTTGGGTTCCCTTTGGCCTCAGCCATATTTGCCTTTCCCTCAGCGGGTTGTTTACCCCTAGGCAAGACCTTCTTATTATCTTCCTGAATTTGGAGTTTGATAATAAGTTTCTTCAAAGGTCATCTCATTTGTCTTGTGTTTTAAGTAACTCATAAACTCATTCCATGAAGGAGGTAACTTTTCAATCAGTGATGCAACAAAAAACTGCTCATTTGGTTTCATTCCTTCCAAATCCAGGTGATGTAGAATCATTTGGAATTCCTGGACTTGGGACATCACTGTTTTACTATCCACCATTTGAAATTTCAGAAACTTCCTAACGATGAATTTCTTAGTACCTGCATCTTGTGCGTCGTACTTTTTTTGCAGCTTCTCTCACAACTCTTTGGCAGTGCCAACGGTGCAATACACCGTGTAGAGAGGGTCTGACAAGCAGTTCAATATGTGATTCTTACACATTAAATCACTATGACTCCATGCATCAAGAACCATCTTCATGCCATTAATGACATGGATACCTAGGCCCCCTTCACCCATTACAGAAGGCGAAAGGTCCATTTAATCTCCAACTTGTGGAGGATCTTCTGTTAGGAAACATGCCATTCCCATAACAGTCAGATAAAATAACATATTTTGTTGCCATCTCTTGAAGTTTAACCCCATGAACTTTTCAAGGCGTTCATGGTGAAATCCAGTGGGTTGAGGAACGACAACGTTCCCTTGAGCTGCAGTAAAGGCGTTGGATGAGCCTTGAGCAACCGGAAAGGCATTAGGATTGCCTTGAGCAGTGGGGAAGGCAGAGAGATTGCCTTGAGCAGCAGCAGCAGAATCAGAAGCAATTTGATCTATGTCAGTCATCTTTCTAACTTACTTACAACAAATCTTGTCTTAAAATTGTTGGGATACAATTGTTGTAGGGAACGGGAAGTAAGTAACTATTACAATAGTAAGAAATGATAAACTAATTATTACAATAAACTGAAAATCAAGAACTTAACCGATTGCTTGTGTGATTCGCTGAGTCGAGTGACGACACTCTTTCTTTAAGACAAGATTGCCTCGTATATCTCCTTTTACGGTGTTGGGCAATAGTCTCCCAAGATACAACAACAACTTAACAAGTGAGCAAAGGAAACTCAAGTGTTACTCTTGAAGAACTTTGAGTATAGTAACTTTGCTAGAGAGGAAGCAGATGAAATCAGAAAATCTGGAGTATTTTCTAAGTGTTGAGTGTTGTTCTTCAATTGAGCCAAATGCCTCAATTTATAGTGTAAGGAGAAGACCCCTCAACTAGCCTACTAATGACCTTCAATAGCTATGTAATGACACTTGATTTAGGGGTTATATTCAATCAAATAATGGCTGAATTCATGTGGCAAGTAATGGAGAATCAATGCTCCAAAACCAGCCCAAAGGTCAGATTTTTTCAACTTTCCGTCGCAGCATTCTGCCTCCGAAGCGTCGCGACGCTCCGGCTCCGACGGTGTGGCGCCGCGGCCCTTCACGGCTCCGCGGCGATTTCCGACTCGTTTCATCTTACACTTCTTCCTTCTTTTACCAACGTGGAATACTTTGTCATTTGACCAATAACCGTCCATAATTCTATGTCTCAAACGTATTACATACGTACCAATATCTCTTTCACTAGTGAAATTTGCGATACTTGGCACTACGTGTGCACATGTGTGAAAACGACGTTTTCGACGTACGGATCCCAATTATTTGAGTCATAAATTAACGGGATATACTTAATTTCATTAGTAAATTTCCAACAGAAAGCATATAGGACACAAAGAGGACCTCTAAATTGTGGCCTCGAGGTGCTGCTCAAAATGGATTCACTTGATCTCTCCAAAATTACTTACTTAATATTTGCTTATGTATAATCGAGACACTTATTCATTCTCCGGCTATCATGTTGCAACCTCTTAGTTTTTATTACTTTATCTATCGCTCAGGGAACGAACATGAGTCATTTCTTTTCCAAGAAAGAAGAGTTAACCCTGTATACCATAAAAACAAAATTCACTATATATACACTTTATACTTTTTTAATCATTTTAATCTTTTTAATATCACTATATAACACCTAATAGATCCGATTTGGACTAGTTACTCGGCATATGCATTGCATGTGTATCCCTTATGTAAATAAGTTAATCACTTATAATATGTCATATTCTTTAATTATACACATCATCCTCAACTTTTAGTTGCCTTCTTCCACTCTCTCTAACACAACTCCCATCCTTACCGTCACCCTCATAGTATTTGCATAAATTATGTAAAAGTGTTTTGGGATAATATTTTCTATTTATTTATTAAATACCAGAAAATAAGTAAAAAAAATTTCATGAAAAATGTTTACCTTCGTACTGAACACATCATTTAGACGTTCTTATTTAATGTATAATTAGTTTTTCAAAAATATTTAATTGGTTTTATTGTAGACAAACTTGAGATAAAACTGCTCCTCCTGTGCTTTAATATAAAAATTCGTGCAATAAATTAAAATACAATTTTAAAATTATTATTGCAAGTTTGGAGAAATGAGTCTTTATTTTTATATATGAATAACTAGTTTAAATTCAGTGAGTATTGTTATTGAAAATATTAACATGAATGATAACTTTAGAAAATCTATTCTTAGTTACGAATATATATGTCTAAAACTTTCAGCTATGTTGGAAGTTTTATTTAAACTTTCGCAAACTAAACACTTTGATTCGTCTATTTGAAGTTTGTTTGCACAATCAATATTATGCACATTTTTATTTTTATAAAAAAAATCGAATATTATTTACCTTTTTCGTTTTTTTTTAAATTAGTGTTTTGCCATGAAATTTCCAAATACAATTTAAAAAACAACAAAAACCTTATTTTCACTTTTTATTTTTGGTTGTTGCTTTTGTCTTTCACTTTTTAAAATTTTACCGTACATTTTTTATTTTTGTAAATTTGACTCCATTTAATTCAGTTGATCGGGAAATGCATGCTCGATGGGAACAGATGGTTCACACAATGTGGAGAATTATATTAATGAATAGCTATTACTAGTGTTGTTGATTTTTAGTACTAATGAATATTAGTAATAATATTTAAAATTGATAAAGTGTCATACTATACAGTAACTCGTAGGAGAAAAAAAATAAACTAGTTATTTTAGTTATGTAACTAGGAGAAAACATCAGTAAACAAGCACATGCTTGTAATTAATGACGATACATGTTGAAGATGCGAATAATTATAAATTTGATTATATCATCGTATTAAAGAAAGTTCATATAAATCATTTTTAATATAATAGAAAGTGATTAATGGACATTGTTTACGTACTAGTTATATTTATTAATTTTTTTTGGATAGTTTTGCTAGTTTTTAAAAATTAAAAATAGAAATCATATTTCATATTTTTAAAAAAAAATACATTTCAACAACTAAATATTATTTGTAAAAATTATGGAAAGACGTAACTCTAACTTCAATTTTTTTTTTAAAATGAATATTTTTGGTTTCTGTGGTCAAAAGCCTAAGTTTTAAATGCAATTTTTATCTGAAATGGCTAAACTTACATTTTGTTGTGAATTACTTAAATAGTTATCTGTACACTTTCGCCATTTCCTAACCTTATCAAGAAACTCACCGGCGATGGCGGCGATTGCAGCCGCCGTAGCGGCGGCGACCACCGCATTCACTTCCATCAACCTCACACGCGCAACTCCCTACACGCGCCGCCACATTCGTACCTTCATCACATCCTCTTCGTCAACTGAATTCAACATCACTTTCGCTCCACCAAAACCCAAACCTGAACCCTCACTTCCTATAAACCCTAACTTAGATAATACTGAACTCGGTGACCAATTGTATATCCCTTGGATTGTCCGTGATGAAAAAGGTAATTACTTAGGGGTCGTTTGGTATGACAACACGAAACTTTGTTCTAAGTCAGCCCTTTCCTTAGTGGGCTTGGGACTAAAAGAATGGTTGGGACAACAAACATCCATCTCGTTCGTCTGCAAAAATAGTCCGGGATAAAAATTTAGTACCTCTTTATCCATGTTTGGTTGGCATAAAATTTCGGTATAACTAATCCCGGGAGTGTAGTAATATTTTATCCCACATTGAGGGTGTAATAACTAATCCGGGATAACATGTTTCCCAACCAAACGAGCCCGTAGTCTTTCATCTTGCTATTTCCTGTTTTATTTTGGGAAAACTACACTCCTGGGGGAAAATATTTACCCGGTTTAGCCCATATTTGAGTTTGTTACTCAGTTTAGCCCATATTTGAGTTTGTTACTCGGTTTAGCCCATATTTGTGTTTGTTACTCGGTTTATCCCATATTTGTGTATAAACACATCTTATACAATGTTATGCACTTTTATACAAGGTTGATACATTATATATAATGTTTTCCCAGGTATAATGTTGTAATATTGTATATCGGGTGTATAAGCACTATTGCGAAAAGAAAAAAAAGCTGGTTACGCGTGTGTGAAAATATGGCTACGTGGATGTAATATTTTATGTTGGGCTGTATATTTTTGAAAGTTTCCTATTTATTTTTCTTACAATCTTGCATTGGATACATTTCTTTTGAGTCGAGGGTCTATTGGGAAATAACCTCTCTACCTCACAAAGGGAGGGGTAAGGTTTGCGTATATCCTACCCTACCTAGACCCCACTTGTGGGATTACACTGGGTTTGATGTTGTTGTTGTTTTGAAAAAGGTAATCTCACTCTCCAATCTACACCTCCGGCGCGTTTACTACACGAAATGGCTAATGCTAGCACAAGTAAGAAAAAGAAGGGAAAAGAGATGGGTTCTAAAGCTGCGGTGGCGGCGGTTCCTACAGCTGAGCCTAAGCATTCAAAGGCGGCTCGTCGGTTCTATAATGAGAACTTTAGAGACCCTCCTCAACGCCTCGCTAAAGTCCTTGCTGCTTCTGGAGGTAACTTTAGCATCTCTAACTTTGTTTGGATGATCGTTACATATTGTTTCATAATGTATCGTATTATATTATATTATATTGTTTTGATGAATGCAACGGTTCGATAGATTGTACCGTTTCCCATTGTTATGTAATGTCACATTATATATCAATGATAAGCCTACAAGAGAAGTAGGTACGGGGTAGAGCTACTGTAAAAAAGGTAGGATAAATGATAAAATAGGATTAATAGATAACAAGTAAAGATAAAATGAGGAAACAATAAGGTAAAGACGTGATCATACCAAACCGGTCGCTACACAAAATGGGACTTTCGTTATTACGTATAGATGGGTTTAACGATATGATAAAATAAAATAAAATTTAAGTAACAATCAAAACAAACATTGTATTTAAAACTAACAACACAATACAATACAATAGGTAACAACCATCCAAACAAAGTGTAATGATACTCTTTTCTGATGTTTCAGATACCCTTTTCACCATTCTGCTAAATTCAGAGACAATGACAACAAGTATGTCTCAATCTGGAATCTAGTTGGGTTGGCTATATGAATCCTATATATGCATTCTACAAGAGGGAACAGACTATAAATATTGATAACCACGACATAATAGGGGCTCTATTCCAAACTAGTTGGGGTCGGGGTATATGAGTCCTTCAATATATTCCGCTCCATTTGGACCTATTTCAGTTCAATACTCATTAAACGAGAGGAGACTAAAAATTGAGAGAAGATACTGAAAAGATTTATGATTTGCTAATTCCTGATGCCATAGATTGTGATCTGCGACATTTTAAAGAGAGTTGAAGTGGCATTATTAATATCTTATAGTTGTTGATGCCATATATTGTGTTAAGAGGCCAATTTAAAAAAATATATAGTGTTAAAGAGGCGGGCTCATTATCCACCGAGCTTCAAACCGTGAGCTTACTAACCGTAGATGATTTCTCGGTTATCAAAAAGGGAAAAAAGTTTTTGTGGTGGAAATAATATTTAGAACTCATTTGGATGTTACTGGTGGTAGAAAATAGGATGTATTTTTTTTTTGTTTACAGGGCTTGCTCTGTTGTTTATGTATGGGCTACTAATGAGTAATGAGATGTTAAAATAATGAGAGTCAGCATATTAAGAACAATGAGACTGCTAGTAGATTATCTGAAATTGAGGATTTGTTTTGTAGTGGCATCCAGACGGAGCAGTGAAGAGCTGATTTTTCAAGGTCGGGTTACTGTTAACGGTTCTGTTTGCAAGACTCCGCAGGTCATGTTCAGAAATGCTCCCATATTGCAAAAGTTGTTAGGTTTTGAATCAAGTGCATGTTTTTTTTGGATAGATTGTTGATATCTATTCTGCTTGTTGGCAGACTAAAGTCGATCCAGCTAGGGATATAATTTATGTCAATGGAAATCGTCTACCTAAGAAATTGCCTTCAAAGGTCTATCTTG
This sequence comes from Anisodus acutangulus, assembly GCA_029783415.1. NCBI lineage: Eukaryota > Viridiplantae > Streptophyta > Magnoliopsida > Solanales > Solanaceae > Anisodus > Anisodus acutangulus. The sequence goes on along the minus strand of CM056498.1, from coordinate 3,305,916 downwards.
CACTAAACAAGCCAAAAGGGTGTGTCTATACTTCTCTTTTTATCAATGACAGTGGAGAAGTTTGGACTTTTGTTTTGTTACGTCTGTTAGTTGAGTTGATTTAGGTTTAAAATAATTACAGGTACATATGCTCATCCGGGGAGAAAGAAACTAAGTCAGTCATGACCCTTTTTGATGATTTCATAAAGAGTTGGGTATGCTATCTTCTGCTTGTATGGGTCTTCTTGAAATGTTTGTTCTTTTGGGAAAACTGTGTCCTGGGAATAATGAGTGTCTGTAGAACTAATTTATAGGAATTATGTTATGTACACAGATAGTTCTAAAAGTTGTGTCCAAAAAGAGAAACTGTTGCTTTCGAATAGCATTGCTTGTCCTAGTACTTTTGACTTTATACATCTGCTGTGTCTTCTTTTTTAAAGGATAAAAGGCATCCTGGACAACCAAAACCTCGGCTCTTTACAGTTGGCAGACTTGATGTTGCCACGACTGGCTTGATTATTGTGTCTAATGATGGTATATATGATATTTCTTTTATAATTCCACAGCACATGTTATTTGTGACCTCACTGAGATCTTATAAGAAAAGATAACCTTCATAAGGTTCATTTCAAATGCTACCTACATAGTAATTTGGTTTTTGTTGCTCTTTCAGGGGAGTTCGCTCACCAGATTTCACATCCTTCATCTAATTTGTCAAAGGAGTATGGTCTTATGATGTTTTCCCTCTTTATAGTTTATATGCTTTGCTTTTCTTTTTTGGTTCACATACACAATTGTCTATACAATAAAGGGCAGCCCGGTGCACAATTGTCTATACAATGTGATGATATTTTTGTGATTATTTACTATACTTGTCTTCTGCAATTATCTGTTCTTTTCTTCTTCTAAACATGTGTATAGTTGAAAGTTTAAGCATTCAACCAGTCTTTCTGCCACGATCATCACTCACCAGATGATCTTGTTCTAGATACATTGCAACTATCGATGGTGAAATTCATAAGCGACACTTGATAGCCATTAGTGAGGGAACAGTTATTGATGGTGTCCATTGCACCCCAGATAATGTGGAACTACTACCAAGGCAGCCTGACAAACCAAGACCTCGTCTGCGTATTGTGGTACTCTTTATGTTCAGTGACTTATCTCCATATTGTTTTCTTAAAATTTTGAACTAGTTGATATAGGCTATTCTGTCGAAATTTTCCCTGGACTTTTATTTTGCTAAACATTTTTTATTTGAGTAGGATCCTAGAGCAAATGAGCAGAAGATAAGAAGCTTTATTATGCTTGTTTTAGTGGTGATACTGGTTAAACAAATTTGACAATCTTATTCTTTTTACCCGGTATAGTTTGTCATTGTGCTAATATAATTGGAATATAGCTTAGTTTTCCTTGAATAATATGCATGTTAATGCACTTGTAGCTAGTTCAGTTCATTTGTCTTGTGCATGTATGAAGGGCTTGAGCAGAAGTTGGGCCATACCTGTCTAGGATAGACTAAAGTATCAGGCTATAAAATTTATGGAAGGATAGATAAAATAGCGCATTCTATTTCTTCTCACTATAGTCTATGAACTGATTATGTGATCTCTGATTTTAGTTGCTTGTAAGTTGGTTCTACTGAACTGTTAGATTAACTGACATTCACTTTCTTTTGTTATAAACAATGTTGTACAAGAAAGTAAGAACCTGTTTGGATTGGCTTATTTCAAGTGTTTTTAAGCCAAAATAGCTTTTAAGCACTTTTGAAGTGTTTGGGTAAAATAAAAAAGTGCTTTTAAGTTTTTAAACTAAAATGACAAAAATAAGCCAAAAGCCATAAGCCATAAGCTAGAATTCCTAACTTATGGCTTTTGGCTTGGTTCTAAGTTCCACAAGATAGACCAGTATAGCCTGAGCTGATGCAAATATACCTGCTTGATAGACCTTTTATATTCTTAGTTCCTCCAATCTGCTCTATGCTATTAGTAATGCTGTTGATTTTTATCCACGTGAGAAATTGAGCAGTGGACCTAAAATTCTTCTTTTCCTAATGATATAGGTTCATGAAGGACGGAATCATGAAGTTCGTGAACTTGTGAAAAATGCTGGACTTCAGGTATTTTGGTTCTGACGAGTTTATTCTGGCCAACTTACCTGTTCTTACATAATGGATCTTATCTTAGTGAGAGTTAAAGAAATTGATGCGTTTGTGCAAAAATAACATTATTTTTTTTGTTTATTTTGAGAATGTAACATTTGTGTGTATTGACCGAGTCAGTGCATAGGTTGCACTGAAAACCATGAAAACCATATTTACAGCAAAACCATATTAACCACTTTAGCCTTATACTGTGGTGTAGCTATTAGACATGTTCAACTTTTGATAGTCAACTTCATTCTTCATCTGTCCAGTACTGTTGCTTTCAGTGTTGCACCAGATTAATTGTTGCTACTTGCTTGCTGTGTTAATTCATATATAACTATCTCAGTATTTCCTTTTAATGTAAGTTCAATTTTGTTCTTAATTTTCTGATGTTACTTGTATTGACCTCAACTCTGCTTCTCTTTTGTGTATTAGTTGCGTGCACTGAAGCGTATACGTATAGGTGGTTTCAGGCTTCCTGCAGATCTTGCGTAAGTTCACAGTAATTCTATCTGAAACTTTTTTTGGTGAAGCAGTAATATGATTACATTTTGTAATGTATACTACATCTTATATCTGTATAAAAGCTGATATGTGCAGTCTAGTTAGGTAACACATCTTTAAAGCTCTCTAATTGTGAATTTAACACGGTTAAAATCTTAAAACATTGCAGGCTTGGCAAGCATGTTGAATTAAATCAAGCTAATCTGAAGGCATTGGGTTGGAATAGTTAAAGTTGGATGAGATCAGAACCAAGAACAACATGCATCAAACGGGCATAGGATCGGGGATTATGCAGAAACATTAGGCAGTGACTGGTTGATAGCATTCACTTTGGCATGTATCGAACCTTCCAAATCTTGCACACCTGATAAGGTATAAGGTTCTAGTCATTGCAAGACGGGTGCACCGTATGTCGGCTGTCAACAGTAAATATTCCTGAAATAATCGGGTGTTTAGTACCTCCATTGAATACATCTCTCTGACTATATGTCAATTAACAAGCAACAGGCCTGTAAGACTGTACATAGCACAGCTATGTTGTTGATGAATGTATAATGTTTTCTAGGATTATCCTTTCAGAGATTCATATGCCAAAAGAAAATGCGAGAACTTGTATTTTTTTTATATATTAAATTGGGCTGAGTTGAGCAAAATGGAACAACATGCACAGTGGGACTCATCTTTTGGGCCAATTTGAACTTGTTTGGATTTGGGGCCCGACTAAACTGGATCTATGCTGGGAAAATTCATTTTGGTGGATAAAACACTTCCGATCAAAGGCAACTTTATTTTTAAAGTTAGAATTTGAGATTAGTAATTAGGCATGGGTACTTACCCACCCCACCACAACATTTGGGAGGGGGGGGGGGGAGAGTCTAATATGGAAACATAAAGATCAAGTACTGATTTAAATTTCTTGTTTGGATCTGACCGTTTCTCTTGCTTTGCTTGTATTTATGTTGTGTCTTGAGTCAAGGGTCTTTCGGAAACAATTGTTCTACCTATCAAGATAGAGGTAATGTCTACGTACACTCTATCCTTTTTACACCCCACGTTGTGAGATTTCACCGGATATATTGTTGTAAAGATTCAGTACCTTAAAAAAAGTTTAATTAAATTAGATTAATATTAAAGCATAAATAGAACCTTCTTGGATCTGACTCTTTATTCTCTTGTTCTTTTTGTGTCCGTCTGCCGGACGGCCGGTTAAGGCTAACTCAAAGAATTTAAGTTAATGTAACTTTCACTGAATTTGATTTTAAAAGTAATATATATTATCGAGTTATCTAAAGAATATTATAGGTAGTCTCCTTAAAATGTTAAACTTATGATCTTTAATAAGATATATCAAGTAAATGCAATTTGATGGTATAAAAAGTTTGTATGGTGATGATGTATATACCTTAAATTTCACTAGAGGAATCACCTTTCCGTTAATAAAGCTAGGGACTTGTCATTTTATCTGCGGTAAGAATTTATCCATGGACAATAAATCAATTAATTATAGGTGTTAAAAGGTGCCAAAATATTGGTGAATTACGCAGCATTTAATTTTAATGAAAGATTATTTCTACTTGTAACTAAAGTTGGAATAAAAATATAATTTTGATGCTTAAATCTAGAGTAATCAATTCTTTACTAATTTTATTTTTTCTTGATTATTAATTATTAATGAATGGTAGTTAAAAAGTGATCATGTAAAGTTGGTAATAATTGTTTTACTTTCATAAGGCTCTTTTTAGATCACATCAATCTATTAGTCAATCTTTGGAAAAAGATAGTATTACTGATTTCATCATAAAATGTAGTAGTAGTATCTTTTTTCCTTTTCCAACCATCAAGACAAAAAGGTATCCTTTTTACCTTTCATTTTTCTTTTCCTCCCCCTCCTTTTTTGTAATACATGAATTTTTATATAAAGAGCAAATAATATTTAACTAGGCCGCAGTTTGACTAGTTATTCCTCCAACCCAAAATGGATTTCAAGGAAGGAGTATAGCCTCGTCTTGCAGGAGGAATGTATTTGTTGTTGGAACGGATTCAAACTGGACTAGAGGGAATTTTAATAAGACGTGGATTGACAAGAATTATTATTCATAACTAATTAAATAATTTTCTTGATTATTGACATTAAGTGTAATTTTCTTTTGGGTTGTATTCCCAAATATTTGCACTTGTTATCCTTGAGGATCAAATTGAACAATGGAAGGTCATGTATTAGTATTAAAAATAAAATTTATACCCCTTTACCTTTGAGACATTAAAGAAACTCTACTCACCTGAAATCTTAACTTAAAAAAATAATAAAAGATTAAATTAAACAATGAAGGTACCAGGTACACTAGTCACTTTGTAACTTTTTCGTTTTCACAGATTCATCTAACATATTTTTAACTTTGTTCTTTTCAAAAGTTGGTAAAGTATGTTTTTGGTGTTATAAATGTCACAAGTAACATATTGTCTGGTATACAATCACTGTATATTACTTTTGATTATCGAGACGGATTAATAATTTAAATGTTGTGTGGTAGAGTTTGAAATTCTACCGCAACTCATTCAATTACTGTGTTTGAGTACTTATACTAATAACTTTTCAACTATATACATGTCTAAATCAAAATTTGAATTCGAACGAACACGTAGCTAGTATAATACATCCGCTTCTAATCATATATAAACATATTAAGCAATTTCTTTCGTCCTATCTCCCCCTAAATGTCTATTTAAGATTTAAGTATAATAAAAAATTATCACAATAATGTACATATCATTCAATAAAATGGGTGAAAATGATGGAAAAGAAGATCCAAATCCTTGCAAAAAAAAACAAAGAATGTTAAGTTGTAATTCTTTTCTCCTATCTAACAGTCAAGGTGTATTACGAAACAAAAAAGGTAGCTCAAATTTCAAAATAAGGATATAAACTCTTAAAGATTTTCACCTAACTCTAAATCCTCTAGAAGTAGTTTAGTACATGTACCAAAAGTCCATTTAATTAAGAAACCCCATATAAAACGTATAAAAACTTACTCATATTATGTATTTATATCAAATCTTTTTTATCCGTCTAAAAAAGAATGTCACATTTTTATATTTATAAATAATTTAACTTTATAAGATTATTTACAGTCATATTTTATAAAACTTATTTTGAACCACATATTTCAAAAATCCTCCTTTCTTTCTTAAACTCCGTGTGAAATCAAACAATGCTACATAAATTGAGATGGATAAAGTATTTTTTTTATCTAAATTTACAGACTTTCGTTGTTTTCGAGATTTAAACTCTATAAAGTTTGACCAATATTTTTAAATGCAAATTTTCATTATATTAACATGAATAGAATTGCAATTTATAGCACATTTTATATAATTTTTAAATATATAAATTTTAATTTTAAAATTAAATTAAGTTTCAAAAGTGAAAAACATCATATAAATTTAGAAGGAAAGAATACTAATTAATCATGATCAAGTAAAAAAATGTATACGCAGATTCAGTCGATAGTAACCATGGGAGAAAAAAGAACACAAGGCGGGAATTCAAGAAAAGGAAAAAAGAGAATAAAAATTCAATTTTTATCCATAGCTTTCAACTCTTCTTATTTGTCAATCAAAATTTGTACGTGCGTCCTCTTTCTTGTAGAGAATAAAACGTGAACGGTGTACTAAGTTACCGCTATGCGCAACGAAAAGGTGTAATCATAAAAAATCTATCATTTTTTTGGTTTGGATAAGAAAAATGGCGAGTTATAGTGGTAGACCATCATATTCACACAGGTCCGAAAGGTTACCTCCTCATTCTTCTACTAATAATGGAAGAAATGGAGTTGTTAATACCCAACAACAGCAAAATGCGAGACGTTCTGTTACACCCATTTCGCGAACTCGTTTTCCTCCTCAGGATAATGACCCAGGTTCAATTTTGTTTTTTAAAAGAAGTTTAATGGTTACATTGTGTTTGGGATTTTTGAATTTTGTTGTTATCATTGTTTTTTTTGTTTCTTATGGAAAAATTGGACATTATTGTATTTCTAGAATTTTGTGGGTTTTGTCTGCTTTTTTAGTATGAAGGATTGAGTTGTATTCCCTATATGCCATTTTTTGTGAAGCTTTTACTGATTTGGGAGCCAAATGATTTTTTCTTTTGACTATAATCTTTTCAGACGTTTTTAAAATTATACTTTGAATCATTAGCTATGTTGATTTGTTGCAGTAGTACCTTTTGGGTAGTTTTCAATTCAAATATGTAAATTTATTTATTTTTTAAACTGAAAAATACCCCAATTTATTGTCATCATAAATTGGGACAGAAGGAGTAATACTCTTGAATATTCAGAATTGAAGTTGGTACTGGGGCAATTGTATTACATTTTCTTTTGAGAAAAAGGGTCTTTTCATGTCTGAAAAAGATGATTTTTTTTTGTTTTATGTGCAAGTAAGAGTTGAGTGTTTGAAGATAGTGTAGTTGTTTTTTGGAAAGTGCTAGGGTAAATGATGTCTAATTTTGATTAACAAATGTTGGAAAATTTTGTAATGTGGAAACCATTTATATAAGTTGTGATGCGCTAGTCATTTTAAGACTCATAATTCTGCTCATTTTATTGGTGCAAGTAAATGTGCTGAAAAGTTTAGGGATCAATCAATCAACTATACCTCAATCTCAAACTAGTTTAGATCGACTATATGATAATCTATTTTTGTTCCTCTATATTGAGGTTCATGGAGTAACTGATAAAGTTGTTGTCATGTGACCAGGAGGTCACGTGTTTAAGCTGTAGAAACAGTCTCTTGCAGAAATGCTGGGTAAGACTGCGTATAATAGACCCTTGTGGTCCGGTCTTTCCCCGGACCCTACGCATAGCGGGAGTTTAGTGTACCGGGTTGCCCTTTATATTGAGGTCCAATCCCACTTGTGGGATTATACTGGGTATATTGTTGTATAATGAGGTCCAGTAATACTAGTGTCCATTAAACATTACAACCAGATGCTAAGTAAGATAACAATTCCAGAAAAAAAACAATCTGGAGACTATTTAATGTAGAATTTTACAAGCGGAAAGCAGATAGGAGAATGTAAGTTTTCTGGTAAAGTTCTAGGCATCTACAAAATTATCAAAAGAAGAATCATTTTGTTGTGTATGGATTCCAATAACAAGGCTACACTTTGCTTGGGAATGTCCTTGTCTAGCTGTGAACTTCTTTTCCTCTAGACAATATAGAGTTGCTTATCTTCTGCTTCTAAGCTTCTCCCTATGCCCAAATTGACATGACAGCAATAAAGGAATTTCATGAAATGATTGGTGGGAAAACAATGGAATGGTCTACAAGCTCAAGCAATGTGCAGAAGAAAATCATCTTTTGCATGAACCAACCAGTGAACACACATTAAAATACCTAGGATTATCTAGTATACAACCCACTTTTTTACCCTTTCACATTTCTATTTTAGAGTTGTTATATGCAATGATGATCGCGTCCCACATCTTTTGTGGGGATTATAATAAGTATGCAATTGTCAGATATTATGTACCGCATATTGTAAATAACCTTATGCCATCATTAAATTAGTCATTCGTCAAAATCATGCAACATACTAAATAAATGTAATGAAATTTCCTAGAACCTGGAAGAGTTAGAGTAGCCATCAGAGTTCGACCAAGAAATGCCGAGGAACTTTCAGATGCTGATTACACGGACTGTGTTAAAGTGCAGCCTGAGGTAATTATCCTCTAGAGTGAATTTGCATGTCTGTGTGTCTTTCCCTCTGTCTTTGTAATTCGTTATAACTTACTAAACAATCAAACTATTCCTTAATGATGCAGCTCAAGAAGTTAAAGTTGAGAAAAAACAACTGGAGTTCTGAGTTTTACAAGTTTGATGAAGTTTTTGCTGAAAGTGCATCACAAAAGCGCATTTATGAAACAGTTGCAAAGCCTGTAGTTGAGGTAAGTAATACAGTGAAAACTATATTGGGTTGAACTATATATTATGTCATACAGAAAGTAGCAAATTTCATGAATTTGTTTGCATTAATGTCCATAAACTTCTTGGTAATAATTCAGTCATGAAAGCTAGTAGCTTTTGGTTTTGAGTTGTGATAGATTTTTATTGGAGCATTTATTATATTTGGTTTTGTTGATGATGAGTAATAATAGTGATCGGCTATGAGGAGTAGTTATGCATATAATTCACTTGACTTGGGAAGACATAGTTTACTCTTGTATTCAATAATTAAGGCATTGAATTTTGCCATAACGAGATATTATCTGTTGTAATAGATTCCAGCTTTTAATCGGAGCTGTGAATTTCCGCTACCAATGCCCCACTAGCTAGCTAGGCGTTATGAAAAACTACTTGAAAAAAAAAAGAGCAAGGTGCCGCTTCGCACACCACGAACTTGAATCATCGCTTGGGTGTTAAAGCAAGCTAAGCTTCGCATAGCCCTGGAAAGCCATATCAGGTTTTGATGTATACATTTTATTGAAATCTACCAAGTCGCAGTCGTTTCTAACCTTTTTGAGATTCCTTTCTAACTACAAAAAAGATCGAGAGGGATCCAAAATCCCACAAAGAACAGAAATCGAATTTCCAGGAAGCATTTATCTTAAGACAGGGCACTTGCTTTCTCTGTTTTTCTCAGTGTTGTCAAAGGCACGCTTAAGCCCTGAAGCGAAGCTCAAAACATGTTGAGGGCTTCGCCTCGCTTTATGTGCGCTTTAGTGTCATCATCAGAGCTCTAAGACATACCTTTCCTTGCAAATGAGCCTCTCTTGAAGAGGTGACACTAGATAATTGATATTTCACTTCATCGTAATGTTTTTACAGTTTCTTTGTCAAAATATTTGTTATTATTACTCTTGGACTAAGCATATATAGATATTTGTACTTTTGCACCATTGCGCCTTTTTTCATTAAAGCCCACACTTTATTTGCGCTTTGCACTTAAAGCCCCAGCTCACCTTAGAGCTTTTTTGCGCTTTTCGCTTTTGATAACACTGGTTTTTCTGTGAGACACGTCTCTTCCCAAAGACTGACATCAATATCATGTTCCTGTTCTGTGAAGATGTGCTATTGCTACTTTATTTTTGTCTTTTTATTTACTAATATTTGGTTAGTAGTATTTACTTATATAGACTATATTCCAAGTTACTTGAGGTTCATTGATATAGTCAGAGTTGAACGGTATCATGTTCAGCTACAAAAGTAACATGGATTGTTAAAGTGATGTGCATCTGTTAAAGTTTATGTCATACTAAATACAAGTTAAGTTGATTAATTAAAGGTGTACCAGAGATTAGTGTTGTGAACTAATGTTGCTGAAAAATACGGTACATTCCTCGATCCCAATATTCAAGGAACAGTGAAACTATTTTGACTCTTAACAACATGAAAGCTATTATTAGTAGGGTTTATGCAACTGTGGATCTCTTCCCTTTTGTTCTTGATTTACATTTTAAGGAAACGAAACCGTGGTTTGATTTTGTGTCTTACTATTTTTATTTCTTGTTTATTCTGCATAAAGAAATTTGATTGATTTTTGCAGAGCGTGTTGAATGGGTATAATGGAACAGTTATGGCTTATGGTCAAACAGGTACCGGCAAGACTTATACACTTGGTAGATTGGGTAAAGATGATGTATCAGAGCGTGGCATCATGGTTAGAGCTTTGGAGGACATTATTATCAATACAACTCCCACATCTGATAGTGTGGAAATGTCCTTTTTGCAGGTATTCATATTGGTTAACATGATGAAATCTGTTTGTATAAGTATTCATTTTTGCTTCTTATGTACTAGAGCACTACATTTAAATATATGAAGTTACAGACATGCAAATTATTGCATCCATGCACACTGAGCAATGACTAAGCAAAATGCAAGAATGTGGATTTTTAATGCTGTTTGCAGAGATCATTTAACAGTTAAAACTTCACAGATCTACAAAACAACTGGTTAAGGCTTACACAGGGATCTATAAAACAAGTTCACGTGATAGCATTATCTTGAAATTATTCTTCAATGAGCAGATACTTCTCCAGATATATTAATGAGGAGTGTTCAATGCTAAGTTCTGTTGGGAATTAAGGATAAAAAGATATCATTCTTGTAGCTGGACCTGTTGATGCTTCTCAACTGCGAAGCTTGATGACCTATGATTAATCCTAGCTTTTCAGGTTCAATATTTGATTGAATGGTCTTTATAACTCTCATGTTGATATTTAGGTTATAAACTCTACAGGCATTCAGGATCCATTAAATTGAATGCATAATTAATCTTCTATATGAATTGATTCGTCAAGTTTCACATGTTAGTATAGAGATTGTCCAGTGCCTATCATAACTATATTAAACTCGTGAAGATTTGGGATACCAGTCTTGTTGTGGTGATTAAGAACCTTTAGAGATGGTGATACTGTCTCATGGTCGATTTTTCGATTAGAAAAAGAAACACGTCAAAGCAACTTTTCAACATTACTGTACCTTATTGGCCGCCTAGGATATTTCTATCCACTTATTTTTTTAGTTCTTTAACACATCATTAAATTTATCAGAAAAAAATAATAGCGGTGTAAATTTGTCCATACATATGTTTCTTCCGAATAATCTAACATTTATTTATTTGTTAGCCATCATGGAGCCTGTATATCCTTGAGTTTCACTGCTTGTTACTAACCTTTGTAGTTTATGCAACAGTTGTACACGGAGTCTATCCAAGATTTGCTTGCTCCTGAAAAAATAAACATTCCAATTGTCGAAGATGCTAAGACTGGAGAAGTATCCGTCCCTGGTGCTACAGTTGTTAAGATTCATGATCTTGACCATTTCTTGCAACTACTGCATATTGGAGAATCCAACCGTCTTGCAGCAAATACTAAGCTAAATACTGAATCATCACGTAGCCATGCCATTCTTATGGTATATATATTAAAAGTTTCCTCAGCTGTTCTCTTATTGCAAAAAGTTGAGGAATGAAGATACACAACTTTATTTTAGACCATTTCTCCTGTTCCAACTCATGCATTTAGGATCTTAAGAGTTAAGCATCCTTCATAATAGAAGTTTCCAGGGAAAGACTATGAAGGATAATATCAGTACATTTTCACCAGGGAGACGCTAAAGAATTTCGATGAGGGCATTAGCTCTTGAAAAGACAAATTGGTCCATCAGTTTATGAAGCCAGTCTATCGCGGTTTTTATTAGAGCGTCCCCACATTGATGAGGGAATGGATTGTTATCTCCTTATATGGTCTTGAGTAATTCTTACCTCATAAGGTAGCTTTTGGGGTTGAGTTAGGCTCAATGTCCATTTTCTTTACATGATATCGGAGCTAGACCAATTTCTATTTATGGTTTATGCAATGTTGGACTTGCATGTTATTTTGTTCATGTTTGGGAGCTTCTAACCCTGGGTGTGTTGGAGGGTATGAGAGTGTCTATTGGTGAAGGAATGGGATGTTGTCTCCTTTACATGATTTTGGGCAATTTTGGCTTCATGAGCTAATTTTGAGATTAAGTTAGGGCTAGTGTCCATTTTCTTTACATGGTATTAGAGACAAACCTATTCTTATTCTTGGTTTATGCAATGTTGGACTCCTGTGTTATTTTTTCCATGCTCCAGTCTTGTCCTGGTATCTCAGAGGGTGTTAGAGTGTCCCATAATGGTGAGGGAATGTGCTTGGCATAGTTTACTGAACCATAGCATGATTTGTTTTCAAAATATATCTTATGCAGGTAACTTGTCTATTAAATTGTTCTTATTTCTCCTTCCTTTACAGGTTAACATCCGTAAATCTGTTAAAAGTGATGAAGAAGCCGGCTCATCTTTTCAAGAGAAAGACAGTTAAACTGATAGACATGGCAATCAGATACCTATTGTTCGTCAAAGCAAGCTGCTAATAGTTGATCTTGCAGGATCAGAGCGAATAGACAAATCTGGTTTGTTATTCTTACATTCACACTCACCAGTTCTTTTTTGTTTCATATTTGAAATCTTCACACATAGGCTGTTTCGGGGAGGTAGAGACATTGTGGTAATGAAAGCTTGATGAAGTGGAATCATGCAATACATGTTCATATATCTCTTACTTTTATTTAATTCATTCTCCGGATTAATAAACTAACATATTCTTTGATTCTTTCACTGTCTTGCAGGGAGTGAAGGTCGCTTATTGGAAGAGGCTAAGTTTATTAATCTGTCTCTTACTTCTCTGGGAAAATGTATAAATGCACTGGCTGAGAACAGTCCTCATATACCTACAAGAGATTCTAAACTAACACGACTTCTTCGTGATTCATTTGGAGGTTATTCAAAGTTCTCTCACTTAATGTAGCATTTTTAGATCTCAAAATATTGTCTATCGGCATGTATAGGTTGTTTGAGAGTAAGTGTACTCTTATGCCGTGAACTTTCACTGTTATGTGTGATTGTTTGGAAGTAAGTGTGCTCTTATGCCCTGCTCTTTCACTGTGATGTATGACCTTTTGTATTTGAAGTCTTGAGCTACTTGTCCTCACAGTCCATGGAGTTAGTTGTTTCTTGCTTTTCACTACTAGAAAAATATTTTAACTCTTTACAATTATCAGTTTCAAAACAAAATATTTTAACTCTTTAATTTGTTTGTCATTTGCTACATGCAGTTAGATATTAGTAAGAAGTATCCTGTCCCAAGGATTCTGGTCTGAACACTTTATTCAAAAAACAGTTATTTAGCCTCCCAAATAGATTTCTTTTACTATGACCTCAAATAATTATCCTTCATCCACCATTGGAGACCAGGGTTCAATTCACAACAGAGTAAAAAATAACGCTAATTAATTTCTTCAAAACTGCCTAAGCCTTGGTGGGTAGAGCGTACCTGTGCTGGTGGGAGGTTGACACCGCCATTATAAAAAAAATCTGCATCCACCACTACTTTTCCCTTATTGATTTCTTCAGTTAACATCCAAGTTCACGACAATATATGGTCCTTGTGAAGTCATAAAAATGATAACAAAGTTGATTCAAGCTAAAGCTTGGTAAAATGAATATCTATGCGGGCTTGCATATGAGAAAGAGTGAATTTCTACGTTGAATGAAATTCATTCCGGTGGCTATGTAATAAAAAAACTTTGTTTAGAGAATCAAGTTAGGGGGATTTTATATTGTATGTTGGAAGGGGAAAGATTCTGGTAGCTATTGCAGATAAATTGTGATTAACTTCTGTTCCTTTTCTGAAAAGCTAAAATAAACTCAATCTATTTCCCTAGACACGTGTCTAATTATGACTTGACTATTGAATTTGTCACTACTGGATGGACTGTATACATGACACATTGCGCATCATATCTCGATTGTCACTGTTTCTATGGTGTGTCTCTATGTTATGTTTGACAGCCTAGGCTGTAAGTTGCATAACGTGAATGCAATTCTTGACTTTATACTAATGAAACAGGTTCTGCACGAACTTCACTTATAATAACCATTGGACCATCTTCTCGACATTATCCAGAGACCACAAGCACAATAATGTTTGGACAACGGGTGAGATCTGTATTCTTTAATTCCGCGTGTCAATTTTATTTATAGTCTATTAGTCTCTCAACCGTCTTCAATTTTCATACTGAATTATACTTGTGGAGTCTGTCATCTCATCTTTAATCTGGTTCCGCAAAGACTCATGCCTTAGCCTTCCCTTTGTTCTTTCCATCTAATAGCAGTTTCGATAACCAGTATCTCTCATATCTAAGGAGTGTTCACCATTTGGTCTAACTTGCTTTTAAAACCAGAGAAGTATATTTAGTACTTTCGGTGGTGGATAAAAGTTCTTATGCTGATACAAGAGATTCAGCCAACTTGATTCTTGTCTCTCTTTTGAATGCTTAAGCTCCTTTTATCTATAAAATTCGGCATATGTCAGAGAAAGAAGTAGATTGCCTACGCTTTCAGCCAATGCACTATGCAGCATATCCTTTTTCTGCTTATCATATGAACTGATCTTGAAGGGGAGCCTTGGAGCAAAGTAAAGTTGTCTCCGTGTGACCTATAGGTCACGGGTTCGAGCCGTGGAAGCAGCCACTAATGCTTGCATTAGGGTAGACTGTCTACATCACACCCTTTTGGCTGCGGCCCTTACCCGGACCCCGCTAACGCGGGATGCTTTGTGGACTGGGCTATCCTTTTTTCATAAGAACTGATCTGTAAAGAGCCTTACTATAAGAAGCTAAGCACTTATGGAAGCAAAATATAAACTTCTAATAGCTTTTCCTGCCAAAAATTATCATTGGCTGATTTTATATTCCTTGTAATCATTACATGACAGACTGCATCTCTGCCAATTTATGTGCTATTTTAAAGTTGACACTTTAAAGCTTTCATTCCACATGAGCTAGCATTAATTTTTTTATACAGGCCATGAAAATAGTTAACACAGTAAAGTTGAGAGAAGAATTTGATTACGAGAACCTATGCCGGAAGCTAGAGACTCAAGTGGAGCACCTCACTGTGGAGGTTGATAGGCAGCAAAAGTTTAGAGCAAATGACCAAATGGCTCTGGATAAAAAACTAAGAGAGTGTCAAAAGTCATATACTGAAGCAGAGAGAAGCCTAGTTGCCAGGTCCGAGGTAATCTTTTGGCCTCTTTCTCTATCTTTTTGGACAAGATTTCTATCATCTTCATTCTCTGAGGTTGAGCTTGTTAAAAAAAGGAATCCTTATTAGCATCTTGTCCCTTCCATATTTCTTCTTATTCTAGAGGGCACTGAACTAACATTATTTACTTTCATGCTTTATTTCATCTGCAGTTTCTAGAGAAAGAAAATAGTCGCCTGGTGTCAGATATTGAAAATCTGTTGGAGGATTTGAATTGCGAGAAGCAACAGAGCAATTCGATGAAGAATGAGAATTTGAATCTAGAATCAGATTTGAAGAATAGCAAGGTATGTGGGCAGAATGACTTCTTTTTTAAATTGTTTTACTAACAATGAGCATCTAGCCCTAATCTCTACAAATTTTTAACTTTTTCAAACCAATAGACTAAAGCTCCTAAAATGTGTCTCATCTAACTTCAGCTTCTGGAGAAGGAGAATGGTCATCTGAAATTGGAGTTGGAAAACGTACTGAAAGATTTCAACCGAGAGAAAAATCATAATAATTTGTTGCAGGATGAGGTTGCATGCCTAGAAATGAGTTTAAAACATAGCAAGGTATCTGGGATTGACCTATTATGTTCTTTTAACATATTTCTGAAATTAGATTTAAAGCTGTGGCAAAGAGTTGAGCTATGTCTTTTCAGATGCATTTATGCTAGATATTCTGAGTCTTGTGTAGACTCATCTCAATAAAGCAGAACTGAGATTGTCTTGGTGATTTTCTGATGTCCGGAAGTCTAGCTTCTTCAGAAGTTTGCATATGTACCGTGACCTGTATTGGCAGAATATTTCAACATGGCATTATACCTTTTTGTTCCTTTGTGTTTGCCCCTTCCCCACTGAAAGAGAATGGCCCTGTCACCCTGTCATACAGCTTTTGAAAGTTATATAGAGCTATTTCTTTATCCTTTTATGTATTCTCTTTTCCCTATTCCTCTGTTAAATTGTTGAACTTAGCAATTAAGTTACATATGTACCTCCATAACAGTGTATGTATTAATGTTCCACGTTGGATAAATGTATTGTTTACATTGTACAGAGTTACTATAAAATAAGTCAGCTGTAAGAAATGTTTTCCTGCAAAAAAAAAATTTGTTTTCTTGCATTTTCCCAGTCACACTTTCTTATTTTTCCTCACATCCTCTTTATATTTTTCTTTCATTAAATGCTTTTACAATGAAAACCAAGCCCTTCAAGCTTCTCTAATTCTGCCTGAACTCTTCATGTGCGAACTCTTATTGAAATGTGCTTGTGGAAATTGTAAGTATTACTTGATGTGATGTTTTGAAGTAGTTGGCGATTTGGAGATTTGAAACTTTAATTTGCTCTATGGTTATGATTTTGAGCTTATTTAGTAGCTCTGCGTCTATTTTTTCTGTCATAAACTGGACATCTTTTCATTGGGTTGCTTGAGGCACTAATCTTGTTGTTTTGGTGTTAGTAGCAACAACAATTGGAGAATTCATCATATCAGAAAGTACTTGCTGAGAACACCCAAATGTATGAGAGGAAGATAACTGATCTGATGAAGCAATTACAAGATGAGCGTGCTCGCTCTGAAAATGCTGAACAACAATTAGAACGGATGAAGGAGCAATTAACTGGCCTTCAGGAATTAATGCAGGTTGACCATTTATACCGGAATGCTCCATTTTCTACATAAGACATCAACTTGCAATTGTCATTTCTGAATCCACAGCTCCTACTATGTTTTATTTGACAGGTTTCCTAAGCCAAAAATTACAGCTTACACGTACTGAAGTTGTTAAAAGCCTATAAATAACCTGTGGAATGAAGTTAATCTAATTTTCATTTTTCATCATGCTGAAACAAACCAGGAGCCCATTTTAGTTTCTGTATGTCCTAGGTTGCTATTAAAAAGTACTCCCTCCTTCCCAATTTATATGACGTAGTTTGACTAGGCACGGAGTTTAAGAAATAAAGGAAGACTTTTGAATCTTGTGGTCTAAAACAAGTCAAAGATATTTGTGTGGTGAGCATAAAAGGTAAAGTTTAAAGTTAAATTGTTACCAAATAAGGAAATGTGTCATATAAATTGGGACAGAGGGCGTATCTAAATTTTGTTTTTTCCTGTCCCTAAAAGCACCATCAGAAGGAAGCATCTCTATATCAGAAGGAACTTGCAGACACTACTCTGATGTATGAGGAGAAAATAGCACAATTAGAACAGCTAAAAGATGAACATGCTCGTGTTAAAAATGCGAAGGAACAACTACATGCAATTGAAGAACAATTTACAGATCATGAAACCTCAATGAAGGTAAAGCTGAATAACCATTTAACCTCTGTACTATCTGGATTATCTATAGGATTTATTTTTAAGCATCTTCATGATTTGCACTCTTATTCAGTTGACGAAATTGACTAAGGCCAGTTTTGTTTTATAAAGATTGAGATGTTTGCATCTAAATATTAAGATACCGCATCTAGATTTTGGAGACTGAATAATTAAGACAGTTTGTTCTCAGCATCTCAATGTATAAATAAATAAATAAAGTGGAGCAATATAACTTGACATGGTTAAGTAGACAAAACTTCCTGTGTCCATTCGCACCACTGCCGTTTATCCAAACCTTTACATGCTAGTCAAGATAATGTTAACAACTGAAGAAGTGGGTTGAGGTAAGTGCTGCCATGATTACCCAAGGGTGTGACCTAGTGATCAACGAAGTGGGTTGGGAACCATGATGTCTCAAGTTCAATTCTAAGTGGAGGCGAAAAAGACCAGGTGGTTTCTTCCCATCTATCCAAGTCTTGGTGGATAGAGCTACCCGGTACCTGTGCTAATGGGAGGTAGCAGGTACCCCTTGAAATTAGTCGAGGTGCACACAAGCTGGCCCAGACACCACGGTTATCAAAAAAGAATGTTAAAAGGCAACGAGGTAGACCTAACATCATATGGAAGGAAGTTGCCCCGAAGCTCGAAAAAATTATAATCTCTTGGAATCAATGCAGACTTAGCAAAAGATAGGGCACGATGGGAGAAGAAGATTTATATAGGCGATATCAATCAGTTGGGAGTATATGTTAGTCATGTTAATGCGTTTATGATAGGTCCTATGCTTTCTAGGAGTATTTAAGCTCTATTAGATATTCTTATGCCAATAGGAAATATAGGAGAACTTCTAATACTTTCATTTTTATTTTTATTTTGTATAATGTCGGCCTGAGATGAATTTAAATGGGGAACATGGTCAGTGAGAATTCATATAGCCGACACTGTGGCGTAGTTGTTGTTTTGGCTTTAATATGCTATGTTAAAGTTCTTTTCAGCCTCAATGTTATTACTTTTCCTGATTGAAGATTCAGAGGGAAAAAGATATCGATGCACTTAGATCCAGAGTAGAAGAAATGCATCACCTGTATGAGCCAACTGTGAAGGAACTTCAGACAATAAAAACAGAATATCAGGTTCTACTATCAGTGAGAATTCATATAGCAGACACTGAGGCGTAGTTGTTGTTGTTATTTTGGCTTTAATGTGCTATGTTAAAGTTCTTTTCAGCCTCCATGTTATTGCTTTTCCTGATTGTAGATTCAGAGGGAAAAAGAGATCGATGCACTTAGATCCAGAGTAGAAGAAATGCATCACCTGTATGAGCCAACTGTGAAGGAATTTCAGACAATAAAAACAGAATATCAGGTTCTACTATCAGAAAAGGCATGTTTAGCACTTTAACATTTGTCCCCTCAAGGTTCTCATTAAAATTTAATTCACTTAAATTATCTTAGCATGCCCACCTTCCCTCCCAACCATCCTGCAAAAGAAAAAAAGGTGAAAAAGGAAACAGCAAGAAACAGGAAAAATGTGCATTCTACCCATAAGCAAAAAACATAATTTCTGTTGGTAGAAAATTTACTTATAATAATCTTCGTTTCCTCAACATGATCCTTTAGAGAGAATGGCATGACGAACTTCACAATGTGAGGCAAACACTTCTAATTGAGGAAAAGCAAAGGAAAGCTGCTGAAAATGAGCTGTTTAATATGAAGAAGCTTGTGCCTGAGAGTGAAGATGGCTTTGAGGTAAGTGCTACCATGTTTTTTTTTTTTGTCTACTATAACCGGGATTAGAGTTAACATCTGATATTTACAGGAGAAGAAGTCATATATGAAGCAATATACACCCAGTAGATCATTCAATATGCACAGATCAACTGAATCAAGGGAAAGAATTTTTGCCCATCAGAACACCATGTCAAAGATAATTGAAGAAGGTAAAATTATTTAAACGCTTAAGTCAGGTCTCAGTCTTGTTATATAGTAATAGCATAACCACGTCTATTTCTTTCGATTTATCTTTTGGATTATTTAAATTAACTAGGTTTAACGACTTTGCAATTCAGTTGGTGTCCAGAAGATAATCTCTTTGTTGTCATCAGTCGATTTGGACGTCCAAATTCATGCTGTGAAAGTGGTAGCCAATCTTGCAGCTGAAGGTATGTATAACTAACTGTTGAGTTATATTCAAGTGTCAAAAAAATGGTATGTTTGTCGTTTTCATTGAACAGAATAGCTTTGATAGAAATCTTTATCGGATGGTAAGTGAAAATGATGGTTCTTTGGCTGACAAGATTAATTGAATTACCTCTTGGGACTTCTCACAAAGCCATGAAATTAGAGTTAAGGCATAAAATATAGTTGCAAACGCGCAACATATCTTTCCTAAACCTTTAAACATATTAATAAATGTGTGCATTTGAGGTGAATGGCATTAGGTTACTGCTCTGGTTTTTACGTAGCATTTTGGTGCTTAATGTTATATGACAAATGTAAATTGGCTAGTAGAAGTCTCTTCTTTTTGCTACTTGGAGAAATTTGGGAAGAGCTGTGCTTGCTTTGCTTTCTTAGGCTCTTAGCTTTTAATTTACCATTCTTAAACCAGTCAGATCCATTTGCTTTTAATTGTGAAGACCTTCTAATTTCAACATATCTGTTATCCGAACCATGCTCAAAAGAGGAAGCTAATCAATCAGAATTGAGATGGAAGAGAGGTGCATGAGAGACTTTTTAGCTCACCATTGTATCGCTACGTACTCTTCCATTCCTACTAGATCCGTAATCTGATTCAACTCCACAAGACTGACATGAACAAGTTGTTTTCGTTTCCGTTGATGAAAAAAGAAATCAACAGAAAATTCACAGAGGCAAAACCTGAATCTTTTTTTCTTATTTCAGACAGTAACCAGGAAAAGATTGTGCAAGAAGGTGGTTTAGATGCACTTCTCATGCTGCTACAATCATCCCAAAATGCAACTATACTCAGAGTGGCTTCTGGAGCTATTGCCAATTTGGCAATGAATGGTATTTGTGAATCTTTTCCTCATTAAATTCTCAGCTGTTCTAAGAATTTCCTTGGAATGGATTTTGTCAATCATTTGAACCTTAACGATGTTTCTGTCTCTGTTGAGATGTCGATGAGGTAAGTTAAGATAGTCTTCCTTGTGCTGGCCCTGGCCATAGGAAGAAGGATTATAGCCACAGTGATAAGTGTGAATATGCTAGTTATGCTCAGTTATTTAAATTCCAAATTTCTATAATTGCATCTATGATCTAAGCTCATTATGATGTTCTGGAGGAAAGAAAAGTTTGAATATTATTCATCAGTTTGATGTTTTAACCCTCAGAAAGTTCTTTCTTGTTTCTCATGAATATGTTGCTAAGGGCTGATTGAACAAATTTCACTTGCATTGTACTGAAAGTTTTCAAATTTTAACCTGTTAAGAAATGAATCAAGGATTAATATCAAGTAAAGGAGGTGCTCAACTTTTAGCCAGTACAGCTGTCAAAACTGATGACGCCCAAACTCTTCGAATGGTAGCAGGAGCAATTGCAAATCTGTGTGGAAACGGTAAGTTTAGGTCATTATCCTGCAGAGAAGATGGCAATTCATTTGCATTATGTTCAAGCTTTTTACTTTCATGTGCATTGTTGGAATAACTAGTGCAAGTTGTTTGCAATGCATTATTTATACATTTATGTTGAACATCTGAACATTGATAAGGTTCCATCTCATGACAGAAAAGTTACATGTAAGATTGAGGGAAGATGGAGCTGTCAAAGCATTGTTAGAAATGGCTAGATCTGGAAATATTGAAGTCATTGCGCAGGTTTCCAGAGGATTGGCTAACTTTGCAAAGTGTGAATCGCGAGGAACAATTCAAGGTTTGTGTGGTTCAGACATGAATGTAATTACTGTTTTTCCTGTTCGCATACACTTGACTAGTATAACTTTTCCAGGACATAGGAAAGGCCGTTCTACTCTTATGGAAGATGGTGTTCTAAGATGGTTGATAACCAACTCTAACAGTGCTTCTTCTTCGACTAGGCGCCACATTGAACTTGCTCTCTGCCATTTGGCACAAAATGGTTAGCTACTTGTCCAAACTTATTTCTTGTTATAGTTGCTTTTATGATTCAGGAAACCTATTAGAGTAATATGCACATGTATATACAGTTTTTAAGATATGAAGTTTTTCACAATACTGAAGCAGTAAAGATATCTGTTTTTTACAAGTAATGGCATCTTGTTATGGCTATGGCAGAGGGTAATGCTAGAGATATCGTGTCAAGTGGAGCGTTGGATGAAATTGTACGAATATCAAACGAATCTTCACGAGAGGATATTCGCAATTTGGCAAAGAAGACACTGAAGTTGAGCCCTACATTTCAAGCTCAGATAAGAGCACAGTGAAGGCAACAGTTTACTGATATAAGGAAATTCCGATTTTTTTTAGTCTACAGAAGTAAAAAGCATTATGAAGTAGCCTCTTTTACAAAAATGTATTTACAAGAGTCTTTTAAGTAGCCCAACAAAATGTACCTAAGATGCTTTATGATATGTTTTTGTAAATTATATACCATTCTTATACATATGCGCTATCATTTATCAACTTTCCGATTTGACTAGTGTCTCAATGATAAAAAAAATGGATAAGGGAAAAAAGAAATATTCACTTTATGTAGTTCTTACAGAGGCGGGTTTAAGATTGAAACATTATGGGCTCGAGTTTCGAATCTTACCACATTCCATTTGATTTACTGGATTGATAATGTATTTAGTTAGTAACTTTTGAATATATATACAAGATCCGAGCCTAAGCTACGGTGTGGATGAACCAATAAGTTATGATCTACATCCGGCCTTGATACATACTGCACTTTAATTGTTGACTAGATTTTCACTAAATCAACAAAATTAGGTTGGTATCCCTTGTATTCTATGCATTTTTCATACTCTGCCATTGGCAAAAAGATGTAACATCAAGTCTCTAATTTTAAAATATAACAGCCATCTTTTTTGCATTGGAGTTTCAATTATTCGACTTGCAAAAACTAGACCTCAATCATGAACTAAATAAAATCAACAATATGATTTTTTTGTATTCATCCTCCCTAGTCCCCACCTTTTACAGAAATAAAATAAAACAAAAAAGATCATCCTTGTGGTTGCTGGATTACTTCGTGGAAAAAGCTGACGCCCTATGTTGCTCAAACATAAAAAATATTGTCAAGTGCGTGTTAAATCCTCCAAAAGTATTATCGCTCATAACTACGAGTTCTACATTTTTCAATAAACCTGAACAAATGTCAAGAATTTTTTTCAATAAACCAAAACAAATGTCAGGAAAAACTAATTTTCACTTTCTCCACGACCTATGTTGTTCAGACTCTTCAAATATATCGAATGCGTGTTGGATCCTCCAAAAAGAGTTTAGAAGATAGACACAGATGCAACAACATTTTTGAAAAGTCCGAGCAATATAGTCCACGACTACTATCCTGTACATTTTTTGATAAACCAAAACCCATGTAAGGAAAAACCAATCTTCACTTCAACTAACTTATGTATCATATAATTTACAATCAATCACAGCTTCAAGCATGGGCTTCCTTTAATAACGAAAGGGTTGACTAACACGGAGTCATAATTAGTTATTTTTTCCTTGTATAATTTACTTTACAGACGAGAGATAGCCAATGCGGAATTACACGACGGACACGAAAACTAAAATATTATCAGAAGCTCTTATCAAAGATATCGGCCTAAAACCAAATCATTAAACATAAAGATAAAAGAACTACTTACTAAATAAGTATTTCATTCACAAAAATTGAAACAAATCTTATGCTTGAGACATGAGATAGGGAGACATATCCCTTACGTACTTTTTCTTAGCGAATGTGTTGATGATCCACTTACATTCAGCGTTTGAAGCGAAGATCTTTTATTACTCAATACAGAATTTTACAGACATGATTCATTTCATCCAAACTAAAGAAAAGCCCTTCATATGAACAAGAAGAAAATTAAAGATTGCCAAAAAATGATGCAGGACACTAAAGAATATGACTACAAAAAGAATAATAACAACACTAAGTCTAACAATCCTGACCAAAACCATGGATTTACTTCGAACTCCAGTTTAGCCAACCATCTATACATATGCCTGCACTACACAAAGCTCTGCAACGTAAAATGAATCAATCTGCAAACACTCTTGTCCAGCAAGTTCCAATGAAGGCAGTGTTCTGCACTTCAGTTTGAATTAGCGGGGCAAAACTTCAGCTACACGATCTTGTGCATCAGCAGGAATTTCCCTACCCGGGACCTGAACCTTGAGAAGATCAGAGTACCTGAAGAGAAGACATTGAATGTTGTTTTTGTTACCTCTTGTAACCCAATTGTCACATCTATTAACTGCACTAACGTCAAAATACTTACTCAGCAAATGAAAATAGGTCCACATGTTCCGCGATAAATGCAAGTAGGGCCTGAGAAAAGGAACTCAATGGTTACACACGTCGCAACAAAAAGTCAGAAACAAGACATCAGAAATTAAACGACATGAACTTCCATACTTAATTACCTCAAATGGCATGTTCAACAACTCATAATACGTTCTAACACGATCTAATCTCAACTGCACAGCTTCACCGTCGATCGAGGGGATAGCAGCTAGAGCCTAAACAACTTGGAAGAAAACTATTATCTATGCTGTGTGAGAAAATAAAGACGCAAGCATTGAAGCTAGAAAGTAGAAAATTACAACAAATCAATGAGTAGACAGATTGGTTCCCTTGAGGTGTTAATTGTGAGATCAAATTAATTGAATTGCATTTAGCTCCACTACATGTAAACACCATAAAGACATCCTTTCAAGGAAAGAGAAACCACCTGTTCCAGTGCAATGGAATTACGGCATATTTGCTGAACTCCAAACAGGTTGATAGCTTTCGAATCGGCCAAAGCCTAGTAAGCGATAAAGGGAAGAATCAGATGGGAGGTGGGAAGAAATTCAGTTGAATATCAGAATTTAACCAACAAAACCGCTCTATGCAGACCTTGATTGACGCATTTGAAGCAACACTACATATACCGCCGAATATGTAGTTCCGCCTTGATCCTGCAATGAAGGGTGCCATTTCCTCATCCCGGCGTGTTATCTGGATTACAGAAACCATAGATATGTAATAACTGTGATCTAATAGAATGAAGAACTAAATGGGATTGGACATAATCTTCAATCGATTGATAACAAACCCAAAAAGAAGCAATTGGAAGAAAGCAACCCAATGAATTGATTTTGAATGAGTAATATGCTAAAGCAAAAAATAAAAGTGTTTATCATCTGGTTTCAACGGTTTTCCAAATCTACTGGAAGAAGCTACACAACAGAACACTGTGAGATGATTTTTCTCCTCTCTAATCCATGCCATTCACATCTCTGAACGGTTTTGACTTCTTATTTGTTCTAAAGACCACATGAGGCCATTGCAGAAGGAAATTATAAGTCAATTGGCCAAATGGCAGTACCATTTCTATATACTCATGTTCTAAGCTCATACCAAATAAGCTGGTTCCTGAAGCCTAAGTTACTCTTCAAGTGTATAGTATATTTTGCACTGTATATTAGTATAATACTATATCTTCTAAGTGAATTTTCTAATGTATAGATTTTGTTATGTTTCTTTAGAATTTAATATCGATGGGGCACCGAGGAGGTATGAAACCCTGTAATGAAGTCGGGATATAAAAATAAAAAATAGAGGAAACATGATATCATCATACTACCCTCCCAAGAGAACAATCAGCATACAAATTTAGTCATCCACAAAGTGAGAATTCGAATCTCAAAGGAGAAGATAGAAAGAAATGATGTGGTAGATCACAACATCCACACATTGTTACTACCATAAGGAGACTTTGTATGGGTAAGGAAAGAGATTACCAGCAAATGATAGGAAAAACTATTATACATTTAAGACTAAAGAAAAATTTACCAGGGAAGTTAATGAAATTATATAATCATCCGGCTCCTCTGCATCTTGATCATCCAGGTATTCCTTACTCGTCATTTCCTGTAAAAGAGTCGCTCACACTGTTGGTCGTAAATATTACCTCTTCCAAGACAAAGTTAATGTAAACCACCACATATGCCACAAACCTGTAGATGGAAAATAGTCTCCAATTGCATCTCCACACGAAGAACCTTGAGGCAATCAATTGCAAGTTTCTTATATTCTTCAGCAAAAGATGTCAAATCCTTAGGAGGTGTACTGCTTGTTCTAGAATGCTTTGGAGCTTTCTGCCTCCCATTTTCTTCTACCTGATTTGATGTGCTATGGCAAATCTTCCCAAGCCTGTAATTTACATTGGAAATAAGTTGACAAGCCATAAAAAGGGATTCGAAGTTCAAACAGAACCTGCTCAGTTGTACCAAAAATTTCATTATATTCAAAACAATAATCAATTTCAAAGCTTCCCCTAAACAAGAAATGATGCAATTAGCTAACCACCTTGGGGAGGGGAAAGAGCTGGCGAGGGGGAGAGGAGGCAGATGCAGAAATTTTACGAGTACCAGTGTCCCAGATGTTCTGTGTTTTCAAGACAATTTTCCTTCTCCTTTTCTCTAGAAAACTTTTTTCTTTCTTTCAGTAAGACAACTCCTTCCTTTTGTTTCGAATAGAAGACGTGTGGTCAAATTAAAATTTAGAGCATTCTAAGCATTGAGACTCTAAAAGGAAAGAACCAAATTGTTAAAAATATGAATAATTTTTTGAAAGAGTGTGAGATGCCTGTTAGGAGTATCAAAGCGAGACGCCCAACAGTTGTTACTGCTGATTGGTAATGACGAACAATAGGTAAATATGCGGCATCTATTGTGCGCTCTGACAAAATTAGTGTCCCAATAACCAACTGAACATACATATTTTCGCTTATCCATGTCGTGAGTGCAGTTACTCAAAAATGCTTGTCTGCACGGCAGCGCTCTTGCTAACTATGTGAGAACCCGTGAATAACTCTATGTTCTCCCGATTAAAGCAAACATTAAAAATGAAGGAAAATGCTGTGAAAAGATTTAAGAACTTGCCTTTCAATTGAATCAGCAACATATTCCAATGAATCACTTAGAGATGCCAGTAAAATTAGCTTGTTATCATCACGAATCAAGTTTTCCTGCAAAAACGGATGGAAACTAGCTTATCATCTCAAAAGAAAAAAATTGATACTACACTGAGAAAATTATATAAAAAATATTTAACTTGCCAAGTTTGCTGAATCAATACAGCTCTATGCTATCATCTACAGCTCCATTATTTTCCCATTCATATCTCATCTATGGGGTAATGCAGCATGTAATAATTCTACCTCTTTTCACATTAGTATTCATCTTCCTCTTCTGCTTCATTTTCAATCAGAATTAAAACATTGCATTCCTAATAGGTCTGGTAATGATCATCCTGATACAAGTCTAAACCTTCTTTAGCTATTGTCGATGTAGCCACAGCGGCAATGAGTATCTCCCATTTAACCTTAAAAAAAGGCACTTTCCAGCAGCATTATTTTTTTTCCGAAACTGGTAACTGTGTCCATATATCAAATGTAGCAAAACAGTACTTAGGTTGTTCCGAGACCATATTGACAAGAAAATTCTAGATTTTACTGTCCTTTATCTATATAGAATCTAAAACATCAATAATAGTGACAGTATCATTTGAGCAGATCTGATTACACCAAAAACACAAAAGCAAAATAAAGTTTAGCTTGATCTTCTGCACCCCATTCTCCACATTCTCAAAACTTTCAAGCAGCATTTGTTTTACAAGCATGAATAATAATGTTAAATGGTTGAGTTAAACATGTCAATGACAGAAACTTGCTACAGAAAAAGAAAAGATGCAGTAAACAGCCCAAGAACATCTACTAGTTTATTGTACAACCCCCCTCCCCCCCACCCCGCCCCCAAAAACAAAAAAAAAACCTCAAAAAATACCTGTCTAATTGGTCGCAAATTCAATAACAAGTCACTGATTTCTATTTCAACCTCCGAACTTTCAGCATTGGCAGCACTATTTCCTGTGTTTAGATCACCAATTGAACAGGGTAAACATGCACTGGCAGGATCACATTGCATCAGCTTTTCAATATCATGTCGGCCAATGAGCATATAACTTTGCTTCTCAAGAACTGCCTGAATAAATAAGATATAGGATTGTCAAGTGAATAAAGGTGGAACGAGGAAATTGAGACAACCTAATAATATTCTACTTATGTACTCTACTCTATTTTTGTACGATGCCCCACAAAGTGAAACGTCCCTCTTTTATGAAGAAAAAGATAATAAAACATAAGGATGCAAGAATTAGGGGGGTTCTCATAAGGCAACTCTCTGATTTGTTTGTTGTTTGGAATCTTTTTAGAAATTAGCTGTAAATTTTTTCTTGTATATTGAAAAGTGATATTTTCTCATCTGAATATATAGTCATTCTGACTAAAGAACAATAGAGAACTAATGTTTCCATTCCATTGATGATCCTCTCCAGATAACAAGAAGTATTGATTAGCACACCTGCTACCTATATTCAAACAACCATCAAAGGAAAAAGAATTGTTCAAACCTCCATGTATGAAGTGCGACATCTTTCAAATGTTCTTTCAAGAAAAGTTTGAACATAGTTCACAAGAGCAACAGCAAACTTTGGCATTGCTTGTGCCCATCCAAGCACCTGTGAATGTAAATATTTAAATGCTGGAGAATGATCCAATTAAGAGAACTGGAAAAGATATAACCAGGCTGATGCAACCCGAAGAGAGAAAAGACAGAGAGCAAATGAAATTGGAAAACTTAAGATATCGTAAGAGGACAAAAATAACGATCTCTTCACATGAACAATTTATGATGTTAACATCGATCACACTTACTAACAGCATAGAACATATCAACTTAAGGCACCTATCTGCTTGAAAATAACGATGTGACAGATATACAAGATTTATCAGAAAAAGTAATTAACATATATAATACCTCTTTTGCTAAGAAATCTATTGCCAAAAGTCCTTGCAGGACTGGCCGACCTTTCTCCACCAATGGGGTATAAGATGTAACAGCATGCGCGCGTGGACGAAATGCCGCTGGGCCTATAAAATAACTTTAAGTGTCACAACTTCATAGCATAGTATCTATTTACATAATTCAATAATCTAAGCAGATTTTATATTTTAGTACATTTGAGGAAAATCGTGAATAGCATCATCTTAGACTCCATCTCTAAATATGGTCTAGCTGAACAAAGAAATCCCTGGTTTTATCATCTTAAATTCCATCTCTAAATGTGCACGCAGTTCAGAACTTAGTGAACAATGGCCTCCCACCACTCTACCCTTCTCCACTTAAATACCAGGATTTTGTTAGCGACACAGTTTCGAATCAGTGACGTCCGCTTAACCCACACAAGCGTTGTGCTCTAACCACTAGATCAAGCCTTGCTCTAGCTGATTACTAGTGGTGATTAATATGTTCTAATACAAATGGAAATCCATTTTAAATTTACTATACCCAAACTTCTAATAGTGATTAAAAAGTAGAAGTATCAAGTAACTGTCATTCATTGTACTTTTCACAGTACGTCGGATAAAGGTTGAAGTTATACAGGCCAAGAGCTAGTATTGTTGATGCGTAAATTTTTATGCATATTATTCAGTAATACTATGATTCGTATGTTATACGTGGACAGATAGATGCAAGACTCCACTACCAAGAACTCTGCAGCAATAGACAAGAAAGCTTATCTATGCTGAGGAAATATGTCACTAGTTGCAATGTGTGGATGTGGCGTGGGAACTTTTGAGATCAGACCCAAAGATCCGCATCAACTAAACCATCGCAACAAAAAGCAATCAAAGGTACTCATTGGAGGTATTTTGCTGGATCTTTAAAAGAACAGTGACAACTTTCTGGATTAGGAACTTGTCTCATCAATATGTTCCACATCTTCAAATCTTTCTCAATACATGTGATGCAATATTCTATTTGATAACGGCATGCAATGCAATAAACGTTTATGCTTATTTTTCCATTTTAATGTGAGCATGCTTTCTTCTTCTTCTTGTTAAAATTCCTATATTATGTTTTTACCAACAGACGATTGTACATTGCAAGATTGCAACTTTAATAACTCTCTTTAGCTAGCAGAAAATGTAGCCTGTTAAGAGACTTGCTTGATATTGCCTGTTGTACAGCTTTCCGATAATCAACAAACATTGCCGGTAAGAAGTGATCCTTCACAAAGTTCTCCACAAATGCCAGAAGTCCATCATTCCTGCAATAATTATAAGTAAAAGTGAAGGAAGAGTGTCAGATTAAAATGAAACATGGATTTACAATTGTTCTGATGCGATCTCTATTGGGACCAAATAACATGGTTGAGAGTTCATTTAATGTTGCAAAACAAAACGTAGAAGATATGATACCACTAGCATTAAGCTAATAAACACCTAAAACCTGTTACAAACACCTTAGCAGCAGCTTCTTCTCAGGCATGTGCTGCAAAATTACCATACAACTTTAAAATCTGGGAGGTGCTAGCGACTGTTAGAAACTAATGTTGGTACAGGGCAATTTAACAGTTTATGTAGCAGGAAATGGAGATATTTTATTTGAGTTTAACAGCTTAGGGGGGAGTCCTTCAGGTTTATATTCTAGAGTATATCATTGGTAATCATTTGTTTGTGTGTAACAGCTAAATGGCGAGGCCTTACAGATTCATATTCAGACTGCACATCGGTAATCACTGGTGTCAGCAAACAATGAATTGCAAAAGGTTTAAGTGCATGCCTGTATTACTTTATGTGGGATAGAATGCTGGGAATAGTAATACATGGATTAAAACTACTAAATGAACAGAAATAACCCTTTCATGTAGCAACCAATGTTTTATTTTATTAGAAAAATAGAAACAAATTTTAAAATATACATTATATAATCATTTTTAAAATATAAACCAAACATCCGATAATAAATAATCCCTACACTATTACTCCTTTTATTTTTTTTATTTTTTTTGAAATTGTAAGGATTGTATTCAAAACAACACTAAGAGTGCTGGGAGCTCTGTACAATGTGGCGAAGTGAGAAAAAGAATAAAGTATATCCCATCCTAGACATGTAGGAAATCCCTGCATTATAATTCCTACATTACTAATCCTCACACAACTTGCTTCTAAACCAAATGTCCCCTCAGTTATTCTAGTTACTCCATCAACATTTTAAGGAAAATCACACAGTTCCCAAATAACATACAGTGACAAAATTGCCCTCCATAACTAGGGGAAAATTATTTTATGCTATAAGGGCAACATGGAAATGAGAACAGTATACGCCAAAACACAAATATGCTAAATCCCTATTTCTTTTCTTTTTTTACTTTGTAGGGAGGTGGTTCTGCTGGTTAGTTGGCAAGTCATTTCAAGGTGGGATCGATGTGAAAACAAGGTTACTTATCATTAATGACCATTACATCTCACATAAGTATTAAGAACAAGATCCCGTCAAATAAGACAAGGTACAAAAATATCCAGCTTACCCAAGTTGCGAGTACTTCTGTGGCAGCATGGAAGCGACTTTATCTGTGAACTGTTGATAAAATGTTGGAGTAAAATTAATAAAGTACTTTCCAGTACTCTTGGACTGATTATAGCATTACGATTAGATCTAACCTGAACAACAGGTCGGTATATCGAGGCTGCTAAATAAATTCCCTGCTCAGGTAAAATAGCTGATGTACCATAACCCTCTTGGAGTACATTGGACCCTCTCTTGCCCCAGCCTTGCCTAATGAGGTCAACCCCTGAGTGAATATTGTTATAGAGTCAAATCATTAAACTGACCAAACAAGAGATGAAGGTGCAATAAGAAGCTTTCTCGCCTGCTCATTACTTTAGTGGGAAGATTAACAGGAAAATAGACATGTACAAAGCCCCACCAAAACAAATCTAAAACTCAATATACTTTGTTGTTTTGGTAAGCCTCCTGATATACCTTGATTTGAAATGGATATAGTAGCATCTGTGAAACGAAATGCAAATGTTAGACCATCTTCTGACCCATCCCTGTAACCAATACGAATCAAAGATGGTCCATGATTAACTACAGAGAAAGTTGACATACAATAGCTAACAGAACAAAAAGTAGTGCCTCATCTATAGAAAATGAAATATTTGAACACTAACATGATGGCATTAAATATCCAAGTTCCACAACAGTACACTACTCTAGCTTATTACAAGATGGAAAGCAATTACTTTATGTTCCACCTTTATCATAATGCTGCCACCAACTAAAATTGGATGTATTTTAACAAGCCAAAGTGAAATATGAATTTCCACCGGAGGACTACAAAATGCCCAAATTAAAGCATATGTTCTGCAATTCGATACCATTTAACCAACCCTTAGGCCCAAAACTTCAGATGGCTTGTGGGCTTGATTTTGGTTACATAAAACAGTATCTTACGTAAAACAATCACATTCTAACAATGTAATCCATGAGAAAACATAGGGTGAAGAGCTTCTCCCTTAAAAAGTGAGAAAAGTAGCTTGATGGTGCTATACAATATCAAAGCACATATTCCATTTTGTTGAGAATATTATTAAATATTGAAAGTGTGCTCTCTCTAACAACTTAAGCTTTTAGATGAGATGGTCACACATTTCAACATGGTATCAGAGCAGGATAAAGGTCCTGCGATCGAATCTCACCGCCACCCATTATCAAAAAGAACTTCCACATACTTGGACCATGAAAAAAAATTAGGCCAGCACGTGAGGGAGCGTGTTGAGAATATAATTAAATATTAGAAGTATACTCTCTCTAACAGCTTAAGCTTTTAGATGAGATGGTCACACATTTCAACACATTCTAAAGTCTTTGGTTGTGGCTGTTTTCATATTACTTCAGACTGGTATGAAAATGTTTCATGTGATATTCATTAGTACCATATAAAATTTCTTTCTTTTCTTTGCGGGCCCAGGGAGAGTGTATTCAGAACAGATGATACAGCATAGAGAGTTCAACATCTACTGAAAAGAATCACAAAAAAGGAAAAAGTGAAAATAACTAGATGGAAGAATCATACAAGCAAGACATCCATAAGAGTATTTCACTTGCAGAACAAACCAACTTAAATAGACTTCCACAATTAGGTGACAAGCAAAATGTTGTTAATTTTGGATGAAGTTACAGGGCTTGGAATTATAGTTATTAGTTACTACTCAACATTCCATTAACAGTCAGAATTGGAGCTGAAATAGGACATATTTGGGGCAAATATCCATCTTTTTCCCCATTAAGTACGCAGAAGATCTTTATTAGTATCTGAGACTAGTACCATGGCAATGTAGATGCTGCAAATGTATGAAGCATTTAAGCTCTTTTGTTAACATTCCAACTGATGAAAGTAATTTTATATCCTTCAGCAAATCATCTTCTTTTTAATAAAGAGCCTTCAGCAAATCATCCTTAATCGTGAAGCCATCACAGTTACATCCTCCGTGAATGGCCATTGAAACAAGTCACTTTCTGATATTTTGGGAATGGTGTCCGTATACAAGTAATGTCTCCACCATCCGTCAGTTTCATGATACAACTATTTAAAAGTTTAGAATCTCCTCTCTATCGGAATCTGGGTCTTTAGTTATCTCCCCTACTCGGCCTTTAAATGTGATTTTATCTTCCATGTACATTGACCATTTTCTGAATTCTGAAAAAACTCCATGTCTTTATCACTTTGATTCAGCATAAGCACCTGACTTCTGTCTCAAGATACTCCTTCCAGCTTGGCTACTTCTTCTAGCTCCAGAATGTTAGCACGCCTTTGATAATTCTCTCTTCCATAATAATTTCAAAAGCCTTTGGTTTATCCATCTTATAGTCCTAACAAACTAATAATTTGCAACAAATAAAAACAGATAAATTATCCCTGCTAAGAGAATTGAGTTACATCAGTTAGCACTTAGGCCTTCCCATTTTGGTTACAAGTATCAAGAGATATATCAAAACGGGACTTGACTACTTGACTGAATGAAGGCACATGAATTCAACCCCTAACATAGTAAACACCCCAAACAAAAGATCAAGAAGAGGACAACCTATCCATAGAAAATGGGAAAAAGGAGCAAAAGCAAAAAGATCTTCAATATAAAGATAAACTAAAGTTATATTAAAATAGAAGAAGAAAGGAAAGTAAATAACATAAAATATAGAGATCACAAGTTTTTGGACAGCAGTGATAAGCAGTCCATTAACTCGTCTCATATCCTCATTTTTTTGTTGATAAGGAAACTTGCCTTTTATCCTTTGAAGGGGCCTTGCTTGCAAGTCTTGCTGTTTGGACAGCAGCATCTGCAGATGCAGCATCTGGAGTAGCTCGCAGGATCTCACATATGAGTTGTTGGCATTCACTCTGTTTGCACAATAACATTAGTGAATATATTTGTATCATCCATAATCGAATTCTGCTTTGTTACTACACCATATATCTGTACGCTAACCAACTAGAGGGATCTTGGGCATCAGAATGCAAATGATTGACATGGAAGAAGCTGACCTGTAAGACAGTCAATGAAAAGCCAATACTATAGCGTCCAGTGTCATGAGATGCATCTGAATCAGGGTTCCAACTGATGTCTGTAGGCATGGACTTGGGCGTGTTTAAGGCAACTTGCTGTGAGCACTTTGACTCAAGAAGTTCTCCAACAATAACATGGTTCTCTGGAAGTTTTTCAGTTGCAATCACAAACCAAAAGTAAAAGATTGTGGAGCTGAATGCAGACTACTAGAAGCAAAAATCGTAATGGAGAGAAAAAACATAAATGATGAAGAAAATTGCAAGATCTTATCACATACCAAATATATGAACAACAGTATCAAGAATTGAATCAAGGAGTTCCTTGGCAGCAGCCTGTGCTGTTCCTGTAGGAGCCATGACAGGCGAAACAGGGCTGACTGCTAGTAGCACTGCGAGATATATCCCACTTTGATGCTTCTGTTTTGATGACTGAAAACTCTCCAATTGCCCTTTTAGATAGTGAAGACCTGTAATGGCTGCTTGACCGGCCTGGCCAATGCCAGGTCGTGAAACATTTTCTGCATGAGCTTTGATCTTTGTTGTGATAATCTCGTGAATTGTAGGCCGTAACCTTTGGCTGTTGATAAATACAATAAGAAAAAGTAATTAGAGACTACATATTCAAATACCACAAATGAAACATGAGGAAGATAACCTCTGTGAGAAAATATGGGAGAAAATATTATTATTGAATTGTGTATCTATATTATTACATTGAGTCCTATTCTATAGACACTACATCTCAATCATTTTCCATGTAGGATACTAAATACAAATTCTATTCCTATTCCTATTCTAACACTCCCCTCAAGCTGGTGCATACAAGTCATATGTACCGAGCCTGTTACAGATGTATCTAATACGAGGAAGACCGGGTGACTTGATGAAAATATCCGCAAGTTGATCACTTGACTACACAGATTTAGTAACAATATCTCCGGAGAGCATCTTTTCCCTGACAACGTGACAGTCAATCTCAATGTGCTTAGTCCTCTCATGAAATACCGGATTTGATGCGATATGAAGAGCCGTTTTGTTATCACACACAAGTTCCATTTGACTGACTACTGACTTCCAAATTTTAGTTCTCTGAGCAACTGCTTAATCCAAACTAGCTCACAAGTTGCTATAGTCATTGCTCGATATTCTGATTCAGCACTAGATCGAGCAACGACACTCTGTTTCTTACACTTCCAGGACACCAAATTATCTCTTATTAACACACTATCCGGATGTAGAACGTCTATCAGAGGGTGATCCTACATAATCAGCGTCCGTATATCCAACGATTTGCTCATGGCCTCGATCTTCGAAAACCAGTCCTTTACCTGAAACTGACTTAATATATCACAACAGATAACTGCATTCCAATGACTATCACAGGGAGAATCCATAAACTGACTTACAACACTCACAGGAAACGAAATGTCATGTCTAGTCACTGTGAGATAATTCAACTTACCAACCAGCCGCCTATATCTTCTAGTATCACCGAGTGGCTCCCACGTCCTGACATGAGTTTAGCATTCGGATCCATAAGAGTGTCAATGGGTTTACATCCCATCATTCCTGTCTCCTCAAGAATGTCTAAGACATACTTGCGTTGCGAAAAATAATACTTGACGTGGATTGGGCAACTTCAATACCTAGAAAATACTTCAGTCTGCCAAGATCTTTAGTCTGAAAATGCTGAAAGATATGCTTCTTTAAATTAGTGATATCATCTTGATCATTGTCAGTTATAACAATATCATCAACATAAACCACCAAATAAATACTCAAATCTGG
This sequence comes from Anisodus acutangulus, assembly GCA_029783415.1. Classification (NCBI taxonomy): domain Eukaryota; kingdom Viridiplantae; phylum Streptophyta; class Magnoliopsida; order Solanales; family Solanaceae; genus Anisodus; species Anisodus acutangulus. Next base: position 3,269,939 of record CM056498.1, on the reverse strand, counting down.
AGCAAAATGTCGATAAAACACAGAATGATCTGCTTCACTGCGAGTCATGCCAAATACCTAAATTATTGTGCTGAATTTACCAAACCAGGCTCGAGGAGACTGTTTCAGATCATAAAGTGACCGACGGAATCGACATACCATATAGACTCCCTCTGAGCAACAAAATCAGGTGGTTGCTCCATATAAACTTCCTCCTCAAGATCACCATGGAGAAAAACATTCTTAATGTCCAACTGATAAAGAGGCCAATGGTGGACAATAGTCATGGATAGAAAAAGAGGGACATATGCTATTTTAGCCATGGGAGAGAAAGTATCACTGTAATCAAGCCCAAATATCGGTGGATACCCCTTCGCAACAAGGCAAGCCTTAAGCCGATCAACTTGGCCATCTGGACCAACTTTGACTGCATAAACACAACGACAACCAACAATAGATTTACCTGAAGGAAGAGGAGCAAGCTCCCAAGTACCACTCGTATGTAAAGCAGACATCTCGTCAATCATAGTATGTCGCCATCCGGGATGAGAAAGGGCTTCACATGTAGACTTGGGAATGGGGACAAAGGACAATGATGATACAAAGGCATAATGAGATGATAATAGACAATGATAACTTAAAATGGTATAATGTGGGTTAGTATTACGAGTGGACCGTTTACCTTTCCGAAGTGCAATCGGTTGATCGGGAGAAGACAAGTCCGCAGTAGGTGCAGGGTCTACCGCATGACATGAATCATTTGTTGATGGTGGACGCGGTCTATGATGATAAGTCAGAAGTGGTGGCATTGTGACTGGAGATGTAGAAGTAACTATAGATTCCTCAAAGGTCGGTGTAGGTAAAACCTGAGGTATAGGTAAGACCTCCGAAATTTCAGAATGATCAGAAGGAGACCTAAAGTAAGATTGAGACTCAAAAAATATGACACTGGCAGACATAAGATATCCACAGAGATCAAGTGAGAAGCAACGGTACCCCTTTTGAGCCCGAGAAATAACCAAGAAAGACATATTTAAGAGAGTGGGGAACTAATTTATCTATCCCCAAAGCTAGGTTATGCACAAAACATGTGCTCCTAACAACACGAGGAAAAGAGTATAGAGGTGACTGAGGATACACTATAGAATATGGAATCTGATTCTAAATAGAAGATGAGGGCATTCGATTAATTAAATGGCAAGACGTGAGGACTGCATCGCCCCAAAAACGCAGCGGGACATGAGATACAATGAGAAGAGTGCGAGCAGTCTCAATGAGATGCATATTCTTCCTTTCTGCTACCCCATTCTACTGAAGGGTGTAGGGACAAGATGTTTGATGAATAATTCCTTGGTGAGTCATAAACTATTGAAACTAGAAGGATTTGTATTCTAAGGCATTATCACTAAGAAAAGTACGAATAGAAACACCAAATTGATTTTGTATTTAAGCACAAAAACTCTTGAATATAGAGAATAACTCAGAACGATCTTTCATTAAGAATAGCCAAGTACATCTGAAAAAATCGTCAATGAAACTAACAAAATAACAAAATTCTAAAGGTGAACCAACTCTAATAGGACCCCAAATATCATAATGAACTATTGAAAAAATAGACGATGCACGACTCTCAGCACTACGTGGAAAGGTAGTGCGAGTGTGTTTCCCAAGTTGACATGACTCACAATTTAATTTGGACAGACTAGACAAACTAAGCACCATCTTTTATAGCTTAAACAGACTCGAATGTCCCAATCGTTTATGGATTAAGTCTGGAGGATCTATAACGGAACATGCTGTGGAGGAATTAGGAGAAGTAAGATAGTAGAGGCTTTGTGATTCATATCCTGCACCAATCACTTGTCCCGTACTGCAGTCCTGCATAACAAAAGAATCATCAAGAAATATATAATGGCACAATTTAGGGCACGTGTCAAACGACTGACAAATGCAAGATTAAAAGGGCAACCAGGGACATAACGAAGACAGTTTAGAGTGACAGAAGATATGGGATTAGCTTCCAACCCCTTTTGGTTTTGTTTGGATCCCATTGGCTAAAATAACCAAATGAAGAGACTGAATAAAAAATATTTGACAAGTGATTTGTTACCAAAAATATGAACAGAAGCGCCTGAGTCAACGACCCACGATGCAGGGATACTAGACTTTGAAACACAAGCAAAGGAATTACCAGCAACAGAAGTATTAGGCTGAGAATATGTGGCTATTTGTGGAGATGTCTGCTTACATGATCGATATTGAAGGTACTCATTATATTCCCCTTCAGATAAAAGCCTCGGATTTCCTGTAGTGTCAATCTGAGCAACATGAGCATTGTTGGGTAGTTGACATGCAGAGCACGACATACGTCACGAGTGTGTCCAAACTAGAGATGGAAATGGATCTTGGACCCGGTGGATCCAGATCCATTTTATAGGATATGGATCTTCAAAATTTGGACCCGACGGATCCGGATCGGACCCGGATCCGTTTCTGAAGGATCGGATCTGGATCTTGTATTTGAGATCCGTATCCGGTCCAGATCCGATCCGTGGATCCATTTTTTATTAAATATATTTATAACCTAGAATGTAATTTTATAAGTATTTTCTTAATTTTTTTTCATAATTTATGTATTGGGTAAAGGGTTGAACCAGGATAAGGCACAAGTCACACAGCCATGTAATTTGTCTTTGAAGTTTCATTTCTTTTACCTATATGCTCTCTGCAGTTTCCCATATGCTCTCTGCAGTTTCCCATATTTTCATTTCTATAAAAAGAAAAAATTATCACTCTTCTTTAAATTTTCCTTTCTTGAATATGCTAGCCGTAAGCTTTAAGTATCTTTCTTTCATTTGTTTGATCAGCCAAAAAAATGGGACTTTTGATATATGACTGATATTGTTTTATGTTGTTTAATGAAGTCAATCAGTAGAACTACAAGTGGAGCATCACTAAAGCCTCCAAAAATAGCTCAAAGTTGCAACATGTTCAGCATCACTAATGAAGTCAATCGTCTTTATTTTCTTGTGATGCTAAAACTTTGTTCAGTATTTTGAAAGAATGGTGTCATGTTTTGTGTAGGTTGATTGAATGAACTCAATCATTTTTTTTCAATCAGATTGCGTTTCATTTTGTCATAAAAGTTACAACATGTGGGAATATTATTCAAGCCAAAAAAATTTACATGTAGATCCAGATCCGATCCGTGGATCCGATGGATCCGTATTTGGATCTGATTTTTATGGACCCGATGGATCTGGATCCGGGTATGAAAAATGGATCTGGATCTAGTAGGATCCGGTCCAGATCCGATCTGTTGTCATCCCTAGTCCAAACTTATGACAATAACTACACTGAACATCATTAGGTAGTGGACCATGCAGATCATGACATATGTCGCGACTATGTCCAAACTTATGATAATAACTACACTTAGTTCGAGATTTTCCAAAACGACCTCCTCCTCGTCGATTATCCATAGACTGAGATGTTCGATTCTCTATGGTTTGAGATGCAAGAACAGAGGAGTCAAGGTTAGTGACGAAACCACTGTGTGATTAGGAGGCACAACAAGACGAAGCAAACGAGAAAATAGTTCATCAATTGTGGGAACCGTAGGACTAACCAAAATCTTATCACACACTGAATCAAGGTCAGTAGGAAGTCCAATAAGTGTAAGAACTAGAAACATATGTCTTTGCTCTTGTTGTTTTTTAATGTTCGTAGTGACTGGCATCAACTGCTCAAATTCCTCCATGACTGCTTGTACATGTCCCAAGTAAGTAGACATATCTGATTCTTGTTTCTTTAAATTGGTCATCCGAGATATCACATCATAAAATTGAGATATGTCATTAGTGTATAAAGCGCGAGTCTTTTCCCAAACTGAGTAACATGTCTAGAAGCAACGAAATAAGGGAATCAACTTGGGATCAATAGATCGTCACAGGAGACTACATAATTGAGCGTCAACCTTCTCCCACTCCCATTGTGCTTTGGCCTTTTCTGTTTCACTAGCCTCTGTTTTTTCATTAACCACAATAGTCTTTTGCGTTAAGTGATCTTGAACACCTTGACCCTTGCACCACAACTCAACCGAGGAAGCCCAAGCCAAATAGTTTGAACTTCCCATTAATGGTTCGGAAGTAATTATAGGGTTTGAAGTTTCAATTCCAGTGTTTTTGGAGCCAAAAATATCACATCCGAGAGACATGGTTCAAAACATTAAGAAATCTGACCAAATGAGTAACTTGATGATGCTAAGAAACAAAGGAGATCCAAAAGCTGCCGGAATATCTCACCGGAAAATAAAGTGACCGGAATCTGAAACAAATTGCACGATATGGCTCGGAATGAATAGGCGAGCTGACTGGGAAAAATATTCTGCCGGAAAAGTGATCGGAGCACGTCTCACGCGCCGGCGCGTGTTACAAATCTGCTCGCCAGAGCAGTGAGGTTTTCCGCGCGTGAGGTGCTCGTTTCCGATGACGTTGACTGGGCTTTGGTCGCCGGCGCCTTCCGAGTCCGATGGCAGTGTTCGCTTTTGCAAACACTGAAGGAAAAATAAAGAGACGACGCAACAGTACTGTACAGTCGCCGGATTAGATGCACGGGATTGTTTGATGTATTTCGGAATGTTTCTCACCAATGCTCTGATACCATGTGAGAAAATATGAGAGAAAATATTATTATTGAATTGTGTATCTACATTATTACATTGAGCCCTATTTATGGACACTACATCTCAATCATTTTCCATGTAGGATACTAAATACAAATCATATTCCTATTCTTATAGTAAACAAGTGAAATTACCATAATTTAGAGCAAAGATTGAATCATAGTTCTGGTAAGCGCCATTAGCATTGAATTCAAGCACTAACAAAAATATGTTTATTTGCTAATAGGATGGTCTAAAAGTGCAAAGTCTCCTTAAGACCATGAGTGGCATCCTTTAGTTGACATGGTTTGCCATATTGAGAAATTGGATCTTAGCCAATTCGTGTACTAGTTTTAAAAGAGCTTCCACGTTTTCAACTGTCCAGCAAAGATCTATGACCTGCCCTTGATCGTTTTTCTGCCGTCAACGGCACAATCACCTCTCATATTGCCAGATTATCCTTTTGGTTAGCACTTTTTTGCATCCCACAGCCTACGAGGTCATTCTACAACATATCTCTACCCGAACAAGATGAGAAGTATGCAGGTGATCAATTCAGAGCTTTGGTTCCAATTGGCCCAAAAGCATGAACATGAGAACTAACCATATTATGGCTCCTGCTGCTGCAACTTTCCCAAGCATGCAAAGACACTCAACCATGGTATGCAAGTACTTCACATGCAACGGAACATCAGCTTTCCTGATTGCTTCCTACATTTGAAATATATCGGAGCGCATTAGCACTCTTATAAATATATACGACAAGTTTGATATTGACAAGCATGCACAAGGCAATTTGTATCAATCAATCAATCAACTATGCCAAATGCAAAATTAGCTGGGTTTGGCATCTTTCTTACAACAAATTCATCTGGTGTAGAATCTGAAAGCCATGGTGGAACTTGATGAGAGACAATTTTTATATCCTTGGAAGCACCATCAGTGCCATTAATCCTTAAAGAGGTAGGATAGCCATCGGACACTGTATCTTCACCATCCTCATCATGACCTTCTACCAGGGAGCTGCAAATAAGGCAGAAGAAAGGAACTCAGCTGCTATCATTTGCACCAGGAAGAAGAATAGATGGAGAAATCTACCAAAAGACTGATAAAGTTAAACTATCAGTGAAAGGCGTTTATGGAGGATGCTATCGAGTTTCACTTAAAGATGGAACAAATGGAAGAGGTAGGTCCAGATTTACATGTGGGCATCTGCAACAATATTCAGGATGATATTACCAACTGAACCACATTACTTCAAATTTTTGTCTTACCTGCCATCAATGGAGCTGGTTTTGTGAGATCCATCCCCAGCTCCAAATGAACCAAACTGATTGTCACCTTTTAGCAACCTAGTTCTTCGAGAAAGAGGCTGTGAGTTGTTCATGGACAGTGGTACAGCTACAGTGGTCGGTACTTCATCATCCCTTTCACTGATACTGAAGAGAGTTGAACTGCAAAGTGAAGGCCAATATTAAGCTAAATATAAAGCAACATCTGAAATTAAAATCTAAATAAGAACACACGGCTCCTCTTAACAGAAAGTTGAGGATAACAAAGTACGAGAAGAATCACCTCGAAAACTGCTTTGTTAATTCCAAGCACAAACAAATTAGTTAATCACCTAATTATGTGTCTCAACATACAGAATATTGAATTGCATTGCTAGAGGTAGCCTTAGTTTCAATTTTTTAAGTGGATACGGACAGCATGATATAGATATCAAACTTCAGACTCATCGGTAAAAAACAGCAATGTCTACAAATGAGAGACTTGACATGCATACAACCTCAAACATCAGAAGGTTTATATGAACCAAGAGTAAATAATATGTACCTGTATTCACCCTTATTATAAAGATGGGCATGCAGATCCTCCAAAACTTTGTAGAAGAGAACTCCTCGTAGCTTTGTCAACTCAGATCTGACATCTTGTAAAGCACCAACCTGTGTGATGCGAACAATATACAGTCAGAATTGCCAACAAAAAACGCTACAAGAGATTAGCGCTAAAAACTTGTTTATCAACTTGAAATTGGCGTTGCTTAGTCGACCACAGGCGATGCAGCATTTGTAATAGCAATGGAACTATAGAACAAAAAGCTGCCTCTTTTAACAAAATCAGGTGTAACGTAGATTCAAACTAGGTATCATGAACATGGTAGAGAAATTAGATCCATGTGTGACAAAAAAAAATCAGTACGCTGATTTTTTTTCCAATCTTCTTTCGAGCAGCCACAGCCCACAAGGAAAGTGTGAAGGTAGAATCAGTTATGAAGTATTAATTGACCCACCGTTTGAAGGCCTTCTCGTTCAAGCATAAGAACTGATTGAACAAGCAACTGCACGGCAGCATAGAATTGCTTTTCATTAATTAGTTTTTCGATACGAGCAGGAACCTGCGGCAGAAAAGACAAGGTAATCCATCAACAAGAACGAAGGTGGACAATGATGATAAAATAAAAGGCTGAAGGAATCTGAGAATCTGCACAACATCATCAACACGTGCAGCCTGTTCTTGACTAAAATTACTTGTACAGGCTGTCTCTGGGAGGGCCACAACATCATAAACATTCGAGAAGCCAAGAGCATAATATAATTATAAGGCAAGTCCAAGAAGAAAGATTCATACCACAACTGGGGAAGAACACGTGCTCAGATGAAGTTTACTAAAAGTTGAACTAATTTCATGGACTCAAAAAAATTTACAGAATGTTTTCATTATTGAGAACGGAGAACCCACTCGAGCTCCACACAAGGATGGTTCAACAGTTTATACTCAACCTAGTCTCTCCCACCCTCCTACTCTTAATAGAGAATTTTCAGCTCTGCGAGTCTTAATGACAATAGAGAATACAGTAAACTACAGAGCAGACAGACTGCCCATATACTTTCCCGTCAAGTTCATCTAGACCAATCAACAATCTCCATAGGACCTCATCTTTTGACTTAAGTTACCCACCAACGCAAGCAATACTAGAGCTAGCATCTCCTTTATCTGATTAGGAGGAGAATATAATTCTAGTCAAATATCTTCTCACAGTTGTATGAAGCATCAGGTCAATACAAATTAAGAGGTAGATTCTGTTTCTCTAATGCAGAAGACGAGAGCAAAGAGCATAAAAGGGAAAAGGGAAAAGGAGAAATTTCGTCGAACTATTCACATGTCAAACAGAGGATAGATTATATCAGGACTTCCAACTGTGATAAGCCTACTTATCATATTGAATCTTTAGCAGTGACCTCTGTTTATTTAATGTTTTTCCCCTTTTTGGATAAGTTTATATGATTGATGTAATTTAGACACATGCTCTACTGGTTCTATTGGATTAATTACTTAAACAACAGCCACTAAAACACATGACGGTTATCTTCCACTATGCTTTTACAACCATTGATCCAGACCAGAACAACATGGATATTAGCATGAACAGTTTCACAAGATGAGCATTTTAATCATGTTAGTTACCTACTTAAAAGGGCCTTCTATTTTCTTTTTCTTTTGGAGAAGTCAATGTCAACTTGCGTGCAACTCGACTATCCACTGGGTATTACATCCTCTCACCGATTCAGATGCCAGATAATTTTGTCCACCAAAACTTAGGCGGATGGGAAGAAATCACTCAACTTCTTTTTATCAAAAAATTAAAGAAATCACAACTTTTTCTGCCTCCAGTGGAATTCGAACCCTGGTCTCTCATGATCTTATTCAAACTTCATCGACCTCTAATTTTCACCCTTGTACGCGCTGAAAAAGTCCTTTTATAGCTTCACATTTATAGCACAGAACGACAGAGCCACAGATCAAGCTATTTGGTAGTTTACTTTATCGACAAATTAAAACTATATTTGCTCTTTATGGGATCTTGCAATTCTATGATTTGAATCCTTCATTTCAATTGCTTAGAAGTAGAATCCATGAAAGTTGTGCTTAGGTATCGAATGCTCTCTGACACGGGTACCGAGGTAAATCCCAGATCACCATCTGTCCGTCACTCTCTCTCCTCTAACCTTTCTCCGGTCATCGGAATCACTGTTCTGACTTGACCTTGGATTCTCTCTCTTTTAAACTTCCCACCCTTCACGGTCGATCTCTCCTCTCAGATCTGATCGCTGGTCACCGGAATCACTGTTTCAACCAGAAAAAAAAACTGGAGAGACGAAACTCATCTTCCGTCTTTCTCTCTCCTCGAAACTCTCCCGGTTCTCTCAAAATACCTTTCACGGTCGATCTTTCCTCTCAGATCTGATCGTCGGTCATCGGAATCACTGTTCCAACCAGGCCCTTTGATTTTCTCTCTTAAAAACCCTAACCGACCCTCTGACCTAAAAGCCGGTCGTAGGAATCACTGTTCCGACCAGTCCCTTTGATTTTTTCTCATAAAAACACTAACCGACCTCTTCTGGCACTTTCCCCGACCTTCTCTTTCATCAAAACCCTCTCAAATTCACTACCTCACCTTCAAGCAACTTTGTAACCATAAGAAACACCTTTCTTCTGCCATCCCTAAGCTGTCACCTTCTATGATAATTTCACCTACTTTTCTCAACCATTTTCTTTCTCGAATAATCATCAATTTCTGATTTTCCAATGGAAGAAAATAGAATTTATTTCAATGCAAGCTTCAAATCTTTTGACATCACCAAATGGTCTGTTGGCAGAGACACTTGGTTTGAATGGGTGGAGAGAAGTCGCAACATGATGAGAAGATCAACTATGAGTCTGATGAGCATGAGTTGGGTCTGCTCTATTCTCAAAGAAGCGTCTAAGGATGGGAAGAATGAGATCGGAGGTGGAAAACCAAAGAGAAACTTTCAGAAATATTCTGTACGAGGAAAGCAAATGAGCATGGAAGATACATGAGTATTCTCTTGCTGCATGGAATGGAGAGATCAGTTATTATAATTCCAGAACTGGCCCTAAATGCAGGTTGGAAAGAGATAGCATTGAAGATAGAAAGGTTCATTCAATGCTCCAAGCAACCTATGATTGCAGAACCTCCCAGACTTGTCAAAAAAGATTTCCCGTTTCCCAGAGCAGCAGTACGAGAGAGTAAATGGCAATCCAACACCCTTCGAGAATCGACAGTCACATCCAACAAAGGAGAGATATGTGTCACAGAGTCCCCAGGGGTCAAATATACTGGAATTTTCAAGAGGTGTATTATTGGTTCTTTTACTGCAGAAGAAACAGAGATCCCCACTTTGTCAGATATTAGGAGATGGGTGGTGGTTACATGGAAAGCGGTGTTTGGGATCAATATTTATGAAATGGCTAACAATATGTTCCTATTTGAGTTCCCTAATAGGAACATGGCAGAACAAATCATTCAAAAGGAATAGAGGTGGAAGAAGACCAAACTGAAGCTCCAATGGTGGAACCCCACAGCCGGATGCGAACCATTGACTCAAATTGCAAACACCACTTGGATAAGAGCTTTGGGAATCCCTCTTCAACTGTGATCTCAGAGGATCTTCACTGAAATTCGGAACACTTGTGGTGGATGGGTCTCTACTGAAGAAGAGACTGACCTGAAAAATCACATGAAATGGGCCCGAATTCAAATCTCAGGTGATGGCCGGAATCGCCCTAGCGAAGTAACAATAGTAAGAGATGGTATCAAGTTTTTTATTCTGATATGGGTGGAACAGAGAGTTCATTTCCAAATTGTTTCACCGCCGACACGATCTGGGTTGCCGGATTTTGAGTCCTTAGAAGAAACCAGAGGTACAAGGTCGGCTACGGACCTTTGGATAAAAGAATTGAGCGTTTCGAAGAAAGTACAGGGGAGCATGCAAATCTCTGAGGATGGACAGGGGGATCACGTGGGCCGGAAGATTTTTAAAAAGAATCTGCAAGCACGTGACAAGGAGAAGGTTGAACCCTTGCTCTCCACTTATTATTCTTTGGGCCAAAATAGGCCCAAATCCAAAAAGTGGTCCGGCCTAGATGGAGCAGCTCATGTCATCTTTAATGATTTAAATGGGCCACATGCTAAAAAAAACTTTGATCCTTTAGTTGTAGACTATACGACAGTTGAGTCTCAGTCGTTGTCTCCAGAAACAGAGATTTCTATTCTTGAAGAAACTTCTACGCACCTGGGAACAGGATATTACGGGGGAGAAGATTCAGATAAAAGCAACGATGACATGCATATGAAGGAAACCATCGAAAATATGGTGATAACGTTCAAGAAAACTCTACTTGAATCCATTAATTTTTTTTTACCGACAAACCTGTGCTTGAAAATCAAAATATTTTGAGCACGGGTCCCTAATCGCCGATAATCTTGAATCTGAGGCACAATCACAAAAAGATCAACTTGCCACACTATTTAGGCAAGATGATACAGAAATTGAAGAATGGGTACTCGAAGATGCAGAACCAATTCAGCAAGACACGAGTTTAATTCTGCAGAAGGAGGTGACTACATCTAAATGGGTAAAAAAACATACTGAGATTGGGGAGAATTTTTGGGGCCGATTTCAAGGGACATGAGGAGGAAGCGTTGGAATTACTGATGCAAATTGATAGTTGCAGACATGTAAGGAAATTGGAAATAGAGAGTTTTTCAAAGAGGCCCAGATTCAAAGGCATCCAGGAGCTTAAGGGTCTCACCACTTTTGATGTAAAATTTATGAGTGAAGGGAAGAAAGGTAGGGGGAATGATGGGAACTCTTTGTAATGAAGTTAAAATTGGTGTCCTGGAATGTGAGGGGTTTGAATAGTGGGGATAAGAGAAGATTAGTCAAGAGCCTTATTTTCAATTGGAATCCTGATGTTATTTGTCTTCAGGAAACTAAGTTGGATGGAGAGGTTAAAGAGATTATCAAAGATCTTTGGGGAGGGAGATGGGTGAAGTTTGCATGCTTGCAAGCTAGTGGTACTAGAGGGGGAATTTTGATGATGTGGGATAGTACAGTGTGGAAAGGGGAGATTTTGGAGATTGGTGGATATACCTTATCTTGCAAATTTGTGGCACTCCTTCAAATTTTTGAGTGCCATATAACTGGAGTATATGCACCAAACTGCAGAACAGAGAGGGAACAAGTGTGGGATGAATTTGGGGCAATTAGTGGTTTGATAGATGGCCCTTGGGCTGTCGGTGGAGACTTCAATGTTACTAGATTTCCCTCTGAGAAAATGAACTGCAGAAGAAGGAGGGTTGCCATGGAGGAATTCTCAGACTTCATAGAAGACATGGAATTGGTAGACCCTCAGCTTAAGGGAGGATGTTTTACTTGGTATAAGGGAGATAACTGTAGAACGACATCCAGAATTGATAGGATACTCTTCTCACATGATTGGGATGATAAGTTCATAAACATCAAGCAATCTCTGTTGCAAAGACTGGAATCAGATCACTTCCCAATTGAGATGCAATGTGGAATGTGGGAGCACAACAAGTCCTATTTTAAATTTGAAAACTGGTGGCTAAATACCGATGGGTTTGTAGAAAGAATCAGGAACTGGTGGAGCTCATTTGTCTTTACAGGCAAACCTGACTTCATTCTGGCTTGTAAACGCAAAGCTTTAAAAGACAGGTTGAAAAAATGGAGTAGAACTAGCCAAGGAAACCTGGGAGCTCAAAAGACTCATATTCTGAGTCAATTGGCTTCAATAGATGATGTGGTAGTGAATAGAATACTTACAGAGGGAGAATCAGTGTTGAAGGCTTCTCTTTTAATGGAATATGAAAAACATCTCAAAAATGAAGAAATTGCATGGAGACAAAGATCTAGGGCTCTTTGGCTTAAAGAAGGAGATAAGAACACCAGGTTCTTTCATAAGATGGCCAATTCACATAAGAGATACAACAACATTAATCAGCTGGAGATAGAAGGAGAAACAGTGGAAGATCCAACAAGGATAAAGGGGGAGATTATTGATTTTTATCAGAGTTTGTACTCTGAGTCTACAAATTGGAGGCCTTCACGCAACCTAATTAATTGTCCAGTGATTAGTGAAGAAGAAAAGCAACTATACAGAGGAATTTTGAAGAACAAGAGGTGTTCTCATGTTTGAAGATGTGTGCCATGGACAAAGCTCCTGGTCCTGATGGCTACACAATGGGTTTTCTTATCAAATGTTGGGATGTGTTGAAGCTAGATATCATGGCCACTTTTCAAAATTTCCACTCTAATGGAATTTTTGAGAAAAGTCTCAATGCTACTTACATTGCCTTAAATCCCAAAGAAAACAGGTGCCAAGAAGTTGAGAGATTTCAGACCCATTAGCCTTATAGGCAGTATCTATAAACTGATCTCTAAGGTGCTCACAGAGAGGCTAAAAAGAGTTATTGGCAAGCTGGTAGATGTTCAACAAATGACGTTTATTAAAGATAGGCATATTATGGATGCCATCCTAATTGCCAATGAAGCAGTGGATTCTAGAATTAAACAAGGCAAACCAGGAGTTTTGTGCAAGTTGGACATTGAGAAGGCATATGATCATGTTAACCGGGTATTTTTGCTGAAAGTACTTTCGTGTATGGGTTTTGGAACGAAATGGATTAAGTGGATGGAATATTGTATTTCTACTGTCAGGTTCTCAGTCCTTATCAATGGATCACCTGAAGGGCTTTTTCCAGCACATAGAGGGTTAAGGCAAGGTGACCCTCTATCCCCTTTCTTGTTCATTTTAGCCATGGAGGGTCTGAATAATATGATCAAAGTGGCAAGAACCAACAACTGGATCAGAGGTTACGAAATTGCCACAAGCTCTAACACAAATGCCAACATGGAAATCACACATTTACAGTATGCAGATGACACCTTAATTTTATGTGATGCTGATGTAGATCAGCTAAAGATTTTGAGAACTATTTTGGTACTGTTTGAAGGAATTTCAGGTTTACATGTTAACTGGAGAAAGAGTCATATGTATCCTATCAATGAAGTGAATAACATGGAAGAGTTGTCCAGGATTCTGGGCGGAGAAGTAGGGTCATTGCCAACTACTTATCTGGGAATGCCTCTGAATGCCAAATCAAAGTCAATGAACATTTGGAATTCAGTGATTGAAAAATGTGAGAAGAAATTGTCTAGGTGGAAGTCACAATATATATCATTAGGGGGCAGAGTCACTCACATTAACTCTGTACTGGATGCACTCCCAACCTATATGATGTCCATCTTCCCCATTCCAGAGGGGGTTATCCAAAGACTTGTTAAAATCAGAAGGGGTTTTCTTTGGAAAGGTAATCAAGACAAGAAGGTATTCCATCTAGTTAAATGGTGTGATGTGCTATTGGAAAAAAAGCAGGGTGGTTTAGGAATCAGGAACTTAAAGTTGCAGAGTAAAGCCTTAAGACTTAAATAGCTATGGAGGTATTCACAAACACCTCAATCTTACTGGGGAAGAATCATCAAAACAAAATATGGGGAAGACAACAAGTGAATGACCAAGGAGGTGAACACCCCTTATGGAGTCAGTTTGTGGAGATCCACTCCACTATTAAAGTGAACAATGGTGAAAGCACTTCTTTCTGGGAAGACAAATGGTTGGGTAACATTCCTTTAAAGGAGCTCTTTCCCAGCATTCATGGATTGGCAGTACATCAACACAAGAAGGTAGCAGAGATATGGTCTGCTCAAGGGTGGGACATTCAATTTAAAAGAAACTTCAATGATTGGGAAATTAACACATTGACAGAATTCTTCAAGAAACTAGAAGAATTTAAAGTCATAGAGGAAGGAGCAGACAAACTATGGTGGCAAGAAGACAGTAAAGGCATTTACAAAGTGAGCTCAGCTTACAAATTTTTTATCCAGGGAAATCAACAAGTGCAAATTTGGCCCTGGAAGCACATATGGAAAGTGAAGATGCCTTACAAAGTTGCATGCTTTACTTGGTTGGTGGCAAGGGAAGCTGTTTTGACACAAGAAAACCTCAAGAAAAGGAAGTTCTCTCTATGTTCGAGATGCTATTTATGTGGTGAAGAGGTTGAGACAGTCAGTCATCTATTCTTACACTGTAGGATTGCAGCTCAGCTATGGAGGATCTTTATTAATCTAAGAGGCATTGTCTGGGGATGCCAAAAAGGATAACTGATTTACTTTATAGCTGGGAGGAGGCAGGAGCAGGAGCATCAGACAGAGACAGATGGAGGATTGTCCCAGCCTGCATTTGGTGGACAATATGGAAGGAGAGAAACACTAGGTGTTTTGAAGGCAGCAACAGTGAAGTTCAGAAGATTAAATTGAATTGCATTAAACTTTTTTGTTTTTGGTGTAAACAGATCTACCTTGAGGATACTGAGTCCATAATAGAAATCCTAGGTTCTTGTTAGAATTTCTTTTCATGGATCAGTTCCAATGCTATGATGTAAATATGATTTTCAGTACAACCGATGTACTGATTTAGTCAAATACATACAACAGTTACCTTTTCAAAAAAAAAAAGTAGAATCCAACTTCAAATGTCTATGGTTTGTGGCTTTTTGGTGCGTCTTTCAAGATGTAAAGGATGAAGACAGTATGCTAGATTACATCATATCAGTACAGGATTAGGTTGTTTTGTACAGATGGGATCCCTTATTTTTGTTCTGTATAAGGGGATTCCAGAACATGTCATCACAAGTACTGTCTTAGTGCTTGGCTGTTATTTATAAATCCTTAACCAGTTTCAAAGATGTATATATATATATATATATATATATATATATATATATACACACAAAAAATATATATATATATATATATATACACAAAAAATTCTGCTTCTGAGTCTACTCGCAGATAAAAGACACTAAATTATCTTCCAAACAGAGCAATTTAGACATTTTTCTTGGTAACTAGTAGTTTAAACATTTATTTCAATGCTAGTATGCACCTATCCATTCTTAACATAGAGAAAGTGCATTGCAAGAAATGCAGCAATTAATTAGAAATATAGCAATGATTGGAGCAAGAATAATAGCAACAACAACACTAATAGAAGAAAATATAAAGGAAGACAACTGACCTTAGATATGCCTTCTATTTGATCTAACAAGGAGATAATATGTCGCAATGTAACAGACCGATACCACAACTGATGCAACTGCTTGTTACGGGCACCAAGAAGCTTCTTTGCCTCCGCCAAGTCACCTTTTAAAACACCAATACTTTGGGTGGATTCACTGAATAACCGCAAAATCTGAAGGTAAAAGTACAGCAAAAGAATAAGATGAATAAGATAAGAAGAATATAAAAAAGGCAAAAGAAAAACATAAAACTAGACTTCAGCACTTGCTTAACACTAATTACATACATAAACAACATGTCATGTTGCAGGTTTTGCTGAGAGAAGCCCACTTTTGTGTTACCACGAAAGTAGCATCAACTTCAACAGATATAAGAGGATGTTTAGCTAAGGTTTATAAGCTGGTCAAACTAACTTATAAGAACCTTTTCGCTTATCTACGCGTTGGTAGACACTCAAAGTGCTTATACGCTAAAATAGCCGAAAGTCATAAGATGGTCATCCCCAACTCATGGCTTTCCAGCCTATAAGCACTTTTGGTTTGCCAAAGTTTTTTTACTATTTTATCTTTAATATTTTTTTTTAGTTCCCAAACCAATGAGTTTTACTTTTTGATAGACACATCCAGCTAATATTATCTTCAAGTTTCATAAGTAATGGATATATGGTTTAGTAATTTTGGAATTCTTTAGCTTTGATGTCCAGCTTCTTGTAAACTTCAGAAATTAGTCAAATTACTAAGAGAAGATAGTTGTTTAGTTGATTGAAACTTGAAAGTGAAGGTAGTTATTCATTCACTTGGCTAGCTATGAGAGGAGTGATCTTGACAACGGAAAATCTTAGAAAGCGGAAGGTTGTCTACGTCAGTTGGTGTTACATGTGTAAGGACACGGGCGAGGACATGGATCATCTTCTATTACATTGTGGGCTAACCATGAGGCTATGGTAGGATATGTTTAGGTGGTTTGGTACTCCTTGGGTAATGCCTAAAACCGTGAAAGATTTGATGTTCAGTCGAAAGAGCGGAAGAAAGAAGAGAAGACGAAGAGCTTGGAACGTGGTTCCACTTGCTTTAATGTGGGTAGTTTGGAGGAAGAGAAATATGAGAGTTTTTGAAAGTGTGGAGTCGAGTTTCTCTCCATTAAAGAGTAGTCACGTTCCCTTATCTTCTTTCGGTGTGAAAAGAAAGTTCCTTGTATAGATGATTGGGTGGAGTTTGTAGAAAATCATATCCTTTTGTAGATTCTTTACCTTTTGGTATACCCCTTATATACTGTCACACCCCAACCTAGGGGGGCCGGCACCTGAAGGCCCGAGCGAACCAACTGTGATATCTGAACTCTATAACATGCACTGTGGGCCGAGAAGGCCACTAAATGATAATAAAACATAACAACCTACAAGCAGAAAGGCCCACCAATACATATATGCATATCTAAGGTCGACAAGGCCATATAACCAAGAAAGAGAACTATCAGAAGGCCGACAAGGCCAAACAAAACACATATGCACTGACTGATAGTCTGTAAGCCTTTACGAGTACTAAAATGCGTCAACTGGTCGGGACCTACTATTCCCCTTTTACTCAATCTTGGGCACTTAAATACTCTATGGCCTCTGCTTCCACACCTATAACACTCCTCAACATCACCAGTGTGGACAAGTGCATTATGGGAAATATCCGGGTGATGTTGAGAAGTGTTATTGGTGTGGAAGCAGAGGCCATAGAGTATATAGGTGCCCAAGATTGAGTCAAAAGGAATAGTAGGTCCCGACCAGTTGATGCATTTTAGTACTCCTAGAGGCTTACAGACTATCAGTCAGTGCACATGTGTTTTGTTTGGCCTTGTCGGCCTTCTGAATAGTTGTCTTTCTTGGTTATGGCCTTGTCGACCTTAGATATGCATTGTTGGGCCTTTCTGCTTGCAGGTCGTTATGTTTCATTCTCATTATTATCATTTAGCGGCCTTCTCGGCCCACAGTTCATGTTATAGAGTTCAGATATCACAATTGGTTCGCTTGGGCCTTCAGATGCCGGCCACACCCCCTAGGTTGGGGTGTGACACGGCCAATTTGGCCATGTTTATGAATGAAAATATTTTTACTTGATTAAAAAAATTGTGAAATCAATCTATTATAAGCTTTTTGGTTATAATTTTTCAGAGACACTGCAGGATTCTACACTTTCTGTATGCTTCTCTTGTATACATGAGTATCTTTAATTTTTGTATATCAATAAACAACTACCTCATCAAAGAAAATAAGTTTTTTGGTTATAGTGTTCTTTAATTTTCTTTCCTTTTTTGGCCAAAAGGAAGGGCTAATGTCAAACTCATTGCTTCAACTTTTTTCTTCATTAAGATTTTTTCCTAGAAACAAAAGTAACTTCTATTGACAAAAAGAAAAAGATAAAAGAAACACTGTATGCAGGATTCATGCACTGGTAGGAGTCCTATTCAACAAAATCAATTCCATCCATACATGTCATTTAATGCACCATAAATATGAAGAAAGTAAAGACGACAGGATCTTATGTATCTGCACTAGTGAGCTCTCATATCTTTTCCAATTCCTCAATGTATATCTCATCCATGAAAAGAAACCAAAGCAAAAATCAGAACGAATGTGAGTATCTCTTTCTAGGACAATTCACTTAAATAAACATTTGCTTGAAACTATAAATTTGCATATCTAGGAAATTCACAACTAAACAAAATGAACAAACAAGGGACAATGTAAAAAGACACCTGAGAATAATTTTGAATAGCTTTATTGAAGCCACCATGGTAGGCATGCACTACTTCATCCACAACTTCCTCAATAATTTCACTCTGCTCCCTTAAGACGTGGACATCACCTTCACGGTCTTTCGAGGTTAATATACGAACAACGTGAGGCAGTGAATCGAACCGAGCAGCAGCCCAGTTCTCATCTACCCTAGCAAGTTCCTCCCTTAAGTACTGCAATTACCACAAAGCGTATCATCAAACAAATGCTACAGAAATAACCGAAGATATTCATAAGAGATAAAACCAAATTAATTACTATATATTTCATTACAAGTTACGAATAGGAAGATCATAAGCTACTTACCACAGAACATATGATTAAAAAAATGCTACAGAAATAACCCAAGATTCTCATAACATATAAACCACAATCAGAGGTGGATCTAGGATTTAAATTTTATGGGTTCAACCTTTTATGATTAATAATTGAACCCATTACATTCTTAAGGTTATGGGTTCATATATACTATATTTGCAATTTTAGTGAAATTTTACACATAAATTTATCCTCTACGTCAAAAGTATTGGGTTCAGATGAACCCGGTAACAAAATGGTGCATCCGCCCCTAACCACAATTACTATAAATTTCATTAAAAGCTACCAAAATAAGAAGAATTTACCAGTCCACAGAGCATATGATCAAATAAATGCTACAGAAATAACCCAATATTCAAATAAGATAAAATAAAAACCCCTTATAAGCTTACTATAGAGCATATGATCAAATAAATGCTACAGAAAAAACCCAATATTCAAATAAGAGAAAAGAAAAACCCCATGTAAGCTAATTATTATAGGGCATATGATCGAGGATTAGGGTAGAAGGTTAGTAAGTAGCTGAGTTGTTGTACTTTTAGTAGTATGTCGTGTAGTTTCTTTTTTGCCTATGTGTATTGATATTTGTTGCTGCACTTATTTTGTACATTACTGTTTTGTTGTCTCTCTTTTATTTCCTACTGTCTTGCGTCGACTACATCCTTTTTGAGCCGAGGATCTATCTAAAACAGTCTCTCTACCCCACAAAGGTAGAGGTAAGGTCTAATACATCCTACCCTCCGCAGACCCCACTTGTGCGATTATTCGGCGTATGTTGTTGTTCTTGTACGATAGGGCATATGATCAGAGAAATGCTATAGAAAAAACCCAATATTCAAATAAGAGAAAAAGAAAAACCCCATAAGCTTGCTATATAGCATATGATCACAGAAATAACTCAATATTCAAATAACATATAAAATCCAATGTACTCTAACTTTCCCTACAAGTTACCAAAATAGAAAGATTTTAAGCTAATTAAGGAAAGAAAAAAAGGCAAATAGGCAGGTCATAAAGAGTAAAAATATCCAAGTAAAATTCATCAAAATCCCAAAACCCAATATTCAAATAAGAGAAAGAAAAAACCCATATAAGCTAATTACTATAGAGCATATGATCACAGAAATAACTTTTTTTTTATGACGAGAACCCGCTGCTACCCTTTGGGTGTACACAGGATAAACACAGCTCCTGTAATAGCGCGCAAACCACACAGGAGAGACCCGCACTAGGCAAGACCCTGAGCTCGGCCCAGAAGGAAAATCCTCTGTTGTCGTAGGCCCCGGTTTCGAAGTCCATTATGAAAGCCCATGATCACATAAATAACAGATAAAATCCAATGTACTTAACTTCCATTACAAGTTACCAAAATAGAAAGATTCTAAGCTAATTAAGGAAATAAAAAAAAGGTAAATAGGCAGGTCCTAAACAGTAAAAATATCTAATAAAATTCATCAAAACCTAACTGTAAAATCTCAAAAGGTTAAACTCACAGATTTGTCTTTAGGAATGGGTAGTAGATCAAATTTCCCCATCTTTATATAATCAACTGTAAAAAAAATCGAATCAAAGGATTTAGCAAATAATTTTAGAAAGCTCAAAATATATAAATCTAAAATTGTATATAATTGGAGTACCGGAGAAGGATTTAATTGGGATCTAAAAAGAGTACGAGTAGTAAATTGATCAAATAATAGTGAAACACTGTGTGTTGGGTGGGGGTTGGGGTGGGGGGGGGGGGGGGGGGGGGGGGGGGGGGGGGTGCGCGGGGGTGCGCAGGGGTTGGGGGTAGGCTCTGGAGAATGGAATGGAGATGAGATGATGTCAAAAGAATTAAAATTAATTAAGGCCTACCTTTTAATATTGGATTAAATTATAATACTACCCCTATAGATATATAGTAGAAAATTAATGAAGTAGACTATTCTTCAATAGGGGTCTACTTTACTTTTTGTTCTACATTGACATTCTAAATTGATGGTGTTTTTTATTTTTTATATGATGTTTAATATTTGTGAGTCCGATTAAATTTGAATCGCCCACGCAAGGTTCATTTTCGAAAGCGACGCTCCGAACACATTTTTTTTATTCTTAGGAATTCGAATCCAAAACTTCTAATTAAGGATAAAGGAATCTCAATCATTCTCCCACAACCTATTGGTCAAGTGATGGTATTAAGGAAAGGAAAAGTTTTGTAACATGGCCTAATTGGTCAAGTATCGAAATTATGTTTATTTTAAGAAGTATTTTATTGATATAGTCTTTCAAATAAATACTTTGATAGAATAGTATTTTGTGTGAGGTCAAATCATTTGAAAAGTAATTTTGTTATTATTGAAAAAATAATTTTTTATTTGCCTATTTCTTTCAAGAAATATTTTTGAGTGTCAATTTATGAAAGAGATGCGAAAATATTTACTTTTCAATTTGTATTATCTAATTAATAGATAAATACTTTAGGTATATTTTTCAACTTGAATTAATTAATAAAATGTATTTAAGAAATTAATCAACATGAATATAATTAAATCAAAATATAAGATTGAACATCTTATAAAATTATACCATAATCCAAGACCCACAAAAGAAAAATAAAGAAATGACGGACAAAAGAAAATAAATTATCACTTCTAATTTTTAGAATCTTAGAAAACAAGCTTTGGTTATGAGGGGTTGGATTTGTCGGTGCGAACAATTCTTCTAGGTTGATGAAACACCCGAGAAATTAAAGGTGAAGTTAGCTGCTATTAATATGGATGGGTGAGATCTTCAATGGCATCAAGCTTTGGTTAAGTCGAGATTGGATCGAGGTCTTCCAAGTTGGAGGATTATCGGAGAGCCTTAAATTTGAGATTTAGGCATACCTTGAATGATGATCCTATGGCGGAATTGTTTGGGTTGAGATAAGATAGGAGTGTTGAAGAATTTTTGGATAAGTTCGATGAGTTGCTAAATCATGTGGAGTTGACTGAGGAGTGCTCCATCAGTTGCTTCTTGAAGGGATTGAAACCACAGATTGAGGTGCAGGTTAGAATGTTGGGGCCAAGAACATTGATAAAGGCATATAATTTGTCCAAATTAACGGAACAGACCTTGAAATTGCAAAATCAATCATTTGTGAGGAGCTCTAAGGCTTTGTTGCCTATTCCAAGTACTTCTTGGAATCCTACTTACAAGAATCAGTATCAAATTGAAAGGAATAGAGGGGCTAGTAGTAGTAGGACCTCGAATTATAGAACTTTTAATAATAGAGGTGCACAATCTGCTCCTAGGAGATTTTCTTCTGCTGAAATGGATGAGAAGAGGGCTAAGGGGTTGTGTTTTTGGTGTGATGAGAAGTACACCCCTAATCATGTGTGTAAACAGAAGAAACAATTGTATATTCTTGACGTAGAGGAGGATATGGGTGAAACAAGTGAGTCTAACTATGAGGTTCAGGAGGTGGATGTAGGTGAGGAGAATGGTGCATGTTCTAATAGATTCTGGGCAACACACAACTTCATGGATGTCAATACTGCCAAGAAGTTGGGCATCAAGATAGATACCATTCCTGCTTTTGTTGTGGCTATTGCTAATGGAAATAAGGTGCATAGCAAGTTCATGAGTCAACAAGTTAAGTGGACGATGCAGGGTGTAGACTTCATGGCTGATATGTTGATCATTCCTTTGGGTGGTGTAGATGTAGTTTTAGGGATCCAATGGTTGATTACATTGGTTGATATTAAGTAGAATTTTAGGGATTTGAAGATGGATTTTATGATCCACGGGAAGAAGATTTCACTAAGAGGAAGACAGCCTGGTCCCTCAAAGGTGGTCAACAATCGAAAATGCAGAAGTTGTTAAGTAAGCCTAATCAGCTGAGCATGATGACAGTAGCTTTTGTGCAAGCATATGATACCAGTGCAGGTTGTCGTCATAGTCAGCAGGTGAAAACACCAACAAATTTGCAAAATCTGTTGGATCAATATTCTCAGCTCTTTGCAGTACCTAAGGAATTACCTCCTAGAAGAGCTCATGACCACAAGATCATATTGAAGGATGGGGTTCCTTCTGTGAATGTCAAGCCCTATAGATATGCTACAAGTCAAAAGGATGAAATTAAGAAGATGACAGAGGAGATGCTGCAAACTGGGTCATTAGACCAAGTGTAAATCCTTTTTTCTCCTACAGTTATGGTAAAAAGGAAAGATGGATCATGGAGGTTATGTATTGACTATATGCAGATGAACAACAACACTGTTAAAGACAAATTTCCTATTCCTGTTATAGAAGAACTTATGGATGAATTGGGGGCCTAAATTGTTTTCTAAATTAGACCTTAGAGCAGGATACCACCAAATTAGGATGGCTAAATCAGGCATTGAGAAAACAACATTCAGATCACATAATGGCCATTATGAGTTTGTAGTGATGCCATTTGGCTTGACAAATGCACCTTAAACCTTTCAAAGTTTGATGAATACTATCTTTAAACCTTAAGGAAGTTCATTGGTGTTTTTTTATGACATCTTAGTTTATAGCTCTTCTTGGTCTACTCATTTGTTGCATTTAGAGCAGGTTTTTAAGGTGTTAGAACATCATACCTTGTTTGTCAAACTTAGTAAGTATTCATTTGGGACAAAAGAAGTTGATTACTTGGGTCATATTATCACTCAAGAGGGGGTGGCAGCTAATCCTTAGAAGGTCAAAGTAATTATGGAATGGCCTATTCCTAAGACAATTAAGGAACTCAGAGGGTTCTTGGGGCTCACTGGTTACTATAGAAGATTTGTGAGGGGGTATGGAGTGATAGCAAAGCCTCTGACTGATCTCTTGAAGAAGGAGAAATTTGAGTGGTCTGACTTAGCTATTGCGCTATGGAGAGACTGAAGCAAGCTATAAGTTCAGCACCTGTGCTAGTGCTCCCTGATTTTTCCTTGGAATTCACTATTAAGACTGATGCATGTGGGTATGGCATTGGGGCTGTGTTAATGCAGAATGATCATCCTTTAGCCTACATGATTAAGGGATTAAGCTTAAAGCATCAGCAACTGTCAGTTAATGAGTAAGACAATGAAGGCCATTGTGACTGCTATGGATAAGTGGAGGCCTTATTTAATTGGGAGGCACTTCTTTATCAAGACAGATCATCAAAGGCTCAAGTACTTGTTAGAACAAAGAATTTCCACCCCAAGTCAGTAGAAATAGGTTGCCAAACTGATGGGATATGATTACACTATAATCTATAAGAAAGGGAAGGACAACTTGGTGGCAGATGCTTTATCTAGGGTTTCTTGTGAGAATATTCAATTACACACCTTGTCTATTGTTACATCTGATTTCTTAGTTAGAATTAAAGCAGCTTATGATGGTGACTTGCATGCTCAGCAATTGATCACACAGTTGGCTATCAATGCTCTTTCCAATCCTATTTACTTGCTACATGATGGGGTGTTGTATAGAAAAGGGAGAATCTTGGTTGGTCAAGACAAATAACTAAAAGATGACATTTTACATTTTTTGCATGATGGTGCAATTGGAGGCCACTCTGGTATTGTCTCTACATTACACAGATTAAGTCAAATATACTATTGGAAGAGTATGAAGCAAGATGTTTATACTCATGTCAAGAACTGTACAGTGTGGCAAATATGCAAAGGAGAGAATGTGAAGTACCCAGGGCTGTTGCAGCCCTTGACCATTACTGAGAAGGTGTGGAAAGATATTATCTTGGATTTCATTGAAGGATTGCCTAAGGCCAACAACAAGTCTGTCATTTTGGTGGTAGTGGAAAGGTTGAGCAAGTATGCTCATTTCATTGGCTCAAGTCATCCTTATACAACTTCATTAATTGCTCAGGTTTTCTTGGATAACATTTACAGGCTGCATGGTCTGCCTCAAACTGTAGTTAGTGATAGAGATACCATCTTTCTGAGCAAGTTTTGGCAGGCTTTATTTGTTGTCCAGGATGTTCAATTACATCATTCTGCAGCCTACCATCCATAGTCTAATGGACAGACTGAGGCTATTAACAAATGCTTAGAAAGGTATTTGAGATGTATGTGCAGTGACAGACCTAAAGAGTGGGTGCACTGGTTAGCTTTTGCCGAGTGGTGGTACAATACCACATATCATTCAGCTATCAAGATGACTCCCTATGAGGTGCTCTATGGACAAAAGCCTCTCATTCATATTCCTTACGTTCCCCACAGCTATATGGCTGATCAAGTGGATAGGAGTTTGCAAGCTAGAGAATGCAGTATCAGACTTAAAGCATCATTTGTTATTGGCTCAATCTAGGATGAAAGCTCAGGCAGATAAGAACAGAACTCCTAGGTGCTTTGACGTATGAGACATGGTGTATGTCAAGTTACAGCCTTATAGACAAGTATCCATGAAGGGACATTCTTATCACAAGCTCAGTCCTAAGTACGTTGGCCCCTTCAAGGTGTTGAGAAGGTGGAATCAATTGCCCGTCAATTAGCTCTTCCTCTGAATGCCAAAATACAAATACTTTTCATGTCTCACAGTTGAAGTTGAAGGTGGGCACTACTTCTGTTGTTCCTGAGTTGGCAGTAGCCATTTCTCCTCATGGACCCTGAGGCAATTTTTGATCACAGACAAATCATCAAGTACAACAGGCCTGTAACTTAGCTACTAGTGAAATGGTTCAATTGCTCTTCTGAAGATAGCATTTGGATGGATCTGCATTTGTTTCAATAGCAATACCCTTCCTTTGTCCTTGAGGACAAAGACTTTTGAGAGGGGAGGAACTTGAAGTTGTTACATACCATATGTGTATAAAGGGTATACCGGTCTTTCCATCATAGAAGCAGGGGCATATTAGTCTTTTCCTTTATACGAGTTAGTTGGAGTCAGTTATAGGTTGTTAATAAAGGCAGTTAGCAGTTAATAGAAGGATTAGCTCATTGTAAACTCTTAGCTTACATATACACGATTAGATTGAGTTATATGCATTCATTCATATTGATGTTAATAATAATTCTCTCTCCATTGTTGAACTGTGGCACTGTTCAGAAGTTATTCTCCACCAATTAGCTTCTTAGGTCTGCAGAATTGTGCTAAGCTCAATTAGCACGTTCCAAAGATGTCGTAATATCATATTTTATTTTACTCAAGATGACAGAAAACTTCATGAAGTAACATTAGGTGATATTTTGTCCCTCAAAATTACCACAAACAAAAAAATTATTTAAATCGTCTAATATTTATTAATAAACCCTTCTTAATGGTAAAAAAAGCACATTTTGGTTATAAAAAACTCAGAGCATAAAAATTAGTGACTCGAAATTCGAAGAGCAAAGAGCTAAATGCCTCGATGTAAATGTAAATTACGTAAGGATTATTAATCAAAATTTTAAAAAGGCGGTCATGTAGGAACAAGAACCTTAACTCATCATTAGTTATTAATTAGAATTGGACAACTCTGAAAAAGTTCTTATTTTATTCACGTACAAGATATATTTAATCTGAAAATGTGTCATTTGTCCAATTACAAAAATTCATTCTTGCTGAAGTCATTACCTTTTATTTTATGCTCAAATAACTGTTTTGATGTGAAGAATTGAATCAAAGACATAATTTGTAGGATCATTGAATTCATTTTACTAGTCTAATAGTGCAATCACATGTTTATGAAACACGAACTATACCGAAATAGCCATAATCTATAATCGCTTACCTGTTACAGAAATTTGTTCTTGCTTCTGGGAAGCATCTTCAATAGAATTAACTTGAGAATGAGAGAAAGAGAAAAAAAATTCTTTTGTTTGGGAGGAGAAGAAGATTTCAGCGTTGTCTTTTCTTTTGGAAGAGCGCTTCTCTTTCAAGAGATTGAATAGACACAACTGTTTAATCTAAACGATGTGTTCTCTTATAATTGAAATTTTAATATTAATTACAAATATATAACTAATTATATATTTAATTAATTAATTAATATGGATCCGGATTTGACCCACATGGGTGGCGCGGTTCAATTTCCTTCATCTCCCACTCACACATAGTGGTCAACTCTCATTCCTATTCTGTAACATTCATACACCACGATTAGACCGTGTGACTAGTGCATACTTCGAGAGCTTCATTGCTATACATCTGTTAGGAATATACAACATCTCGATCAATGAAACTTAGAGTAGATTATAGTATGTAGTACCCTAGATCATTTATCACATTCATATCTCTCACAATTTCTTTGTTTTAAATTTGAGTTCATTATTATTTTTTTTCCTCAAGACAAACATAAAAGACCGGTCAATAAACACAATTAATGTGATAATACTTAATGATCTTCTTCTTCTCATGAATCTCTTAATCTCAATCTGATATGTTTTTTCTAGAAATGTCATCAAATGATACATAGTGCGATACAGTTAAAACAAAGTATTATAGTAAGAATAGATACCTTGGATACAGATAAACTTCTCAACAGATTCTCTATCATCTCTTTTTTTTTCGTTTCATTTAATTGTTCTATGTTATAGTGTTATAGGATAATAAGATGGTTAGAAATCCTTTATTTTTTCAAACTAATCGCTCTTTTGACTTCGGAAAAAACTTTCTTTATCAATATCAATATACTGTTTCTTCTACACACACATCTCCATAATAGAAAATGGTAATAGTTAGGATTCATTTAAAAAATTGAGAATCCACTCATGGGACAAGAAACCCTTCCCGCATCAGGCACTAATAAATTTGACTGAATCAAGTATGATCTCTTGGCAACATTATAAGATAGCAAACACCAAAATGAATCTCAAGAAACTGATCAAAGTCATGAGGTTACAATGTGGAAAATTACTTCTAATTTTTGGGCTTCACACGATAGCAAGTAGAGATTAAACTTGTACCGGCTTTATGGGTCACCATATGCATATACGGTATGAAACGTGTATCACAATATTGACTCCTTTCCCATGGAGTGTATGTCTTTACATATTAAATACTATGCAGATGATAGTTCAGACAACTCATGTCTAACTTTGAGTTCACAAATCTACTCAATTATTTTATTCATCAGAACTCACATCTAGCATTACGAACAAACTAACTCATTTAAATCATATATGATTAAATACATAAAAATGGCATTCTTATTATAAACTCCAAGCTCTCTTTTATCATCACTTCTGACAATAATTAGTTTATAATTTTCTCATCTATATATGTCACTTAGACAATAGAGGTGATTGCCTGTGTGAATAGACCAATCTTTTAGTCTGTCTGACATACTTCTTATACTAAAAAATTATGTACTAAACATAAAATGTTATATATATATCAACCAACAAGAATGGATAATTAGGCATTAACTAACATTAACTTCAATAATGTAATTTTTTATTAACATGTTTGGGAAAAATAAAATATAAATACATTAGCATCTACGCAAACTCAATTACTTCACATGTCTTTCATAAGCATCACATGCTATGAGTTTCGTTAAGGGATGTTCTATGATTTGATGTGTAGATACGTATTTCACGTTCACTTCTTTATGTAGAATTACGCCTCTAGCAAAATTATACTTAGTGTCAATATGTTTCATCTTTCCATGGTACTTTGGATCTTTTGTGTAGGCTATTGCAGCGTGCTATCATAATTGACGGTAACAGGTTCAACATCATTGTTATACACATCCAAGTAGACCAGAAAACGTTTAAGTCAAACAACTTCTTGCACAGCTGCTGAAAGTGCTACAAATTCAATTTTCATTGTCGATAAGGCATGCACAACTGCTTCTTGCTACTCAATGATATGGCGCCATTGTTAAGCAAGAATATATATCCGAAAGTGGATTTTCTCTCATCTAGATATCCTTCCCAATCAACATCAATATAACCTTTGAGTTGCATATCATTTCCTTGGTAACATAAGGAATAGTCGACTGTGCCTTTTAGATACCTTAATATCCTTTTAACCGCTTTCCAACGTTCTTGTCCTGGATTAGATTGAAATCTGCTTACAAACCCTACCACATAGCAGATATTAGGTCTAGTACCCATCATAGCATACATTAGACAACCAATGACATTGGCATAAGGAATCTTTCTCATTTGTTCCTTCTCCTGTGGAGTCTGAGGACACATCCTCCGGCTTAAAGCTTCACTTTTAGAAATTGGAGTGTTTATAGATTTGCAGTCTTGTATATTAAATCATTCAAGAACTTTCTTTATATAAGGTTCTTGTGAAAGAGACAACAATCTCTTTGAACGATCTCTTGAAATCTTAACTCTAAAAATATATTACACTTCACCCATATCTTTCATCTCAAATGTTGATGATAGTCATCCTTTTATTTCTTCAACATACTAAACAATGTCACTTGCAGCTATAAGTATGTCGTCTACATATAATGATAAGATCATCACAAATTTATCTTTAGATCTTTTGATGTACACACAATGGTCTTTATGAATCATAGTGAACCCATATGAGATGATCACATTATGAAAACGTAAATACCATTGTCTAGAAGATTGCTTAAGGTCATAAATTGACCTACGAAATCGGCATACTTTATGCTCTTGACCTTTTTCATGAAACCTACAGGTTGGTCTATATAGATTTTCTCTTCTAGTTCTCCATTGAGAAATACAATTTTTACATCCATTTATTGCAATTCAGATCTAAATTAGCTACCATTGACAAAATTAGCCTTATTGAGGTAAACCTCACAACAGGTGAAAAAGTTTCCTCATAATCGATTCCTTCCTGTTGTGTATACCCCTTAGCTACTAAGCAAACTTTATATCTTTCGATACTACCATCAGCCTTACGTTTGATTTTGAGAACCCATTTGCTCCCGATAGTTTTATAACATATAGGTAGATCAACCAATTCCCACACTTGATTTGATTTCATTGACTTTATTTCCTCCTCCATTGATTTTAACCATTTATCCTTAGTGGAGAATGTAAGAGCCTCATTTATATTTCTTGGCTCTTCTTCATCTTGTGGAGTAACTATAAATTCATCCCCTTCGATCTCAATTCGGTGACAATAGAATTTTTCGATGACTCATTCGTCAAGGTTGAGATTGAAAAATTAATTTATAAATTGGTAAGTTACTCCCACTCAGACCAGCAATATCAAAAGGATCTGATATAGATGGAGTATTTGTGACAATAGGAACTGATCCATTATCATCAAAATGACTCCCACTCAAATCCATTTGAACGTCTATAGCGGAAGCAATCTGGTCCGTAATTTCATAAAGAGATAAGTATTGACCTATCTTGCCCTGCTTAGGAAATCATTCTATATGAATGTAACATCGCATGATTCTACTTCAGTTACAATGTCACTATCTTGTTCACTTACGAACACATAACACTTAGATTGTTCAGAATATCGTATAAAGATACATTTTCTTTCCCTTGGACCTAAATTTCCATATCGGGAAAAAGAAGTATGAATAAAAGCAGCACAACCCCAAGACTTCAAAATGCTCAAATCGGGCTTTCGTTTAGTCCATAACTCATATGGCGTAGATGTAACTGACTTTGAAGGGACACGATTAAGTACAAATGCAACAGTGGGCAAAACATCACCCCAATAGGTGATTGACAATTTTGCATGTGCCATCATTGACCTAACCATTTCTAATAAGGTTCTATTTCGTCGTTCCACAACACCATTTTGTTATGGAGTGTAGGGAGTAGAATTGTCTTTGAATTTCCTTTTCATCACATAAATGTTTGAACTCATTAGACAAATATTCTCTTCCTCGATAAGTTCTTAAAGCTTTGATTTTTCTCTCTAGTTGATTCTCAACTAGGTTCATAAACTTAACGAAGCAACTAAAAGCTTCAGATTTATGAGAAATCAAATAGACATAACCATATCGAGTATAATCATCGATAAATGTGATGAAATAAATAGCACCATGTCTTGGCCTTACATTCATTGGACCACAAATATCATAATGAATTAATTGTAGTGTAGTGTCGGCTCTTGTACCTTTTCCAAATGGTTTTCTTGCAGTTTTTTCCGGCTAGGCAATATTCGCAAATAGACAAATCTACTTTGTCTATAGAGCCAAGAAGACCTTTTATGGCTTAGCAATTCATTCTTTGCTGACCAATATGGACAAGCCTGGCATGCCATATATTTACATCAGTTTCACAATTAGAAGTAGACGTAAATAAGAAAAAATAAATATTATTATTATTAAAATTAGGTACAATATCCAATAGAATAAAACCATTACAAGTAACCAGTGCCATATTTTATTTTGGCCAAATACATATACAAATACAAACCATGTTCATGAAAGATTAAATGAAATCCTAAATTAATCAACATTGTGACTGAGACTAGATTCTGGCGAATTGACGGGGAAAATAGTACATCATGTAGAAATAAAATTTGGTCACCACACATCTCAAGTTTGCAGGTACCAATCCCTTTGACCTCCACTTTGATGTTGTTTCCATTTTGCTCCTTGTGAAATTCGTCGAAATTCTACAAAAACATTTCTGTCCTTCGCTATATGGTCGGTGGCTCCGGAGTCTACAACCCACATACGATGTAATTCAGTTAGATAATCAGAACAAGATACATTTACATCACTATGTAAATATGAAATAAGGCCATATACCTTTATAGGCTCGGAACAATCATGAGCAAAATGCCTCATTTTCTGACAGTTATAGCATTTAAACTTCACCGTATTCACTTTCTTCTTTCGACTAGAAGCACTTTTCTTTTCTTGTTGATTATATTTAGGCTTGTACCTTCCCCTTCTTTCTAGAAAACCCACCATATTTATGTTTTTGGCCTTGTCCACATTCTGAACCCGAACTGGCCATACGCACTTGTAGTAGCTTTGTCCATCCCGATGCGCTCTTCCTCGAGTTCCAAATGATGCTTAGCATCTTCTATAGTTTTGATGCTAACATTATGGGTCAAGTGCATTTTCATATTTTCCCAACTTTGATGTAGGGAGATAATTACAGCTTGTACTTGTTACTCTTCGATCAACACATGACCGACACCATATTTGACATATAACGCAGATGCTTATGCATAGTATGATAAGGTCGCTTCTTATAAGTATCGAACATAAGAGTAAGCGCTCTTAACTTAGCAACTAAAGCATGATCAAACTTTTAATTTAATGCAGACTACATGTCCTTAGCAGTGTCATACTTTCGGAATTCTCTCATAATATCGTTATCCATGTTGTTCAACAATGTTATGCGAGCAAGATAATTATTCTTTTTCCAAACATGATAAGCCTCGAGATCTTTCACATGTTGGGGAGTATCACTATTTTTAGGAAGTGACATAGACACATTAAGAGCTTCAAGAGTGTCACGCCCCAAACCTGGGGAGGCGTGGCCGGCACCTGGTGCCTTAGTCCCGAGCAAACCATATGTAACTCGCGGATGCTGAAGACAACAATAAGTTAGGCCGACACGGTCATACTCTGCAAAATCTATAATAACGTCTATTTCTTCTGAAACGAAGTCAACTTAAAATACACACACACACACACACACACACACACACACACACACACACACACATATATATATATATATATATATATATATATATACGGCCCGACAAGGCCATCATGCTGACATACACAACAAAACAATTAGATCTACAAGCCTCTAGAAAAAGTATAACTGTGCTACGGTTGGGACAAGGTCCCGACCTACCCATAATGTCTATATATATAAGATGAATCTCAAAATATGGACACGGTAACTCCAATTGAAATGGAGCTTACCGATCGGCTGAACTCTGACATACTATTCGAGAGGCCTCTCTACCTGTCTCTCAAAACCTGCAGGCATAATGCATCATCCACAAATAAAAAGACGTCAGTACGAAATAATGTACCGAGTATGTAAGGCGGCTAAATAACTAAAACTGTAAGATACGTCTGCTGAACAAAGATAAGGTCAGAGGTAACTTGGAATGTACTCGTCTGTCTTTACTCAACTTATATACATAATATACTCTCGCGTCTAACCGGCCACATATAGGGCTCGGTGTATATCTACATGATCGTAAGAGGTTCGGTATGTATCTACCCGGCTGTAGGAGGCTCGGTGTATATCTACCAGGCTGTATAGGCTCGGTGTTATCTACGCGTCCATAGGAGGTTCGGTGTTATCTACCTGGACATATAGGCTCGGTGTTGCTCACAATAATCCCCCAACAACTATCAACAATATATATATATATATAAACTATCAATAGTTCTTCTGCACATAATAAGCTCTAAATACTGAAAGTATTTCCAACAAGAGACAGATAGGATAAGAGAACAATATAACTCTAAAGGAAATTAAATCAGGACTCCTTTGGGGACATAGACTCATTTCAGTTTCGGACATGCCAAGTATGAAAAGGAAGAACCTTAACATTCCTTTGTAACCTTTTGCCCAAGAACAACTAAACTTATCTCACCGCTCCTTAGTCTATAATAATAAAATGTATCTAACGTCATATTACAAGTGATACAACGATCGTATTTCAAATGATAAAACCTTATTTCATAAGGAAATGGGAAGCATCACCCCTGTTTCTTTAAACTCCAACAAGTTCAAGACAATCATAATATTAGCCCAAACAAACAATAACTTCTTAATAGGTTCTTCAAATAACCCAACGATTCAACGAGTGACATGCTCAATTTATGATTAACAAAGGTATAGCTTAAACCTCTTTTATTTATTCATGAACATTTCAATAATAATAACAACAATAAACTCATGTTATTCCACCAATTTTAAAACAACTCAAAACAACCATCACATTGTCCACACGACAAAACAACATCAACTATGAATTCCAGTATAAATTCCGTACTTTCTCATCTAATTACTTATCTATTACTTGGATAAAATCAAATACACCTCAGAGAGAAGAATTCTTACCTTATATACCAAGAACTACTCTTCTTTCACCTTACTTCACTTCGAAGAAACTTCGAATTCGATAACACGACAAACAGAATAACGGAATCGAAGCGAAGAACAAAACATGTATGTTGTTCTTGAGAAAAATTACACGTTTCTTCCTTGAAATTTAATGGCACATTGCTGCTAGTTAAAAGGGATGTTACTGCATATATAAAAGGGTATCATGTTGCAATATAAGTATATGTATGTCACATCCAAGGAAGTGAACTAATATCCATGAGAAACCTTTTTTTGTCCTTACACGTGTAACTTCCTTGGATCAACTTTACTACTCATCACTAACAAATTCCACCTCACATTTATGTGTCCATGTATTTAAATAACATGATGTCCATTTGTTCATGTCACATGTGGATTAGTCCACACTAATAGTTATCCACCATTGACCAATTAAATTATTAGTCTCCTACTAAAATTCAACAATTAGTCAATTATTCACATAATCAATTTCTTGATCTCAATTCACTTAAATAATAAAAAAATTTAACATATTTCATATACTCGTTATCATAATCATGTAATGTAGAACTAGTCCATAGCCTCTTTTGGCACACACAAAATATTATTTTCAATCACCATCGTCCCACTTGTTAAATCCTAAATTATTTTGGCTTCATTTTTTACACTAACCTCTTTATCTGCATATATGAGTATGACCAAAAATCAATATGGTCTATATAACTTGTTCAATATTTCGAAGTTCGACAAAACTTAATGTGGGAAACTACGGGAAGTAACATCCTCGCCCCTTAGGAACATTCGTCCTTGAATGTAGGGCATGCACGATGGATTAACTTTTATAGAACCTTTTTGATTTTTTTTACGGAGTCTCCTCCATAATACTGACTACCCCAAACATGTACGCACCCCAGAAAACACACAATGCGCCACATAGGGCCCCACCAAAGAATATATAATAACAACAGGCCTCAGATATATATATAAAAGGGACTCCCTTAATCTAGCTTCTGGATAACTATGGTGTTGCACTCTGAATGACCGCACCTTTCTCTTTACTTACATGATCGCTTAAGCATCTCTGCTCGGTTCATGTCCTTTCATAATGCCTTTACGGAGGTTATCTTGTTGGTTCTCCCTTATCACATGTTCTCGTTTCACGACTTCCGATAGGGTGTGAATGACAATGACTTTATCTCTCTCTTCTGATTCTCATCGAACTCACGAACTTGACAACCTAAGATAGTTATTGGGGCCTCTATATAAGGTAGGTCTTTATCGTATTCCTGTAAAATTGCTAAGTGAGGGGCTGGTCGTAATTCTTCTAGGGTCGAGGATAATGTCAACTTAAGGGTTACTTAGATAACTCTTTCGCTTGCTACTTCGGAATAATCCTTATTAGGCTCCATTTCACTTATAACTTTATACCTTATTTTCAAGATTTTACTTTTACGGCTTCTACTATATCTAGGTGGATCATACCATACAACAACTCCTAAAATAGTCTATTTGTTGGTAACACCGGAATCTAATTATTGAAGGTACTTCTTACTGTCTAACTCGTATGTACAAACCTATATCATGTGATGCATCCTCGCTATGATTCATCTTAAGGGTACACCCTAACTGCTATTCTGGGCCTCTAACCATCTCGTTATTCTCTCGGATCTTAGCCAATCATATATTATACTTTATCACCCTACAAGAGGCCTAGTTACTCAGTTGGGTCCATTTTATACTGAAGGACCTTAGATCTATTTAGACATACTCATTATGGGGACAATGGTCAATATACTTGTCGCATCTTCAAGAGAAGACTCTGGATCCTGTTGTCTGGTTAAAGCGTAGATACAGTTTTGTTGGCTGCCTAAACTGGAAGCTCCGTCCATACATCAGTCTCGACCGCCATGTCCTAAAGGATGCACTGAAGTAGACGACCCTGCTGCTGACCCTATGGGTTGTGCCATACCATTTTCCCCTTTACTCGGGAAATCCCTCATGAGGTGACCCTGACAGCCACACGGATAGCAAGCATTTGATCCCCAATTGGGATGGACTGGCCCAATCGCTGGAACTGATCCAGTGACGGTAGTTTGCGACAGACCAATGGGGCCAGTGGGCAGTGGGCCTGCTGGAGAATTTTGGGTGCGGGACATGTCTGAAAGATGGTGAGCTATATACGGGGATATATCATCATCCAAAAAATTATACGAACTAGGCTCGGGAGTATGAACTTTAGTAAATGGAAATTGGGTTTCATAAAAAATTACATGGCGATAAATGATGATTTTCTTGGAGGATAAATCAAAGCATTTGTAACCACGCTGATTAGACGAAAAACTCAAAAACACACACGGAGTAGACCGGGCCTGAAGTTTGTTATTTGTGGTGGACGGGAATAACGAATAACACAAGCACCTAAAAACTCGAAGATGAGAATAAGAATGATTCTTATTATATAAAATTTGAAGGGGGGGGGGAATATGTCAGACCTTTGGAAGGAATTATGTTAAGGAGATATGTAGCCATTTGAAGAGCATGATGCCAAAAATATGGGGGTACGGAAGCATGAATTAAGAGTGTGCGGACAATGTTATTTATGGAATGAATTTTGCGTTCGGCTTTCCCATTTTGTGAAGATGTATGAGGACAAGAAAAATAAAAATTGATCCCATTATTAGCACAGAACTCCTGAAACACCCCATTGTCATATTCTTTGCCATTATCACACTGAATATTTTTTATTTCTCATTCTAATTGGGTTCTAATGAATGTTCGAAATTTTAAGAAGATGAAAAACACTTGAGATTTATTTGCAATCGGAAACGTCCATAAAAACTTAGAATAATCATCCAAAAAGAGAACATAATACCGATGACCCAAAGAACTCAGAACAGGAGACGTCCATAGGTCGCTATGGATAATATCAAATGACATTAAAGTATGAGATTTTGAGTATACAAATGACAACTTAACAATTTTTCCTAAAGAACAAGACTGACAATTTGGAGTACTATTTGTACCCTTACATGAAATAAAATTATTTTTATGTAATGACGACAAAATAGAAGATCCCGGATGACCAAGATGAGCATGCCACAAGGAAGGAGCAAGACTTCACTCGATGGACTGAAATCGGGTGTGATAGGATAAAGATCTCCCCTACTATCACACCTCATGAGAGGACTTCCCGTCTTGAAATCCTTCACAAAGAAACCAAAATGATCAAATTCAATAGAAACGGAATTGTCAGTGGTGAACTTTCGGACATACACTAAATTTTTAATCAATTTGGGGGCATGTTAAAGTATTTTTTAAGATAAGGGGTGGATTGGGGGGAGACAAAGTTTTATGACCATAACCCTGAATTGGAATAGAGTTACCATTACCGACAATTATACCATGAGGGTTGCTCAAATTGGAATAAGATGAGAGCGTACTTTGATTGGAAGTCATGTGTGTCATCGCACCGGTGTCCATGTACTAATTCGGATCCGGTTGCGTCAACCCAAGCATGTGCATTGCGACCTCAATATCGGTGTGAGTAGGTGTGGGGCCCACTGCCGAGAATGCTTGTATGGGCCTCGGCCCAAGCAGTCCATCCTGCTGCCCCGGCCTAGTGCTGAACCGAGAAGATGAAGGCTGATTGTTGGGCCTGAATTGGGGCTGTCCAGCCCACTGCCCGTTGGAAGGCCCTGGAAAATAGGGGTTGTAGGGCCACGATCCATTGCCCCAGCCCCACTGCCATGGGCCCCACAGCTGAGACCAGTAGGGAGGAGGTCCACTGTTGACTGGACGGGGCCCACTACCGAACTGTTGACCACTAGAACCACCACTGGAACCGCCGCGTTTGCCCCCGCGGTTTTTGCTATTATTCTTACGATTATTTTTGCTGCCACCATGAGCACGGTTTTGGCCCAAATTATCAACAAAACTCGAAGAATTTATGGAGGACGTCATCATGACTACGGGGCTTGCTTCGGTAGCCGCTTTCTTAGCCAAATCGGCTTCTTTCAAAGTAAGCATGGAGCGGGCTTGATAAAAAGCGGGAAGAGGATTTCTTTGACGAAGGAGAGTCCCAATGCCATTATAGGCCTTAGAAAGGCCGGCAACCAGTTGTAGAACCAGACGATTATTTGTCACAGGTGCGCCAACGTTACGGAGTTGGTCCGCCAACTCCTTGAGTTTTTTGCAATATGCAAACACGTTTTGAAATTCTTCCATGCAAACTTGAGAGAATTCCTGCTCGAGTGTGACAACACATGAATGTTGGTTATCATGGAATATGTCACGCAATCTATTCTAGGTAGCCATATCCGTAGTGTCCGGCTCAATGATTGTCTGTAAGAGGTCAACCGAAATAGTGGAATAAATCCACTAGAGAACGGTAGCATCAAGAGTAATCCATAACTGAGGATCCTCCGTGGGAATAGGTGCAGCGGGAGGAATTATGTGATGGATGACTTGATGGGAGATAGCGTGAATTTTAAATAATTCTGCCAACATCGCATATTGGACGTTTTCCATCTCAAGAACAATAGGGATGATGTTCTTGATGTTAGAAACCATGAGGGCAGGATGAAAATTGTTCTTAGGCATAACGAAAGAACAAAGGGTGAGGAGGGGAAATTTGGGAAGAGTGGAGGTAAATAATATCACGAATTTCGGTGAAGGGGGACGGAAAACAGAGATGGTTGTGGTCGAGAAATGGCACAAAAACCGAGAGCAAGGGCGGAAGCAAGACCTAGTCTCTTGATACCATGAAAGAAATAATCCCTTTGATTATTTTCGTTAATTGAAGGACTATATATACAAGTTACATATTTCCATAATAGGAGAATCCTATTCCTAAAACCTTATTCTATTTGGATACTAACTATACATTTATGGTAATACAATTATTATGGTAAGTGTACAATACTAATTACATTACAACATTACCTAAACTAGGATACTACATATTACCATGAATCACACGGTACAAGGTAGCCAAAACCGAGAGCCACAACTGAGAATATACACAATATACACATGTATATTGTGTATATTTAACAGTGCATATCTTCATTAGTACCGCATATCTTTTTCCTTATTGATTTATCCTTTGCGTCTGAGCTTGACTTTAGCAATTGAGCCTTTGACTTGAGCTGCTGGACTAACATCATAGTTGGGCCTTTGTCTTGAGTTGTTGCATAGTCGGCTGTATGAACTTGTTTAGATCCCTTTAAGTTTTGTGCATCTTTGAGTATTTCCTGTAATATATAAATAAGACATCATTAAAATATTGACACTAACACTTTGATCGCTTTACCCTCCCAATTATTTTTCCAGTTTTGTTGAACGAAAAAAATGAAAGTCATTATAAATTGCAATATCCAATCAGCGAAGGTGACTATCAAAACTTATTTTTTCATGATCCATTCAACTCTATCGTAAGGTTTTCGCATATCCAATTAATTTCATATGCTTTTTCTTTTCTATGTATTGGCGAGCTAAGATTTTTTATGAAAATTTTGATTTAGCATAAGCAAGTTCAGTTGGCTTGATCATGTGTTCTCCCGGGTTTTTGGCAAAAAATTGAAAGTGAATCATTTAATGGTGGAGTGTTCATAAAAATAAAAGGACTTGCTTAAGGAGTTACAGATTTGGAGAACGTCTCGCTTGTAGAGGAGGAGTACGCTATGATTACGAAATTAATTAAAGAATTTAATATTTTTCTACTCAATCAGAATTTATCGCTAATCAGTGTGATTAATCTCATCCCGTAAGAATTAAGAATTCCTCTTTCAACTCGTTCCAGAAGAAAACTAAAAGAAATATTTGTCCAATAATAATAAATGGTGCCTCCACATACTGACACAATATTAATGGACGTTATGACCAAGAACAAGAAAAAAATTATAGGAGCCATTTGTTGAATACTCTAATAACTAAGGATGCGTCCCCGAATTGACACAATATTAATGGGCGTTATAAAAGAGAAGTTTGTCCAATAATAATAAAGGGTGGCTCCCAGATTAACATAATCCAGTTAATAAGTTTTTTTTATTTAGTAATCATTTTATATCGGTGGTCCGGTCTTTATCCGGACGCCGCACATAGCGGGAGCTTGGTGCATCGGGCTGCCATTTTTAACCATTTTATATTAGGGGTGATCAGTGGGCCGGGTCGAGGCGGGAACCGGGGGGACGACGGAGGGGGGATCGAGATCGGGCGAGACTGGCGGGCCGGGATAGGCGGGACGGGAAGAGGTCCCGTCCCGTCCCACATCCCGTCGGAAGAGGGGCCGGGATTTGGGGGGACGGGATGGGTCGGGTCGGATTACGGGATTTGGGGGAATTTTTTTAGACATTTAATTTTAAAAAATATATATTTAAACACTTAAATAATTGAACAAGATAGTGAATAAAAACATCACAATGCTGTTTTTGTGCCTCTTATATTATTTAATAGAAATATAATTTTTTTGTAATACAATTTCAAAATTGCAACTTTGTTTCGTAGTTCAAAAGTTGCAAATCACATAGTAAAATTGTCATTTAAAAAATTACATAGTCAACCATACTCTTTCTAATTTCCTCACAATCTCTTGAGGATCTTCTGTTGGAATTGGAAGTTGTTGGTCAAATTGTTCGACGTCGCTTCCTGCTCCCTCGAATAAGATTTCGTTGTAGTTATAGTCGTCTTCTTCGTTGATCTCTGGTTGACCTTCTACGCTCCTCTCTAATTCAATCTAATAAAAACTACAATCTCCAAGATGTCTCCCGCCAATAAGTGTCTATGCTCTCCTATTTGAAACCTTCCAGCAGAAAAAACGCTTTTCGAAGTTGTTGATGACACTTGAATATTCAACACATCTCGAGTCATCTTTGCTTGTGTCGAAAATGTCTTCTCATTCTTTCTCCAGTATCTCAGCAAGTCTTCACGTCCACCTTCATTGACAATTGTTTTGTACGGTACAACACCCTGCAAGACATAAACATCAAACACGCTAATTTGTGAAGAAGTTGAATCACTATACATTATATTTCTAAGGCATTGAATACTTGAGGCAGAAACAACATGTCTTTGTTAAGTTAAACCGCTTTCTAGTTTTCGAGATGCGAAACTTTAATAGAGTGGCCAAGAAATAAGGTTGCAGCGAAGTAGAAGAAGAAGGTACAAAAGTCGGTTGATTATTTGCACTTTGTTCTTGGTAATATATATATATACATTCAGTGTGTATGCTAAACATAACTTCTTCTCTAGTTGGTTCGTGAGTTGGTTTTTTATTTGGGTCTGTTGGACTTGGAGGTGGAAGTATTTCTATACTTTCATAAATCGTTTCAACAAGTGCTTTACAACCGTCTACTTTAATAGTCGGATTTAATAAACACCAATAATATAAATAGTGGGAATAGATTTTTTTTTTAATTTCATAAATATTTTTTAATAGATGGAGCGTAAGATGGTTTTTGCATATATTTACTAAGTAACAAAAATATTAGAGCTATATAAACATAGTTGAAATAGTAGGATAATAAATACCAGAAAATTCTTTAGTAACTAGAAAAAATTTCTCTAAAAATCCAATAAGTTCTAAAAAAAATTCCCAATCATTATCTATAAGCATATCCCTTGAATTTTGATTATGAGCGTTAAATAATAAACTTATAGGTCTTCTATACTCGTGAGCAACAAGTAGTTGTTCATACAGAGAATTTCACCTAGTCGCTACTTCTTCTGAAATTTTCTTATAAGGTAATCCACAATCATGACAAGTTGTTTTATACTATTTGGGTCTTTGTATTTTATTACCTTTAAAATAAAGTTTATAGCAAATTGTATTTTATAAAGAATATTTTCAAAAAGTTTTAGGTCATCTTTTACAAATAAGTTATAAATATGACATGCACATCTTATATGAAAATTATTGGGAAAAGATGGAGTTAATCGAGTTTTAAAAAGGTTTACATTATAATCATTAGAAGTAACATTATCTAATGTAACTGTCATAATTTTATCAGTTATTCCATAATATTCACAAATTTCATGAATATTTCTTGCAATAAATAATCCAGTGTGTCTATCATCAATATATCTATATGTTAAAATACGTTTTTGCATAGACCAAATCTAGTCTATCCAATGACATGTTATAATTAAATAATCGTTATCGTTAGTACCACGGCCTATATCGGAAGTGATAGTCACTTTGCCATTAAAATAATATAATGTATAACGTAAATACTGTTGATATTCATGTGCAAATTTAAAATCGTCTCTTCTAACAATTGATCTAGAAAAATTGTTAAAAGCATGATTATACGTTTCTCTAATGTAATGAATAAAACCAGGAGAGGAAGGAAATGAAAAAGGCAAACCCTCCACCAAAACTAATTTTGTTATATTTTTCTTATCTTTGTGTTTATCATATTTAGGACCTATAATTCCCCTCGTCATCGAGTTAATTTGCCCTTGTACTTGATCGGGGACACTATGTGAACCTTGTCCTGACTCAGAAGGCATTATCACACCCGATTTTTCAGCCAGATATTGGTTATACCTTGCTTTGTGAGAATTTTCTACATGTCTCATTAAACATCTCATCCCACCTTGACCTTTTCCGATTTTAAATTTATAAACTTCTTGACAAATTTTACATCTAGCTAGTTGATTATCAATGTCCCTATCAAAAAAATCTCATGCAAGTGATTTTAATTTTTATTGACTTGAGCCTCGACTCATACTAGGGGGAATAAAAGGCATTCCGGTTTGAGTTTCAGGCTGAGACTCAGTCTGAGTCTGAGGTGGAGGTGCACTAGTAGATGTGTTATCTAAATTATCTTCTAATTCATTTTCTAAATTAAAGTCTGGTTCAGATGCAGAATATACCTCATGATCTAATGGTATATTAATATTAACATCAAAAAAATCAGTTTCATCTACATGAGTTAAATCATCGTAATTAAGATTACTAGAAGATGCACCCTTATCCCTGTTACCCCTGTTACCCCTAGTAACTCTACAAGAAATAAAACGTCAAATTCATTCTATTATAATTATGCAAATAAATAATTAAAGATAATAAAATTAAATACGATAATTAAAATTAAGTAACAATAATAATTTAAAGAAGGAACGAATGTATCAAACGTCGACGTGTAATTGAGGTTGAAAATTAAAACTTTGCTCGATGGATGATCCTCAAGCTAGTTGCCAACTTTACTCTCAACTTTTGAACTTTGATATAAATAAGAAAATAAAATAAAATATTTAGTATGCACTGTAGACTTGTAGAGCGATAGATAGAGAGATTAGAGAGATGGTAGAAAGATTTGTGAGAAAAAAATGAAGAGAAAAATGAGATATTTAAGTTCAGAAATAGGGTTAAAATATAAATATACTAACTTATAAATTAAAAATAAATATTAAGGGGTAGGGAATTTATGGGGTGGGAGGGGAGGCCATAATGGTCGATATAGATGTTGCACAACGTCCAAAATCTAAATTTGACCGTTGTGCAACGACTATTTTTATAAGGGGGAAGGGGCAGGCCGAGGCGGATCGAGATGGGGCGGGACGGGCGGGATCGAGACGATGCGACCCACCGGAAAGGACAGCCTTATTTTATATTAGATCACCCGCTCAAAACCAAAGCTCTTTCCCTTCATCATCCCCTCTTCTTTGTACTGTAATAACAGTTACAGAAAACATTGAAAAAGAATAATCCATGGATCCTTCAGATAATAATAATAATCCTCAATTTTTACCTTATATTACTAGTAGCAATTCCCTTCAATTCACCATTCATTTACCCAATTCAATTTCAAACC
Organism: Anisodus acutangulus; assembly: GCA_029783415.1. Classification (NCBI taxonomy): domain Eukaryota; kingdom Viridiplantae; phylum Streptophyta; class Magnoliopsida; order Solanales; family Solanaceae; genus Anisodus; species Anisodus acutangulus. Next base: position 3,226,506 of record CM056498.1, on the reverse strand, counting down.
CTAGCCCTAACCCGAATTCAATTTCAGACCAGCTTCTTTCCCTCTCTATCCCCTCCAAAAGGAGACGAGGTAGACCTCGCAATACGACATCGTCTTTGAACCAGGTATATGACAATTTCCCCAATTATAATGGTAATCAGTTAAATTCGGATATTGTGCGTAATTTAACTGCTAGAACTAGTACTGTTACTGATGCTTCTGATGAGATTATTGTAATTAATAAAGAAGCCACGACCGAGGCGTTAATTGCATTAACTGCTGGGTTTCCAGCTGACTCATTGACCGATGAGGAAATCGAGGCTGGGGTTGTTAGTGTAGTTGGTGGTATCGAACAGGTTAATTATATTTTAATTAGGAACCATATAATTACAAAATGGCGTGAAAATGTATCGACTTGGATAACGAAAGAGATGTTTGTTGATGTTATACCTAAGCATTGTAGTGCATTGCTGGATTCTGCGTATAATTATGTGGTATCGCGTGGTTATATTAATTTTGGGGTTGCGCCGGCTGTTAATGGGAGGATTCCGGCTGAACCGAGTAAGCCTAGTGTGATCGTTATTGGGGCGGGACTCGCGGGGTTGGCTGCGGCGAGGCAGTTGATGTTGTTTGGGTTTAAGGTTACGGTTTTGGAGGGAAGAAAGCGGGCGGGTGGAAGGGTGTATACGAAAAAAATGGAAGGTGGGAATAAGGTTGCTGCTGCTGATTTAGGAGGGAGTGTGTTGACGGGAACGCTAGGGAATCCGCTAGGTCTTTTGGCGCGGCAGCTGTCTTACACACTTCACAAGGTCAGAGACAAATGCCCTCTTTATCGCGTGGATGGGAAGTCGGTGGATCAAGATTTAGATCACAAGGTGGAGGTAGCTTATAACTTACTTTTGGAGAAGGCAAGCAAGCTCAGACAGTTAATGGGAGAAGTTTCTCAGGATGTTTCTCTTGGAGCAGCATTGGAGACTTTCCGTCAGGATTATGATGATTCCATGAATGAAGAGGAGATGGGTTTGTTTAATTGGCATCTGGCAAATTTGGAATATGCGAACGCAGGTCTGATTTCTAAGCTTTCCTTAGCATTTTGGGACCAAGATGATCCCTTTGACATGGGAGGGGATCATTGTTTCCTGCCCGGAGGAAACGGAAAACTAGTTCAGGCATTGGCCGAAAATGTACCTATTCTTTATGAAAAAATTGTGTATACCATTCGTTATGGTACCGATGGAGTGCAGGTTGTCGCTGGGGGCCAAGTATTTGAGGGAGATATGGCACTGTGTACTGTTCCGCTTGGAGTTCTGAAAGGTGGTTCTATTAAGTTCATCCCAGAGTTGCCTCAGCGGAAGCTTGACGGAATAAAAAGATTGGGATTTGGATTATTAAATAAGGTTGCAATGCTTTTCCCATATGTGTTCTGGGGCACTGATCTCGATACCTTTGGGCATCTTACTGATAGTTCTAGCAGCAGGGGTGAATTCTTTCTGTTCTATAGCTATGCAACTGTTGCTGGTGGTCCGTTATTGTTAGTTCTAGTTGCTGGAGAAGCTGCACACAAGTTTGAGACCATGCCCCCGACTGATGCAGTGACAAAAGTTCTTCAAATTCTAAAAGGTAAAATGCAGTTTTTGTTGCAACTGACTTCCATAACTTGAAATTTAATTTCTCATTCTGTAGTACTATAAGATATCATTCAGCATCGTAACAAGAAGAACATAACAATAATATGGTGAGCAGAAAAAAATAAATTTTCTTATGGAGATAATGCTATTTTCTCTTGTTGTCTTGGTTAAGAAGAGATAGATTGAGTAACATTGACGTGACTGTACTATGTTCAATGCTCTCAATTTTGAATCATTTATCTCACTAGGTTAATATTTGGGACTTTGAAATCAACTATATTTTTATCTATATAATTCTTTCCTTCTTTTTTTCGTATTGTGTATCTAAACTATAATTATTTCCTTATTTTGTTTGAATTATGTAGTTGAAATTTATTTCCTTTCTTATTGTATCAGAAATGCAAGGTAAGACTGCGTACAACAGACCCTTGTGGTCCGGTCCTTCCTCGGACCCCGCGCATAGCGGGAGCTTAGTGCACTAGGCTACCCTTTTATTCTATTTGAACTCCTTCCCATTTTTGTATATGAACTACAACGTGAGATTAGATTGGTTTCAGATACACTGATCACCTGTAGTCTAAAGTAATATAGACATACTTTTATTTCCTTTTGTGAGAAATTATGGGAGAAAATATATTATTGAATTGTTGTATCTACCTGATTACACTGAGCTCTATTTATAGACACTCCATTACAATTTTTTCCTAGTAGGATACTATATATGAAATCCTATTCTTATTCTAACACCTTTATCCTAGTAAATTTTTGTCTTCTATTTTCTTTTACCATAGGAATATTAGTTTTGGCGTTTGCAAATTTGTACTCCTTGTCCATTTTAGTTATCATGCTTACTAAAAATAACTGGTCCAAAATAGTTGTTATTTTATATAATCAAGATATAATTAATTATTAGTTTCCACTTTTACCCTTAATAAATAAATGTGAAAAGAGATTAATGCGGTGAAAGAGATAGTACTATCAAATTGAGATCAAAGAATAAATAAGGATAATTTAGTTAAATAATCCTTTTAGTTAATGTTTTCTTAAGGGGTGTGCAAAAGGAAAACATGACAAGTAATCCTTTTAGTTATGTGCTTGGAGAGTGAACAAAAACTTTCTCCAAATGAAGAACAAATAGATTAATTAAAATGTAGCAGTTGGATTCTATTTTTGTGCTAGGATCAATAATTATTATTTTCAGTAACTTATACTTTTTGTCTACTTTTATTATATAACTCAAACATAATTTTTAATATAATTATCCCATACAACAACATATCAATATCTCATAAAATAAGATATCTATAATTACAAATCAACTAACTCACCTAAAATCTTCATCCTTGCAAGTTCAGAAAATATCCAATTACTTTAAATTCATCTATTGCTACAACAATAACAACAACAACAACATACCCAGTGAAATCCCACAGTGTGGGGTCTGGGGAGGGTAGAGTGTATGCAAACCTTACCACTACCTTGGAAGGTAAAGATGTTGTTTCCGAAAGACCCTCGGCTTAAGAGAAAGCATAAGAAAAGTCAAATATGGACAAGCAGTTCAAAGCAATATGAAAATGGAAATAACGAAAGCGAATAAGCCATGGTAAATCAGTCAGGAAAAACAAGGAACAATAGCTACTATGGAGAGATAAGGTACTCAAAATAGAAGAAACTGTAAGGCAATACTGCGACTACTAGTATGAAAGGATAAGCAGGGCTCCTACTAGCCTTCTACCAATCCGAGTCCTCCATAACCTCCTATCTAAGTCCATAACCTCCTATCTAAGGTCATGTCCTCAGTAAGCTGGAACTGTGCTATGTCCCCTCTAATCACTTCTCCCCAATACTTCTTTTGTCTACCTCTACCTCTCCTGAAACCGTCCATAGCCAACCTCTCACACCTCCGTACTGGGGCATCCACATCTCTCGTCTTCATCTATTGCGTCAATGTAATATTTGTTTTTCCATTTCAATGAATGTTGCATCTATCTCGACGTTGATTACTATTACAAATAATTCATTCTTTTATGTATATGCAACGTGCAACACATGTATACTAAAACTAGTTATGTAAATGTATGGCAGGGTAGATGTCTCTCTTTGAGGGAGACAAACTTGAAGAGAAAGTAGGAATACATTTTTTCCAGTACATATCAACTATAGTTTACATTCACCAATCCAGAAGAAGGCTAATGTTTGTATTTTCCTTGTAATATTATTAGTAGACATGCCCTATAATAGCGTTTATAATAAAAAAAAGGCTGGGCCACACCTGTCCTTCCCAAAAGGAGGAAAAGTTTTGATGTAAAAAATAAGGAAATGTGGGGGAGAGGAGAGTGAAAAGCTTACTTCTTTACCTTCTCGAAAAAATGAATCTATACCTTTTCTTCTTAGGCTCTATGGTATGCTTGAGTTAATCAATCTTCGTCAGTATTTTGCATTTGATAGAAATATGTGGTTACATATCTCTCTATTTCAGTAAAGATAAAATATTGTGCCCTTTTCAAAAGGCATTCTTGGTACATGGAACTTGTTGTTAAGATTCTTGCTTTTGATGTAGTAATGAGAATTTTGGACATTGCTTTCAGGTATATATGAACCACAAGGAATTGAAGTGCCAGAGCCAATCCAAACTGTATGTACAAGATGGGGAAGTGATCCTTTCAGCTTGGGTTCTTACTCTAATGTTGCAGTAGGGGCATCAGGAGATGACTATGATATTTTAGCAGAAAGTGTGGGCGATGGCAGACTTTTCTTTGCTGGTGAGGCCACAAATAGGCGCTATCCAGCCACTATGCACGGAGCTTTTCTTAGTGGGCTTAGAGAAGCTGCGAACATTGCTCACCATGCTAAGGTTAGAACCACAAGTTCAAAGGTTGAGAAAAAACCATCAAAGAACGCTCATTCTTATGCTTGTGTTCTCGACGACTTATTTAGGGAGCCAGACTTGGAATTTGGTAGTTTTTCTATAATTTTTGCAAAAAAGAGTTCTGATCCTGAGTCGCCAGCAATTTTGAAGGTGACTTTCAGTGGGCCCCAAACGAGGAATCATGATGGGATAAGGCCTGATCGACATCTTTCTAATAAATTACTCTTTCAGCAGCTTCAGTCCCATTTTAATAACCAGCATGAGCTTCATGTTTATACCTTGTTAAAAAAGCAACAAGCCCTTGACCTTAGAGAGGTCAGAGGTGGTGACGAGATGAGGCTGCATTTCCTTTCCGAGAAGCTTGGGGTGAAACTGGTTGGTAGAAAAGGTTTGGGTCCAAATATTGATTCTATAATTGCTTCAATTAAGGCTGAGAGGGGAAAGCGCAAACCTGGGTCCAGATCTCTTACGCTTAAATCTGGTATGTCATCCTTTCTCTCTATACATACAATATATATATGTATGAGGAAAGAGCAAGTAGCTTCATTTGTTCCTTTTTTAGAAACCGTGGCACATATCAATTTAAGCTTGAAGAATTTTCCTTCTTAAATAGGTGTCATGAAGTCAAAAGGCGCCACTCTCAAACGAAAAATAGTTAGGTATGAGCATCCACCCTCTTTCTCTTTCCCTTTCCTCTCTTTATGTCTAGTTTGTTCTTTTCTTTTCTTGTTGGGAGTGAATCCAGCTTTTTCTGGATCCTGTTTTTGAATTATTTCAGAAAGGGTAAAGTTGTAAGTGGAGGCAATAGAACCACTTCTTCCCCTGCTGCTATCAGCAGGAATAAAGCAGTTGGCAGCAGCAGTATCGCGATCCCTCTGACAAATGTTGACTTGGAGCCTAAACCAGTTTGCACTATTGGATCTGTAGCTTCTCCAAGTTTGAATATTGGTGTAAATGACAACGTGGGATCAAAATCAGTGGGCAGTAGTTCTGTATATCTGCTTCCCAATGGCAGCATTGGTGATAAGTTTGAGGGTAATATTGGTAGTTCAACCACTCCAATTTTGAATGTTGGAGGACAAACAGGAAGCAACAGTAATGCTCCTAGTTATCCCAGGAGTACATATGATGATAGCACGAATACATATGGTCCACCTTCTAGTGGAAATTCGGCTAATTAGCATACATCATGTATATTATAGTAGCAGACACTTTGCTTTGCTTGCCTGTTATAAGGTAATTTATCTTTATGCCGTTTTCCCACTATGCTCCTTAGATTCTGTTAGGGCATTTTATGATCTGTTGTTGTCTTCTCCTTGTTGTAGCAAATTAGCATACATAGAATGTATTATTTGACTATAAAAAACCTACTTCAATTTCTTTATGGTTCCGGTAAAAGTAGTTGCCGTGGTGACGAAAACTGCAATTAACATGTAGTATTTGATTGTTGACCTTTATATGGTGGCTTTGCAGGTGTTAGGGATATGGAAACTATAATGCTTAACAGGCAATCTAGGATGTGATTGTCAGATTAGCTTGACACCTTTCGCTTTGCTTATTCGCCGTCTTCAAGCCCTATACATATTTTGACAACTTGAAGGACCAAGCCAAGAAAAAGCTCTCTTGCTTCTCCATCTTATAATCTGCAGTCTCTAGTTGTTCTATCTTTGTGTACTTGTTATACTGCTGGGTAAGTTACTTGAGGCATCCTGTTGGGATTTCAATCCCTTGTATATACTGCAATTTCTAAGAGTTCACTAACCTTTGCAGTTTTAGTTGCCAATTTCTTGGTGCAGTTCTACATTATCCCTAAGAAGGGAACCTTTTTTTTTAATATCTAGAAAGCAGTAAATATTTACTGACGCCTTGAGAATTATTCACTTTTTTCGGAATAACTTCACTTTATTTCAAAATTAGTGTATATTATAAATTTTCCAAATCTAACTTGGACTTGGATTTCAAGTTTCAAAAAGTGCGCCAAACCTGTTTTCCAACTCCATCTTCATAAATTCTAAATAAAGTCTCTCCTCTTCTTTGCAAAAAGTATAATTGAACATAACTCCATTCTTCATAAATTTCAAATAAAGTGAAAGATATTTGAAATCTAGGGCCAAACGCCTACTTAGTGTTCTAAAATGTAAGTGCAGAGAGTAGTTAGCTATTGAATCAGCCAAGATAATGGCTGTCTTACAGGTATGCCTTGTGCTTTGTCAACAAGTGAAGGCACTGACTTTGTTGTTGCATAAGTTTCTACTTGTGATATCTCGAATTATTTATAAGGTGTTTAGACAATATTTTTGAGCCGAGGGTATGCCATAAGATCTGTGTAAACTCTACTCTCACCCAACCTCGCTTGTGGAATTACATTGGATATGTTGTTATTGTTGTGTTTAGATAATATTTGGTAGAAGTCAAAAGAAAGGTTTAGTAGTTGAGGTGGAAATTGAAATAGAGTACTTGAAAGCTAAAAGTCATGTTGAGACACAAATTTCACTTTGAATTTTTTTTTTGAAGTTTTATGAGTGTCATTATTTCATTGAAATATTTTTCAAATCAGTTTTTCAACTTCAAATTCTTTCCACTTAAAATAATGGATTATTATAAAAAAAAGATCTTGATTTACAAATTAAGTAATATCTTCAATTTTGGGTGTTGTAAGTGGAGGGGGGGGGGGATGGGGTAAAAAGTATGTGTATGTCCTACAAACTATATAGTTTATCCTTGGGATTACCCATTCCCTCCTCTGTAATTTTCTTTTAATATATGATATTGTTATTATTTTCACTTAGGTGCTTTACCTATAATTTAAATTATGTCATATTTATTCTAAATTGTAATTTAAGGAACATTTATAGTTTAACCAGACTAATCTTGTTATGTATTATTATCAAAATCTGACGCTAATGTTTTATGACTAGCAAAAGCTCCCCATTAACATAACTTTTTATCTGCCTTTTTTCTTTCAAAACCATTTTCTAGAAAATGTCCGTGTCCAGATGGATATTTTGAAGTGAAACACAAAGAGAATAGGGAAATAAAGACCACCAAAGGATGTGGTGCAGTGGATGAGAATGTTTCTCTCTTAACTAGAGATCTCGGGATTGAATCTGGGTATAATCCTTGGTTAGAGAGAGCTTCATCTAAATATAATCGGACTTCAATGCGGGTATCGAGCACCAGGGAAAAACAAAACAAAAAAAAGTGAATAGAGACTACAACAAATAGCTCCAAGTTTCGTATATGTGATTTGAAGTTATTCGAGTGTATGATTGAATGGACTGTCTCTCTTTACTTCTTTTTGAGTTTTGGAGTTCTTTATGTTGAAAATAATAATATGTAATTTAGAGAGTGTTTACCATTTGAATGAGAATAGTCGTTTTTATCACGTTTCGTGTTTTTTTTTTTTTGTTTTAAATTGATGATAATTGAATGTTCTTGATGGTCGGTCCAAGTGGAAGTAGTTTCGAGGTAGCCTATTTACAGACCGACATATTTTTGTTAACATTTTCTTTTTGCATAGTAGCTAGTTAAGGTTACTCACTTACTATTCCTTTCTCCCTTATTTTTTAATGTTTTGTGGGTGGGTGGGGGGTTGGTGGGGTGGGGGGATTTATAAGGTGCCAAGGCGTTTTTCCTTTGAGTTACACGTTGCCCATAAGCAATATTGCACAGAGAGAAAAAAAATCATAAATCACGTAAAAATTTAATATTAAATAAATATATGATTGAACTTGCATGCAAAATGACTGAAGTTCAACTATATATGATTTGAATTTCATGCATAATGGCCGAAGTCCAATTAGATATTGTTACACCTCGTAACTTTTGCGTTTTTTCACGTCGTTATTGGATGCCGATGTCCCGGAAAGAGGTACTACCTTATGGAAGGATAATGAAGGTTTATATTTTGTTTATAAAAGTACTGGAATGTTTGACGGCAGAGGTGACGGACCGTCAAAGTGCCAACCCAGACCGTCTAAATCCTTGCAGATTTAAGATTCTCCATATTAACGGTTAGGATCGACGGACCGTCGATCATTTGACGGACCGTCAAAGTACGGCGGTGGAAAAAATTTGACGAGTTCTATACGGGTTGAACGATTTGGGAATTCATTTTACCTCCATAATCAGACCTAAAACATCCCATAAATCCTCTCTAAAGTTCCTAATCACTCTAAGGTCAATCCCGAAGCAAATTACGCAAGATTTATGTGATAATCCCCGCGGTAATCATAGAAATCATCTTTCTCGTATCGAAGTGATTTTGGAAACCCTAGGTGTGGGTTTGGGTTGTTGTATTATGGGAGTTTGGATGTCTAAAGGTAAGATTTATACTCCTCTATCTATATTTGTGATTAATTGATGATTTGAAGAGAGTTGTGAAAGGATTTTCGTAATCGGAACTCCTAAACTTATGAAATCTTCGTAGTATGAGTTGTTGGACTATTTTAATGGAATTATTGAGGTGTTTATGGCCGGATGTGATAGAGTATGGTAATTGTAATGTTGATGTTGTAGTAAGATGATGAAGGGGAAGTGATTGTGGCCAGTTGACATGAAAATAGAAGCATGAGAACTATGCATGCTAGGTGTTCGATGGAATGTTTGAATGAGTTTTCTTATGAGATGTGAATCCGTCGTTGATATAAATCATTTGTATACTATAAATCATTTGTATACTATAGATAAGCACCCGTGGAATTCGTATAGCTAAAGCGAAAAGGTATGTAATGGCTATCCATTCTTTCAATTGGCATGCCTCAATAGAAAGCATATTTGTCTAGCAGAGTTAGGAAGCGTAATTGTCATAGGTATTCTACTCTTTTAGTTGAAGTTAGCTTTACTATCGGTTGTATGGTATATAGTTGGATTGATAATGCGAGTTGTTCTTAAGTTTCATAACCTTCTATTTGATCCATTGCGCAAGTGTATACTTATAGTTGAAGTAGATGACTCGGCTCGTTGGTAGGTGTGTCATTGAGCGGAATCTACTCTAACCATTAGATCTCTACTAGACGTCGTAGCATACGAGGTGACCATAAGACATTTGGAATCGTTAGTGTTTTCCTTAAAAGAAGAATCGGGATTTATAGTTGTTCGTTGCATAGTTGCTATGTTAGTTGCATTATTAGAAAGATCGCCCTAATTGTACACCTAGGTACTTGTTTGGAGATTCGAGGGGCAAGCTAGCCGTAGTTGCATCAATTATAGTTAATTGTGCGTGCTATAAAATATTTTTAGCAAAGTGTAGGTGAAGCGACTTGTAAGGAATAATGTTGCTTATGTCTTGAAATATCAACAGTAAGCAATAGTTGTTGGTAGTGATAAGATTCGAGGATCGTAAGAATCCAATATAAATGCTAGTTGATAGTTGCCCTTGTCCATTACCCTTGTAGCACAGTCGAATACATATGCCTTCATATAGTTGTCTGCATTGATGGCAGTAGTAGCTGCTACCCCTCTAGTTGGATGCTCGTGTATTTCGTTGAACTTAGAAGGTAAATGAGTCCTTAGTTGCATAATTTAAAGGTAATTGTCGGTAAGAATCCAACCTAGATATTTGTTGATAGTTTGACGTGTTGAATTGGACTCATTCCAGTTTAGTAAACTTTTATTAGAGGTTATGCCACTTGGTATGCCCGTATACAATAGTTGAAGTTATTAGTTGTTTTCCTAAAATGAAAGTCCTCAGAGGTCGGGTGTAGTAGGCGCCGGGTTGCGTACTTGCTAGTTGTATAATTGCCCCATGTCAGTTGCTCTAGTTGCTCGACTTCCCTAGTTAATTGTCTATGCACTTGTGTAGTTGTCAACGTTAGTTGCCTTAGTAGTTGTTACTCCTACGGTGGGAAGTTTGTGTACTTGGTTAAACTCCGAGGACAAGAAAGTCTTTAATTGCATTTCTCAAAGGTAATTATGGATAATAGGTTGTGTCACCTCAGAAGGGGAACGGTAGTTGAACGAGTTGATGTATACAGAACTTAGTTGAGTTATGTGATACGATTTGTTGGTCCTCGCGATCTATTTGCCAGCTTGCACCTATTTGCTAGCCTTCAGACTTATTTGCTTGCCATCGTGGCTTAGTTGGTGTCAATCGAGGCCTATTTACTAACCTCCCAAGGTCCATTTGTCGCTCTAGTGGAGCGTATTTGCAAAACAGAGATTAGTTGTATAAGCATGCTTAACTTGATTTGTTGTAGTACTTCACATTGCAGAGTTAGTAGTAGTTGGTCTACAAGACCTATTTGTTGCTCTAAATGGAGCGTATTGCGAGGTCAGGTTTGATTTTGTAAGTAGATAAGATCTAAGACCCATTTGTCGCAAAAGCAGAGCGTAGTTGCAAGACATAGACTAGTGTCCATATAGATGTAACTTGGACCTATAGTAGTATTTCAGTTAACATAGTTGGCAAACGTTTTAGTGGAATACGACCTACAGATAAGTGACAGTCCTTCTATATTTGTTGTTACTCGCTTACTTATTTTACTTAAAGTTTCAGAGTTTATCATTTGTTTTATCTCCTTACATACTCGATGCATTATTCGTACTGACGTCCCTTTTACCGGGGGCGCTGTATGTCATGCTGTAGGTCCAGGTTCGCAAGTGGCAGATTTGTGGGTAGATGCTCCAGCTGATCATCAGAGTTTTGGTGAGCTCCACTTCCTCCCGGAGTAGCCAAGTCGAGTCACTTGTGGTATAGTTGTACAAGCTATTTGCGTAGGTCGGGGCCCTGTCCCGACCAAGTTGTTTGTCAAACATTGTTAGAGACTTTTGTAGACATATGTACACCTGTGGTCAGTAGTGTTATGTGATGTTGGGTTATACAGTTGAGGCCTTGTAGGCCCACATATCTATATACTTGTTTTGGGCTCTTCTGTTTGCAGGTAATTGAACGTAGTAAATTACCTGTATTGTCGAGTACGCTACTCGTATAGAGGTGGCACTAGATGCCCGTCCACCCCACCAAGATTGGGGTGTTACAGATATATAGCCTGAATTTTATGAAATTTGAATGACTGAAGTGCTTGCTTCCAAATTGTATGAAGTTAGGCTTTAGTAAGCCAACTTCCTGTGTATGTCTGAACTTCAGATTCGCACGCCTTAAGTTTGATTTAAAAAACGACTAAGCTTGGAAATATTTTAGAACTCAGCCTATAATTTAAATGAAATCGTCTATCTATGCATTTCGCCCATCCAAGTATTCGAGCATACATCATAAATTTTCACCTATTTTTTTTATCCATGCACTGTTAACGCGGGATATTTTGTACATCAGACTGTTTTTTTTTAAAAAAAAAAATCTTTACACCTATTTTTGTCAGTTGTAACATGCTAGATTCTTGGCTAGGTAATTGAGTTGTGATAATATTTTCATTTTCTACGTAAAGAAGTTCGAAACTGTAACATTCTTCATTTGTTCTTTAATATTACTTGTTAAAATATGTCAAATAGAACATGAGCTTTTCAAAAAAAAAAAAAAAAGAGAAATCACCACTCTTTTGCTCCTAGTATGCGCTCGTTCGTCACCTATATTTTCCTTGTTGATTATGTGAGTGTGATATGCCTATTCTTTTTTTTTTTAAAAAAATCCCCTTTGATATTCATAGTTTGGACGTCATAGATCCAATTTCATGAATATCAAGTTTCCTACTCTATCCGTTTCAAAAAGTTTGCCTTATTTTCCATTCATGTTTCCTACTCCGTCCGTTTCAACAAGTTTGCCTTATTTTCTTTTTTAGTCCGTTTAATTTTTTATTTTTTTGACAACTCTTTCATTCCAACTTTACACATGGCATGTTGAAGACCACAAGATTAAAAGTCATTTTTGTACATTCAACACATCTTTAATTTAAAACCACAAGATTCAAAAGTCTTCTCTACTTTCTTAAACTTTGTGCTAAATTAAAATCAGACAATCTTTTTAAAGCGGAGGAAGTATTAATTATTATTATCTCAATTTGTATGTCTAGTTAGGTGAACTATTTGATGGTGAACATATATGTTTGTCAGAAATGCCGAGTGGGAGTCACAACGAATCAAACTTGCGTCTTGCCCTTCGACGGATCACGGTCGTACTCGAAGTCTAATATTATTGAAGTCTATGTTAGAGAAGGAAATTAACAACACCCAAAATATTACACTATCCTTCGAACTCAACCCAACTATGGGAGAAAGGGGAAAACATGCATATAGGGGTCAAATAGTCAATTCAAAGGGGAAATATGAAATTCAAGGTTTTAGGAGTTCAATATTACTAATCTCTTGCTAAAACAACTTAAGATAAGGTCAATTTCATCTTACAAGTAAAATCCTCAATTTTTAGGTAGGAACCCTAGTCTTTCCAATAATCAATTTCATCAAGAAAAAGGAAGATTCAAGCCTACCAACTATTAATTAGTGAACCCCAAGCTTAGAATAGTAGAACCCATCAATCAATTTCCATTTTTAAGCTTAATCATCAATAAACCCTAACTAGGTTGAACTCTTCTTTCCCAATTAGATTTCTAGGTTGTTTCCATCATTAAATCTACTTAAAGAATGGTAAAACAATGCTAAGGGAGCTTACCACAAGAAGAATTCACTAAAAGATGCTTGGAATCACCTCAAAGGTGGTGTTTTGGAGGAGTATTTTCATGATGGGAGAAATGAAGGGTTTTAACCCACTTAAGAACATTTTGGAAATCCCGTCGTTCGCTGCAGCGGCCAGTGGCCGAGACCTCCCCGACACAAACCAAATATGTACACATATATAAAAACACTCTACAGACTCACTCGTGATCTCGAAATTTCCATCGGAGTTGTAATTCTACGAGTCAATCCTCAACGGGCTAAATTAATTTTCTTATCAATAGCTAAAAATGCTCCCGAGGGCCTCGGGAACTGAACCAACCATCCCACCAAGTCATAAATGAATCTTCCGGACCTCACGGAATTGACGAAATTCCAGAAAAGGTACGTTCACACAAAAGTCAACTATTGGTCAACACTTGCATACTTTGAGGTTCTAATTTCTCATCTCATACTAGAATTGTCCGAGAGTTCCGAGAATCGAGCCAATATGGGTAAAATAGTCAAAGTATTCTATGATATATATAAGATCCATCTGTATAGATATCATCATCTACATCCAGAAAGCCGTATGCTTTGGGTACATGTAACGACGGAATATGTCATTACAATTAGGCCATTTGGCTGGTTAAGACGAGTATTATGTTGGGCATGTGCCTTTTTCGGCCTGGGCTCAGCTAATTTTAATTTAAATCCAACAATGACCCATTGGTTCTTACAAAAATGTGGCCATGTTTTAAATTAAGAAAAGGCTGAAACAAATTCAATTATAGCCTAATTAAATTAAAAGCTTTGGTTTAAGCCTAATTTTAACATTCTAAATTTAGAAAACTGAAATCATGCAAACGTCTTTTTATTTTAAAAACACGCTTGAAATTGAGATGTAATTTCTTTATCATATTTAATTAGACAATTTTTTGACTTTGACGGAGCGGAACACTAATTCTTTAATTCTTTTAAAATAATTATATTTATAATTATCAATTTAAAATCTAAAATTATGATTAATGGTAAAAATTATGTAAAATTAGGACATTATATATATATATATATATATACCAAGTGATATTTTGTCAAATGAAATGACAAAATACCTTCGGAATAATTTTGTAAAAAATCATATTCGCCTTGTAAAAAGTGTATTTCGCTTCGTCTGTGACTCGGAAACTCTGAATAATTAAATAAAATTATTGAAGGGTAAAAATTAGGTGTCAACAATATTCTTCTTCGGTGACACGAAGAGTGCCAATTTAGGTTTATTATTGTTCAATTCTATTTTTAAAAAAAACATGTTAGGTTTTTTCGATTTAAAAAATTCAAATAATATACCATAAATGTTCTTCAGTATTTGAGAAATCATTTTTCATATCACATATGAGGATGTAAATTGATCAATGTTTAATCAACTATGCCTCGATTCAAAATTAGCAGGAATCAAATATATAAATCCATTGTATCAGTCTAATAACGTTGAGGAATTTTTTTTTAGAAAGAGATCTGGTAATAACTAGAAGAACAACCCACAACGGGATGCTAGCTGTGATCTTCAATGTAAGAGAATACTACGGTGTTTTGACAACTCCTTGTCGGAGAACTTTTGTGGGTAGATTTCTAAAATCAAGACCCCAAATTGACACCCTCAGATCCAAATATTTTGAAAAATTTCCATTAAAGGGTTACAATTCTTGCGAGAGCTGGAGAAGCGTCTACGGGTAAAGCACCGTATCCATATAACTGCTTGCCACCTACGCTCCGCCATCCATTCCAGGCCATTCCATTTTTGCTTTCAACAAGTAGGCGACGCAAATCTATGCTTTCTTCAATCAGATACCAATTGCTTGGATACATTTGAAAGCCTCGAGATGACTTGCAGAAAAAAAGCTTTCTAGGTTTGTCTTCTGTTTCCGAAACAAACGGTCCATTTATTGATGGGCGAACGACGGGGATTGAACCCGCGCATGGTATCTTTGACAATTTCAACATATTCTTGACATTCACCAATGATGAAGATTTTACAACCATTCTTTAGAAAAGGTTCATCGAGCTGGACGGATTTCAGATATGGCTTTAGAAATGGACCCCAAACTGAATATGAGAATATCCCCAAATATTGCAAACATTGTAGAAAGCTTGGTCATGCTATTGGTAACTGTCGGGTTCTTGAGAAGAAAAAGGAAATGAATATTCAACAAGGAAAAGAGCTGTCCAGTAAGCAGAATAAGGAGGAAGAGAAAATCTGCAGGGCAAGCAATACAATGATGAAGGAAATAACAATGGTACCGAAAAGATGGAAAATAATACTAGAGGAAGAGACAAATAGAATGGTCAATCGAATGTCCAAAGAGGAACAAGAAGAGGAAGAAGTGAGCCTCCAAAGGGTGTGTGCATACCAACAGGTGCTATATTTGGCATAGACAAACCACTTCCCATTTAGGATAACACGGCAAGCAAAAGCAAAAGCAAAAGCAAAAGAACACAAACAGTGCAGCTGAAAAAAAGAAGAAAGCTTCCTCTGAAAAACAGAACACCAATCAGAATAACAAGAGCAACCATGATCAGGAGGTACTAAAAAACAACAAAGAATCAAAAGAAATTCATGAAAAGCTCCAGATTTCAGAAAAGCAATGAAAAAACTGAGCAAGGAAATAGACAAGTCGTTATGATCAAGGACTCCGGTGAACTACAAGTTGATATCTTTAAAGGAGAATGGGAAGACGTCCCAAGAAAGCATACAAGGAAGGAATCTGGAAATAAAAGAGGAAGCAGAACAAAGGATACTAACAATGAACAAGCAATAGCCATCACTCAGAACAGTTTTGATGAATTAATGGAGGAAACTAAGATTCAAATTAGTGATGTTAGTAAACATGAACAAACACCGAGGAAAGGACATAAAAAAGGGAAACCACAAGATGAATGGGTAGAGATATCATCATCATCATCTGAAGAAGTTGATTCATTAGAAAACACATCAGAAGAAGAAGATGATCAAAAAGAGGAAGAACCAAATATTGAGAAGAATACTAAAAAAGATACTCCAGCAAATGGACAAAGTGCAAAAACAGTCCCTGAGTAAGAAAATGAAAAAGCACTAGCAAAGCTAAGGTGGATCCACCAAAAATTAGAAATCAAATGAAGGATACTCAAAAACTTCCAAAGAAATCCATTAATGATTAGAGTGCTCAATTGAAATATAAGGGGCATGAAGTCCCAAGCTTTCACTGAGAGGCTAAAGTTCTTAATAGCAAGTCAGGATATATCCTTGGTTGCCATTCAGGAACCTTTCATTAAAGAGACTAAAATAGAGAAGATGTATATGAACTGTCATAAGTATGAAAGGAAGTTGTGCAAATTGTAGCAACAAGATTTGGGTGTTCTAGAAACATAACATTGACTGCTCTATTTATTCTAGTGAAGATCAAATGGTTACTTGTAAAATTCAATACAAAGAAGAGTACTTCTTCATTTCTATTGTTTATGCTAAATCTAAAGCTTCTGGTAGGGAAGATTTATGGAGATATATGAGGATATTTTCGACTACCATCAATTCTCTTTGGGTTGTACAGGGAATTTTAATAGTATCTTAGCTATGGGGGAGAAAATTGGATGCAAACCACACAAATTTAACAAAAGTATTCCTTTCTTGGAATGCCTCCATGATTATGGTCTTAGAGAGATTAGCTACTCTGGTAGCAGTTTTACATGGTGTAATGAGAGAAAATAACAAGAAATAATTTGAAAGAGGTTGGATAGAATGGTGTGTAATGGAAAATGGGATGATTGCTTCTCCATCTGACCATTATCCACTTCTCATCACTTTTAGGAATAATCAAGACAATCATATTAAATACTTTAGATTCTTGAATTTTTGGGCTGATTTGAAAGATTTTCAAGAGGTAGTTAAGAATTGTTAGAAGAGGAATATGATTTAATATAGTATCCTACTAGGAAAATGATTGTAATGGAGTGCCTATAAATAGAGCTCAGTGTAATCACGTAGATACACAATTCAATAATAATATATTTCTTTTATAATTTCTCACATGGTATCAGAGTAATAATAGAATATTATCACTAAAAAAAAGACGTGAACAGTGTCGCGCATGAACAGTGTTTTGTGAATAGTGTCCAATGAACAGTAATTACGGCGTGAATAGTTACCAGATTCTGATCGTCGAAACTAGGCTTTCGGTGATTCCAGGCTATTTCCGACCATTCTTTTAAGAATTGTTTTTACTGTTAGCATCGCGCAGAGATTCTGAGTTGACCCATACCACTTTCTTCGAGGTTCGAGAACTTTTTTGGCATAATTTCTTTTCTCGTAGGGTCGTGCAATCATTCCGATCCTACCCACAAAATACCATCACAATCCCGCGCCTCAATTCTGGTGACTGTTTTGCGTCCCGTAGGGTCGTGTCATCATTCTGATCTTATCCACAAAATATCATCACATTCCCGTACCTCAATTTCAACGACTGTTTTGAGTCCTTCTCTTCCAGAGAATTAATACAAAAAGTATATGTTGTACAATATTCCAGCGAAGATTCGAAAAAAAACTAAACTAAAAAAATCACCACCGAACATAATTTTTCCAATGGCTGCTAGCGTCACATCTCTATCTAGTGGTGTTGTGCAGAATCCGACACCACCACAACATATATCAGGTTCAAGCTAGTGAGAAATAATTGTTGTGCAAATTTCCACCAATTTCTGGGAAAGCAAATCAATCACCGTGCAATATTTCCAGTGACAACATAGTTGTCCGCGTCAAAATTACTTTCGAGTAGTGTTGTGCAGATTCCAACACCACCACGAGGTAGATCAGTCTCTTCTAACCAAAACCCAGTCAGTGATTGACAAATATCCACTCGCGTGCCACCACGTGCCGCTCGAAGTGCCAACTCCGGCTAGCGCGTCAGATCCACGCGCCATGCATGCACCTTTTTCGGCCAGATCTAAGTGATTTTCTTCTTGGGTTGTGTTCGCCAGATTCCATCCATCTTTCAAGTCAGATTTCGCTACGCCTCTTAGTTTTGATAAGTTTAACTCCAAAAACATGGGAATTGAAAGTTCAAGTCCTGTGATTACTTCAAAACTCTTAAGGAGGAGATCAGAAAATCGCACATCACAGTCCATGAAGAGGCGACGAGGAGGAGGTTTTCCTGGAAGATCTCGACCTAGGTGTAGTTACTCTCCATGGTGACCTTGAGGAGGAAATCTATATGGAGCATCCACCTGGTTTTGTTGCTCAGGCGTAGTCTAACCTGGTGTGTTGATTGCGTCAGTCACTTTATGGACTGAAATAGTAAGAAATTCAGCACAGTAATTCAGGAGTTTGGCATGACTCATACTAAATATCTCAGCAGACTGAAGTATTTTCTAGGTATTGAGGTTGCTCAATCCAGATCAAGTATACTCTCTGGTGATATTGTTGCGAAATTTGTGAAATCGAGTGATCAGCTTGCAGATATTTTCACCAAGTCCCTCACTGGTCCTCGTATTAATTACATCTGTAACAAGCTCCGTACATATGACTTGTATGCACCAGCATGAGAGGGAGTGTTAGAATAAGAATAAGATTTCATATATAGTAATCTACTAGGAAAAACATTGTAGTGTAGAATAGGAATATGATGATTTCACATATAGTATACTAGAAAAAGGATTGTAATGGAGTGCCTATAAATAGAGTTCAGTGTAATCATGTAGATACATGATTCAATAATAATATTTTTCTCCTATAATTTCTCACAAGAATAACTGGACAGCTCATCACAAAGGCAATATTTTTTGGCAAGTGTAGCAGAAGCTGAAGATTACTAGTAAAGCTTTGAGTCTTTAGTCAAAAACTAAAGTTGGCAATATCTTTGAAAAAACTCAACTGTTGGAGGATGAAGTCAAGCAATATGAAGAGAAACACATGGACACTTTGAACCAACAAGACAATATGAATATGAACAAATCCAAGGCAGAATTGATTATCCATCACAAGCATGTTGACACATTTTGGAGACAGAAAGCTAATTTGAAAGGGGATGAGAACACCAAATATTTTCACACTATTGTGAAGGGTAGAAGGAAGTTTTTGCAGATCCATAAAATTAATGTGAGAGACAATTGGATAGAAGGGGATACAGAGATTGGTGTGCAGCAGCAGCAGATTTCTATCAACAATTGTTCTCTAAAGTTAATTACAAAATTGACACGAGGATTTTGGACAACATCAACAAATGCATCAATGAGGAAGATAATCAGAATTTTCTACAGAAACCCAATGAAGAGGAGATTAAAAGAGCTATATTTGATATCAATCCCAATAGCTATAGGATAAAATGTTTTACTAGCCCAAGAGATTATACATGAGATCAAAACTAAGAACAAAGGGGGAAATGTGATTTTCAAAATTGATATGAATAAAGCTTATGATAGAATCTCTTGCCACTTTATTTGTGCAATAATGAGGAAAATGGGATTTGATGAAAAATGAATTTACATAATATGGAGTCTTATTTCCAATAATTGGTACATTGTTATTATAAATGGAAAAAGACATAGATTTTTTAAGTCTCAAAGGGGTGTTAAACAAGGAGATCATATATCTCCTTCCATGTTTATTATAGTTGTTGAAATTCTCTCTATTATGCTTAATAAATTATATGAATGTTACACCCTAGCCTTGGGTGTTTCCACAATGCTTTAATTTCTCGTCTGAGTCTGACCGTTTCTCATACTTTGTTTTGCTTTGCCTGATTATGCTTTGTCTTGAGCCGAGGGTCTCCCGGAAACAGCCGCTCTACCTACCAAGGTGGAGGTAAGGTCTGTGTACACTCTACCTTCCCCAGACCCCACATTGTGGGATTTCACTGGGTATGTTGTTGTTGTTGTTGTTGTTGTTGTTGTTACACCCTAGCCTTGGGGGGTATGGCCGGCACCCAATGCCCGAAGGCCTGAGCGTACCAATACAGTATCAGAATCCTGAAACATGAGACTTGGGCCGACAAGGCCTCCAATTAACCATATATGACAAGACTGAAAGATAACCTGCATACAGAAGAGTCCCAGCAGGATATATACATATGAACAGATAGCCAAGGCCGACGAGTCCACAATATGAGTATACTACTAACAAAAAGGGCCGACAATGCCACGACATACCAACATCTACTATGCACAGGGATGCAAGCCTATAAGAGTCATATACATACCAATAGGTCGGGATAGGGCCCCGCCATACCCCAAAACATTAGTAGCATATATAACAGTACTTAAGGACTCTTGTACTGCAACTCCGAGAAAAAGGAGTGAGACAATCACCGCTGAGCAGATCACCTACTAGGGAGGAGCGCCGCTATGTCTATCTGTACCTGCGGGCATGAAACGCAGTGCCTAGAAGGGACATCAATACGAAAGATGTTCTGAATATGTACATCATAATCGACTGTAAATAAACCAACAATAGCCAAGGAAATGAGAGATACCACCTAAAACTTGTATTGCCACAGTACCTCAAACTGTATAGATATATGTACTCACCGCGTATATAACGCCATAGGCCTCTGAGAGCAATGTAATCAATGTCAAGTATGTATAAGTTGTGAATATAACGTCATAGGCCTCTAAGGGCATTATCATCAATATTATATGTGTATAAGCTGCGTATATAGTGCCATAGGCCTCTTAGGGCAATATGAATGTATAGTATATATGTATGACCAACAACTGGAGGACATGTCATGCTTATCAATTCAATCAGAGTGACAACTCATGAACCAACTTTCTAGGGACGATATTATATGATTATGACTCAGCGAAGAGACTTCTAGTTGTCAGGAGTGGAATTGTTATAGAGTAGTGTCATGTTCATATCGATTTTATATAGATCATGCCAAAAGAAGAAGGAAAGCCTTGCATACCTTGTCCTTGAAGTTACAATCGCCAAGTCCTCATACTCCTTATGGATAGTTATCTATAGAAAACAAAGGGGTTGATATCAATATCGAATCCATATTTCATAAAGGAACTTCAGGCATCTTATCGATAATCTTAACACAAAGGGTTCTTAGACTTCTTAACAAAAGATATTTATGTAATTGATCCCACGATTATCGGAAACATAATTCCATAGCCTCACAATACCAACAATCCCTTTACTTATCAATTCCAATTCATCTCTCAAACAAAGCAGTCCCAAATCATAATACAATGATTTCATATGTCTATGGGTTTCGATTACGAAAATCCTTTCACAGCTTACTTTAAATCATCAATTAACCACAATTATAGATAAAGGAAGGTAAATCTTACCTCGATGTATCAAAGTCTTCTTAAAACAGAAAGTTGCCTCAATTTCAAGGTTTTCCAACATCGTTTCGATACGGAGATGATGATTCTTGCTATTACCACCGGAATTATAGCGTTAATCTTGCATGGTTTGGCTTAGTTTCGATCTAAGGATGATGTGATAAGATTGGGAGGGTTTGGAGAGTGCTTAAGATCATATATGGGGGAAAATGAGGTCTTGAAATATAAAACCCGACTTTAAACCCGACAAAAATTTTCACTGCCGTAAAAAGATGGTTCATTTGACTGACCGTCAAAATTTTGACGGTCCGTCAATCTGCAACTGAGATCTCAAAATCTCAGTGTATTTGACGGTCTAGAATTGCACTTTGACGGTCCGTCAACTCTATCGTCAAAATGCCCAGTTTTCGAATTTTGTCGCAACATACTTTCCTCGATCTGTTTGACTTTCCAACACTCCAGAGCTTCCATAAATAAGCCATAAACCTTCATTAGCCTTTCGTAAAATCGTACCCCTTCTCGGAACATCGGTATCCATTGACGACATGACGGAACGCAAAAACTACGGGGTGTAACAATGAAAATCCTAAGTTTAATGGATTCAGTATGAATCCTAATGGACCTAGGATTAACCATTTAGCATATGCTGATGATTTGATTATTTTCTGTTCAGGAAAAGCCAAGACTCTGAAATTATCAACAAGTGCCTCAGGAGATATGAGAAGAACTCTGGTCAGTTGATAAATAGAGAAAAGAGCTGCTTTATTATGGACAACGAAATATCTCAAAATAGGATTAAAATTGTCAGAGATTTATTACAGGTTAGGAAAGAGGAATTTCCAATGACTTATTTAGGTTGTCCATTGTTTGCAGAAAGGAAGCTTAATCAATACTTTGCAGACATGGCAACAAAAATAATCAAAAGAGTGGGATCATGGCATTGTAACAGGTTATCTGTTGGAGGTAAAATTATTTTGATTAAACACGTTCTTAATGCTATGTCTGTCCACTTGTTATCTACTATTTTAAATCAAACGGAAAGTATTTTTGCTAATTTTCTGTGGGGAAGCAAGGATGGGAAACAAAAGTATCACTGGGCTGCTTGGCACAGCCTATGCTATCCTACAGAAGAGGGAGGTATAGGCATCAGCTCTATTCATGATATCTCAGAAAGTTTTGCTGTCAAACTATGGTGGCAATTCAAAACAAAAGATAACATCTGGACCAAGTTTATGAAAGCCAAATACTCTAAAAGGATCCATCCAGTGGCAAGAAAATGGAGCTACAAACATTCTCATAACTGGAGGGGAATGATGAAGATTAAGGAGAATGTTGATCATCATATTCAATGGAGAATCAACAAAGGCAACTCAAGCTTCTGGTGGAATAATTGATCAGGAATTGATAAATTAGCAGACTACATTAATGCATCAACCTCTATAAGAATCAAAGTATCAGACTTCAAGATGAATGGAGGTTGGGATGCAAACAAGCTTGGACAGAATCTTCTTATTAGCATCGTAAGTATTATCCAAGGGATTACTATTAACTCTCCTAATCTTGATGACCAACCAATTTGGACAGTCAATATAGATGGAAGATTTACTAGTAAATCAGCTTGGGATCTCATTAGAAACAGGCAAAACTCTACTTTTTGTAATAAAATGATTTGGCATAAAAAGAATCCTTTTTCTTATGGAAAATTTTAAGAAATAAGATTGATGTTGATTTAAATCTTACAAAGTTTAAAGTTCATCTTCCCTCTAGATGTTCTTATTGTACTAACTTTGAACAGGAAGATGTAGAGCATTTGTTCCACAAAGGGAAGATAGCACAGGAGATTTGGGAGCATTACAGCAGGCAATTTGAAATCAATATGGGATAAAATGGCATCAGACATCAAATTATGAACTGGTGGTTGACTAAGGGAAAGAATCAAATCCAAAAAATGATTTTTCAGATTCTCCCGGGCATCATAACATGGAAAATCTGGAAATCAAGATGCAGGCATAGATTTGAAAACATCAAGATGAGGACTTCAAACATCAAACATCAAACAACAGATCAATATGCAGACAATCATGATCTATATAAGTAGTTCAAACAAATCAATCCTTATATGCATTGGGATCAATTTTATAATAGCATGGATCAGGCCAAGAACCATATCCTTCACATTCCTGTGAAGTGGTCTTGTCCAAGAATTGAAGCTCTAAAGTTGAATTCGGATGGATGTGCCAAAGGTAATCCTGGTCCAAGTGGAGGAGGGGGGTGTCATAAGAGATGAAAAGGGATTCCTAAAGGTTGCATATGGAAAATAATTTGGAATAAATACCAACAATATGGCAGAAGCTCTTGCACTGAAAATTGGATTAGAGTGGTGTGTTACAAATGAAACTACAGATCTAAAAATGGAATTGGACTCAAAGCTTTTAGTGGAATGGATACTCAATACAAGTACTCCACCATGAAATATCTGGAACACTATTAGAAGGATCAAAATTTTGCTGAATCAAGTTGAAAGATGGAGTGCATATCACTGTTTTAGAGAAGGTAACAAGGTGGCAGATAGTTTAATTACTGGGGAATGCAATTCAATGAGACAAAGTGGATATTTGATCCTCAACAACTGCCAAGAGAAGTTAGAGGTGCACTAAACATGGACAGAATGAATTTTCCATCTTTCAGAAAAAAGAATATCAAGAATTCTTTTTATGTGGATAGTAACATGTATAGGAATTACTATACCATTTTGTACCGCGGAACGGATCGTCTCAATCCCAAGAGCCTGAAAAGGCGTACCTTGAGGACCCAACGATTGGTACCTATCAGTTTGCGATCCTTGGCAACCGAGGTTGATGCCTCGTGCACGAAGGATGTGCTATACGGAGAGCCTCGATTCGGGTCAGATCACGAGTGAGATGTTCTAGCTTCTTGTGTACATAGAGGTTGTTCCTCTTGGATACTAATATTTTGAGAGCTAACTAGAAATTCTACTTGTCTTATAATATGGAGCATGTTCCATATTAAGTAGGTACAGGGAGGCTTTCCTCCTCTGTGGTGTAAATCTTGTTTATAATAAAAATGACATCCACTCTCAATAGAGTTGGATGGTTAATTAAAAAAACATCCATTGTATCTATTTCGTTCTATTCAAAGCAAACACTTACATAGAAGAGGCTAAATTCATGGTGGAGAGTCTAGAAAATAGCGTGAGCTGCGTGTAGATTTTTAGGGGTCGCTTAGTTGATGGTTTGTAATAATTAATCTCAACATTAAATCTCACATAAGAAGGTTTGCCACATAAAATGTAAATGGTTGATTGGAGGCACTAATTAACACATGCATTAACTCAATAATGCTGGAATTAATGTAGAATGTGGAATAAGAATATATAACATGCAACGTTTGAACTTTTTTAAAGACAAAACTGCCCTTTTAAAGTAAGTAATTCATGTATAATAATCTCCTCATAAGTCATCACCACAGACCAATCTCTTCATTATTAATCACCTGCATAAACAATCCATGCATTTAAGTCAACGCATAACTAGTATATGAACCAAACGACCCCTTAGGATATCAGTTTCCTATTTGAACCCTGAAACTGAGCATTCAAAACACAAAATAGGTTCAGCTAAAGCAGTTTACAAACAATACATTCCTCAATGTACAAACACTACACAAGAATGGTCATAAATTCAAGACTCTTTTTTCTTCTCTTTATACGTACTATGAACTCCCTTTTACATTTTTATTCATCTAGTATAATAAAGCATATGAATCATGATACAAGAGAAGCCTCGTCGTTCATAAGAAAAGTATCGTCAAGGTTCAGAGTTTAATCGAGCTAAAGGACTTCAGCATTCCTTATTCTTCCAACCACTCTTCTAATTTCGCTTCTTTATCAGCTTTCAATTCGTCGAAATTTTCGGATAAAGACAATGGGACATGCTTTTGTTTACCAGTTCTTTTTGTAGCTCATCATCAACAGTCTTGACTTGACATTAAGTCTTCACTATTGGCCCATCCAACTGAGGAGGAAGAACTTGCATATGCAGCTAATAGCGTGTCCTTAGTACGGGTCACGGATGGCTCATCCTTGTCCGATGAAGATGGTTCACTCTTGGCTGGTCGAGATTCTCCGGTCTCTAGCTGAGCCCACTTGAAGTTGCTAGCCTTTTGTATTGCTGACCTGAAAATAGGAGTGTTAAATGAGCGAGTTTGACTGAATTTGAGCAGGTTAAAATGCAAAGTTACTTGGGCTGAAAAGGGTTGGGGTAAAAGCGGGTCATAACCCAATCCGCCCAATTCTTACTTTTATAATTTTTAGTACCTAATAAAATTATTATTTTTCTTTATTATAGATATATATAACATATCAAATAAAAAAAATATTTTTGAAAATATTTTGACAAGATTTCTCATGGAGCAATTGTGGCTACATACCAACCAATTTTTTATGGAATGAAATGAGCTAAACTAATAAATGGTCGGGTCAATGACCAACCCTAACTTGAACGTGTTGGGCGGGTCATGCTTTCATGGGCTAGTTTTGCCATCCCTACCTGAAAACATTCGAGAGATAACCAGGAGCCCTCTCATCGTCCTCTTCTGAACCTGTATTGAGACCCCAGGGGGCAGGACTCCAAGAGGTAGTAGTTATACCGACCGGGAAACTTGTATGGGGTCCGCTAATTAATCCTTTTTTTGGCTGCTTTTTTGGAATGACAGCTAGAGTATGTCTGATATATTTAATCATCTCGTTAGCAATTGGAATGCCACACTCTTTCATCGACACGATCACAGTGATGGAATCCCCTGAATCTTCCGTGTGGAGAGCCATTTCACGGGATTTCTCCTCAATGTTGTTTTTGAGATTACAAGGTTGGGTGCTGCTTTCTGGCTATGCTGTTGAATGTAGAAAAGCCCCACAGAAGGCTCATTTGCTATGAACTTTATCATGTCCGCCAAGGATTCAGTTATGTCTACAAAGCCGTCCACTGTGGAAAATTCATGCATTTTCTTGAAGGACAACGGTTCATCATCACTGGTGGGGGCAAGAAAATAATGAGAAAGCTGATTTTTAATAAATAATTCAGCACTCGGAAAGAAATTCTTTTTTACGTTAATCAGGTGGTCCTGAATTTGTTGCTAATCAGGGTTGGACATAGTAAACCAATTACAAATAATATATTCCTAAGCTGGAAAGTTCTTAGTAGCACATGCTTCTTAGCAAAACCATACACAATTTTAAGAAATAACAAAAAGGGGCGGTTTATTTCCGCACCTTCTAATATTTAATTTGTCAATTGTTTTTGGTTACCTCTTAATTTTTATGAAACTGATGTGAATCTTAATGACAAGGTTTCACGGTTGGAGTTATGATACGGAAGGCCTCAAACTAAATAGGAAATTGATGAGGCACCAGATCTTCAGAGGTCAGCAACAGAAATGAATTGCTTGCACAGATTTAATATAATAGATCCACAAAGAAAGCTCATAATTGTTCTTATTCAACAAAAAAGTCATGCTAACTCGCCCCTGGGGTTAGCTCAAGTAGCAAAGGTTGAGGAACTTGTGACTTAGGTCACAGGTTTAAGCGTCCGCCAAGCAAACTAAGTTGGTATTAAAGTGTAAAAGGGTAGAGGGGTGGGCACCATTATCCCCGAGTTTCAAAGGTTGCGGTTGGTCCTAAGGGTTGGCTCTAGATGAATTTCTCAGTCATAAAAGAAAGACATGCTAACCACACAGAAAATAAAAAAGTTAGGTGATTTCTTCTCATCTGCCTACGACTTGGTGGATAGAGTTACCCAATACCTCTATTGGTGGGAGATAGCATGTACCTGCTGGAGTAATCGAAGTGCATGCAAGTTGGCCCGATCGCCACAGTTATTTAAAAAAGTAAAAGGGAGCCACGACGTGGCAGGTTCACTTCAAGTTTCCTTTCCATGTAATTAACCCCACAAGATACAATATTTCGATATGCATCTTTTTACAACTTTCTATTTGCTGCACTTTTATGTCTCCTTCGATAGGCATGGATTCGGACTTCACGTTATATCAGCTAAGTACCATGAGATGGGTTTTCTCTTTTCACTTTAGCAGACAAAGTAATATGATAGTCACACTTTGTACATTCTAGAAAGGCACTTCCAAGAGGAAATTGATAATAAGACGTGAAAATAGACTCCGATTATCACATACCCAACAAGCTGATGATGGGAAGTCGGGAACCAGAAGGGCAATGAACCAAAATCAACTTATCAAAGATATAAAAGAAAACAGAAACTACCACATCAGCAATTCCGATGAGTCACCAAAAAGTGAAAGTGTAGATAAGAGCTGTTTTGCCGGTTAACCGTCCAAGAAATAGCAATCAGGTCTTGGTTCATTCCCTTTGAGCATAAATTAGTGTCATGACATCACCAGTAAGAAACTCCGCTAGAGTAGTATTTGATTTGACTATAGCAATTTGACTTGATTCCGTTTGTTATCATTCCATTTTTCTTTAGATATTCATAAACTTGATTTGCAGCTTCTTTTATTTTCTTATCGTGTAAGAACATATTATTCTTGGCACAACAACTAACAATAACGAGTAACCAATAAGACGTGACTTATGGTCTGAGATAGAAATTTTAATTTAATTAAAAGTTTTCCTCGGGGAAAAGGGAAAAAGGAACATAATTTTCTTTTCTACAAATACTTACTTGAACATAGATCATGTCCACTGATGAGCCAATTTTGAAGTTGAGACACTACGATTTACGCAACCTGCAGAATGAAGTAGGTAACCATGAATTAACATCCATAACTCTTACTCCATTTTGAGAATTTGCAAATATTACGCAGAGAGAACATAATGCAGGTGTCACATAATAAGGTCATCAATTCAGCAATGCTAATTCTATCGTTCCAGTTTTTTTCAAGATTCACATGGCTAAGAAGCTACTACACCTTAAAAAACAGGAATACACTAAGACTTGTTCTCGATTTCGAGAACTTGCTGAGGATACTGTAACATAAAAAGAGGCTTCCTATCTTGTTTACACCTTAAATACAAAGTTTTCTCCTTTCTCGCCGAGCATAAATTTATGTGTAAAAGTTTATTAAAATTTCTACAAATAGTATATAAGAACACATATATACCCCACAAAGGTAAGGGTAAGGTCTGCGTACATCCTACCCTCTCCAGACCCCACTTGTGGGATGAAACTGGGTATGTTGTTGTTGTAGTATATAAGATCACATAATTTATTTTTTAAAATACAATAGGTTTAATGCTAAAAATCAGTTGAACTCATAGAGTTTAAATCCTGAATTCGCCTTTGATTCCAAGTTAAAAGAATCTCGCTACTGATTCTAACTTAGTACTACCTTTTAGATTACATTCTTGAAATTCTTTTACATATCAATGCAAATCTATAGCCTGTGAAACTGAAAGAGGAACAAAACAAAAGATCCTATTTGACCTTAAGAAAACAAAAGTCTAACAATAACATAGTCAATGTAATCCCGGGAAGGATAGAGTGTACACATACCTTACCCCTACCTTGGGAGATATAGAGGTTGTTTCTGATAGACTATCGGCTCATAATTAAACAATAACAAAGCAAGTCAGATAGGAAAAAGGAAACAGTAACTACAACGCTAAGCTAAGAAAAAGAGACAACCTCAAGAAAACCTAAACCTAAATTACCCCCAAAACAAGTGTTCAGACACAAAAATCAATGAACCAATGAATACCCACCAAGATATAACACAAACCCACTTGTCAAAAATCAATTTTTAGCTCAGGTTCACTATTAATTAGCCCAATTAACAAACACAGCACAAGAAAACAAAGCAATTTTGAGCTCAAATCGATTTGCCAGTTAACAAACACAACACAAGAAAATTAAGCAATTTGAGCTCAAATTTCTACCAATTAGCCCAATTAACAAACACCCCACAAGAAAATATTCCTCACTTTCTTGAAACTCCAATAAAGGGTACAAATATTATCAAAAAAACAAGTGCAAAATCATATAACTTACAGATCAAACTAGAAAATTTGAAACTTTCCTTCAGCCCTTTGATGTGTTTCGACAACAATTATGTATATCAGATATTGTAACTTAAACTAGGGGTGTCCAGTGGACGGCCGGGGCTGGACGGAATTTTTGGAGACGGAGTGGGGGTCGGTATCGGGACTTGGCGGCCAGGCGGGCCGGGATAGGGGGACGGGTCCCACATCCGTTGTATGGGTGGGGTAGGGGGAGGATTTTAATTTTTTTTTTAGATACTTAATTTTAAAAAATATATATTTAAATACTTAAATAATTGAACAAGATTGTGAATAAAAACATCTCAATGTTGTTTTTGTGTCTCTTATATTATTTAATAGAAATATGATTTTTTTGTAATACAATTTCAAAATTGCAATTTTATTTCGTAGTTTAAAAGTTACAAATCACATAATAAAATGATCACTAAAAAATTACATATTCAACCATACTCTTTTTAATTTCCTCACAATCTCTTGAGGATATTCTGTTGTAATTGGAAGTTGTTAGTCAAATTGTTCGACGTAGCTTCCTGCTCCCTCGGATAAGATTTCGTTGTAGTTGTAGTTAGAGATGGCAATGGATCTTGGACCCGGTGGATCTATATTCGTTTTATAGGATATGAATCTTCAAAATTTGGACCCAACGGATCCGGATCGGACCCGGATCCGTTTCTAACAGATCGGATCTGGATCTGGATCTTGTATTTGAGATCCGTATCCGGTCCAGATCCGATCCGTGGATCCGTTTTTTATTAAATATATTCATAACCTATAATGTAATTTTATAAGAATTTTCTTAATTTTTTTCCATAATTTATGTATTGGGTAAAGGGTTGAACCATGATAAGGCACAAGTCACACAGTCATGTAATTTGTCTTTGAAGTTTCATTTCTTTTACCTATATGCTCTCTGCAGTTTCCCATATTTTCATTTCTATAAAAAGAAAAAATTATCACTCTTTTTAAAATTTTCCTTTCTTGAATCTGCTAGCCGTAAGCTTTAAGTATCTTTCTCTCATTTGTTTGATCAACAAAAAAAATTGAGACTTTTGATATATGACTGACATTGTTTTATGTTGTTTAATGAAGTCAATCAGTAGAACTACAAGTGGAGCATCACTAAAGCCTCCAAAAATTAGCTCAAAGTTGCAACCTGTTCAACATCACTAATGAAGTCAATCGTCTTTATTTTCTTGTGATGCTAAAACCTTGTTCAGTATTTTGGAAGAATGGTCTCATGTTTGTGTAGGTTGATTGAATGAACTCAATCATTTTTTTTCAATCAGATTGCGTTTCATTTTGTCATAAAAGTTTCAACATGTAGGAATATTATTCAAGCCAAAAAAAATTATATGTAGATCTAGATTCGATCCGTGGACCCGGTGGATCCGGATTTGGATCTGATTTTTATAGACCCGATGGATCTGGATCTGGATCTAGTAGGATCCGGTCCAGATCCGATCCGTTGCCATCCCTAGTTGTAGTCGTCTTCTTCATTAATCTCTGGTTGATCGCACATTCTACGCTCCGCTCTAATCCAATCTCTAAATAAAACTGCAATCTCCAAGTTGTCCCCCGCCAATGAGTGTATGTGCTCTCCTATTTGAAACCTTCCAGCAGAAAAGCGCTTTCAGAAGCTGTTGATTACGCTTGAATATTCAACACATCTCGGGCCATGTTTGATAGTGTCGGAAATGTCTTTTCATTCCCCCTCCACTATTTCAGCAAGTCTTCACGTTCATCTTCATTGACAATTGATTCGTACAGTACAACACCCTGCAAAATTTAAACATCAAACTCGCTAATTTGTGAAGAACTTGAACCACTATACATTCTATTTCTAAGGCCTTGAATACTAGAAGCAGAAACAACATATTTTTTATTAGGTTGCAGTGAAGTAGAAGAAGATGGTACAGAAGTCGGTTGATTATTTGCACTTTACTTTTGGTAATATATATATATATATATATATATATATATATATATATATATATATATATATATATATATTTGCATTCAGTGTGTATGCTAGACATAACTTCTTCTTTAGTTGGTTCGTAAGTTGGTTCTTCAGTTGGGTCTGTTGGAAGTATTTATAAGCTTTCATAAATCGTTTCAACAAGTAATTATTACAACCGTTTACTTTAATAGTAGGATTTAATACAGTACCAATAAAATAAATAGTGGGAATAGAAAAAAAGTATTTTTTAAATTTTATAAACATTTTTTAATAGCTGGCTTGTAAATTGGTTTTCGCATATATTCATTAAGTAACAAAAATATTAGAGCTATATAAAATAACATAGATGAAATAGTAGAATAATAAATTTCAGAAAATTCCTTAGTAGCTAGAAAAAAATTCTCTAAAAATACAATATATTCTAAAATTTTATCCCAATCATCATCTACAAGCACATCCGTTGGATTACTAGCTGGTGGAGGTGCACTAGTGGGTGTGTTATCTAAATTATCTTCTAATTCATTTTCTAAATTAAAGTCTGGTTCAGATGCAGAATATACCTCATGATCTAATGGTATATTAATATTAACATTAACAAAATTAGTTTAATATACATGAGTGAAATCATCGTAATTATGATTAATAGAAGATGCACTCTTACCCCTAACATCTACCAGAAAAATATCCACTTCGTTCCATTATAATTATGTAAATAAATAATTAAAGTTAATGAAATTAAGTACGATAATTAAAATTAAGTAACAATAATAATTTAATGAAGAAACGAAGGTACCAAGCGTCGACGTGTAATCGATGTTGAAAATTGAAATTTTGCTCGATGATCCTCAAGCTAGTTGCCAACTTCACTCCCAATTTGACTTCGAGAGAAATTAGCAAATAAAATATAATATTTAGTGTGCAAGACTTGTAGAGAGAGAGATATTAGAGAGATGGTATGAAGATTTGTGAGAAAAATGAGGTATTTATAGTTGAGAAATAGGTTAAAAGTGTAAATATATTAACTTATGGGTTAAAAATAAATATTAAGGGGGTAGGGGGGTTTATGGGGTGTGTGGGGGGAGGAGGGGGGGGGGAATGGCCTTTATTAGCCGTTGCCAACGGCTAAAATCAAAATTTAGTCGTTGTGCAACGATTATTTTTGCAAAGGGAGGGGACGAGGTGCGGGGCGGGATGGACGGGATCGGGACGGGCAGGATGAGCTCTAGTCCTATCCCGAGTTCGATCCCCTATATCGACGGTGGACATTCCGATTTTTTGGGAGGCCGGGGCGGGTTGCGGGACGGGACGGGGTGAGATCGAGTCGTCTCGGCCCACTGGATACCCTTAACTTAAACAATATAGGAAAAGGACACATACTTTTCTTTTTTCCTTTTTGGTCGTTTTTTTGGTTACCGTTCTAAACTAGGATTTAGATTTAACAACTTTTTTGGTGCTGTAAAATCTGTACCGTTCATTAGTTATCATTGTTGAGGTAGGAGTTAAAAGAGGTACAATCCGAAAACCCTAATGTACACAGCTGTTTGACTATTTGTTGGTCAAATTTAATGTAGTCTGACTCTGGAAAAGCTAAAATAACAAGTTATTTTGGGACAGAGAGTAGTATACTGCATGCCAAAATCTACAAAATGTATCGAACCTTTTTGTTTGCTTTAAGGTGAATAAATTTTTATGCAAATCTCAACGACAACAATTTGAAAATTTCAATTATTTAATAGCACTTTTTTGTAGGTTGCAATTTGATCTTACGGAGGATATCGTAAATAAGTGAAAACAAGCTCGTCATTTAATTAGATACTTGTGCATTTTCCCGACATTAGTCTCTTTTGTTAGTTTCATGCACTTATATAATCTTGTCTTGTCGTAAACTATACAAGATTTAAAACTCACAAATTGATGATTTAAAATAATAATAATAATAATAATAATTATTATTATACAACATCCTTATTAGTAACACATAATTCACATTAATACTAGAGAGTAGTGAATAGACCTATTATAACTATGGATACATGATATATCATAAGTGACTCGATGATGTAGGTGATGATAAGATTAGACATGTTAACATGGAGTCCCTTTCTTCTCTTATTCTAGTTTCTGCTGTTTTTTTAACATTCCTTTTCTGTATCCTTTGTAATAAAGTGTTTGTTTCAAATTTGCTGACAGAAAATAAAGTAGACTTCCTCGTGCGAATCCTGATTATTCGGGGGCACCAAGAGGGAAACAGAAAGAATCCTTATCCACGAATGCAAGTTTCATGCTTCAACTGAATCAATCAATATCATATATTTTGCCTCGGTATGACATTGTCTGTACTCCTTTCAGAGAGAACCAACCTGGATGAGGTAATAATACATAAAAGTTCCATGAAGTTGTTAACAGAAATTTGCATTTTGCATTTTGGTAAGTCTGACATTACAGGCAACATCTGTATAGTTTCCTCAACTAAAGAACAACCTAACAGGAGCGCCAGATAATGGCTTTGCATTGACAAGCTTGGAGTACCTGAATATGCTGCTAAGTAATAATTGCTCTATTCCAATGAAGAAAACTTTGAAGTGATTCTAAACTTAACAGGGACCTTAAAATCTTCGGGAGCTCCAATTCACTGATACAAAATGGTGAAAGAACAAGGGAGATAAGAATGACAGCAAACATATTGCAACCTCGTGAATAAAATTTATGTGCTGCTCCAATACCAGATGATCCAAATTCTTCACCCCCCAACCCCGTGTACTCTAGCTACTACTATTGGTTAAAGCTAAGATTTTCCATGTTACCTTCTCCTTTACTAGCAAAAAGTGAAACAAGCAACTCGAGAAGAAAACCCACTAGCCTCCAGATATAGATGCTGATGTGAGTAATGAATATATCCATTCTCCACCATTCAATGAGCTGAATGGCAATGAACTATGTATAACAGAGCACCACGAGTGAATATAAAATGAAGTATGATAAGGTCATATATTTGCAAAGAGGATGGGTGGCTAACTCTGGAAAGAGCATTGAAATAGGACATCAAGACGTCAAGACTAAGCAAACTGCTGCAGAATTGGAGCTGTTAGATTAAATTAACACCTGGTTATAAATGCAAGCTGAGCAGAACAGCCTTAGTTCTTGCCTTGTTGGGTACTTCTCACCTACTCGGCTTGTTGGATTGCAATTATGTGAAAATGGAAAAATGTAAGCTGATTCAAATATATCACTTTAGAGCATAAGTAGGTGTACAGAAAATGAAATTCTACTGGTTATAGTTATAACTTAACCAAGCTGCAGAAAACACAACTACTCTGCAAAGCTATCAAGAGTACTCATCTGAACTCTCCGAATGTTGGGTTTCAAATGGATTGGAATGGATATATAAATTGGGGCTCTTTGTCCAATTTGCAGCATTTTTTATTCGGTGTACATGTCCAATTTGGTAATGAAAGTTTACGTAATTGCCAAAAAGGTAAAGTTGTTGTCATGTCACCAGGAGGTCATGTGTTCAAGCCGTGAAAACAACCTCTTGCAGAAATGTGAGGTAAAGTTACGTACAATAGACCCTTGTGGTCCGGCTCTTCCCCGGACCCCGCGCATAGCGGGAGCTTAGTGCACCGGGTTGCCCTTTTTACTTAATTGCCAAAAAAACATTTTGCCAAAAAGATACAACTTAAAGCTAAATAAGTTCTATGTTTCTACAAACATACAACTACTATCTAGTTCCACAATCACAGATATTTACCAATGAAATCAAATAACATTCAACAATTTCCAAAAGACCAGAAAAGCAGGGAAATGAGAGCTTCTCAATACCTTCAATTAACACCATTGAAAATCATTCCTCAACAGAAACAAGCTAAAAGCTCACATTTTTTAACTTAAAACTAAATACGATCTAATATTTATATATACATACAACTACTATCTAGTTCCTCAATAATATCCAACATCATATTGATATTTACCAATGAAATCAAATAGTAACACTCAACAATTACCAAAAGACCAGAAAAGGAGGGAATATATACTTTTCAATGCCTTCAATTAACACCATTGAAAATCATTCAACTTCAGAAACAAGCTAAAAGCTCTCATTTTTTCAACTTAAAACTAAATAAGTTCTATAATTCTCTATACCTACAACTACTATCTAGTTCCACAAAAATAGCTATCCAACATCATATTGATATTTTCCAATGAAATCAAATACTAACACTCAACAATTACTAGAAGACCAGAAAATGAGGGTCTATGGAAAACAACCTTTCTACCTCCCAAGGTATGGGTAAGGTTCCCCAGACTCCACTTGTAAGATTACACTGGTTACGTTGTTGTCAATTAACACCATTGATAATAATTCCTCAGCTTCAAAAAACAAGCTAATAGCTCCAATTTTTCCTCATCTAAATCCACCAAAAAGAAACAAAAATCAATCCTCCTCATCACTCTCATCACTAAAATAACCTTTCCTCTTCTTCTCCCCTCTTTTCTCCTTCTTGAATTCCTCATTATCCCCTTTCAATAACCTCTCCTCTGCTCCTCTATCCACCACGGACGCCCAATTATCATCATCAAAATGCGCTCCTCCTTCATCATCCGCCTCGTCATCCTCCTCCTCCCACTCCCCACCATCCCCCTTTCCACCCCCACCACCACCACTCCCAAAATTCTTTATTCCTACATAAATAAAATATAACACTATTAAGCACAAAGCAACATAATTTATACTCAAACGACCATAAAAGTACTCCCTCTGTCCGTCCCAATTTATGTGACATCGTTTCCTTTTTAGCATGTTCCAAAAAGAATGTCTCATTTCTATATTTAGAAACAATTTAACTTTATGAGATTATCTTTCTTAAACATCGTGCCTAATCAAATGGTGCCACGTTAATTAGGACGGAGGGAGTAACAAAATGTGAGGCAAATAATGACTAAAAAATCACCTCTCCGCCCTTTCTTCGATGGCTCGGGCCTTTCCCTAGGCCCAAGCTTATTTTTCGGACACTCATACGATAAATGCCCTTCTTCACCACATTCATAACACCTACTCTTATCCTTATAAACCTTCTTCCTTATAAACTCAGCCGCACGGCCATTATCCGAGGCAATTGACGCCGTTAGGGTTCGTCCATTAAGAACTTTTTTGTCAATTCCTTTAACAGCTTTAATTGCATCTTCTTTAGATACGTAAAGGATAAATGCAATACCACGGCTTTTTCGGGTTACTCGATCTTTAACTACAGTTACTTTAGCGACCTTACCGAATGTAGAGAAGATTGTGTGGAGATCGGAGTTTGTAAGGGTATAATCGAGATTACTCACGTAGACTGTTGATTTTGATGGTGCTAGTCCACCACTGCCGGGAGCGGCGGCGCGTGAGGGTTTGGAAGTGGATAGAGTGGCGGAAGACAACGGTGATGGTGATGGTGATGGTGATGGTGATGGTGCGGAGGAGTAGCGGTAGTAAAATGTGTCGTCTTCGTCGTCCTGGTCGTTGTATTTTTTTCTCTTCGACATTTTGTGATTTTTCCCCCCAAATGAATTAACAGTTAACTGAGGAGCTGAGCCTTTAGTTTATTTATTTTAAGGGGGGAGGGGTAAGTATTTAGTCTTAAAGGAGTTTACTCTTATCAAATAATAATAAATATAGAACAAGAATACTGTTGAGAAAAATAGAAGAGAGAAGTATTTTCCGAGGATAAAATACAACGAGGGAATATCTCTATTTATAAGAGAAAATTGACTTGGTCCCTAAGTTATTAGTCCTAATTTTTCTCATAAAGATAGACATCCATAATATATGATAATATCTATAACACTCTCATCCGCTTTGTTTGTCTATTTTGATAGATAATATGTCTCATTAAAACCTTATTAGAAAAATCTAATGAGAAAAATTCTAGTGAAGAAAAAAATACATATTTATAATAATACACATTTTGGTTGCCTCATTAAAAACCTTGCAAGGAAAATCCAGTGGGACAAAATCTTATACAGAAAAAAGAGTACAACATGTATTAACTCCCCTGATGAGAACTTCAGTCCAAATGCTTGAGTCTTCACATTCCAATCTTGTGCACCATCTTCTCGAAAGTTGCAGTTGATAGAGACTTAGTGAACAAATCAGTCATATTATCACTTGAACTAATCTGTTGCACGTTGATATCATCATTCTTTTGGAGCTCGTGTGTGAAGAACAACTTTGGTGAAATGTGTTTTGTCCTATCTCATTTTATGAATCCTCCATTCAATTGAGCTATGCATGTTGCATTATCTTCATATAAGATTGTGAGTATTTTATCACATTTCAAACCACATTTATTTTCAAGCGATTCAAATTAGTCCTAACATCAATTGGATTTATTGATATTTCTTCATTTTCTTGAGTTTGCGGCTCATTTATTTTTTCAAGAATATCATAATTGATCAAATCTTGCATTTCTTTATGAGATTCTTTCTTAGTGTCATCTTGACCATTTATTTTTCTTTTTATAGGATTCCGCTCCTTAGAACTCAATGGTATATCACGCTTCAGGTGTGCTTTGGACTCATTTGCTATGACACTAGTAGATGGTCCTACAGGGACATCAATCAGAATTGGGACATTCTCTGCAGGGATATGTGATTTGATAATTCTTTTCAAATCTGTAACGCGTCTGGCATTTGATTTGCTATTTTCTGCAAGTGAATAATCTTTTGGACCTCTTGATCACAAATAGAAGCACGTGGATCAAGATGGGACAATGATGGATTATTCCACAAAATTTCTCTTTTTATTTCATTATTCTCTCCCTCAAATTTTGAAAAAATTATCGGAGCAAATCGACAATATGCAATTGATCTTATTTCAGTATCTCCATGTAAGAAAGAAGTTATATCATGCTCATAGTTATAACAAGATAAATAAATGCATCAATTGAACAAATATATGGTACCTCGGGACCAATCTAATTTTCTCATTTCAACTTCTTTTAGCAGGTA
Organism: Anisodus acutangulus; assembly: GCA_029783415.1. NCBI lineage: Eukaryota > Viridiplantae > Streptophyta > Magnoliopsida > Solanales > Solanaceae > Anisodus > Anisodus acutangulus. Next base: position 3,188,164 of record CM056498.1, on the reverse strand, counting down.
GTCTACTGCTTTTCGAAAACCCTTCAAAAGCTCCAATAATATTCAAGTCAGCAACTTACACAACATTATGAAAGATTTTGAATATTATAAAGGGATAAGGGTAAACAGAGTCATATTTGTACCCCTCAGCAATAAATATTTATCAAGGTGATTTCAGTACATCAACCTTAGTTCATTTAATCCGTTTAAGGATTACAAATAAAATTTTCAATAACTTGTATATGCTTCAGGAATTTTGAATCCTTCAAAACATTTCATATAATTTTTTTCACGTAAGTCATACAGACTGAGACAATTTTCATTTAGTATTTAATTTACATTGACATCTTCTAATGTCATGACTGCAGGTCTAGTAAATTTACCCTTATCAAGATGCATCTACTTGGTAATTATTTCTACATCAATAGGCTTTAAGAGACGTATAATTCATATCCTCATAATATTATACAATATTGCGCATTATATTGTATCAAATATATCGTCGACGAGATATCATTTTGTATCGGTTTGCAATTAGACATAACTTACTGAGATCTTATCACTTCATTATTTTTCATGTACCTGAACCTCGTATAAGGTTTTATGAAGTGTTATGTCGTAGTCTCTTCAAGAGCACATTGCCTCCTTATTATGATCATTTACTCATCTCCTTTTTCAAGGATTATTGCATTTGAAACTGATTTGTCTACCATGCTTCACGCATGTTGTAAACCATGTCCTTCAGGGACATTTAGGAGCATCTTGCAGATGGAATATGAAATAGTTGGGTCAGCAAATGCTAGAAGCATTTGACTTGAATTATCGTTTGAACGAAGATCATACTGATGATAATTCACAATATATTTCTTAGCTGTTTATTCTCCCCCCTCCCCCCTCCTTATGTTAGAAAAACTAACATACATTTCCACATTATTTGGGGAATTCATCTGTGTGCATCGTGGTAGATTCATTAATCATATACTGCACATCAAAAACTATTAGATGAAAATATTTAGTTCCTGACCTTGAATCAATTATGAGGGGAGAATTTATCATAATTTATTGATCTGAAGCATACAAGTGATGTTGTATGTAATATATCATTTTTCAGATCAACACATGAAGCTTTGTTCTCATTCGCAATGGTTTAGCTATTTATCGGAGGCATTCAACGCTAAATCAACTTGAATATGAACCATCATTAACAATATGAATTATCTTGATAACATAATCTGAAAATTGTGCTCTCAACTCAATTATTTTGAGCAAGTAATTTTACATACATATCAAACTGCAGGTTGACAATAAACGCACATGTGACCGTCTTATCGATGCATTTATTTAACACATCACATTGCAGGTGAATGAGCCCTTATTCACCTTTTATATTATTAAGAATTTAGGGATTTAGTCTCAATATTCGCTGGTATAACCAATATATCATGAGAACAAGCAACAAAAATAAATTCTTGAAGAATCTTCCAGTTCTTCAATATATGTCAAATACTTAATCTGCACATCATATTTGAATCGGGATGGCCAAATCACTCCTGCCGACTTATAAAATTATTTATACTAGTAAACTTCAAGTTTACCACGCCATGTGCTATTTGTTTTAGTAAACTTCTGGTTTACTATGACATGAATTGTTTTATTTTTGTACCAATAAACTTTTGATTTACCGTGACATGTGATTTCATCATGCTTATAATTGTGTAGTACAATTTGAAGAATAAAGAGTGTAACATTTCACATAAATATTTCTTACCCACTATGATTTTGAAGATATTTAATCCTCCCATCATTTATAACTTCAATATGATAACCATTTACTTTAGTAAACTCCGGGTTTACTACAACTTGTGTTTTAGCCAACCCAACAATCTAAATCGCATTACTCCATAACAGTATTTAAGCTCTTCATGAGTCTTTAATTTATTCTCCATAATCACATTATTCGAATACTATTAGTGTCATGATCTTCTAGATAAATAGTTAGCTCTTCTAGAGCCCTTAATTGATATTATACTATCAATTATTACTTCGACACTGCTGGTGTCATGGAAGAAATTTTGATTAGATATTTCTGATGTCATGAAAGAAAACATTAAACGAATGAACACTTAAAAATAATAAACTCATAATTGAATTTTAATCCAAACTTGCTATGAGAGTTATCCATATTTAAAATAGAATTGCATACACAAAGTAAAATTAATACACATTTAATATTAGTAACGACATAAAATACAAAGTGAAAATTAAGTGGAGTAATATAACGAATTAATGATTATAATATGCTAAACAATTTAACAAAGAGACATACAGTTACACAACATATGCTTAAATTAATAAGTTTTCAAGAGCTACGTCAAATAGTACTGTAACCATATTGGTCAAAATAGATAACAATATATGGTAAGAAACTATAAATTGATAAGTCCTATTAGGATACAATAACTTACCTTTCAAATTTTAAAAGTTTTGTATGCACACAATACTTTTCATATATATATATATATATATATATATATCTAGGAGTTAATATGATAGTATTAAATTAATAAAAATTAGTAGTGCTGCTGTAATCAATTTTTATATTCATTATCTGACGATAATTTTAGTCCACTAGCAGTACGTTATCACACCAGAAGAATCATATCATAGATTTGAAATAAATCATTACTGTTTTCTTTGATGTGCTTTTTTTCACAATAAAAGAGAGTATGTGGACGACACTAATCAACGTGGAACAATTTATTTTTCAAGCACAAGAAAATATTATAGGAGTAAATTTTAAAATTTACCTCTTCGGGGGTAATAATTAATGTTTTACTACTTCAGGAGTAAATCTAAGAGTCCTACTACATCAGGAGTAATTTTAAAATTTTACTACTTCTGGAGTAAAATATAAAATTCTACTATTTCAGGAGTAAAGTATAAAGTTCTACTACTTCGAGAGTAAATTTTAAGGTCTTACTACTTCAGGAGCAAATATTAAAGTTCTACTATTTCGGGAGTGAAATTCAAAGATTTACCATTTCGGGAGTAAATTCAAGTTTTACTACTTCGAGAGTAAATTTAAGAGTTATACTTCTTCAGGAGTAAATTTTAAATTTACTACTTCAAGAGTAAATTTCAGGGTCTTACTACTTCGGGAGTAAAATATAAAATATTTAGAATATTTTATCTCAATTATTCTACCTCTATGGAGGTGAGTTGTATATTTACAACTAAGAGCATGTTCATATTTATAATGTTTACTAAATATCATCACATTCACTTCAGGGAATAGATCTCTATTAGTATAGCTTTAACAAAAGTTCTCATTCTTCAGGAATAGAACACAATCATTTGAACATGCCTTAAGCAGATCAAATCATGATAGCTTAGAACCTCTTTTAAGATATTACTACTTCAGGAACAATCAAGGCATACATATAATGTATAGAATTTACTCAGATATACTTTTTGCTCCTTAGAAAGGTTAACAAAGGTCTTTGTAAAGACTGCAAGGTTATTTCGAAAGAGGATCTTACAACCCGACATAAGCTTTTGTGATGGATTTGTAGATCAAGATGTCGAAGAAGAAGAAGAGGGTTATGGATGACATGTTACGAATCAAATGGGCGAGTTTGACCATGGCTAGTACAAAGGAGATGGGTGAGAGGTTGATGGCCAATGGGGCTTTGGGGAGTAATGGGGATGCGATCGGAATGTGGGACAAGATAGCCAGTTGCATTCGGGAGGTTGCTAGAGAAGTGCTAGAGGTCTCGCGGGGTAATCGTGGTGGGCATCAATGAAACTGGTGGTGGAATGGTAAAGTTCAAGAGAAGGTGGAAGCGAAAAAAGCAGCGTATGCGAAATTAGTAGAAAGCAATGATAAGGTGGAGAAGTGGATGAATAGGGAATTATATAAGATGGCGCGGAAAGAGGAAAAACTAGCGGTTACGGCGGCGAAAACTACAACTTTTAAACGTCTATATGTGGAATTAGAGGAAAAGGGCGGGGATAAAAAGTTGTACATACTAGCCAAGGCGAGGGAGAGGAGGGCCCGAGACTTCGATCACTTGAGGTGCATCAAAGATGAGGATGGCAAAGTGCTGGTGGAGGACGCGCATATTAGGCGGAGGTGGCAGTCGTACTTCCATAAACTTTTTCATAAACTCTTGAACGAAAAAGAAGATAGAGACATTGTGCTGGAGATTTGGAGCACTCTAGTCGGTACCGGGATTTTGGGTATTGTGAAAACATTAAGGTTGAGGAGGTTTAGGGTGCTGTGTGTAGGATGCGCAGAGGACGAGTGACCGGGCTAGATGAGATTCCAGTTGAATTTTGGAAGAACGAAGGCACGGCAAGTTTGGAGTGGCTGACAGAGTTGTTTAATGTCATATTTAAGACGACAATAATGCCCGAAGAATGGACGTGGAGTACAATGATTCCTTTGTACAAGAAGAAAGGTGATATCCAGAGTTGCAACAACTATAGGGGTATCAAGCTGCTAAGCCACACTATGAAAGTTTGGGAAAGATTCGTGGAGATGAGGGTGTGAAAATGAGTGTTTATCTCCGAGAACCAGTTTGGATTCATGCCGAGGCGGTCGACTACAGAAGACATCCATCTTATTAGGAGGTTGGTGGAACAGTATAGGAGAGGAAGAGAGACTTACATATGGTTTTAATCGACCTAAAGAAGGCATACAACAAAGTCCCTAAGGAAGTTCTATGGAGATGTTTGGAGGTTAGCTATGTACTTGTGGAGTACACTAGGGCGATCAAGGATATATATGATGGAGCCAAGACCAGGGTACAGACGGTAGGAGGAGACTCAGAGCACTTCCCATTGATGATGGGGCTGCACCAAGGATCAACTCTTAGCTCATTCCTATTTTTCTTAGTGATGGATGGACTGACGCGACAAATCCAAGGGGAGGTGTCATGGTGTATGTTATTCACAGATGACATAGTCCTGATTGATGAGACTCGCAACAGAGTGAACGCTAAGCTGGGGGTTTGGAGACAGACTTTGGGGTCTAAAGGATTCAGGCTGAGTAGGACCAAGACAGAATACTTGGAGTGCAAGTTTAGCGACGGGAGCAACCTTGATATTGGCGTGGAGGTGAGGCTTGGTACCCAGGTCATTCAAAAGAAAGACAGCTTCAAGTACCTCGGGTATATTATCCAAGGGAATGGAGAGATTTATGATGACGTCACACATCGTATTGGGTAGGGTGGATGAAATAGAGGCTCGCATCTGGAGTATTGTGCGATAAAAAAGTGACACCAAAACTTAAAGGCAAGTTCTATAGGGTGGTGGTTAGACCGACTATGTTGTATGAGGCGGAGTGTTAGCCGGTCAAGACTTTGCACACCCAAAAGATGAAAGTTGCGGAGATGAGGATGCTAAGATGGATATGTGGGCATACAAGGAAGGATAGAATTAGAAATGATGATATCATGGACAGAGTGGAAGTGGCCTCAGTGGAGGATAAGATGCGAGAAGCTAGATTGAGATGGTTCGAGCACGTGCAGAGGAGAGAAATAAATTCCCCAGTGCGGAGGTGTGAAAGGTTGTCTATGGACGGGTACATAATGGGTAGAGGTAGGTCGAGGAAGTATTGGGGAGAGGTGATTAGACGGAATATGGCGCGGGTGCAACTCACTGAGGACATGACCTTAGATAGGGGGTTATGGAGGACACGTATTAGGTAGAAGGATAGTAGGTAGTCCAGCGTAGTCCTACCTACGCTTACAAATTGGTAGTTGTAGTATTATTATTGCAGGTTCGCTTAGCCTATCATACTAGTAGGCACAATATTTCCTTATAGTCCCTTGTCATTTGATTTATGCTGCTAAGTGTATTTTGTTTGTCTTATTTACTTGCATTGACTATTGCTTTCTTTTGCTTCATTCTTTTTCAGAATTCGTTGTTATGACTTACGCACTTTGTGTGTCTTACTTTGCTTGGGCTTGTGCTTTGTTTCGAGCCGAGGGTCTTTCAAAAACAGTTGTTCTACCTATCAAGGTAGAGGTAATGTCTGTGTATACTCTACCCTCCCAGACCCCACATTATGGCCTTTGACTGGGTATGTTGTTGTTGTTGTATATCTCAGACTTCAAAGCAATTATTGCTTTAGGAGCTATGAATCACCTTAAAATTTAACCACTTCCGGTGATTATAAATCAAAGGCAATCAGCTATATAAATATCTTATCTGATAAACATGGAGCAAAATAAAACAAAGAGAAGTTATCATTAATCTCCAGCAAGCCATACAACACGTGGCATAACAAATCCGTAAAGATGGGAGTGATTAAATACCATAAATATAAAACAGTGAAAGATTAAAATAAAATACTTATCTTACACTCGTGTAACTTCAAGAATTGCACTTGAAATAGAAAATCAAACTCAAAATGGCAGAGTCTCGTGCTGATAACGTGTTATAAAATAATAATAAAGATAGAACAAGAATATTATTGAGAAAGAGAGAAGAGATGAGAGTTCTTATTTCTTGTAAGGGATGAAGTACAATGAGGGGAACATCTCTATTTGTAGGAGAAAATTGACTTGGTCCCAAAGATATTAGCCCTTAGATATCCACAATATATGATAATATCTATAACAATTACCAAAATGTTCGATATATTAGAGGTGACAAACTTAACCCATGAAACCATAATCCCTCCAACCCGTTTAAGTTTGAGCAGGTTATTGACTCGTCATTTATTAGTTCAATCAATTTCAGCACAACCCATTTCAACCCATCAAAATTTGGGTTGATATATAGCCAAAATTGATCCATGAGAAATCTATCAAAATATGTTTAAAATATTATTTTTTATTTGATATGTTATATATGACCATAATAAGGAAAAATAATAATTTATAAGGTACTAAACAATTATAAAAAAAACAAATAAGGCAATTAAAACTTAGTAAGAATTGGGAGGGTTGAGTTTTGACCCGCTTATTAGTCCATTTCAATCCAACCCATTTCATTTCAAGTAACATTTGGGCAAGTCAATAAAAACTCATTTATTAACTCAACCTATTTTGATTCGTCCAAATTTAGTCCAACCCGCCCATTTGCCACCCCTAATAATTATCAATTTTTTACAAATTCAAAAAAAAAATTAAAGGGTCAAAATTATCCTCAAACTATTTGAAATAGAGCACATTTACTATCCGTTTGATTATGGTATCAAAACTCCCCTTCCGTCTAACAAAGAGACCACAAAATAAGCTCATCTTTAACCACTTGCCATTAGAGCTAACTAGACAGTCCAACTAGGTAAACATTACTGACATGATTGTCCACCTAGTCATTCCAACATGACAAAAAAATCCTCCCCTTCGAATTGATGATTTATTTGTAACATGCGAATTGAAAGCTAAAAAAGACAGTTCCCCATATGGTGATTCTTTAGCTATAATAAGATGAAACTGTCATTTTGCCGAGATTCGAATATTCTAGTAAGCTTGATGAAAATATCTCTTATTAGAATACTTGAAAAGAGTTGTTGCTTACTTTACTATAGGGGGTCCTGTCTTCTCTCACTTAGAACCCTAATTTTAGATTTCTTGTTCTACCATTTCTTTAAAAAGCTTTCTTCCACTGATTTTTGAAGCAATGTCTAAAGGCTTCACTTGAATTCTTACATATGCACTATTATGGAACTTGCCTGTATCTCAAATTCGCTCATTTCACTGCAAATCAAGCAATTCTTGAAGCTTTTATAAATTACAATAAAGTATATGTGGTTTATTTAAGTTTAAAACAAGGTATGCAATGGCCTGTACTAATTCAAGCTTTAGCTTTACGTCCTGGTGGGCACCATCATTTAGGCTCACCGAAATTGGCCCTCCACAGCCAGATAACACTGATGCTTGCAACAAGTTGGGTGAAAATTAGCTCAATTAGCAGAAACAATTAGGGTCGAACTTCAAATTTCATGAATTAATTGCGAATTCATTAGCATATCTTGATGCTTCGATTCTCGATATTAGGTCAAGTGAAATAGAAGCATCAGTTGTAAACTCTGTTTTCGAGATTTATCGATTGTTATCGAAACCAGGGCAATCAAAAAGTGTTGAATTCCGTTAAACAAATGAATCCGAAAATTGTTTATGATTGTTGACCATTCATCTTGGTTTCTATTGTATTAAGTGTGAAATTAGGGATAATTTGATTTTGCCCTTTAATTAGATGTTGGGTTGGGCATAATAAACGGACGGGTCAGTAGGTTATCAGGCTCTTTTTTACATGTAGGGTGCCTAATCAGATCTCGTGGAACCCATTAAAAATAAGTGCATTTGTGGTCCCTTTGTTAGACGACAAGGGTAGTTTTGATATCAAAATCAAACGGGTAAATGTGCTCTATTTCGAATAGTTTGAGGGTAGTTTTAGTCTCTCTTAAATAAATTAAGAGCTCAAAACTTACAAACAACACTACTAGAAAGGATTAATAAGAATTCGTTTAGTAAGCCGGATGAGATAGATAAAAATACTTTATGGGTTGAGATTTGGGATATCTCATGAATTAGCTATACCACTTTCTATATGAGATATCTAATCTCACCAATTTAGTACATCCAATCCAATTAGTTTGTTATTCTTTATTCTATCAAGTAAAAGCGAAATAAAATAATCTCACATTTTATACCGAAATTGATATGCTTAGTTCAAACATACAGTGGTAAAGAAAGTTTGGACAAAGGCCACCAATCCTTAGCCAAATAGGTCATATCTGAAAACCATGAAAAGCGTAATCAGAGATCATATTGAAGCGACCAAGTTTTCGGTCTCAGTTGTCTGCTGAGAAAGGGTGCCTCTAGTCCACCTCTTCAGCATCTCTAAGGCAGCTTTAGGCTGATCCATTGGAACCATGTGTCCGGCATCATGAACCTATTACGCATTTAACCACAAGACACCACAAAAGTTAGCTCAAATACTAATCATGATAATTGAACAATGACATCGTTCATAGATGGACACAGGGTCGATAAAGAAAGCCACCTTCAGGAAACTCAGAGGCCCATGGCTTTTCAACAATCCTGCTTCAGAACCGTTGACTTCAAAAGGGACTTCGGGAGATGCTACAAACTCTTTCTGACCATTCCATTCCATGGCCTGGACCCATCTTGAGTTACCTGGTAAAAAACAATGTTATGAAATATGAAAAATTGACGTGGTACATTTACAAAAGCAAGCTTAATGATAATCCAAAGCTTACCTAGCCAGTTGCAAATAAGATCATATTCTCCAGCATACACAAGCAACTTTATTCCATCCTCAAGCAAGGTTGGAATTCCTGCTTCGAGGTTCCTCATCCAGTCAACAAGCATGGCCTGGTACACAGTAGTGCTACATGAGACAAACTCTATATCCTCAACGCCAAGAGCCTGCTTAACAGAGCGCAGATTCAGCATTTTCTCCATGTCAGAGAAGTCGTAGCAGAGTCGTCCCACACACTTCTTTCTGATGTCATAGTGCTGCAGGTGAAAGCCTAATTTATCAGAAACACAGTTAACCAGTCATTTCTTCATAACTTTGGAAGGCATGCCGCAGGATAATGTGGTCCTCTGATTAATTTATAAGATTAACTTGAAGTAAACAAGGACAACTATGCCGGTATCCCAAACAAGTTGGCTTGGCTGTATGAATACTGACCACATGTTTCTCCATTTAAACTCATCTTTGGCCAACATTACGCAAGAAGTTCTCTATATTATCTATTGGCATAAAAATCTCTCACAACAATTAATAAAAATAAAATTCTAGGATCATTTCTACTCTTTCTGAGGCTGCTGACACACCTATTTCTCTACAAAGTACAGAATACGTGTAACAGGCACTACAATTGGTAGAAAATGAAGAGACGGACTGAAATGGATGACAACTTACATTGATGTCAACCCCAGCACGTGCACGGACAGCGGTGAATATAGAATTGCAAACAAAATAAGCCGCCAAGCAAGAGATTTTCCCATCAGTGCCTAAATGGAGAAAAACAGACAGAGAAACTGAGAAGCAACAGAGAGTACACAGAATTGATTTGCTACGAGTGTAAGAACATCCATTTATGTCAGGACAACCCCCCCCCCTCCTCCTCTTTTCCCCCCTTTTTCACCCAGTAAAAGCCTGAATGAGTCAAATGATATGGAGGAAAGAAAGTAAACAGGATGTACCACAAAGGTTTATTGCAACTTCACAAACCGGAAGTAGTTTGTTGATACGATCATGATCAGATTTTGAAATTAATCCCATGTCCAATGCATAGTCAGTGTATGCAGGGTATTGTATTTTGGGATCTGTAAGCCCATTTCCGATGGCAAATCCCTGTTCAAATACATCCAATGAAGTAAATACACATGATTAAGGAAATAACAGCACAACAGCTGGTGAAATGTGGTACCTTTAAGTTTATATGTGTTCCTTCTTTACCCTTATTTCCTTTGTGTACTCTTGCAGCAAAAGCAGGAATATAGTGCCCAGCATATGATTCTCCGGTTATGTAGAAATCGCTCTTTACAAGATCTGGATGCTCCTCAAAGAAAGCCTAAACCATTATTAATGATCATATCAACACAACAAAGACAGGATTATAGTTGTCTCTGTTACACATCAACTTGGAGAAATTTATTGCCTTCATCAAAAAGGAAGAAACTAAAAATACCAATGTACCACAAATGCTCAAGAGAAGTTATAATCAAACTACAATCATCCTATCTTGAAGAAACAGACAATTAGAGAAAGAGCACTAAAAGCTATATACTCATGTTGTCAACAGATAATATGATGAAAAAAATTGTCACGGAGTTCATCTGAATGATACAATGGGTAAGAGCCGAATAGGTTATTGTGTAGTGTCTTAAGGTGGTTAGGCCAAGTTCTGCTAAATCTTGCGGGTTAAAAGCTGTTACACATTCTAGTCAAAAGCATGTAAGAGGGAATAACTAACCAACAAGTCATCTAACTGAAAATCAGCAATCATCTGCAAGTTCCAGTAAAAAACAAGGCAACCATTTCATGAAGAAGGTTACTGAATACTGCAAAAAGGTTGAGGGACGGGAAGTGCCAGCTATGTGACAATATTTTTGCCATTAATGCATTTGGAAGATAAAAGAACCCCAAATATGTTAATGCCTCCTTTTTTGCTGGGACCAGATCACATGCATCTAACTCCTATAAGGCTCACTCATCAGCAATAAGGCTCGAGTCCAAGTGTATAACATCTCTCCTATCGTCTATACATGTAAAATATCATGAGTTCTTTAAGGTTAGTGCTCTAGTGTTCAGAAACTCAGCCTTTTGAGCTCTTTGTAGACCCCTTGTACACCAGTGTAAACCCTTTTTGCATCTCATACGTAGACTTGTGACCATAGACAAAAGAACCGATAAACACAGGACAGTCCGAGAGTCCATGCAGCTATTTGAAAGGGGTCCCAGACAACTGTCACCAGTACTTTAATTTGTCACCAGGTGCCAAGTCTAGATAGGTCAGCGACGAGATAGAGGTGTCTTACATCACCATAGCAATCCACCCACAAGAGATAGAAAAAGTTTCATGAACGAATTCTTCTGATAAGTGACTTGTATCCCTGAGGATGTCTATGATCAGGATACTGAAGTTGTGAACCCAACCCTAAGTACAGTTTCTCCATAATAAAGAAAAGTTTATCACCCTTTTTTGATAGGTGGAATGTTTATCGTCCTTAAGAAGTAGTATAAATTAACCAATGTAGTAAACCTTATGAATGACATACATGAAACCAGGAATTGATAGGTATGAAAACATTCGGAAGCCATAGTGTCATCATAAGATTGTGATTTGAATGGATGAATTCAGCAGGAGTGTGCGTATAACTGTGTATATATATATTTATATATATATATATATATATATATATATATATATATATATATATATATATATATATAAATATGTATGTATATATAAATATGTATGTATATATGTATATATAAATATGTATGTATATATGTATATATAAATATGTATGTATATATGTATGTACGTATGTATATATGTGTGTGTGTGTGTGTGTGAAAGGTTCCAAGTTATTTTAGGGGTTTATTTTCAAACCTGTATAAAGTCATACAAGTCGTCGCTAACACATGCTTCAGTGTGACAGAGGTCACGTCTGTCAGAACTGTAACTGAAGCCAGTACCTGTAGGTTGGTCTACATAGATAAGGTTTGATACCTGCAGAATTAACATGAAGACATCATTTCTTCAGATTGGAATATCAGTGAAGGTAATTTAGTGTCCTTGAAGGACACAAAGGAAAATTGAGTAATGAAAATGAACCAACTACTTTAATCTAAGAAACAAGTGTTAAATACAGGAGGACTTAATCCTGTAAGACTCGGCAATCAAATTTCAAGTTACAATTAAAACTCAAACCACCAGCACCAAAGCTGAAGTTCCTGTGGAACCTGAAATACTTTCCGATCTACAGTCTCGAATTGCCATGCAGGTAATTTAATTTCAATGAGTAAAGGGCAGAAAACAGACGGAAGCATGTCACCAGGGAAGTGTAATATTAGAGGTCTAATGAAAGAGAATGACCAAAACCTGTCATATGTATAGCAATAAATTCCAGTAAACAGAGCCTTTCTGACAAAAAGTAAGGTTTTTCAATGTCTGGTTGATGATAACTCCATAAATACTGAAATTTTGTAACCATCTCAAATTCCGAGATGGCCGTTTCTTATAATAGATGTACTATGTGCAAGCACCCTCAGAGCCAAGGAAAAACAAAAGAAAGAAAATGGTTAAAAAGAGCCTGCTTCCTTTATCATATATATGAGATGGGCAAGTAATGGGCCACACGGATTTTTCTTCACATTGATGACAAGTATCAATTAAGTTTGTGAATTGACACTATTCATTTTAGATGGCTACTGATATACTCTTGGAGAAGGAGTATACAGAAGCTTGGATTATCGAAGCTTCAGTATGCTGAATCAAGAACTGATGTCTTTGTATTGATGATTTATCTGTTTATGCAATACTTGACCAGATATGGATATGTTATTAACTGTTTTGTTTGACAACATATTCTTAATTTACACTTTCTTCTTTTGATAAGGGAATCAAAAAAAGAAAACGAAAATTAAGAATATGTTGTCCCAAAACAGTTTCTTAGTCCTTTTCCAATTATTCCTTTTTCAGTTAAAATGATAATATCACATAGGACTTCCACAATGAACAAGCTGTTAAGCTAACTGGTACTTTGCCAATAAAATTAACATGCTTCTACAAAAGTACTTATTATGGAAACAACAAACTGGATAAAGCACATGCATAAAATGTTGGCAATGCAAATATATCAGAGTAGAAACAAGAGAAAGCCTTATTGCTGTCAAGCTGAACCATCTAGTAAAGAGCAAGAAGGTAACCTGCTACCATTGCTTAAGCACAAGCCTTTTTATTTACACACCAGAAGATATCCTTGTTAACTAACAAGAAACTATTAAGACTGGAAAGTCAATTTGAAAGATAGTCAAAATACCTTGTCCCATCCATATTCATTCCGCACAAGTGACAAATTTTTTGAAACAGAAAAAGGCCCATTTTCATAGAAAAGGGCCAACTCACTACTGCAACCAGGCCCTCCACTCAACCAGATGACAACAGGGTCGTCCTTACTACCGCGTGATTCAAAGAAGAAATAGAACAACCTACAAAATGGAAGGTGACACAGTTCAATAAATAAGAGACCACACAAGAAGAAGTAGCTGGTTGATAAGTTAGACCAGAACATGAAGATATAAGGCAGGATTTCCCAGGAGATGTATACTTTAATAATTACTCACGAAGGAGAAACATTTCAACGAAACAAGCTGATATACATCTCTAAGAACACTGAAATCTGAATGTCTTAAAAGATAATTGACTTGATAAAATAAGTGGTAGTTATTTAACGATCTAATGGTAAACACACTTCTCCACAAAAAGTTACTAATACTGATAGTTGAAGACAAATAAATGAACCAGACAGAATATTTCTACATTGATCAATTATTCCATTACATCTCAATCCCAAACTAGTTACCGTTGGTTATATGAATTTGGCTATACCAATCCCGCTCTACTTGGATCCATTTTCAACTGTTGAATTCGAGCGTCCAAAATAGAAAGCGAACGAGTAGGTAGATAAAGGAGCTCATGCCAGGGTTTGGGCTATAAGACTACAGAGAACTTGCTAAAATCCAAACACGTCAAAACATAATCCAATATAAGTCGATGCAGGCATTGGCGGAGCCAGGATTTTCAAAATATAAAGAAACATTTGACATATAATACATATTGACAATTTTCCAGCGAAGGGGATACAGATGAATCCCTTGTGCACCTCTGGATGGGGACGTGGGAGAAAGTAACCCCCACCTCCAGACAAAACCCCAAAATTCGACCTTTGTTGAATGCCTTGACCAAATTTCAATTTTCACCATAAAAGGAAACAAATTAAGCGACCAGAACTGTTCTCCCTTTGTTCCAGCTTACATGACAATTTTCAATTGGGATGTTTGAAAATGTCGATATCATCTAACTAGTAATTGTCACAATTAACAAGATAATCAAATTCATCTATCTATTCATAATTAGGTTTTGATTGATGTGATGTCTTATTCATCTAATTAGGATAGACGTCACTCTGCTACCATGAAATGATTTGTGTACCAGACTGCCCTTTAACATTATCTTATTCCTAATATAAGATATAAATCAAGCACATTTAATAAAATATAGAAATTGAAGAAAACAATAATAATAATAATAATAATAGCTGAGCCTAGGGTTTCAAAAAGGTACCTGGCAGCATGAGAATGCTTAATTTTATAATAACCAGCATGATGCCCTAAATCTTCAAATGAAACACTAGAATTCGCCAAATTAGGAAATGTGAATCGCTTCTCGACGATTCTAGAAGCTTCGATAGGAAATGGATCTCGATCGACGATGTTATCGGATTCTTTAGGGAACAAATTGAGTTCTCGAATCAACTTCTCCGCTTGCTTCGATGCAAATCTCGAAGGTACTGGAATCTTCGCGAATGAAGGAGAAAGAACAAAGAGAAGAAGAACAACGGAAATTTGCAGTTGCGCCATGCTTGGGGTTTGTGTGGAAATGGTTTTGCGTGTGAGAGAAGTGTGTAGTGCACTTTCCCACAAACTGCTAAACTCTTTCCCAATCTTTGGAAATATTTATAAGAAAACAAAAAGAGATAATGGTATCACTTTTTGGTGAGTTTTAACTACTTTTTTTTAGCAAGTATTTGTATTTTTTATGAAATATCAACTATTTATCAAAATAGCTTGGACTAGCTAGTATCCGATGTACACTTTTTTTTTATTTAAAAATTGTAAAATGACACTTCACGCGAATAATTAAAAGAATTAATTAGAAAAATAAAAAATTAAGAGATAATAATATATAAAAAAACTTAAATATCATTTTTTACGAGTTTTCTACTTGATCAATTCACACCTCAATGAAATTTAATGGGCAAATTAAACTCTCACACGCCTTTTAGCGATTGTATTCAAACACTTGGTCTTAAGGGTGGGCGTATATCGATTTTGTATCCAAAAAATATGAACCGAATAAAAATTATCTTTTTAGAAAACCGAATCCAACTTTAAAAAAAATGATATGTTCGGTTTATATCGCCGAACGTATCGGATTATATCGGTTTTTTCTAGTGGGCCGGGGCGGGTTGGGTCATGGATTTTTTTTTTAAAATTGAATTTTCAAAACTGAAATTGACATTCACACCTACACTATCATGAAATTTCGACGTTGAAATCTATTGTGTATCGCGAGATGTTTACTAAAGAAAAAGGAAAATTAGAAATCAATTTGGGGAAAAAACGGACATTCGAGCGCAGAGTTATGACTATTTAAAGTTTTACCAATTTACAATTACTTTCTCTCCCTACATTTTATGTCAATGCTTCTGTGATATGTTAATCAAGTTCATGCCGCATTCGACTTCCATAAAAGCTTCATAGATTGGTTTCAATGGCTATGATTCAAGAGATAGTAGTAGCCACATGAAATTGTTTTCTTTTAGTTTCGAATTTCTCATTCTATAATTGAAACTTCCATTGAGTCTAGATAGAAATTTTGGTTGCACGAGTATGGGCTCGTACGTTCATTAAAGAAATACAAAGATGAAGCTAACATGATTATATTATTTTCGCACTTAGATACATGCTTAATTTAGAAGAAATATATTTTAATGGTTTGTTTAGGAAGGGATAGTTGCCCAGGTGCCATCACGCCCTAAGGGAAGATTTGAGATAAGTCGGGGCGCGATAAGTTGGTATTAGAGCGTAACCAGGTTAGGAGATTCTAGGAAATTTCTTTGAGTTGGGTGTTGAACGGTTACTTATTGTGACGGTTCGCGCGCCACCTTAGTAATAAGTGAACGGGATAACATCCTAAACAGTTTCACTTCTTTCATACTCTCATCGTGCCTATCTTGAGTCTTGTCAAAGACTTGGTTCTCGTATTACCTCCTTCAAAGGATTATGGAAGGAGATTGTGAAACGGTAAACTGACTAACAGTTATTTTTGTAGATAAGGTTACCATACGAGTTCCAACCAACATAATAATTATTCACTCACAAATCTCCTCCCCCAACTCACATTCGAGAATCTTTACTGGAGAGGAAAATCACTCCTGGCCCTCCCGGCTCACCCATAGGAATCTTTACCGAGAAAGGAAGCTATACTTCTGATCCTCCCAACTCACCCTAGGGAATCTTTACTGGAGAGAAGCCTTCCAGTCTACAATAATCACATCAGGCATAATCTACTCCCCAGCTCATCTTTGGGAATCTTTACTGAGGAGGGAAGTTATACTTCTGGTCCTCCCCATCTTACCCTAGGGAATCTTTACTGGAAAGAAGCTTTCAATATCGTCATAAATCACAACATACATGATTACAATGCTGGGAACATAAGATCACGAAGTCATGCATATCACAATAATAGACTTCCATACTTAGTCATATTTCCAGAAGGTTCAATTAATATTTCATTCTGGTACACAAATCAATTAATATTTCATTCTTTCGACTCTTTTTTTTCTCACTTGCAAGGGTCATAACTCTCAAACCGTAACCCTAAATAAGGCGTTTCTTGCGCCGAATCGAAGGTAGCAGGGTTACCTATCACTATATCCAGTTTCTTCTAAAAAATACTTAGTTTAACTAGTACAAATTCATGAAAGAAACAACCCTATGAAAACTGTCTCGCCTGATATTTTTGTAAAATAAGACACGATGTTAAAACAGTCATAACTCTTTATCCGTAAGTCGGATCGATCTCTGTAAGGTTTCAAACTGTCAAGAACAGAGAAATCTAGAACTTTTATTTAGCATAAACTTTCATATTCATTACCTATTTGTACATGTATTTATTATACGTTATGCCCCTCCGGATTTCAATCGATCCGAGGCAGAAATTTTAAATAGCGATAACTCACAAACCGTATGTCGATTTCAGCCCCGTTTGGACTCAATCTGACCGTGAAATATAGATATACAACCCTGGAAAATTTCGTCCCATTCTAACAAGGACAATTCAGCAAAAACAATCCGTAATCACCATGACTCAAACTTGTTACAACATAATACTATATCAATAATTCATCACAAGTTATACTACATGTTGACACCCAATTTTGTCCCATCTTTTCCGATTTATTTGCAATTTTAAATATTTTTTGACACCTCAAAATATTTTTAATATATATACATACATATATATACACATATATTATTATTCTCAATATTATTATTATTATTATTATTATTATTATTATTATTATTATTATTATTATTCGTATTTTCTACAACCATTTGCCTTTTTAAATCATGATCATAATTTTACCCTAATATTCTATGTTATTCTATTTTTCGCAAAACGACATCGCATGTTCCGTTTTGAGCATTTTAAACATTTCGTAAATATTATGTTTTATTATTATCACATCGTTATATCTTATTTTAAATAATTTACATCTCTTCAAAGCATTTCTAATAATAAATCCTTCGATATTTTAACCTACTCCCCATTTTATTCCCCTCACCCAAAACAATATCAACCAAAGGAGGCCCAATACACAACCCCCCTTACCAAGCCTAAATCAACCCAAAATACCTCAACCTGTCGGCCCAAAAAGCCCAACCGGCCAGCCCATTCGACCTACCCATTTATCCCTTAAAAACAAACACCCAAAACAAACCCAAAAACATTTCTACAACCCATAAAAGTCCCAAACAAACCAGCCCACACCAAATCACCTCAAAATCGGCCACCTTTCTTCAACCCACCGGCCTTAAACCCGCTGGCCCACTCGACCGCCCAACATCCCTTTTTCCCATTTATTCAAACCCAACACCCCTTTTTAACCAAACCCTACCCTAATTTCAAAACCTAACACCCTAACCCCCCACCTCCCAATCGGTCGCACACCCCTACCCCTACGCCAAGACCCTACGCCTAACACTACCAAATACCCGACACCACCAACCTAGCACATCACCTCACCGACCCATGCCTCAAGAAATCGCCCCCAAACCTAATACCAAAAGCCGCATTTACCCTCCCAAAACCAAAGTCTTCACATCGTCGCCTCCCTTTACCCGCCGGACAAACACCCTCACCACACCACTGCCACCATGTCCCCTCCACCATCGAGCCCTCACATCGCCCAGTCCCCTTTTTTCCTTTTTCTGCAAACCCAGAGCCTTGAATAGCTCATCCGAAGTCGAATCGACCTGTAAAGCATGCATGCCGCGGTCGATCCCTAGAATACCTTCAAGGATTCGATGGGTAAGAACACAAACTCGTACCTCTTCTTTATCATCTCGGTTTTCGAAATGAAAAGTAACGATCACATTTCAATATTTTTTTTGAATTTGAATTTCAAACCTTATCCATTAGGGTCTCAGTTGGGACTATAAATAAAACCCTTTGTGGGATGTTTAAGGGATTGGGATTTTTGGGGAACAAAAAGCTCTCAGTTTTCCTGAAAAAGCTGTAGTCTAAAAATCAATCTTTTGCATTTTTTTTCTCACAAAGTTCTGGAGACAACAAATAACCCTCTGTTTTAAGCTGTTGCAAAGAATCGACCCATTTGGTGGTTTCACAAAAGCAACTTTCGATTCTCAAAATCTATTTCTTTTACTCCCGTTTCCGGCTCGGCAAAGCCATAAAACATTTGAGCTCTT
Source organism: Anisodus acutangulus (assembly GCA_029783415.1). Lineage (NCBI taxonomy): Eukaryota > Viridiplantae > Streptophyta > Magnoliopsida > Solanales > Solanaceae > Anisodus > Anisodus acutangulus. The sequence goes on along the minus strand of CM056498.1, from coordinate 3,168,913 downwards.
GTTCTTTTTCAATCTCATAAACAAAACTTGTCCGAGCGGGTCGACGATTCAAAACGACGCCTCAGTTCCCTGCCTGGAGAAGGTAAACCCAATTTCCTCTCAATCTTAGTTATTTTTGTATTTTTATGTGTTTTCGTTAATCATGTCTACTTAGGTTTATCACTGTCTGATGTTTAGAATGTCGAATTAGTCTCCTTTAGTTATTTTAGATGTGCATTCTGCCTATTAAAGCATGATGCAGGTTAATGTTTATGTAATCTGCTCGGCATGTTGCTAATATTAGCTTAAGAAAGCATAACTTTAAGCAATTAAGTATTTTGTGATGTTCAATTGCTTGTTAACTTTATCTAGTTAACTGTTGGTATTCAAACATGCTAGGCCAGGTTCATATTTTGGTTAGGGTATATATTTTCTTCACTCATAATATGCTTACCCTATCCTGTCTAGTGTTAATGTGCCATCATGCTTAGTAATCTAACATGAATAGAGTGATGTATATGTAGTTTGAGTCGAATGAATCTGTATAGTTAATATGTAGTATTCAAATGGTTCCTGGTTGCTTCTAGGCCTTTTCCACATTTTTTAAAACTGACCATGTGACTGCTCTGCACATTTGACTATAAGATACTTCCCCATATTAGCATCATAACACTCCCCTAAGCTCTTATGTGTCATGCCATGTCTGTTTTAGAGTGTCCTCATACCCAAGACAACTCAAGCCATGATTATGTATAAGTTTGGTGCCTGTGACCCTGCATATTTGAAATTTTATCCTTAAAATATCATTTAAGCCTTTTGTCTTCCATGTTCATTTTGAGTAGATTATGCATTTGTCTTTGCTTGTCTGGGAAGTAGGTTTTTGTGCTAGCATAAAAGTCTTTGTACCATGACATTAACATATGTTACCCTAGATGAGATAGGTATGTCTGGTCCAACCTAGCTAGCTTTGTAATTACAACATGACACCTTTGGATAGGCAGTCCCATAATCAGATGTCTCTCGCTTGGTTACCTCCTATTTTATTTACTTGAAGGGCCTTATGCCAAAATGTATGGCCTTGATGTGTGTGTATTTAGTTGGATTTGAGGGGTCATGTATCCTGCAAGGTTGCCGCTGACACTGGCTCCTGGCCCTATAGTCTACATGATGTTGGGATCAACTGCACCTATTAAGTCTACTTTGATCTCTGTGGATTTTGATTACAATTTCAATCTATATAGGAGTCTCCGCCTGCCCTTTATTCTGTTGAGAGTATGTGTATTTTCTTAAGATTAATGAGTTAAGTTCCCTGTGAGTGTCTTGTTTGCAATTGGTCAAAACTGTATATTCTTTATAGCATGATCCTTGCATTGATTAGAAGTCTATAGCCAAGAATAATATGTGAATATGACTCTTTTGTTTTATGAATCAGACCCCTTTGCCAAAGTGTTTGGTTTAGGCTCACTCTTTCAAAATCATACAGTATACCATAAACATTTCTCCCCCTTTTTCTGCCTCTGTTTATGACATGTTTGCCTATTTTACTTATATCTGAGATCTGAAACCCGAACTTGGTCACCTACTTAGCTTTATTGTTTGTATTGAAATGTTGGGTATGCTCTTGTGTGTGTTGGCATCTTATTATTTCCTCCTGGATTATTTGCTCATCATTTGCTTTAAAATAAAATAGTCATCATGTGGGATAAAAGTCATGTGTATCATTGTGCCAATTTGTTTATCTTGTCAAGCATGTTATGCCCCTCCCTATCTATGCAAACATCTTTGAGCTTAATGTGAAGTATGACTGAAACCTAGCACCCTTAGCCTAATTTGAATGAACTTTACATTTTGACTTGATTGTGATTGGTTGGGTACTGGTTTTCCATTTATTCCTTTATGAAGCTGGTCCTTGATTATGTTTGATTAAGAAGCACCATCTGTTTTATCATGTAATTTAAGCTTATAGATGTACCTGGTAACTATACCCCATTCTGAGATGTCCTAAGACCAACATGTGGTATGTAAATGATCACCTATGCTTAATTTATCCGCCATTGTTCTTGTGTGTCTGAAAGGGTTGCTCCCTAAGAAGTTATTTGGCCAGTCTTGTGTGTTGGTCTTACTTACTAGCAGTTGTTACACTCATCTTTGCTTGTCTAAAGTGCAAAGTGGCTCCATGTTAACATGAGAAGTCCTTTAGGTCATATGGTGTATTATTCTTCACGAATTATTTGTTTACATTTTCTTATATATATTTCCACGTTCCATATGCTAATCCTTTTCTTTTCTTTTCTTTTCTTTTCTTTATTTACATGAAATGCATCGGGAGCTACGAAGAGTTTCGTTATGAGACTCATCATGATCATTGCCGAACGAAGACCCGCATTCACACTCCTTGCATTCTCCAACCTCGGGACTTCAAAACCAATAGGGCGAGATGACATCATCATCCGCCTTAGTTCCCTTTCATTATTATTCTTCATTCCTGTTATTTCTATTTTTTGGGTTGTAATAATTATTTAATATTTGTGTGATTGTTAGGATACTTAGAAGAATTAGGTCTAGAACTGATAAACTAGAAAAAGTAGATTTAAAATTGGAAACCTCTAGTTTATCTATTTTAGGCCCGTCACCCATACTTTCAAACGTTAGTTTGATTTATTTTAGGCTCGTCATGCACATTCAAAATTTTCAAAACAACTTTGATCATCTTTTATTCACTTTATTAATTACACAAATAAGTTTATCTTTTTTCAATTTGCAACTCAAAATGATTTCCAAAAAAAAAATTACTTCTTTGGCATTATAAATAATTTGCTTTTCTCCTTACTATTAATTGTCACAAATGCATACTTTTTCAACTTTACATGTATTTTTCTTTAATACCATACAAATGCATACTTGCACAAAATGCATCCCTTTCATTAATTATTTTAAAACATTATTTTAACTTTATACTTGTGAACATGCATTTTTTAGTACAATAATTAACCTGAGTTTGACCGGATAACCGTAAGTTAGCGGATCTTAAAGGATGCCTAACCCCTTCCCTTTAGGATAATAAAGACCCCTTACCTAGAACCTCATTAGTTTCACAGACCATAAAATTGGAGTTATTTTGTAGCATTTAGTTAACATTTAGGTGTCCTAATTCACCTTAGAATAATTAGGTGGCGACTCCTCAACCAAAGCATTTTATCCAATCCAGAGGGAATCGACGCCATCGCGTCGCGAAGCCCGCGGGTTAAAAATGGGCGCGACAGCATAACGACTCTGCTGGGGATATTTCAGGTTCTTAACCATAGCAAACCCAGGTTAATTATTATTGCGCTTTACTTTTTGCTCATTATTTGATTTAATGCTTTGATATGTTTCATTTGTGAAATTTTGCATGCATAACTACTTTAATTGCTATATTCTCTTACTGCTTTCCTTAAATTGACATTCCACTCATATTTCTTCCACTCCAGAAAATTGACACTATCACACATTACACGCGAGGTGTGTTTTGCGCACCCGCAAACTTTCTTTCAAATTTTCAAATTTTAGGAGAGTTGGCGTATGCACGGAGTGTCCGGACCATTCGGTGGCCGCGTAGCCTTCTCACTTGAGTAGTCCGCTCGGGAACGTTGAGTCTAGTCAGCCAAATCTTAGAAAATTTAAGATAGAGCTATACCACCCTTTATTTTAAATTGCATGTCAAATCCGGAACATAAAGAACATTCTTCAACCATATCTTGTCATTCAGCCTGGTTATTCCTTCTTTTATAGCCACCGAGCTACTTCCATCCGGAAGTCCAACCGGACACTCAGGAATGTCCTGTTGATCGGTCAGTTTCTTTGGATTATCTGTCACATGATTGGTAGCTCCGAAGTCAATAATTCATGATGAATTTTCGGTCTTGCCATCCATATTTCCATTTAGATTTATTCCTTGCGAATTCAATATGTGAATCACAATTTTTCGGATCTCGTCACTCAAATTGTAAGGTCCTTCCCGCCTGTGTTCATCTGTTATGTCTCCACCTGTGTATCCTTGACAACAACGGCGTTAGTCCTGTAGTTGCCTCTTTCGCGACTAGATCCCCGACCTCCCCTCTGCTATTGTTGTTGTCCTCATTTTTTTCCTCCAAATTTTCCATCTCTTTTTTTATTTCCTAGCCACCATTCTGGAAATCCAATGAGTTGAAAACATCCTTCCACAACGTGTCCGGATCTCTTATAATGTGTGCAGAATGCATCATCGTTCTTCCTTTCACCTTGTTCACGGTAATGATTTCTCCATTGTACGACAAAGGCCACAGTTTCACTCCGTTCTTCAGTTTTTCGTGTGAGTCCTCTCACACGCTCTTCTTGTACTTGCTTCGAATAGGCTCTATTTAATTATGACAACGGTTCCTGAGCCAGCATGTTCGATCCCACCGTTCCATATATTGCCTCATCCAATTCCATGAGGAAAAGATGTACTTTTTCTTCTTTTCTTTTGGTTTCCAAGATCATTCCCAGATTCCACATGCACTTTCCGCACTTGCAAGTCGGAATCTGTTCGTAGTTTGCCAATTCTTCCCACAACTTAGTTAGTTTTTCATAGTAATCCACTATGGTCCTTCCCTTTTGCTTGCACTCCATAAGTTCTGCCTTCAGTTACTGCATCCGAGGGCCGTTGATAACAACAAACCACTCCCGGATGCTCGTCCATAATTCTTCCGCTACCTCTTTATGCGAAATCGTTGAGCGAAGCGTTGGTTCGATGGTGTTGCGAATCCATGACACCAACAAAGAGTTTATAGTCCACCAATCTTCTAAGTCCGACGACTCTTCATCCGGTTTCTTGATCGTAGCATCGACGAAGCCGAATTTCTTCCTTGCTTTTAGGGTTCGTAATCATAGTTCTAGCCCATTCTTCATAATTCTCTCCCTTCAATTGGACTTGTGTCACCACAATTCCGGAATTATCGTTTGACGTAATGTCATAAGGGGAGATTGTTTTTCTTTAAATTTTTTTCTTCACCGGCGATTCCTTTATATTTATCGCCGGTTTCTCTGTCACCCGCCATTATTTAGGGTTTTCGTGTTCTTTTAATGAGGCTCTGATACCATGTTAAAATTAAGAGGGGGCGAAAATTTAGAGAGAAGAAGAATAATGGAAGAATTCTTTCTACCTTTCATTCATCACAATGACCTTTTTATATAGAGGTAAGTTCTTCCTTTTTCTAGTTTAACAAGGAAATCATATTCTAATAAAATTACCGTAATTACAATTTCACCAAAAACAAACTATTACACTTAGAATAAGATTCCACCATAAACCTATTAAGCTTAGTTTAGGTTTTTCTTCTTTCAATCCGGTCCGTCAATATTGTACTATCATTTCGTATTCCAACAAGAAGCCGAAACACAACAAAGTGGCAATTATTCTTATTTTTGCATGAACAAGAGGTTGAACTGCTACAAATTAAGTAGCTAGCAGTTTTTATTTTTTGCCAAATTAACGAGTAATTAATATATAATAACTTACATTAATTCAACAAACATAGCAAAAGCAAGCGTAACCAAAACCACCCAAATCATGATGACATTCTCCACGAAGAGCACCCTCCAAGTTTGTACACTTGTCTTCACATTCTGCCTCCCTATCATCGCAACGTCCATGAAATGTCTGACTGTACCTTAAGCACGGATTAGCTGATACTAATTCGACATTTATCATCTCTACAAAAAAAATAAAACATTATTATTATAATAATAATCAATATAAAAGGTATTAATAAAAACAACGTAATTTTTTTGAATGAATAAATTTTCGTAATACGTTCTCTTTTGAGCTGAGAATTTACAGGAAATAACTTATCTATCTCACACAGTTAGGGGTAAGACATGCGTACATCATATCTTCTCCAGACTTCACTTATGGGATTACATTGGGTGTGTTGTTGTTGTAGTAGTTCGTAATACATTCCTATTTACTAATTGTAACCTGAAAAGGGAAAAGAATTTCTCCTCATACTCGAGAACTGAAATTCTCTTGGACATCTTAGAAACAGTACTCTTGACTATACTGAGGATTTAAAATACATCCTATCCTATCTTCTTTTATAGATAAGAAAAGTAACAATAACGATGACAACAATAATAAGCTTGATAATGATAATGATGAAAGATCGAGATAGATAGATTGATAAAGATAATAGCCGTTCACCTAATCGTTTAAGTTAAAAATAGTCGAAGAATGTATAATATATGTATACAACAATGTATATAATAATGTGTATATATATACTGGTTAGGAAAATAAACGGTGAATTTGTTGGAAATTAGCCTTTGATGGGAGTTGCGACCGACCAACTTTAACGACTTAAATACTAGTGTTACGCATGTTGGAGAATCCGGTTCTTCACACGTGCATGATCTACTAAGTACGTAGATAACCGTAGGGCCAAGAATCGTCAAATTTCATTGAGAAATGAAAGAGATATTGGTTCACGAAGTGAGGTGTTTGAAGCATGGACAAGTGTGGTTGGGATCAATTCTCCCTCATCGGTAGAGAAAGAAAGAATTGTTATGTATATAAGACTCAAAATTGGTTTGGGGTTTGGGACCCCAAGGAGTATCCCATGTGTTTAAAGGAGAGAGGACCTAGATGTGCTTCGGTTCGAGGAAAGCCCACACGCGCGCCGCCGCCGTCCGCCGGTTCCGGGTTCCGGGTTCACGGGCATCTGATATTATCTTTTTGGGCCAGAGAACTTTTCCAGATGTACAGTTTGATCCCAGAAGTTTCATATGTACAGTTTGACCAGAATTCTTTCAGATGTACAGTTTGGTCCCTGAAGTTTCCAGAAAGTCAGAATTGGCAGAGAAGATCAGAAACGCCACAACACTCAATTCAGCCATTTATTTTGGCTGGCCACAACACTCAATTCAGCCATTTATTTTGGCTGAATTACTCCTCCTATAATGGCCAATCCGTTGGTCTTTCTCACAATTTATTTTGGTGGCTTTACTACGTCCATAATGGCCATTACTTGGCCAATAATGACAGTTATGGAGGCAGTTAAACATCCCCTCCCTCACCTATATAAACAACCCCTTGCACCATTGTTGAGGATACTTACAATACACGAAAATACACAAGCAGAAAACAGTTCTTCCTACAACTTTCAAGCATCATTTCATTACTCAATATTCTTCACGGAAGCATTTGAGTTTCCTTTGCTCAAGTGTTCATTTGCTGTTTTATCTCGGGAGACAGTTGTCCAGGACGTATAAAGGATACATACGGGGCAATATTGTGTTAAAGACAGAGTGCCACACTCGACTCAGCATACACCAAAAACAGAAAACAGTTCCAGTTTTTCTTGTTCAACATCTTTGTAATTTTCAGTTTTCTAGTTGAATTGTAATTTTAATTCTTACATTAGCAGTTACTTGTAATTTTCGTTTCCTGCATCCTTTGTAACCAACAGAATTTAACCTGGCTATTTGTATAAGACTCTCAAAGATAAAAGAAGGTTATTACACACCCTTTGATGCAAGAAGGATGAAGCAGAAAAACAATGAGAAGAAAACTTGAGATTTAGCCATGTGAAATTTATCAATTAATAGAGAGTGATTGTGAAATTAGTGGTATCATTGCTTGCACATTTATAGGGGGATAACAATTAATAGCTGTAAATCAATGTCTCTTTTTTTCTTAATTTCTTGCTAGGAATCCTAAATGGTAACGACTGAATACTGATAGATCGAAGACTGCGAAGGGAAATTGGAGTCCCTGGATTATGTAATTGTCCTTGGTCGAGGTGGGAGGCACAAAGTATCAATCACAACCTTGATTATATTTGATGCATATAAATACACTATTTAGGACTAACAAAACTAGTAAAACAAAGCACTCTTAGTACGTAGTAACGACTTATCAAGATGTGAAGCCCCAATTAATACTCCTAGGTATTTTGGACAAAAGGATAAAGTCACGCAAAATATATATATAAACATTTTCACGAGACAACCTGTTTTGATACCACTATTTAACATGTACTCTCTTTTTTAAATTTTTTGCAAATTAATACTTCAGACTGTGGAGTGATGTGGTGTTGAAGTTAGGCTCGACAAAATCAAACTTCAAACAAAGTGTGTTTTTTTTAATTTCAATTGATCCCATATCATTGCCACTTAAAAGAGGATTACATATGAAGAAGGAGGACTAGACCTTGCCTTCATAATGAGATTTGTACAAAAAAATTGGAGCAAAAAATTATGCACTGAAATGACAATCTGAGCAGCACTTCAAGGAAGTTCAAAGTAGATCATTCCAAGCTTCCTTCTTTTGACTCTAACTACGTCAATGTCATGGCTCAAAGAGGCAAGCTTATCAACCACTTTATTAGTTTTTCTATAACAATGTTTAATAAACACACTGTTAGGGGTGGACGTATATCGGTTCGGTTCGGTTTTGTATCAAAAATATATGAACCGAATAAAATTTGATTTTTTATTTTAAAAATACATAATCGAACTTTTTTTTTTTAAAAAAAAAACCGATATTATATCGCCGAACGTATCGGTTTATATAAGTTTTTTCAATTCAAATATAAAGTCTGCATCACATATATTCTTAAAACATGTAAAAAAACTCTAAAATAAAGTTTACATCCCCACAAAATAAAAGTCCAACACTGAAATAACATTACCACAAAATTTCGACGTTGAAATCTATTGTATATCATGAGATCTTTACTAGAGAAAAGGAAAAATTCAAAACGAATTTGGGGGAAAACACAAATTGATTGGGAAAACGGACGTTTTTCTAAAAATTGGTGGCGCCAAACCGCCTTGCGCCAGTTTGACCGGCCACGTCTCGAAAAAATTAACAAAATAAAAAAATAATCGGATAAAACGGACATTCGAACTCGAAGTTATGACCGTTTAGAGTTATTGACATCCTTTTTATCAGTGAATGATCTAGAAATTTTAAGTCATGAATACTTAACTGCCTTTAATCGAAATTTTCTTAACCAGCGCACCCAATGTCATATCCTGAAATTGGGTGTTCCTCTCTCTATTTCTTTTATTTCACTAAGTTCGCAATATACATTTGGGTCAACACTTATGAGTACTTTTCTTTTATTTTAAATAACTTACCCAGGCTTTCACCTCCCATCAAAAGTTGACCATATGTAAGGGATTATGTATTTATGTGAATTCTTATTTCAAAATCTTATCAATTCCTTTTTTGTGTGTCCTAATTCTAAAATTAGCAATGCATTTTATAAGCTCCCCTCACAGTCTCTCCATTATTAACAAAATAAATAAAAAATCGGGTAAAACGGATATCCGAGCGCAGAGGTATGACCATTTAAAGTTGCACCAATTTACAACTACTTTCTCTCCCTACATTTTATGTCAATGCTTTCGTGATATGTTAATTAAGTTCATGCCGCATTCGACTTCCATAAAAGCTTCATAGATTGACTTCAATGGCTATGATTCAAGAGATACCAGTAGCCTAAAATAAAATAAAAAGATTAATTACAGATTTGCTCCCAGTTTTTCGGTTCGGTTCATCCCCAATTATAAAGAACCGAATCGAATTATTTAACCCTGGTAAATTCGGTTTTTTAAATACCCAATTTTTTAAAAAAAATTAACCGAATAAAAACCGAACCAAACCCACAGTTCGATTTTTTCGGTTCAACGGGTTTTATGCCCACCCAACACATTGTTTCCTAGAGTCAAGTGTCTAATCTCATCAACTGTTTTCTTAATCCTCCAAGGTGAGGACCAACTGCCTATGATGATTTAGCGGGATGTATATGATCATCCACCTCTTAACCAGGGGTCTCTAGTTCAAGTCCTAGGATATAAAAAAAATTATGTTAGGGAGTGCTTTCCCCTTATATAAGCCTTACACGGTACAAATTCGAATTAATCGGAACTCCAACGCGAATACCGGATGGAAAACCATGAAAAATCACGATTTTAAAATTCCATCTTGTGCCCTACGCCCTCCTAGACCAAGGACAATTGCATATTTCCAATATCTCTTTGTTGTCTTCAATTTATCAGTCATTTAGCATTTTGTATTCTTAGCACCAAAACAAATGCACACAATTAACAGAAACTCTTAGGGCCCTTTTAAATATACAATCTTAGCAATGATACCATATATCTCATAATTTTACTCTATTAATATAATTGAGAATTTTCAGATGGCTAAATTTCAAGTTTTCTCCCTGCTGCTTTTCTGCTTTCTCCTCCTTGCGTTAAAGGGTGTGTAGAGAATCATCCTTTACCCTTAATTGTCTTCATTATGTTCATTCCTTATTGTTACTCCCTCCATCCTAAATTACTTGTCATGTTTCGCTTCTCAAAAGTTAAATTATATAAATATTAATTAATATTTTGAGATATATTTTTCTATCGTATTGATACAAGAAAAATTACAACGTATAGTACTTCTCGTATAGTTTTTGAATGTCTAAATTTTCATTTTAAAATATTGAATTAATCTAATCCATTTTAGCTTCAATGATTAGTCAAATTGACTCTCGAAAAGCGGAACGTGATAACTATTTTGGGACAGAGGGAGTATTGTGTTTTCATTATTAGCATTATATATTATTTCTGTTGTTACTATCGTGAATTAGATGAGAAAAACAATTTTGGTTAGGCAGAATGGCAGAATTTCCCCCTAAATTTGCACTGATTTTTCAATCCGGCTATCAAATTTTAAGAGTTTTCTATTTTAACACCTCTACTTAACGGGATGAGTGCTAATAAACACCTCTAATCGTTGATCATTGTTTGCTTAGCAACAAAGCATTCCAATTGATATACATATATATCAAAATGATTAAAATGACTTAATATAATATATGTGAATCTTGATTTGTGCAGCAGAGATGACGAATGTGAAAGCAACAACTAATGATTGCGAAAGGTACAGTCAACAATTTCGAGGAATTTGCCTCGGCCGAGAGGCCGAGTGTGAAGACGTGTGCACCAGGTTGGAGCACACTCTTCGCGGAGAATGCCAATGGGACTGGGGTGGCTCTGCTTGCTTCTGCTATGTTTGCTGAATGAATAATAGAAAAATAATGAAGTAATTATTTACTCATTTTGGCCAAAATAAGACTGCCATGTTGTAGCAGTTCAAACTCTTGTTAAGGAATAAGACAAATTGTGGAATGACAGCTGACAATAAATAAGTTTATGTGCTAAGGAGTACTTGTTTTCTTATTCCAAAGGTGGAATCTCCCACCCCAGGAGCCCCCACATTGTCAAGCCAGTGCAGTGAAGGAGGTAAATCATGGTGACTCAATTGATTTCAAAGGTTAGACCAGTACCACGCTGCGCACAAAGGAGTACTTGTTTTCTATGTCCTGTTGATATACATAACTCAATTTGCTATTACACCTTTTCTTTTTCTTTTTTACCCCCTCTCTCTTTACATACTAAGAAGGCGAAAAAAATAGGAAGAAAAAGAATAGATCAGAGACAATAACATTATTGGCATCCTTTTTATCCGTGGGTGATCTAGAAATTTTAAGTCATGGATACTTAACTGCCTTTAACCAAACTTTCTTAACCAGCACACCCAATGTCATATCCTGAAATGGGGTGTTCCATCTCTCTATTTCTGAAAGAAATAATCTCTTCATTATTTTTATTGATTGAAAGATTATATATATCAGTTACACATTTCCATAATAGGAGAATTCTATTTCTATTCTACTCATAAAACCTTATTCTATTTGGATACTAAATATACATTTATGATAATACAAATATTATGGTAAGTGTACAATACTAATTACATTACAACATTACCTAAACTAGGATACTAAATATTACCTACATATACACGGTACAAGACAGATTTCCGAGAGCCACATATACACAATATACGCGTGTATATCATGTGTATATTGTGTATATTTAACACACACACCCGCAGTCATAGCGAGCAGTCTTCAAACGCTGAGACTGTCCCTAAAATTTTCAAAGAGGACTGAGGGAAGACCCTTTGTAAAGATGTCGGCAATTTGATACCTTGACGGGACATGGCAGACGCGTATCTGACCACGAGCAACCTTTTCGCGGACAAAGTGAATGTCCATCTCGATATGCTTAGTGCGCTGGTGTTGAACCGGATTACCAGAAAGGTAGATGACACTAATATTATCGCAATAAACCAAAGTTGCTTTCTGAATGGGACAATGAAGCTCCAACAGCAAATTACGTAACCAACATGATTCCAAGAACACATTAGCTACCCCTCGATATTCGGCCTCAGCACTGGATCGGGACAAAGTCGACTGACGTTTCACAGACCATGAGACCAGGTTATTGCCGAGAAACATACAATAGCCAGACGTAGATCGTCTGGTGTCCGGACAACCACCCCAATCAGCATCCGTATACGAGACCAGTATGGATGTCGAGGAGGGATATAAATGCAAACCATAGTCCAGCGTACCATGAATATACCGAATGATGCGTTTGAGGGCATTCATGTGCTCAACCATGGGATCATACATAAACAAACACACCTGCTGGACAGCATACATAATATATGGCCTCGTGAATGTAAGATACTGAAGTGCCCCTACAAGACTGCGATAGCGGGTCGAATCCTCGTATGATACCCCGGCCGCGACACTAAGTTTGGGCTTAGTATCAACTGGAGTGGAAGAGGACTTACAGGATAACATCCCAGCCCTCTCAATGATCTCGGCAACATACTTCATTTGATATAAGAACAACCCACCTGCATGACGAGTGACAGCAATCCCCAAAAAATAGCTCAAGGGCCCCAAGTCTTTCATAGCAAACTCAAAGCTGAGCATTGTCATGATCGACTGGCGTAAGGCATCAGAAGAGGCAGTCAAAATAATATCATCCACATATAACAGAATATAGGCCAAGGACGAGCCACGACGGTAGATGAACATAAGAATTATCCGACCTGCTATGAGTGAACCCAATAGTCGAAACATAGTCTGCAAACCGTGTATACCAGGCCCGTGGAGACTGCTTAAGCCCATATAAGGACTTCTTCAACAAACATATATGATAAGGATGTTTGGGATCCCGGAATCCCAAAGGCTGATGCATATAGACTGTTTCTTTGAGATCACCATGTAGGAAAGCATTCTTTACATCTAAATGATGAATAGGCCATGCTTTCGAAAGAGCCAAGCTAAGCACAGTGGAATGGTAGTTGGCTTGACCACCGGACTAAACATCTCACCACAATCTACACCAACCTGTTAAGTCTTACCATCACCCACAAGCCGCGCCTTATGTCGGGCAAATGAACCATCTGAATTTTCCTTATGAGCAAAAATCCACATAGACCTAATAATATTAATACCAAATGGACGGGGCACCAACTCCCACGTCTTATTATCAATAAGAACATTATATTCATCGGTCATAGCAATTTTCCAATTCGGATCATTTAAGACAGACACAAGATTACGGGGTAAGGGTGATTTTGGGACATTAGAATGTAAATTAAAATGTCTTTTCGGTTTAAACACCTCGTTAACTATGAGTGACCGGTCTATGACTCGAGGAAGAATTGGGTGGATTTTGGGAATTTTCTGGGCTCGGGACAGACTGGCCAGCAGGCAGTGGGCCTGCTGTCCCATCTCGATAAACAGACGCAAGAACTGCTCCAATTCCTGCAATTCAAGATCAGCCAATCCGCCCCGCCTAGTGATCAGAAAGGGATTTCTAGTGTGTGATGTATCAGCGGCAGTGGGCCCGCTGGAAAATTTTAGGTGCGGGATACGTCCGAAAAATGGTGAATAATATACGGAGATATACTATCATCTAAAAAATTATTCGAACTAGGCACGGGAGTCTTAACCTTAGCAAATGAAAATTAGGTTTCATAAAAAATTACATGGCGATTAATGATGATTTTATTAGAGGATAAATTAAAGCATTTGTAACCATGATGATAGACGAAAAACCCAAAAATACACACGGAGTAGATCGGGCCTGAAGTTTGTTAATTGTGGTAGACGAGAATAACGGATAATACAAAAACCAAAAAACCCGAAGATGTGAATACGACAGTTTTATTAAATAAAATTTGAAGGGGGGAAGAATATGTCAAACCTTTGGAAGGAATTATGTTAAGGAGATATGTAGCCATTTGTAGAGCATGATACCAAAAAGACTGGGGTACGGAAGCATGAATTAATAAAGTGCGGACACTGTTATTTATGGAACGAATTTGGCGTTGCCTTTCCCATTTTGTGAAGACGTATGAGGACAAGAAATCCAAAAATTGATCCCATTATTAGCACAGAACTGCCAAAACACCCCATTGTCATATTCTTTGTCATTATTACACTGAATATTTTTGATTTCTCGTTCGAATTGGGTTCTAATGAGTGCTCTAAATTTTAAGAAGACGGAAAAAACTTGAGATTTTTTCGCTATTGGAAACGTCCATAAAAACTTAGAATAATCATCCAAAAAGAGAACATAATACCGATGACCCAAAGAACTAAGAACAAGAGACGTCCATAAGTCACTATGAATAATATCAAATGACATTAAAGTATGAGAATTTGAGTCTACAAATGGCAACCTAACAATTTTTCCTAAAGAACAAGACTGCCAATTTGGAGTACTATTCGTACCCTTACATGAAATCAAATTATTTTTATCTAATGACGACAAAATAGATGATCCCGGATGACTAAGATGAGCATGCCACAAGGAAGGAGAAATGGCTGCAAATGCGGATGGCAAGGCTTGACTCGATGGACCGGAACTAGGTGTGATAGGATAAAGATCTCCCCTACTATCACATCTCATGAGAGAAATCCCCGTCTTGAAATCCTTCACAGAGAAACCAAATGGATCAAAATTCAATAGAAACAGAATTTTCAGTAGTAAATTTACGGACAGAGACTAAATTTTTAATTAATTTGGGGGCATGTAGGGTGTTTTTCAAGATAAGAGGAGGATGAGGGAGAGATAAAGTTTTATGATCATAACCACGAATTGGAACAGAATTACCATTACCCACAATTATGCCGCGAGGGTTGCTCAAAATGGAATAAGACGAGAGTGTACCTGAATCGGATGTCATGTGGGTAGTGGCACCGGTGTTCATATATCAATTTGGGTCCGGAGGATTTAAACCAAGTGTGTGCATTGCGGCTTCAATATTGGTAGACGTGGGTGCCGCAACGTGATGGGCCTGCGGGGGCCGAAGCCCAAGAACCCATGCTTGCTGCCTCGACCCAGATGACTGACTGTAGGTGGACCATCCAGAATTGGGCCTGGACTGCTGCTGGGCAGCCCACTGCCAGTTGGGCGAAAATTGACTGGGCCCAAACTGTGGTTGTGGGCCCACTGCCACTGCATAGGGGCCCACTGTGGGGCCTAGAACTGTTGTTGCTGACCATCGCGAGGACCCCCCCCCCGCCACCACCATTCTGCCGGCTGCCGCCATTGTTGCCAGCGCGGTTCTTGCCATTATTTTTCTTATTTCCTCCATTTTTGCCGCCACCGTTGTTGCGATTTTGGCCCAAGTTGTTGGAACCGGGAGGATGGACAGTGGAGTCCGTCATCATACCTACAGGACTTGTACTGGTATCCATTTTTTAGCCATGCCCGCTTCTTCGAGTGTAAGCATAGAACGAGCTTGATAAAATTGCGAAAGTGGATTGCTTTGACGAAGAAGCGTGCCAACACCACTATAGGACTCGGAGAGGCCTGAAACCATTTGGAGGACCAAACGGTCATTCAAAACTAGCACACCAATGTTGCGGAGTTGGTCCGCCAATTCCTTCAATATTTTGCAGTAGGCCGAAACGTTAGGAAAATCTTCCATATTGACGTGGGAGAAATCCTGGTCAAGAGTAACAGCTCTAGAATTCTGATTATCTTGGAATATATCACGTAATCTATCCCAAGTCGCATGCGCCGTAGCGTCAGGTTCGATAATCGTTTGCAAAAGGTCGGTAGAAATTATGAAATATATCCACTGAAGGACGGTAGCATCAAGAGTCGTCCACAACTTATGATCATACTCGCGTTTTGGCACCTCCGTATCCTCAGGAGCCGCGGAGATTATGTGATGGATGACTTGATGCGATCGTGCGTGAATTTTGAAACGATTCATTACGTCGCATATTTGACGTTTTCTATTTCAAGAACAAGAGGGATGTTATTCTTGATGTTAGAAACTGTAAGGGCAGGATGAAACGTGTTCCGGGATGTAGACATATTGATATAATGATATGTGATTGAGGGATTAGAGAGAGAGGATTTTAAGACCTAGACTTCTGATACCATGAAAGAAATAATCCCTTGATTATTTTCATTGATTGAAAGTCTATATATACAAGTTACATATTTTCATAATAGGAGAATCATATTCCTATTCTACTCCTAAAACCTTATTCTACTTGGATACTAAATATACATATATGGTAATACAAATATTATGGTAAGTGTACAATACTAATTACATTACAACATTACCTAAACTAGGATACTAAATATTACCTACATATACACGGTACAAGACAGATTTCCGAGAGCAACATATACACGTGTATATCATGTGTATATTTAACAATTTCTTTTATTTCACAAAGTTCGCAATATACATTTGGGTCAACACTAATGAGTACTTTTCTTTTATTTTAAATAATTTACCCTGGCTTTCACCTCCCATCATGATAGAGGGTTAGACCTAAACCACCACCTTATATATAACAAATAAAAATATTGCATCAAAGGGGACATAAAACCTTACTTTCAAATACGAGAAATAAACGGAGAAGGAAAAAAAAGGGGGTTTCCCCTCAAGCAATAAATATCTCAAAAGTTGACCATATGTAAGGGATTATGTATTTATGTGAATTCTTATTTCAAAAATCTTATCAATTCCTTTTTTGTGTGTCCTAATTCTAAAGTTAGCAATGCATTTTATAAGCTCCAGTATTGACAAAGATCCTAGAGGTATCTTCCATAGCCTCCTTAAAAGAGAGCAAGAAACCCCACGCCAGTCCAATTATGCCACCAGAAAAGGGATTGACCTCTATTGATTTTTCAAATCGTCACTATTTTAGAAATAGAGGTTTTTACCATCGATGAATTAGTGAAAACTAGTGTAAAAAATATAATTTTCTCACCTTATTCTTACCGGATCAGCTCACTGGAAAAATGCATGGTGAGAAACAAATTTTCATTGAAACGTTGGGAAACTTTTTGTTTTTTTCGGGTGTGAAGGAAATATTTTTCATGTCTATTTCATTCCATGAATACAATAATATATACATCACTAGAAGACTAACTCTAGGCTACAATTATTGTAGACTATCCTAAGAATATACTAATTATATTTACATCCTAATTACAAGGTATTTGACCAGAGGAGAAATTAGGACTTCCCCTTCAAATGCTCTGGTCGAAAAATAGGGCATAAGTGCTAATGACTAGAGGATTTTCCTTTTAATTAAAATTGGTAGAAGTGGGGCATAAGTGCTAATAGCTATATGCTAATATGGAAAGGAGATGAAATGAATTGCATCTGACCAGCAATTATTTCACTATTATAATGCCTCCCACTTAGCCAATGTTGGCGGTGGGAGGGCCTTATTAATCGCCACATATGCCCCTAATTTACTTAGTCATTTGGTGAGTAATCCTAAGGGGTTACACGTTATATAATGCTCCACTTACACTTGTCCCCTATTAAAATTAATCACACACAATTAATCTTTGATTCCAATTCACTTAAATCTCCATGACTTATAAATTCCTCATATACTCAATGTCATAATTCGTGTGCTATGATGCTAGTCCTTGACCTCCTTGTGCACACACCAAATTTATTCCCGATCCCCGTCGTCATACTTGTTGTGTCCAAAATTATTTCGGGGTTTTATCATTTTGTATACTAATCTCTTTATTAGCATACGTAAATATAACATGAATTTTCCCAACGCTCGGGTCTATTTTCACACGCCTAGTGATTTTGCATATGCTTAGCGATTCAAACCGTGACCCGAAAGTACGGGACTTTACATGTTTGGGCTTTGGGAGATGGGTTATTTAAATTTTATCTCAATATTGGATATAGACCCTCGCCCAAAAAATCATATGAAGGCGGGGAAGACGTGTGTGAGTTAGCAAACGGGAATGTGGACTCATCGATAACAACGTGACGAGAGATGATAATTTTCTCATTAGACATATCATAACACTTATAGCCCCTATGATTTTGTGGGTATCCCAAAAAGACACACGGAGTGGAACGAGCCTGAAGTTTGTTTATGGTTGTGGAGGGAAACAATGGATAGCACAAACACCCGAAAATCCTCAAATGTGTAGGAAGGAATACGATGGTACAAAATTTGTATGGGTGATAGGATTGAGAGTAGCTTTCTAGGAAGAATGTTTAAAAGATATGTGGCCATTTGAAGAGCATGATGCCAAAATGATGGTGGTATGGACGAATGCGCAAGAAGTGTGCGAATTAAATTGTTGATTGTTCGTATTTTTCTTTCGGCTTTTTCATTTTGAGGAGAAGTATGTCGACATGAGAGACGCAATGACATACCATTTTGAAAAAATTCTTTAAATTGGTCATTTATGAATTCCCTCCCATTGTCACATTGAAAACAGTTAATGGACTTCTCAAATTGGATTTAGATGAAAACACTAAATTGTTTGAAAACAATGTGGACTTGTTATTTTTTTCTAATGGAAAATGTTGATAGAAAATTAGAATAATCATCCAAAATAAGCATATAATACTTATGACCTGCTGAACTTAAAACTGGGGAGGTCCACAAATCACTATGCATGATATCAAATGGCATAATAGTGTTTGAAGTACATAAAGAAAAAGGGAATTTAACATGCTTCCCAAAAATGCAAGACTGACAAACATGGGAATCCGAAGATTGGTTACAATCAATAAACTTATTTTTTCTAAGAGAATTGAACACCGGTGCTCCCGGGTGTCCCAAACGGTTATGTCATAAAATAGGAGAAAGAGCAACAAAGGTTGATGGAGTGGTGACGGTTATAGGATACAAATCTCCAGTGCTATTACATCTCATTAGTGGCATTCCCATCGAAAATCCTTCACAGAAAATCCAAACGGATCAAAATTAACATAAATATTATTGTTAGTGGTGAAACGATGCACATATATCAAGTTTTTAATAAGTTTGAGTGCATGTAGGACATTTTTTAAATGTAAATATGGGTGAGATGGGGAGGTTTAATTGACCAATACCACGAATTGGAATTTCCTGCCCACTACCAATCACAATATTTTTATTACTATTCATATTAAAATAAGATGAGAGAGTACCTTGAGATGTCGTCATGTGTGCGGTTGCCCCCGTGTCCATGTACCATAAGTTATCAGGAACATTGAGATTCATATTGTTCATGGCTTGCTCGATGTCCGTGGGGGCATAACTCGAAGACGATGGTCCATGGGCTGAAAATGCTTGATGTGGACAGTTGCCTAAGATGCCGGGTTGCCTGTTTGGAGTGTTAGGCTTGGTCCATTTGACCATCGGGTATGGGCATGGTGGGCCCCACTACTGCGGATTCCAGCCCCACTGCCTGCTGCCACCAAACTATTGTGGCTTCCAGTGGGGACGATTATGCCCGTGGCCGCCTCCTCCGCCAGAATTGTTTCAGCCGCCCCGGCCCCGCCCCCTTCCACCATTATTTTTTCATTTGTTGTTGTTGTGATTTTGACCTCTTTTTGGTCCATTATTGTTTCGATTTGAGGCACCTCCCGAACCAGAATTTTGAGTTCCAAAATCATCTACAGACGCGTTGGTTTTAAGGAGGGCGGTGTCGTCATTGTTTGCCGCCGTCGACACCTAATTCAATTTATAGGTTTCTTCAAGAATCAACCTCTAACGAGCCTCATAAAATGGTGGTAACGGGTTACTTTGTTGAATGAACATAGCAACTCCATCATATTGTTCATTCAAACTCGCAATTAATTGGAGAACCAACATTTGATTTGTCACCGGTGCACCAACGTTGGATAGTTGATCGACAAGCATTTTTAATTCTCGACAATATGCGGAGACGTTTGCAAATACTTCCAATTTGACATTGGTGAATTGGTTTTCAAGATATCTCCCAAGCTTGTTAAGCCGTAGGGTCCGGTTCCAAAATGGTGTACAAAAGGTCATTAGAGATGGTGTCATAAATCCATTGAAGGACTATAGCATCCAAGCGAGACCATAGAGTTTTGTCAACAACGGTGATCTCTGATGGAGACTTGGGTGGAAGAATATGGTCTATAACTTGGTATGCACGGTAATGAATTTTGAATAACTCTGCCCAAGAGGAATATTGTCCTTTTTTCATCTCAAGTATTATTGGAATGAAGTTTTTGACGTTATTTACGGCAAGAGCGGGATGAAATTTGTGTTGGTCGGCCATTGTCTTTTAGAGAAGAGAGGAAAAAAGACAAGAAAGAACAAAAAAGAACTAGGTTTTGATCGAGTGGGGGGTGGGGCTCGGCGGAACTAGGGTCCAGTCGAGTGCTTCGGCCGCCGAAAGAGAGGATAAAAAATTAGGATTGGGCTAGGGTTAATTTTTTGGCTCTTGATATCATGAAGGAAATATTTTTCGTGTCTATTTCATTCTATGAATACAATAATATATACATCACTAGAAGACTAACTCTAGGCTACAATTATGGTAGACTATCTTAAGAATATACTAATTATATTTACATTCTAATTACAAGGTATTTGATCCTTATTATTTTCATAATATCAAACAGGGTGAAAACACTACTATTTTTTCTTTTTTCACTGATTTAATCAAAATATGTGTGAAATATTTTTGAGTGGAAAATTTTAGTAATAAAATAGTGATTTTCTCACGGTAGCAGTGAATACATGGCTTAGTAACTTTTTTACATTCCCGTAAGTTCCTTCCAACCTTGAGATTATCCTAAGTCCATTTTCCGGCCACTAGGTTGGTCCTTCTTCCATATATATTTGGTAATAATTTATTTTTTTAAATCTTATTTTAAAAGAGAACAGAATATGATTAAAGCTTTTATGTGCTCAAATTCGGGTGAAAAAATAAGTGATTTGTCATGGCAGCATAAGGTGTGCCCGAGATAAAATTATGATAATATGAGGTGTTTATCTGGTCAGATGAATAGCTAAAGAATCTATATGAATGTTGGTGTAAACTTTGATGATATGTTTATGTATTTGGCCTTTTACATAAGATGAAATAGAGAGTATCAAATTGCTCAAAAATCTCCAACACTAGTCCTATATATATTATACTAATATTTTACTTCATCTTTTAGCTTGTGGGGGTAATGGTGAGATCAGGGGTGGACAAAAAATCTGGAGAACCGAAAAAATCGAATCAAACTGAAATTTGGTTCGTTTTTTTCTCTGTTTTTTTTTTTTAAAAAAACCGACTTTTTAAAAAATCGAACCGAATCCGGATTTAGTGATTCGGTTCGGTTTTTTTATTTTGGATACAAACCGAACCGAAAAACCAAATTATTTTTAATTTTTTTTTTGGCTACTACTATCTCTTGAATCATAGTCATTGAAGCTAATCTATGTTATGGAAGTCGCATGCGGCATGAACTTGATTAACATATCACGGAAACATTGACATAAAATGTAGGGAGAAAAAATAGTTGTAAATTGATAAAACTTTAAATGGTCATAACTATCCGCTCGGATGTCCGTTTTACCCGATTTTTTTTTGATTTTGCGTATTTTTTCGAGACGGGGCCGGTCAAACTGCGGCGCAAGCAATTTTTAGAAATACGTCCGTTTTCCCAATCAATTTGTGTTTTCCCCCAAATCGATTTCTAATTTTCCTTTTTCTTTAGTAAAAATCTCACGATACACAATAGATTTCAACGTCGAAATTTGATGATAGTGTAGGTGTGAATGTCAATTTCAGTTTTAGAAATTCAATTTAAAAAAAATTCTCCGACCCGGCCCGGCCCACTAGAAAAAATCGATATAAACCGATACATTCAGCGATATAAACCGATATATCGGTTTTTTTAAAAAAAATTGTATTCGGTTTTTTAAAAAAAAAAATCGATTTTTATTCGGTTAATATTTTTCGGATACAAAACCGAACTGAACCGATATACGCCCACCCCTAGGTGAGATTGGCCTTTACTGAGCAAGACCGATTAAAAACTTCAAATTTACTTTCAAAAACTAAATTTTTAGTAGAATAAACAATTACTTCTAGAAAATGCAAAATAAATTATCATCCGGCCAACTCGACCAAAGACAAGTACATATGTCCAATTTCCCTTAGTAGTCTTGAATTTAATAGTCGTTTAATATTTTGGATCTTACCACCAAATTAACAAACAAATATTCTTAGATCCCTATAAATGTGCAACCAATGATACCATAAATCACACAATTACTCTAATTGAGAAATTTTCATATGGTTAAATTTCAAATTTTCTCCCTGCTGTTTTTCTGCCTCCTTCTCCTTGCATCAAAGGGTGTGTAAACAATCATCCTTTTACCCCTCAATATCTTCTTTATTTATTGTCTTTTTTTAAAAATTATTTGTATAACCATAGAGGAGATAGGATTTGAAGCATGTAGATTCTAACTGAGGATGTTAAGCGTAATTATCCGTTCACCAACGAGAAAATTTCTATTTGCGAACAAGATGAGAAAAATAATGTCGAGTCATTGTCTATAACGTATGTGTAGCAAAACAATGATTTTTTCGATTGATGAATCTATAGTTTCAATTTTTGTAAATAATTATATCTGTCAAATTAGGTATTGGGCATAACTCACACTCCAAAAGCTAGCTCAAAGTCAGGAGGATTGCCCAAGTCTTATAAGGAACTCAGGGTTCTCGTCCTCTTCACACCCCCCCCCCTCACGCCCAGATCTAGACATTCTTTTTATCCGAGGTCCACTGTCTAGTCTGGAGTGTGCACTTTCATGAACCTGGGGCATTTTCACTCCCCATCGTTCTGGGACCGGTCAATTGGTCCGGGGAGCATTCTGCCCCCTTTTTTTTCATGGGGGCCCACATCGAATTGCGTCTGGGTCTGGCTCTGATACCATGTCAAATTAGTCATTAGGCCTAACTCACACCCCAAAAGCTAGCTCGAAGGGAAGAAGATTGCCCAAGCCTTATAAGGAGTACATGGTTCTCGTCCGTCACCGATGTGGTATATTCTCTTCAGTATCATATTACAGTATCAATCAATCAGATGCGTCTTAATCAACTCTGATTAATTATAGAATCAACTAAATTAGTACAAATTTAGAATTGTTTGCATAGTACGTATATTGAACTTTCTTGGACATTTTGTGATGTTTCATTTTTTTTTATATCCAGCTTCCCGGCTTACACCAGACTATTCCTAGAGAAAGTAGTCCAGGTCCCTCAGCACTACTACCAGTAAATCGCGGGATGTGCCTGAATGACCAGGGTTTGAGAACAGAGCAACTGATATCACTTATAAGGTCCTACCCCAGAAGAGAGCAAATTTCTCCCACCAGGATTCAAACCCACGCTGCAGGCCTCTAGATGGATTTTAAGTTCCCCTCCATTGCCATCCAGCTATACCCCGGGGGCGTGATGTTTCATTTCTTACTTGGATAGTTTACCGTTGGTGCTGTCAACCTACTACAATCCTTTTACTTTACTCGGATGTCGTATTGATAAGTGGTCTAGTCAGAATATTCACTAATACAAAAAAAATCAATGAAATCTAACACACACATATATATATATATATATATATATATATATATATATATATATATATATATATATATATATATATATATTACAAGAAAAAGGAATAACTGATTTCCCATCGACAAAGCAGCTCTACACTGAAACCGACAATACGAACAAGCTCAAACGCAGAAAAATACATAAATATTGATTAAAACAACTTATTGAATATGTGGAATCTTGATTTTGTGCAGAGATAACAAATGTGGAAGCTCAAGCCTGCAAAAGGTACAGTGGTACATTTGGAGGGGCTTGTTTTATGGTCAGGTTTGGTGAGTGTCAAGACAAGTGCACCAAATTAGAGGGAGCTCTACGTGGAGAATGTGAGAGCTATAAGTGTTATTGTATCTTTTGCTGAATGATGTAATTATATATATTTACTCGTTTGGCCAAAAATAAATACTACTACCACTTTGTATGTGAAAAGAAAAAAACAAGTGGTGGAATGACAGTATTAAATAAGTTTATGAGCTGCTTGTTTTCTATATCTTTCTTTATAGTTTATACATTACTACGTTATAGTTTTTTTAAAAAATTAACCTAAATAGTTGTTTATTCAACCGTTTAAATTAAAAATAACCGACAAATGTATAATTTATATATAATATGTGTGTAATCGTGTATAATCAGTATATAATCTATGTATATCAATTAAGAAAAGTAAACAGTAAATCCGACTGGTTATTTATATAAACATCCCTTTTCTCTTTACTAATTATCTCATATTCGAAACCTGATGCGATTAATCTAGATCATTTAACTAGAAAATATATACTTAATTATTGAATGCCTTAATAACTATGATTAAAAAAAGAAGAAGTTAAAATAGGAAATGACGTGCTTAGGGAAGTGGAGCATATGCGTGCAAACTTACTTAAAATTTTCACCATTAAATAAAGAAATTTACTCGATAGTTCAATTTATTTACTCGATACTCGCTCTGGATAAAAAAATATGTCCACTTAGTCATTTACATATCCCTTAAAAAATACAAACTCCTAGATAAAAAGAAGTAATTTGACTAAATTGTCTCTAATTAAATATGTATTGGGATTTGATCACATAGTACTTAATAGGGGTAAATCTGAAAAAATAAAGTTAATTCTTTCTTAATTTGATGAGTTAACACTCAAAAGCAATTTAAGTGTTTAGCCGAATTCAGTGACAGTCGAACTGTTCCAGAGCCGAATTTACTTCTAGCCCTCGACTACAAGAACTTCATCGGCTGCTAAGATGCATCTTAGCCGAGTTGTTAGTTAGAGGCACGACTGGGACACACTCAGATGCAGACGCCTCAACGACCAAGTCAAAAGGGTTTTTCGGACCCCTAAAAGCGATAACGGCCAACAACAACTAAAAGAAAGGGCCGTTATCCGAGCAAGAGGAGTATAAGGCGAGAAAATCGGCACCACCTCCCCCATAGTCAGCCATTGAACTTAGTGGGTTACTTGATGGCTAACATGGGGGAAGGGGGGCACGTTGTAAAGTTTTTTTCTCTTTTTGTACTATAAATATGATCATTCTTTGTATATAGAACACCCAATCAATCAAACAACTCAATTTTTATCTACCTTTATCCTTTACTTTTATCTTTATCCTTTACTTTACTATACCCAGTTGCATTTATGTTTCTTACCTCTTAGTTTACTCACTCATCATCCTAACGCTTTCTGGAGTAGTTGGGGAACCCATTGCTGGAAATTAGAGTTCCGTTTCCAGCCCAAATCGTTTAGTTAAAGAATCAATTTGTCATCCGATTTCGTCAGCCGATAAAACGGTAAACACTTCGGACAGTAACAAATTTGGCACGGCCAGTGGGACCATATGTGAATTAATAACAAAGTTTGATTCTCTATGTCATGATCATTCTTGGCGTATGCGCCTAAGGTCCGGTAAGAAAATGAACCTCGAGTCCAGTCCACATCCTAAACAAAATCCTCCCAGAAGGAACAACAAACCAGCATCCTCCTCGGGTATGCCTACATCGGTTGATACACATCCACTTCCTCCATCAACCCAAGTTGTGGAAGAATCTAGCCAATCTGAAGTTCCAACCATAATGACCACGTTTTTTATTAGACAACAAATCAACTTGGGCATCCATGATTTAATGTACCAAGTTTCTAAACAGCTGGCTGACATTGTGAAGCCGATGATACATAATGAGGTTCATCAAGAGAGGGAGATGGAAACCAATCGAATGCACCCAGGAGAATGTTCATCTAGTTTTGCCATCCGAAATTGAGGCTCCCACTTGGTGTCCATCATTAAAGCGGATGAGTCCGACTCAGAGTCAGCCGACTGCACGGCAGACGCAATGATGGTCGAGATTGTTAGGGGTGAGGTTTACTCTTTCCCAGTCTTGAAAGCCGTAAAAGGAAAAGACATCAGTTCATCCGATGACAGGGTCGTTACTCGTTTGACATCATGAAGGTAGATCAAATCTTTGATCATCTGCTCAAAGATAAGCAGATTCGACTACTTGATGGTCATAGAATTCCACCTTCTGGGGAACTCAAAGATAAGAAGTACTGCAAGTGGCATAATTCATACAATCACTCTACTTCTAATTGTGTAGTCTTCAGAAAGGAGATCCAAAAGGGCATCAAAGATGGGAGGTTCAAGCTAGCCGACAAGAGTATGGCTGAAATGTCCATTGATACTGACCCCTTTCCCGCGGTACCAATAACTATGGTATCTTTTGCTAAACCCGATGAGTCAAAGGACACCAAAGGGAAACAACCGATGAAAATGGTGTGGGTCCAAAAAAACCTACCGAAGGGGAGAAGGCTACAAGGACCTCTGTGTTCAACCGGTTAGGCAGCCTATATGACATTCGTGATGACAGACAGCCAGCTAGGACCAATTTTCATGGCCACCCTAAATACTCGAGGGATATTGAACGAGAACTTCAAGAACAAACTATGAGGTTCATAAGGGTCCCTATCGACGCCAAGTATAGGCCTGGGGGACAAGTACGGATGCCAACCAACCGGCAGCCGAGTATGCCTCGAATAGATGAAGAACCACTCCCTAAATCCAAACAGAGGGTGGTTGAGTTTAACGTAAATGATGGTGTTTCGTCCTTACATATCACGACGAGAAATGAGGACCAGACGAGACCACGAAGAATGATTAAACCAGCCGCCAACACAGAAGAGGGAAAATAACTTGTCAATCAAGCTCCTAGAAAAAAAGAGGCACCACCGAGAGTCGCATCCAAGACTTAGAAAAGAAGGATGCAACGTGCCAAGGCCTTGCGTACGATGCAACAAACATTGCATCTAATTTCCAACACCAAGGCATCAAAAAATCAGGAGATTTCTGAGTCTGCCGTAGCCGAGGCTATCGAGCGGGCATTCGGATCACTGGCTTCAGGGCAATGTCGCCTGAAGGAAAGACGTCGGGTCAACCATAGCTGAATGAACAGCCTACCGATCCCAACGGAGGAACCTCAGCAAGGGAATATGGCCCCAGATGGACCTCTAACCGAGGCAATCCCACAGATCATGTAGAGGATTCAGTCAGAGGAGCCCCAGCCAATCCCCATTTGTCTCTAGGAAATAGAAGATATGAGTTCCTGGTCAGCCTAATTGGATGAAAGAGGGGACTCCATCCTCGATTTATTTAGCCAAGACCAGGTTAATGAGATATGGGCAGAGATTGAAATGGTCAGCCTAATCCCATGCGAGTTCTGGGCCAGCCGCTCCGCGCTGGATAGCCTAGAAGGTGATGTTTGCGTAGAAAATGTAGAATGGAAAACAATAGCCGATACCCTGGCTAAGGACATTTTGAGCATCGTATTTGGTGCACCTACAGAAGATATAGTTAAACACCTCAAGCCCATGTACGTCAAGGCTTACATTAATGACAAAATTATTAGTCGAGTGTTTGTCGACAATGGGGTTGTGCTGAATGTGATATCGTTGCTTACCTTGAAGGATCTTAACAAAACAAAGGAGGATCTCATCCCAACTAACATGAAAATGACTTGCTTTATGGGAGAAGCCTCTGAAGCGTTGGAGACTCTAGTAGGAGAAATCATTGTAGGTCCTAAGACGGTCAGGTATGCCTTCTTTGTAATAGATGACAAACCGTCCTACACCATTCTGCTGGGCAGGGACTGGATTCATACCAGCCGATGCCTTCCTTCTACCATGCACCAAAAGCTCATCTTTTGGGAAGGAGACAAGATAGAAATTGTCCCAACGGATGATAACCCGTTCCGACCAGGGGTTCAGAACGTAGAGGCTATCCTCTATTCACCCTATGTGGATCCCATAGTTGTCACGGAGTAGTATGAAGAATGATCTTGGGAATCCTGTAATCTTACCTCACGAGGGTTTGAAATAAAATAATTAGTCGAACCACGACTTACCTTAGATGATTTAAATGGTTGAGGAAACCCAAATCATATGTGACCTGTGGCATCGGCTGACCGCCCTAAGTTCTGAGGCAAGGATAGCCGAGGCGTCGCAGATGGGGAACCACTACAGAAAACCAGATCTGGTGGCCAACGATATTTAAGCTGCCGATAGGAGTTTTCGCCTAGCTTTGTTTGTCTTTGTTCTACGCTTGTACAAAACTCGAGTGTTATTTAAAACCCCGTGTTGTGTATGTTTTGTGCAAAGTTTGAATAAACTCGTTTTACAAAGACATGTCTTAAATGAAATGGGAAAATAGAAACTCCAAATCTATAGCTACGGGGATGACATCCTATCAGTTAAATAAATGGCTAAGATGCAGTGTTGTCCTCAGAAGTTAATGTCATTACGGATGGCCAAACCAAATTTTCTAAAGTAGGAAGAATATTAGTTAGCCATGCTAATGGAGTTGGGTCAGTTGGATGAAAATCGACTGACAATCATAGAAATAGTCAAAGTCGGTAAACGTAAAATGGCCAAAGCATACAACAAACATATAAAGCCTAAAGAGGTTTGCCGAAGGAAATTTAGTTTGGAAAATTATCCCACCGATTGAAATGAAAGATCGTAAAATCGGCAAATGATTGCCAAACTAGGAAAGGACCCTTCGTAGCGAACCCACGGGTTGCCGGCAATACAAATCAAGTGATAAAAATGCATGGAAAAGAAATGTAAATGGTAGACAATTTGGAAAAATATTACCCATTGATTTGGGGCATGCATGAATAAACAACAGCCACAGACCGACTGTCTGGTCACAAAAAATAGAACCTTCGATTTGGGGTCAATAAAACTAGAAAGCCAAGATTGGTTGACGTTTCACTAGCCGGGGCTCCTCTACATTATCAGGCTTAGCTGAATCCACGACTGCCTAGTCACAGAAATAGACCCTTCGATTTGGGGTCGATAAAGCTAGGGAGACGAGTTGGTCATCATTCCACCAGCTAGATGTTGCAATATATCAATAGTAACAGAAGTCTTAGGATTAGCTTAGTACACGGATTCTTGGGCATCTTGGGTACCTGCAATCTCCCTTTCTATCTCAGCTGCAACAATGGCTACTACCTCAGCCGCAACAATGGCTACTACCTCAGCCGCTCCCACTCCTGCTTGGACCTCCATTTCAGCACCTCAAAGGCTCAGCCACTACAGCCGATGTGGCCCCGGTAAAAGTCTGAGTATCGGTCGATACCTCTTGAACAACAGAAGCAACCATGGCTTCGGATTGCAAGTCCATAAGGGTATCGGCTTACAACTCAGTAACAGGATCAACTGACAAGGGAGTAGTGATTTGCGGCATTGCTTGAAATATATGGCTTTTCCACTTAGTCCATTCATTCTCCAGTTTGGTCAGTCATTCGTTACCAACTCTTTGGTCCAGTTCCCAAACCACCTGCTGGTTACCGAGTTCTCGGATTTTGCTATCCAATTGAAGGCTATGCCGAAACAAAGGAGAACGGGAGGAGTCGTGGGCACCAATGGCCGAGTCTAAGGCACATATAGCCGAAATAATAGCCCTGATCTCCGCCTGGATCCGCTCCAACTCAACTCGCAGTTTGGACATCTGTTCCTGCAAGTCATTCCTTCGGCTGACATTTTGTTGCTTTCTGCATTCACCTTGTTGAAAGAAGTCTGAATGCGGTTCTTCTCTTGTCGAAGAGACCCCAAGTGTTGCAGAGCAGCGACAACCTCATCATGGATATCTTTGGTCGTTCTATGTAAAGCAAATAAATCATTCAGAGCCAAAGCCATGTCATTGTAAGTGGTTGCCAGAACCGGAGAATCCGTCGTTTCTTTTGACAATCGGAGTAAAGAGGCCCTAAGAGCATATAACTCTTCTTTGTTGGTTGGAATCCGCCTGGCGAGAAAATCCTCGACTTGGTCTCGATGGATGCCAACATGCAAAGCTAGTGGAGATGCAGTGTCGACTGAGCCAGAGTAACGCAAAAGCACATCTTCCAGGATAATTTTGGTTGGTACCTCTAAGTCCTCAGTTTTAGTGGGTTTCAGTCGAAGGATTATCTCCAGCGGTCTCCTGGAGTTGTTGAAAGATGCATAAGAGATGTTAGCCGAAAACTCACAAGAATAATCTGGCCGACACATATATAACATACAAGTTACCTTTTCTCGTCGTCTGCCGCAACCGAACGGAAGACCTTGAGCCAGCAGGCCTAGCCGATTTAGAGGAAGCAACTTTCAGAGTGGCTTATTTCGGTCATGGTTTAGGGGTTTCCGAGTTCTTATTTTTTCTCGACAGAATCAGTCGATTACAATAAATATCTAAAAGAGATTGAAAAAACTTCTCCTTAACCGTATCCCACCAATCAACAAAAGCGACGATAGTATTCTCTCTCAGGGGAAACGACTGCCAGTCAAACAGGGCGAGCCTGTCAAGATTATGATCGAATAACTTCTTGGCTTGTTCTGCATCCAAAATGCAGCGTTGAGTTGAACTGAAAATACTACGGTGGGGCCACGACACGTGCTGAGTAAGGCCGAATTGTCTTGCTATAAATTTTGGCCGATAGGGCTCCGCATTCAATTTATTATTCCTAGAAGTAGGCTTTAAACCATCCAACAAGTCTCTGGCCGTGAGAATCCACCCCCACATAAGAACTATAGTCCTCCGTTGAGAGAAAGTGAGGTCCTCATCAGCTACTTGACGGACCCACTTAGGGGTGGCCCATCTCTCTAGGACCAGTTTCCAATCTGTATAATGGTCTCTACACAGACCATGCAGGGTGGAGACTGCGGTAAAAACATCCTAGGGTACAAGGGGTGTTCTCCGAAGGGTATCGGCTAATACTGGGGGGTTTAATGGAAAGCAACGGCCATCAAATCTATCAGGGATAAACTTTGGAAAATAGAGAGTGATCCACAACTGAAGGAACCACTGCGCTTCCATTCGGCTTCTTTGGACGATTTTACTCGGTCCAACCAAGAAGAATAGGTGGTAATCTTTGTCGGACAGGTGAGCAGACTAGCCGGACAACGGTCACTGGTGAACCAGTCACAGGTAATTGGAAGGTCGTAGTTCGTCGGGCTTAGATGCTGGGAAAGAAGAAGGTCACCTTGTTCCGATGTACAAAAAGGGGCAATAACCAGTTGTCCATCTATGAAGGAAAAAGTGGGGGTTAGGTCACCAACAGACAAACCGGTGCTATCTGATCCCAGAGATAGAGAAGAAGATAAAGACATGATTTTTCTTCTTCTAATGAAGAAATAGGGTTTTCTGAAGAAGGCAAGAAATTTGGGAATGGACGAAAAGATTAGGTGAGAGACCTATAAGGGGGATACCTGTCCTTAAATAACCTTCAGAGGCTCGGCTGAAATTAGTTTATTATTTTCAAAAGCACGACCGAAAATCATCAGAGCCAATTCGTGGTAATGGAGACGCCTCGGTTAAAAGGAAACACATTTCAAGAAGTAATCATCATTGCATGCACTGGAGACAAGACGATTGAAGTGACATGCGTGGCTGTCAGACTGAAACGATGGCTACTTTCGGATACATCAACTCAACAATCATACTCGAGTTAATGTAGGGGACAATTGTTAACACTCAAAAGTAATTTAAGTATTTAGATGAATTCAGTGACAACCGAACTGTTCCAGAGCTGAATTTACTCCTAGCCCTCCACTACAAGAACTTCATCGACTACTCAGGCATCTTAGCCGAGTTGTTAGTTAGAGGCACAACTGAAACCCACTCAGATGAAGACGCTTCAACGACCAAGTCAAAAGAGTTTCCGGGCCGCTAAAAGAGATAATGGCCAAAACAACTAAAAGAAGGGGTCATTATTCGAGAAAGAGGAGTAGAGGGTGAGAAAATCGGCACCACCTCCCCCATTGTCGGCCATTGAAATTAGTGGGCTACTTGATGGCTGACATGGGGGGACACGTTGTACTTTGTTTTTTCTCTTTTTTGTACTATGAATATGATCATTCTTTTTATATAGAACACACAATCAATCAAACAACTCAATTTTAATCTATCTTTATCATTTACTTTACTGTACTCAGCTGCATTCATGTTTCTTACCTCTTAGTTTACTCACTCACCATCCTAATGCTTTCTGGAGTAATTGGGGAATCCATTGCTGAAAATTAGAGTTCAGTTTCCAGCCCAAATCGCTTAGTTAAGGAATTAATTTGTCATCCGATTTCGTCAACCGATAAAATGGCAAACACTTCGGACGGTAACAACACTCTCTTTGACTAAAAAAAAGGCTAAGTGGACACTCTTTTTTATCCGGAGAAGTTGTTCACATCAAATTTACAAATGAATTGAATGTCGCGCACCTGTTGGAGTTCTCAATGTCTACTGCCTAATTCCTCCAATACTACTAAAAAAAAGTGATTTCTACTGTTAATAGGAAGAGTGATTTCTCAATCTCTTTCCATGGGCAGGTATTCTTATCACTCTCCAAGTTTAACCATAAATCGCAGTAAATAATGATCTTGGAAAGAATTGTATCAAAACGAGCTTGCCATGAGAGCACTTCTTTCCATGCAGCTCTAATAAATATCACAAGTTCTGCCGTTAATTGAATTTTTCACCACCGGAAGCCTAATTCGGTCATTTTTTAGTTAAGGGAATTGTTGTTGACCTTTATTATCAACAAATTTATTTAATTTCCATAGCTTTGTACCAACTCCACTAGGCTTCTCATTTTCATTATCCAAAATCATATTCTCATATTCCAACATGAAAGCATTACAAGAATTCACCTTAAAATGACCAGCCAAAATAGGGTACCAAGAATCCAGCTTGTATATCCTTCTTGTTTCTTATTCTCACTAACTCATCTTCATCTGAATTAATTTCTTCATTGTTTAAAGAAGTTGTAAACACTTTGTTCTCATTTTCTATGGAAAGAACGTTGAGAACCAAGCCTCCAAAATCCCCTATGTCGCTCTTATCTTCCACACGAAATGCAACAAGAGACCAATTTTCAAAAGCATCTAATGCGGCTGAGATTATTCCTCCTGTTGCTGCAGAATCTGTATATGGAGGAGAAATTTCAGTATTTGAGGGATTAAGTAGGTTATTCCGATATAAAATTTGAACTTAAATTTAACATGTGTTTGATTGAGATATTAGCTAAAATCAGGATAATGTTTTATATCATAATTATAAAATTATCTATCATATAGAAGGTAGATAGATAATCCTGATTATAATCCACGATAACCTAATTTTAAACTAAATGACCTCGTAACTAAGTTGAAAAGTCATACGAATTTATAATGTTCTTTTTATTTCATTTTATTTAACATCTATTTTTTTTGTATGTTCCATGAAGAATGATATATTCTTATACGGTCAAATCTCTCTATAATTATCATTTGCTAATAACAACATTTCACTATAACGGCTTAATTTTCTCCGAAACCGATTTTTCATGTTATATTTTACTTCTCTATAACAACATTCTACATATAACTTCACAATAGCGGTACACTCTTTGTAAAATTACATATCTATAATAGCTATTACACAATATTTTGTAAGAAGTATATTATGCATAAAAAAATATAATATTCAAAATATTTATGATAATTCTCATTAATGTCATGCACATAGTAAATTTCAAGTATGAATATTTTAAAAGGAAAAAAATATATTTCTCATAATGATCTGATTTAATCTTGAAATTTTTCAAAATCATATATTTTCTATAAATTTGATACTTATTTACTTGATTTTGGTAACGAAAGTGTTGATGAAGGGCCTCAACCTATTGCTACTTGGGGTGAGATAGAAGAGTCAAATGTTAAGCTCCCAGTCAGCCTTCAAGGGAAAGCTATCGAATTTCTTTTTGCTGAAAGTTTGGACAAAATTCTTCGTCAATTCAAGCATTATATTATCACTAAGAGACTTGAATTTATGAAACAACCTACAATTGTAGAATTCTTACGTCAACCTTGAAATTATATTTAAATTCGTAATTAATTTTAAATGCATATGTTCCTTAGATTTTAACTCTTTATCGGTATGGTACAACTAGTTATGAATTTATTTATAATTTATTAGTATTTTAAATTTTTAATTAATGAGATATGAAAATTAATTGAGATTTTAAAATTAACAAGTATATTATTTTCGTTTATAGTATAAAAAGTACAGAAAAATAGTTATTTGTGTATTTTTGTTTATATATCTAAATGAGATCTAAACTGCCAGTATACATATATAACAGCACCTCACTATAGTGGCCATGAAATTTTCAGACAAACACTGTCATTATAGAGAGATTTGACTGTATTTTGAAATAATTTGACCTTAAATTTCTTATTTAGTCTGTCACATAAATATCATGGCATATTTAAAATTACAAGTACCTAAGATCTTCTTTCTTTTTTAAATTCAATACTCAGTCATACATCGTCCCATAAAATGAAACTACGAAATAAAATATAATTGTTCAAAATCTCCAATAAGTCATACAATAATGACCTTTATAGTTACAAGTGCAAAATAATGACCTTGCAACTATTCTTAGTACCCTATACATATGAAAAATAATTATTCCATAAAGCACACAACTATTCTACTTGATAAATTTTCAGATGAATAAATCTCAAATTTTCTCCCTGCTGTTTTTCTGCTTCCTCCTCCTTGCATCAAAGGGTGTGTAAAAAATCATCTTTTAACCCCTCATTTCTCTCATCATCTTTATTGTTGTTGTTATTTGTAATACTTCTTCCCTTTCATTTTAGTTGTCATGTTTTCCATTAATATGGTCATTAAATAATTATAAATAAATATTTTTTTCTTATTAAATTACCCTTATTTCACTACAATAAATGTGCACTCCATTCAAAACGTGACTAAATTTCTAAAAAACAAAGAGGAGCTAATGTTATTGGCATTTGAACAATTAAACATCAGCCGGTTATAATCACTTGTTTGAACTCTTCAAATTTATCTAATTTTTATGATATGGAATCAATATTATTTATTTTCAAGAACAATTGATATTAAGGGGAAAATGTGAAAAATTAACTACTTCTGTCTTAATTTTGTAAAATGACAAGTATATTCAGACAAATATATTTAGTATGTATAGAGAAAAAAAATGAGTTTTTCAATTAATGAATCTATAGTTACCATGTCTCTTTTAATAATTGCTCACATTATAATATCAATCAATCAATTACGTCTTAATTTTTGACTATAGAATCAACTAAATTAGTACAAATTTGCAATTGTTTATAAAACATTCTTGAGACGTTTTTTTCTTATTCGGATAGTTTCACATTGATTGTCAACCTATTATAATTTTATTGCTTTATTCAGATTTGAACCGATAATGTGAGCAAGTTCAAGAGGCACATACATGAAATGATTAAAACAGCATATTATTGGATGTTGATTTGTGCAGATATAACAAGTGTGGGAGCTCAACCTTGCAAAAAGCCCAGTGGTACATTTGGAGGGCCTTGTATTATGTTCAGGCTGGGCCAGTGTGAAGACAAGTGCACTAAATTAGAGGGAGCTCTGAGTGGAGACTTTGAATGGTATAAGTGCTTTTGCTACTATTTTTTTTTTTTTTTGATAATCCAGGTTTCCAGGCTTGCGCCTGACTACTTCACTGGTATTACCCAGACGTCCTGGAGGTAATAGCACCGGTCCTTCAACAACTATCACCAGGTAAATCGCGGGATGCTCCTCGGCGCCGCTGAGCGCATAACTGATCAATGAGACAAGGTCAAATTCCCCAACATGCAGAATTTCTTCGTGCTTGCGGGGAATCGAACCCACGTTGTCTCATGCCAGAGCGCCTTATAGCGCCCAAGCTTTGCCACTGGACTATGCCCCGGAGGACCTTTTGCTACTATTATTATTATTGCTGATTGAAGTAATTATATATATGGCCAAAAATAAAGACTAGTGCTACTTTTTAGCAATTCAATCTCTTGTTGAGAAATAAGTGCAAAAAAAGTTGTGGAATGACAGTATTAAATAAGTTTATGTGCTGCTTGTGTTCAATGTCCTTCGAATGAACGGAATTGTCAACATGAAAGTGTAAAAACTCAACTAGATTTCCTTTTCTGTTTGTTTGATTCAAATGGATTGAGTTTTTAAGAATTATAATATTTTTTCGTCTAAATGATAAAATGGATTTCTTTTTCTTTTTTCAAAAACATAATTTGTCTCGTTTTTCTGTTGTAAAGTTGTTGTCATGTGATCATGAGGCCATGGGTTCAAGCCATGGAAACAACCTCTTGCAGAAATGTGAGGTAAGGCTGCGTACAATAGACCCTTGTGGTCCGACCTATTAATGTATATTATGAAATATGCTCCATATATTTTGTAATATTTAGTGTTGTATAATTATGGTAGATATAGGATCCTGAGTGTATTAGGATTCCACATTGTACACACTATATATATTTGTATTAATGAGAAAGACTCCCCAAGGGAGATTAATACAATTATACATGGCATCAAGAGCTAATAATCATTCCCGGCCTAAAACCTAAAATTCGGCCGCCATTCCCTTTCTTTTTCCGGCACCAAACTGCCGATATACCTCTGATATACGCTGATATACAGTTGTTCAACCCTTATATTCTACAACCATCCATGTATGCACCCGATATATCACTTATATACCGCCATATTTCCCTCTCTATCTCTTCAACGGGTTGTATACTCCTCGTATATAGCCCATACACGCCGATATACACTTGAATACGATTGATATACCTCTCCAGCCACTATATACTACTCGTATACGACCTCCCTAAGTTGATATACACCTAGTTTACGGTTGAAACTGCACGTATACAACCTCCCTACGCTGTTATACACCTCGTATACGGCCTCACATACACCTCGTATAGTCCCGAACCCCCCATATTTTGTTTTCCCACCCACCCTCCTAGCTCAGTATGCGCAAAGACTAATAGCCACGCCTGGCCGGTGACGCCGAATCGGGCCTCGCAGGAGCCCGAGCTGTGGACAATTCTCCAAAGAATTACAACCCATCTACTGCCGCGGACCAGTCTCTGGAAATCGACCAGCCCAATCTCGAGCACTCAATCTCCAGCCCAATTTCTGGTCTCCAAACAGGCTTCTCCAGCACAGCCGACGGGCCACATTAATCAGGCCCAATTTCTTGGAGCCCATCAGTCCGTTCCTGGCCCTCCCCATTCTATCTTGGACCAGGCTTTCAGCACTTTGACTGCTCATCAGCAGCTCGATAATGCGTGGTATATGGATACGGGTGCCAAGTCTCACCTCACCAATAATTTTGGTAATCTTCCTCAACTGCGGAATTTAAATACTCCACAATCTATTATGATCGAAAATAGTCATCGCATTCCAATTCAAGGGTTTGGTCACACACTAACCCCACCACCACATCCCCATTTCTCCCTGAATAACGTCTTATATGCTCCTAATATTATCAAAAACCTAATCTCCGTTAGGAAATTTGCCACCGATAATTTTGTATCAATTAATTTGACCCATTTGGATTTTCCGTACCGGAAAACTCCTTACGAGATGCAATAGTGAGGGTGATCTCTATCCTTTCCTATTCACGTCTGTTGCTAGTGTCAACCCTCCCACATCTCTAACTGCTCATGTCACTCCTCCCACCGCTTTAGCAACAATTTCTCCATCAACCTGCCACAATAGACTTTGACACCCAGGAACTCCTGTTTTTAATTTTCTTCGAAACAATAATTTAATTCGTTATCATAATGGAAAATTTGCCCAACAATGTCTTTCTTGTCCGTTAGGCAAACATGTTTGCCTTCCGTTTCAATCTTCTTCAAGTGTTACGTATTCTTCCTTTGACATTGTTAATGCAGATTTATGGACATCTCCCATTACTAGCTCACTGGGTCATAAATTTTATCTCATCTTATTAGATGACTTTTCTCACTTTGTCTGGGTCTATCCGCTTAAATTCAAGTTTGAAGTGTTTGCCAAATTTCTTGCATTCCGTGTCTATGTCAAAACATAATTTGAAAAAGACATAAAATTGCTTCAATGTGATAACGGTCGTGAGTTCAATAATTCCGTGTTTCACAATTTTTGTTCTACTAATGGCATGATTTTCCGGTTCTCGTGTCCCCACACCTCCTCCCAAAATGGCAAGGCCGAGCGAATAGAATCGAAAAAAAGAAAAAGAAAGTCATGCTTACTATAAGAAGGAAGCGGGCGGAGACCCGTGCGTTCAGCAGGTGTAATCATTCGCACTATCAATAACATGGTTCGTACGATCCTATTTCATGCCTCCCTCCCCCCTCCTTTTTAGGTCTATGCTGTGAAAATGGCCGAATATGTTCTAATTATTTTGCCCACCCACTCTCCAAAATAGAACACCCACCAAAATTCTATTTTGTAGGATCCTAACTTATGAGTACTTAAGAATTTTTGACTGATTGTGCTACCCGAATCTTGCCTCCATGACCCCGCATAAACTTGTACCCCGCACCACCCCTTGTATGTTCTTAGGCTTTCCACTCAATCATAGGGGATATATGTGATACGACTTGTCTTCCCGCAAAATTATTGTCTCACGTCACGTTTGACGAAGCAATCTTCTCATTCACAAATATCCAAAGATTCCAGAATTCGAATTACACATTTTTAGATGAGTCCGACACATCACCGCTTCTCCGCCTAACTCTCGGTCGTGTTGTCACTGTCCACGGTTCCCAATGCCTATGTTCAATCTCCTCTCAGTCAGTCCACCTCCACCACTGTCCCAACGACTACCCCTCCACTGTTGTTATTCTGCTCTAACCTGAATCCCCAACCCACCAATCCTCAATGTCCTATCATTCTCACCGATCACCCACTCACCCACCATAGACATCGACAACCCACACTTTACCGGCAAACATCGAACCCCAACAACCACTTACCCACCAGTACCAGTCACCACCCCACCACCCTGTCGAACCCCAAAACTCATCGACCCAGAACACCCATTCGGCCCACCCGTCAGCAACCACCAATCAGTCACCACAGTCAGCCCAGTCGCACACCGTCGATCCACCTAGCCAATCACCGATCCCCACACCATTCCCATCGACCACCTACCAATCTCGGTCACCATAACCCTACACTCATCACCCACATCCCGTCGACCCATCCCGATAAACAACCGAAGCCACTGCCTCAACCAACCCGACCTAGCAAATAAACCAAAACCGGACCCGATACCACATCGTGACCCAGACTCGACACCCAGCAGACATACATAGATTTCCTCTGCCCCGTCACACCATATGGAAACTCATGCCCAACACGTGATTTTCAAACCCAAAGTCCAATTTAAATTATCCACACAAACCATATCCCTAATTCTCAAAAACCCCAAATTGGCCAAACTAGATCTAAATTGGAGTGCGGCCATGTGTGAGGAATTTAATGCTTTAACTAAACAGCACACTTGGGATTTGGTTCCTAGACCAGATGGGGTGAATGTGATCCGATGCATGTGGCTTTTTTGTCACAAATACAGAGACTGGTGATCTAGAGAGATATAAGGCGAGGCTGGTGGCTAATGGCACTAATCAACAAGAGGGTATTGATTGTGGTGAGACGTTCAGTCCGGTTGTTAAACCGGCTACCATTCACACAGTTCTGAGTATTGCTATGGGTAAGCATTGGCCGATTCATCAGCTTGATGTGAAGAATGTGTTTCTACATGGGAATTTGAAAGAAATTGTTTACATGCACCAGCCGCCTGGTTTTGTTCATCCAACAACCCCTCACTATGTATGTCGTCTCCGTAAGTCACTGTATGGTTTGAAACAGACCCCTAGAGAGTGGTATAATTGCTTTGCACAGTACATTATGCGGATTGGGTTTGTATGCAGCAAATGTGATAATTCTCTATTTATTTTTCATAGAGGTAGTAGCATTGTTTATTTGTTGTTATATGTGGATGACATTGTGCTTACTACGTCGTCTGATTTGTTGAAAAATGAGATCATTGCATTTCTTAAAATCGAATTTGCTATGACTTAATTGAGAAAGTTGAGTTATTTTTTGGAGATATCAGTGACTAGATCTGTAGATACTATGTTTTTGTGTCAGCGCAAGTATGCAGAGAAGATAGTATACACGGCTAAAATGGTGAATTACAAGATCATGCCCACTTCGGTTGATTCTAAATCAAAGCTTAATGTTGTTGATGGTGATCCAGTGTCCGATCCCACTCTTTATAGGAGCCTTGCTGGTGCACTTTAGTATCTTACTTTCACCAGACATGATATTGCTTATGATGTTCAGCAGGTGTGCTTATTCATGCATGCCCCTAGGGAGCCTCATTTTACTGCTCTTAAACGTATCATTCGATATATTAAGGGCACACTTGATTATGGATTGTATCTATATCCCTCAGCACTGACCAGATTGTTATCATATACGGATGTTGATTGGGCAGGCTATCCGGACACGCGACGCTCCACCTCCGGCTATTGTGTGTTCTTAGGGGATAATCTCATTTCTTGGTCTGCCAAGAGGCAAGCCACTCTATCCCGTTTGAGTGTAGAAACAAAGTATAGAGGCGTTGCAAATGTTGTTGCTGAGATCTGTTGGTTCCGAAACCTTCTTTTAGAGCTTCAGTGTCTCTTGCGTAAGGCGTCTTTGATTTACTGTAATAACATATCCGCCATATATTTATCTCATAATATGGTTCAGCAGCGAACCAAGCATATTGAGATAGATATCCACTTTGTTCGTGAGAAGGTTGCTCTCGGTCATGTTAAGGTGTTGCATGTACCGTCTCTGTATCAGTATGCGGATATCTTCACGTAAGGCCTTCCTAGACAGCTATTCCTCGACTTCAAATCCAGCCTTAGCGTACGGCCTCCTCCCTTTCCGACTGATGGGGTGTATTAACGTATATTATGAAATATGCTCCATATATTTTGTAATATTTAGTGTTGTATAATTATGGTAGATATAGGATCCTTATTGTATTAGGATTCCACATTGTACACACTATATATATATTTGTATTAATGAGAAAGACTCCCCAAGGGAGATTAATACAGCTTCAGTGCACCGGGCTGCTCTTTTTTTTGTTTTTGAAAAGTTCACTCTTTTATACATAACCACATTACAATACTCAATTTGCTATTACATGTCCTTTTTCTCTTTCTTTGATGTCCCCGACAGAGGGTGGGTCAAAGAAAAGGACCGGCAACCTTCTAAATGACAAGCTTTCAATGAAGGGGTGCAGATGATACTTTAGGCAAATCTCATGTAATAAAGGGATAGAATTGAAATGATATATACGATAGAGCATAAGTTCACATTGTAAGTGCGCTTTTTGGACTCAATAATTGTATAGCCCTTGAGATAAATTTGTGAGACTTGTTAGGCCAAAGCGGACAATATGTATCATGAACTTGATTATTAAACTTTCTTTTAAGTCGAGGGTCTATCAGAAACAACCTCTCTACCCTATAAAGATCAAGGTAAGGTCTGCGTACATTCTACTCTCCCCAAATCCCACTGTGGAATTACTCTGGGTATGTTGTTGTTGTTGAACTTGATTATTACACTCTCTTTCTCTTTTTCTCTTGTTACACAATGAAAAGACAGGAAAAGATAAGAGGAGAAAGAATAGATCAAAGACATTAACCTTGTTGGCATCCTTTCAGAGACTAAATAGATGTTGTTCCTTGATAAGTCAAACGCTAAAGCATTGCAAAAGAAGGAACAAAAAGTAAATAAGTTAATTGTATTGTAGTTAGAGTCGAGAATTGTTGGCTATGACATTTGAGTTGATAAATAAAATCGTACAAGTCGAAGTGTCAATTTGTATATTGTGCCTAAAAGCATCGATCGACTAGAATGTCTACAGAAGAGTTTGATTTTTTTACAGTAAAAATTGGAGTTGCAATATGATTTTCATCCGTTAATAATTTGTTCTCCCTAGCTTGATTAAGTTACTGATACAACATATTGAAATTACCTTTGTACTTGAATCCTAACTGTTCAAATCAATTTTGAACCTTTCACAATTTGTGCATGTCATCATCCTTGCACCGAGACCTTGTTAATCTTCTCGTTCCAATTTATCGAATGTGCCCGAAGGGAGACATTTTCTCTTACGAAAAAAATCTATTGTTGCATAATTAAAGATTCAAATTTTCCAAGTTTGACCAATGGGATAAGGGAGGTGCTATGTTGCTACTTGCTCGTACTCACGAGGTATGTGTCGGATTCTCCAAAAGTAATCCATTTTTAAAGGATCCAATGGGTGCGGCATCATTTTGGAGAGTACGAGCAACATGAAGGAGAAGGAAAATTGTTACCATGGGATACAAGAAAGTCACAATATCCTTACTCACAAATTGCTGAATTGTGCCCCATTTTATCCAATAACCATATCTTATACATGAAATATCCAGAACAGCAAAAATACTTTATAAACTAGGCCCAAAAATAGCTAATGACCATAAACATATAAACAAGCACGGATAAAAGACAAAGCTACTTTGGGATTATCAAGAATCTGCTTGAAGATTCAGTACTTATACATAACAATGTTTTGATACAACATGATTCAGAGGACTCTCCGAGGATCGATGACTACAAATGGTACAACATAAAATGGAAGGTCCTACAAAGATCAATGACTAGAAGAATTTGCTAAAAGAAGTTGAATGTGAAGCTAAATATCTTACAGGTCAAAGACTGTCGAAGATGCACAAGAATTTCTCAACGTCTGCACAATAATCTGCATGAGATACATAGGTGACTCATAATTATCTAGTCGAAAAGCCCCTCATCATGCCAGATATCGACTAAAAAGTCTACCATCTCCTGTGAAATCCAGAAACTAATCCAATTAATAATAGCACTAGACCAATGTGAAATGACCATCATTTCTGACAGAATAATATATGTAAAAGGAAGTGATGTTCAATATCCAGATTGCTCACAGTTAAAGGAATTGGCTCGGAGAAAGGCTCAGTTGTAGAGAGCAATTCTTCATAGGTTGTTGACCAACTGCATGAGAAATTCATGGAGCTTCAGTCTATTGGTAAGAAATAAGATCATTAATGGAAGGTTTGATCTAAGTCAAAGCAGAATATGTTTGATTCACTTATTTGCATACAATACACTTCCCTGGTCCCCCCATATAGCGGGAGCGTGCACCCAGCTCCCCTTTATTGCCACACTTATGCCTATACCTTTTGATCGCCAATCATGATAAACTAGTTCAAGCTACAAGGATTCCTTTCTGTTAATAACATGCAAGTTTGCACTCACATACTATATTGAGATATAAGTCATGTCTCATATGTGAGTGCAAGAGAATATGTGCATTTCAAGATGGCCATGTACAATGGGAAAAGTGCAAAAGCTCACCACTTTTGTTCACTCTAGAATAAATAGAGTATGTTATGTCGGTTATTTGCAATATCCATTTCATGCCCTCCACGTGAACTGACTTCCTCTAGAGAAAATAGAGGAAA
The DNA here is from genome assembly GCA_029783415.1 of Anisodus acutangulus. NCBI lineage: Eukaryota > Viridiplantae > Streptophyta > Magnoliopsida > Solanales > Solanaceae > Anisodus > Anisodus acutangulus. The sequence continues at coordinate 3,125,243 of CM056498.1, read as the reverse complement.
CCAGTCGAGATTGAGAAATACCTACTGCATCAAATCATATGGATGTGCCAATAACAGAAGATATGCAAACACCAAGTACACTAAATCTCTATCTCCCTAGCTTGTTTGACCTTTCTTTTGATAAAAGGTAAAAAGCTCAATGCGCACTTCGCACGTATGAAGTTGAAAACTATAGTTTCTTCTCATATATTTTCGTTACTCTTTCCCATTGTCAGCCAGCTATTTATATGTTCATTACTGTTCTGTAAATGCATAGCCACTGAACCACCTCTATATGAAATTGCCTGACTGTTAACTGAACACCATAGTGCAGCAGGTAACTTGACATTCTTCTGGTATTTTTGGGTGTATATGACAAAGTTTAGATGTATCAGACAGCAGGGGTGGAGCTAGAGCTTCGCTTATGAGTTCGGCAGCACCCAATAGCTTTTGCTCAAACCCTATATTTCTGTTTTAAAATTCACTTAATATGTATAAATAACTTATCAAGAACCCAGTAAACTGCGTTCTCTAAAATCCAGAACCCATAAACATAAAATCCTAGTTCCACCTCTGACAGACCAGTTGCATGAATTTGTTGCTACCTCATTCAAAGAGTGTTAGAACGCCATGTATAAGTTAACTTTATCTGTGCAGTAAAGATTAAGACTCCCATTCATCACCATATCTGACAATCAAGGATTTCTCTGAGGCACCACCAAGAGTACTGAGAACTTCAGCTCTCGCTGAGCATGAAACATAAATTGGGAATTTGGGACTATTCTGAAGTTGATTCCGATACACTGTGGGTGCAAAGTATTACCTTATAATTGGATCCTTGGGCATCCTCTCCGACCTCCTTGATACATCTCCAACCCATCTGCGTCTGTTCTCATGCCATGCAATAGCAGCTACACCATAGACTATATCATATTAGTAACACAAGAAGAATCACAATGTGTAGACTCATAAAGTTCGGATCATCCTCTTTCCTTAATCCACCAAGAATAGAAAGTCCATTTTTATGACGCTTTAGCCAATTCAGGTTCCTCATTTTTATTGAGTGCACTAAGGTACAAATCAAATAAGTGAAACTCCTTGACTAAAGCAAAACATTTTCCTTAATCACTTGAAGAGATTTGTTTCTAAATTCTCAAAAAGGTCAGAGAACAAACTGTGATTGACAAATACAGGAGGGCTTTTGTTATTTTCTGGAGGCGGCTTCTTTGTTTCTCTTGTAGATGTAAACCTTTCTACAGGCAGCTTCTCAATAAAACACGAATTTCCAGTATCTACTTCCATGACCCTCGGAACTGAAAAATCATTCCCTTGCCGAAGACAAATAAGTAATTGCTGACCCTGCTCATTTATTAAAAGGTCTCTTTTTAGATCACGTTAGAAGGTACTGGATATGAATTGCTGATAAGTCATGCACAGAATCATATTCTGAATAAAGCTACTCTAAATACAAAAAGAAAAAAAAAATTGTTGCGGAAGAGAATTATGGAACATCCAATATAAAAGCAGAAAAAAGGAGTACTATGAGGACGCTATACTCTTTTTTACATGCTACTGCATCTTGAAATGCGATGAAATATCAATTGCTGCTATTCATAACTAGTTTGAGTAATAAAGGAACAGTCTGCCATATTTTACCCAAAATTTATGCAATTTTGACAATACATTTTGCTTTTAGGTAGAAAACGTTAGATTATTATTGACATCTTACCTTGAATGCCAATAATATTTTGCAACCTGATGTTAACCTTAAACTTGTGAACAAACTTAATCTTAGGTCTGTTCCTATTTATTCTTTAGAAGCTGAAATATAGATGCAAATTCTACCCAGTTTATAGTTAAAATTGCTTTGACCTCAGGTACTTAATTGAAGAACACCAGATATCATCCATAGGTGCATACATATTTAAACTCAAGCTTATTTTGAGAAAGAAGAAGACACATAATTTGAAAGAACTGAAATTTCTTAAGTAATTCCCAACAGCTGTTGAGATGAAGTAGCATTTTCATTTTTGCTAATTTAACTTCTATATCTTGATTAAAAAGTGTCAATGCTCGTCACCAATTGCTCGTTCAAATCCCTCAATGTCAACAAGCATCAAAAATAGCTTTTAGTTCTACCAGAAGGAGAATAGATGGAGGAAAAGGGAGAACAAAACCATTAGCTATGCCAGAAAATAGAAGGATTAAGAATGTTATATGTTTCAATAGCTAGGTTAGTTGGTGATCAACAGGTAAGAATAGCCTCGACAATTTTTTTTATGAAATTGGACCTAAAAACCATTATGTAAGTCATTAATTAGGTGGTAGAAATTAAATTAATTAGGTGATAGTTAGAAAATAAATATAACAGAATTAGTTAAGTGTCAGATCAAATAGGTGAAAATCATATTTGACTGGGAATTAAGGAGGTACTTTGGTCACTCCCACTCCCACCTTCATCTTTATTATTCAAAACCCAAGCCAAATTTTATATTTTAATTCTGCTCGCCATTTTGGGTTACATGAAAAAAAAGGATCAATTATCACTTAAAGCCTTGCGGGATTTAGATCTGTTTGTTTCAACTTAAAGGGAGTCTTAAGCTGAATCGTTCAAATCCTGCCTCATCAGAGCATTTATTTACTTTTTTCCTTTTACAACTACTTATTTGCTCTTCACTTAAAGATTTCGGCGAATGTAACCTTCCAGCCTCACCAAACAACTACTAAAGATATTGTCAGCATATTATTTAATTATTATTGTATTTGATCTTAAATTTACTAATTACAACAACAACAACAACAACATACCCAGTAAAATCCCACAAAGTGGGTATGGGGAGGGTAGAGTGTACACAGACCTTAACCTTACCCCTACCTTGGGAGGTAGAGAGGTTGTTTCCGGTAGACCTTAAATTTACTAATTGTTAAACAAAAATAAACTATACACTTTTAGATGCTGAGAAAACAACCTCTTAAGCATCCAGTGTTCATAATTAAATAAAACATCTTAATAATCATACTTATGTTCAGATTCAAACATCTTAATCTTGAAAAGGACAAAAAAGTCTTAGATCTGCCACAGGCAGCAAGATCTCATATATTATCTCTTCCAACACTAAAGACAAGTTATAAATAAACTATGGAGACATTAGCTTCAACGTTCCATAGACTAATCATGAGTTATAGAACATTGACATCCTTGAATGATTTACGATTGTTACCATTTCGATATAGAACAGTCACATTGATATCCTTAAATGATTTACAATTGTTACCTTTTCGATACAGAACGGAACTATGCAAAATGCCCTAGCTCGACAACTCCGCCGCACTGCAAAAGGCGTCCATCTAAACCAAACAAGTGAACAAACTTTTAATTCTATGCATACATAATCTGAATAGATAATAAAAACATTAAATTGCTCATTATCCTCTAGCAACACTATCCTGCATCCAAGTCAACACAAAATCTAAAAGCCAAACTTATATCAATCCTTTTTATAAGCCCAAATTATATCAATCTTCACCAAAACTTATACCAGTGGTGGATCCAAAGCTTTACCTAAAGGTTCACGGGAACCAAGTAGCTTTTGCTCATACCATTTATATGTATTAAAAATTCACTAAATATCTATAAATATTTGATTTTGAACCAAATAATTATTATAAATTAATTTGAGATTATTATAAGAATTCATAAATTTCAAATCCCGGATCCGCCTCTGAGTTAAAAGGGTAGTCCGGTGCACTAAGCTCCCGTTATGCGCCGGTCCGGTGAAAGACCGGACCACAACGGTCTATTTTATGCAGGTAACCCTGCATGCATTTATGCAAGAGGCGATTTCCACGGCTTGAACCCGTGACCTCGTGAGGATCCGCCTAACAGTTATACAGCTAAAACACAATTTTACTTCCCATTTCAGCTTCCAAAAACTATTTTTTTCCTTCTTAGCTTGAAAATCTTGATAGACAAGCAAAGCCCATATAATCTCAGCAATTTAATGAGTACCAAATTCATCATACATTTGAAGTTATAAAAAATAAACTATAAAATCCTACAACAAATTAATTAAACCAAAAAAAACCCAGTTAAACCCACAACTCTTTAAGTGTGTTTTCAACATTTATAAGCAAATGGCATCATTTGAACAATCATACATCAATGTAACATACCAAGTGCATGCAAGAATAAACAAAACATAACACAAAAATATATTAACAAAAAATAACAATTAAATAAAGCAAGAAAGGAAAAAGGAAATAAACAAAAGGAAAATAAATAGAGAATGATAAGTACCTTTAATTTACTGTGACGACACCTATAAGAGAAAAGGGAGGAAAGAAAGAAAGAAAGAAAGAAAGAAGTGAAGAGGCAAAGTGGGTATTTATAGATGAACTTCTTTAATTGGGTCCACAAGGGAATTAAAATATCATTTTCTTTACTTTTATATCATGTAGGTGCATAATTACGTGTTAAGTGAACTCAATAATTTATGTTTAGATTTTGTATATATGTCACAAATCTACTAAATATTTATCTGTAAATTGAGTTAATATTATAGGGGTTAGTTTGGTACTTTGGTACGAGGGATAAGAGATAATTAATTTCAAGATTAAATTTGATATGAGTTTATTTTAAATTTAATTGTGATAAAATTTTGGAATAACTAATTTTGAAATTGTAGTGTTATTTTTATTTCATATTGAGAGTGAAATAACAATCCCGGATAATTTGTTTCCAACTAAATGAGCCTTAATAATATTAATTTTAAATTATGCAAAAATTTATAAATTTTAAATTCTGAATCTGTCTCTAGCTAAGTGTTATTAGTTCTTAAGCAATAGTTTTGGGTTGAGCCTTCCGAATGAGGTCATCTTTAATAAATTTTCAATGTAAATTCAGATTAATAGAACTCAAAAATAATACCATAACATATCGAGTATAAACAAAAAAAAATATTTATTTAATTGTTTTTGCTGTCTTGATTTGGTAGCATCATGTTTTTCAGCTGTCCACAGTTTGGTTTCTCAGATTCATACCGTCATTTTCCAGATGACGTGGCCTTTTTTGTCTGTGTGAACGGATAAAGCTACGTGTTGTATGAATTGACTGAAAAAACCTTGCACCAACTCTGTTGACAAGGGCGCTTTTGTCTTTTCGTTGTGATTTGGAATGAGAAGTGTATTAGAATCTAATTGGATCTATGGTGGGGCAATGGAAAAATAATTTTTGGTTTTAATTGATTGTTGAGTCATGTCAACAAAAAGTGTAAAGAACTAGTATTGAAAAAAATAAAATTATATGATATTTTAGCTAAGTCAGATTTAAATAAGACAACATGGATAGCGTGTATTAAGGCTAGCCAGTGGGCCGGAATAATGTTATCCCGGTTCGGCCCGATCCTGCCCCATCCCATTCCGATTTTGCTGGGTAAATTAGGGGATAGAGATTGACTCTAGTCGGGTTCGAAATCGAGATGGGACAGGAGCATGTCCCGCCAATTCCGGTCTCTCCCCGTCCCTATACCGCCTCGGCCTCGTCCCGTTTCTGCCAGAAAGTAACTGTTGCACAAACGATCATTTGCAATTCTAGCCGTTGGCAACGGCTACAAACCGCCATTTTGGCCCCCCAACACCCCATTAACCCCCTACCCCCTTAATATTTATTTTTAACCCCTAAGTTAGTATATTTACACATTAACCATATTTCTCAACTATAAATACCTCATTTCATCTACTATTTCATCTATGTTATTTTATATAACTCTAATTTTTTTTGTTATTTAATGAATATAAGAAAAAACCAACTTACGCTTCAGCTATTACAAAAATGATTGTAAAATTTTAAAATATTTTTTTCATATTCCACAAGTTATTTTATTGGTGTTGTATTAAATCCTACTATTAAAGTAGACTATTGAAATGCCCTTATTGAAACGATTTATGAATGCCTAGAAATACTTGAAATAGAACCAACAAAAGAACATGTTATCTCTAGCATACAAACACAATGCAAAACTATGTATATGTATTATCAAGAGAAAAGTGCAAATAATCAACCAACTTATGTACCAACTTTTTATTAACTTCTCTTCAATCTTATAAAAAATATATTGTTTCTGCTTCAAGTATTCAAGACCTTCGAAATAGAATGTATAGTGGTTCAAGTGCTTCACAAATTAGCGAGTTTAATGTTTATGTTTTGCAGGGTGTTGTACCGTTCGAATAAATTGCTAATGAAATGGACGTGAAGACTTGCTGAAATACTAGAGGGAGAATCAAAAAACATTTTCGACTATATCAAAGATGGCCCGAGATGTGTTGAATAGTCAAGCGTCATCAACAGCTTCTGAAAGCGCTTTTTGTGCTGGAAGATTTCAAATAGGAGAGCACAGACACTCATTGGCGGGAGACAGTTTGGAGATTGCAGTTTTATTTATAGATTAGATTAGAGCGGAACGTAGAAGATGCGGTAAACCAGAGATCAATGAAGAAGACGACTACAATTACAACGAAATCTTATCCGAGGGAGCAGGAAGCGACGTTGAACAATTTGACCAACAAATTCCAATTCCAACAAAAGATCATCAAGAGATTGTCAGAAAATTAGAAAAAGTATGGTTGCATATGTAATTTTTAATGTCAATTTTACTATGTGATTTGCAACTTTTGAACTATGTTCAATTATTTAAGTGTTTAAATATTTAAAAAAAAATTAAGTTTCTAGAAAAAAGTTTTTAAAAGTCCCCCCAAATCCCCCTTTCCGTCCCGTCCCATCCCCCCAAATCCCGTTCCCTCTGATAGTTGGATGTGGGACGGGATGGGACCACTTCCTATCCCCCTAATCCCGATCCCGACCCACTCCACCATCCCCAAATCCCCGTCCCCCTAATCACGTCCCGTCCCATTGGTCAGCCATAACGTGGATACAAATAGTGAACTCTAACAACAACAATAACATACCCAGTGAAATCCAACAACAAATAGTAAACTCTAACCATACTTGAAACTGAAGCGCAATAATAAATTCTTTTCAATTATCATTTTGTACAACAAATTTAGTTCACGATTTTTAGTGAAGCAAATCAAAAAGTATAGTAAATTGTTTTTCTAAATTCATACTTACTATTGCAAAAATATATATAGTTCTTAATTATCCATGGAGATATGAATAATTAGTCAATATTCTTGAGATAACACTAGATATATCATATATTATTGTTAGTCAATATCTTTTATAGTTAATGCTACTAAATGATTTTCTTAATATTGTATCAAAATCCTAAACAACACATAAAAAGGACCGGGAAGAGCCGATTACATGATTTAAATTTGAAAAGCTTAATCTTTAGGTTTTTAGCGTTACATTAATAATTTTAGAAATTGTTCAAAATTTAATATCTGCTGAATGTTTTGTGATTTTTAAAATATATATATCATCAATTGATATTGATATTGAATTCAATTAAATTCATAGAAAATACACTCCATCCACATTCACCAGTGGAAGTAACTATTATCAGTGAATATGTAATTTTGTTATTACTATTAACGAATATTCACTGTATATTTTGTAATTGTGATAGATGTATATTTAAGGTAACTTAAGATTCTTATTGTATTAGGAATCAACCATTTAAGGTAAGTTATGATTCGTACTAGGAATCAACTTTTATACAACTATATATATTGTGAATAATGAAAGGAATCCCTAAGGGAAATTATTCAATCTTATAATTATATTTATTTGAACTCAATACTTTTGATACGGTGCATGAATTTACATGTAAAAATTCATCAAGATTACAACAAATAATGAAATAAACAAACTTTTTGGATCGTCTCTAATAACAGTCATGGTTGTCGTATGATTTATGAATCAACGGCTCCAAAGTTTTTTTCCCCCTGCATTTGTTAGGTAGCTATTTTTTAATATTTTCTTAATTTTGTATTTCTAATACACTAATACAATTTAGTCCACCTTGCGTGTAGCACGAGGCATATAGTTTTCTCAAAAAACTTTCTTTTTCCAACAATTCTTACTGTAATCTGTCATTAACAAATTCTATGTTACTCGTCACCATCAGTAAAAGATATAATAAAAATTATAAAGTGGATAATGATGACAATAATGACAAGATTATTGAATTAAAATGGCAAAATATCAAATAGCAAAATAAATACGAAACCATGTTGTTACCAAAAATATAGAATGGATAACTTCAAAATCGTGAGGTCTCCAATTTGTTACGTAGTTTGGCAAAAGTTGTCACCTAGCTTTGTTTGGTTAGTCAATTAATATTAGTAGAGTTTCAACCACATATAGTTAATGGTTGGGGGTTGTTACTATATATAGTATAAATAAATTTATTGTGTGACATTTTATGAGATACAATGTTTACTCATAGATACGCGAAGCTTCCATGGATAATCTACAACTTAATTGCGAAAAAATAAGTTTAATTAATATAATTCTAAGAGTTTATGATCCATAAACAAAGTTGTTTCTTCTAATAGTTATTTAATTGACTAACTCTTTTTCTAGTAGCTTACATAATCACGGATCAATAAATTAATTTGTGGAAATATATGCAATACTATCTTCTTATAGTTAAACAACAACTTTCCTCCAATATTTTTGAAAGATCAATCTTCTACGTATTTTTTAGTAGCACGAATATACAATTTGCGGTCTCTTTTTGTTGTTAATCGTGCTTCTTTCGTGGTGCGTTATTCATGCCAAACAACAAATGTTTTTTTCTTTTTCTCTTTTTTTTTCTTTTGTCTATTGTATATTATTCGTGGATTGTGGATTGTGGATTGTGGATTGTGGATTGGCAGATTGACTTGTTAGTTTCTCTTTAGGGTGAAGCTAGAAATAATTCCTTGATTATTTTTATTTTAAAAACTATTTATACAAGCTACATATTTCCATAATAGAAGAATCGTATTCCTATTCTATTCCTAAAACCTTATTTTACTTGGTTACTAACTTATGAATTTATGGTAATACAATTATTATGGTAAGTGTACAATACTAATACATTACAACATTACCTAAACCAGGATACTAAATATTACCTAAATACATACTCTATATACGGTAAAACCGAGAGGGAGAAACCGAGAGTAATATACACATGTATATTATGTGTATATTGTGTATATTTAACACACACCCGCAGTCATAGCGGGCGGTCTTCGAACACTGAGACTGTCCCTAAAATCTTCAAAAGGGACCGAGGGAAGACCCTTTGTAAAGATGTCTACAATTTGATATCTTGATGGGACATGACAGAAGCGTACCTGACCCCGAGCAACCTTTTCGCGGACAAAGTGAATGTCCATCTCGATATGCTTAGTGCGTTGGTGCTGAACCAAATTACTAGAAAGGTAGATGACACTAATATTATCGCAATAAACTAAGGTGGCCTTCTGAAGGGGACAATGAAGCTCCAAAAGCAAATTACGTAACCAACATGATTCTGAGACCACATTAGCTACCCCTCGATAATCAGCCTCGGCACTTGAGCGGGATAGAGTCGACTGGCGCTTTGCAGACCAGGAGACCAAGTTGTTGTCAAGGAACATACAATAGCCAGACGTAGACCGTCTGGTGTCTGGACAACCACTCAATCAACATCCGTGTATGAGACAAGTGTGGATGTCGAGGAAGGATATAAATGCAAACCATAGTCAAGTGTACCCTGAATATACCGAATGATGTGTTTGAGTGCATTCATGTGCTCAATTCTGGGATCATGCATGAACAAACTTGGACATCATACGTAATATCCAGTCTTGTAAAGGTAAGTTATTGAAGGCCCCTGCAAGACTGCGATAGCGGGTCGGATCCTCGTAAGGTATGCCGGCTGCGGCACTAAGCTTGGGCTTAGTATCAACTGGAGTGGAAGTAGACTTACAGGATGACATCCCAGCCCTCTCGATGATCTCAGTTGTATACTTCCGTTGAGATAAGAACAACCCATCGGAATGACGAGTGACAGCAATCCCCAAAAAGTAACTCAAGAGCCCCAAGTCTTTCATAGCAAACTCGGAGCTGAGCATGGTCATGATAGACTGACGTAAGACATCGGAAGAGGCAGTCAAGATAATATCGTCCACATATAACAGAATGTAGGCTAAGGACGAACAACGGCGGTAGATGAACAAGAAATTATCCGACCTGCTGTGAGTGAACCTAATAGTCGAAACATAGTCAGCAAACCTTGTATACCAGGCCCGGGGAGACTGCTTAAGCCCATATAAGGACTTCTTCAATAAACAAACATGATGAGGATGATTGGGATCCCTGAATCCCAAAGGCTGATGCATATAGACTGTTTTCTTGAGATCCTCATGTAGGAAAACATTATTTACATCTAACTGATGAATAGGCCATGCCTTCGAAAGAGCCAAGCTTAACACCGTGCGAATGGTAGCCAGCTTGACCACCGGACTAAATGTCTCACCACAATCTATACCAACCTGCTGAGTCTTACTATCACCCACAAGTCGCGCCTTATGATGAGCAAATGAACCATCTGAATTCTCTTTATGAGCAAAAATCCACATAGACCTGATAATATTAATACCATATGGATGGGGCACCAACTCCGACGTCTTATTATCAATAAGAACATTATATTCATCGGTCATAACAATTTTCCAATTCAGGTCATTTAAGACAGACACATGATTACGGGGTAAGGGGGATTTAGGGACATTAGATTATCATTAAAATGTATTTTTGGTTTAAAAACACTCCGTTGACTACGAGTGACCGGTCTATGACTCGAGGGAGAATTGGATGGATTTTGAGAATTTCTTTGGGTTGGGGGCGGGTGGCGTGAGGCGGTGGGCTCTTGGCCCAACCTGATATCTTGAAGCGATGGCGGACCGTTCGAGGTGGGTGGGTAGCCCAATCGTTGGCGGTCGATGGAAATCTTTAGGATGAAACGAGTGGGTCGGTGGGGCGCGGTAGGCGATGGGCCATTGGAGAATTTTGGGTGCGAGAGATGTTCGAAACATGCTGAATAATATACGGGATATATTATCATCCAAAAAATTATACGAACTAGACACGGGAGTATTAACTTTAGCAAATGGAAATTGGGATTCATAAAAAATGACATGACGATTAATGAAGATTTTATTAGAGGATAAATCAAAGCATTTGTAGCCACGATGATTAGACGGAAAACCCAAAAACACACACGGAGTAGACCGGCCATGAAGTTTGTTAATTGTGGTGGACGGAAATAACGGATAACACAAACACCCCAAAACCCGAAGATGTGAATATGAATGAATTTTATTATATAAAATTTGAAGGGGGGAAAATGTCAAACCTTTGGAAGGAGTTATGTTAAGGAGATAGTTAGCCATTTGGAGAGCATTATGACAAAAAGATGGGGGTACGGAAGCATGAATCAATAATGTTCGGACAATGTTATTTATGGAATGAATTTTGCGTTCGGCTTTCCCATTTTGTGAAGATGTATGAAGACAAGAAAAATGAAAATTGATCCCACTATTAGCACAGAATTCCCGAAACACCCCATTGTCATATTCTTTGCCATTATCACACTGAATATTTTTGATTTCTCGGTCGAATTGAGTTCTGATGAATGCTCTAAATTTTAGGAAGATGAAAAAAACTTGAGATTTTTTTGCTATCGGAAACGTCCATAAAAACTTAGAATAATCATCCAAAAAGAGAACATAATACCGATGACCCATAGAACTAAGAACAGGAGACGTCCATAAGTCGCTATAAATAATATCAAATGGCATTAACGTATGAGAATTTGAGTCTACAAATGACAACTTAACAATTTTTCCTAAAGAACAAGATTGACAATTTGGAGTACTACTCGTACCATTACATGAAATGAAACTATCTTTATCTAAAGACGAAATAATAGAGGACCCCAGAGACCAAGACGATCATGCCACAAGGAAGGAGAAATGGCTGCAAAGGTTGATGGCAGGGATTGACTCGATAGATCGGAACTGGGTGTGATAGGATAAAGGTCTCCCCTACTGTCACACCTCATAAGAGGACTCCCCGTCTTGAAATCCTTCACAGAGAAACCAAATGGATCAAATTCAATAGAAACATAATTGTCAGTAGTGAATTTACGGACAGAGACTAAGTTTTTAATCAATTTGGGGAGTGTATGGTGTTTTTCAAGATAAGAGGTGGATGAGGGGGAGATAACGTTTTATTACCATAACCTCGAATTGGAATAGAATTATCATTACCAATAATTATACCGCGAGGGTTGCTCAAATTGGAATAAGACGATAGCGTACCTGAATCGGATGTTATGTGGGTAGTGGAACCCGTGTCCATACACCAATTTGGGTCCGGAGGATTTAAATCAAGTGTGTGCATTGCGGCTTCGATGTCGGTAGGCGTGGGTGCCGCTGCGTGATGGGCTTGCGGGGGCCGAGGCCCAAGCACCCCTGCTTGCGGTCTCGGCATCATCGATCAGTATGTGGACCAGGCCGATTGGACTGGACTTGGGTTGTCACCATCAAACTACCGGCCGAGTCAAATCGCTATTATGGGCCCATCGCCATCGCAGGGCCCACTGTAGGCCCAGAACTGTTGCTGCTGACCACCGCGAAGACCCCACCGCCACCACCATTCTGCCGCCGCGGTTCTTGCCATTATTTTTCTTATTTCCACCCTTTTTTCAGCCACCGTTGTTGCGGTTTTGGCCCGAGTTGTTAGAACCGGTAGGATACACCGTGGACTCGGTCATCATGACTACGGGACTAGCACCGATAGCCGCTCGTTTTGTCATGCCTGCTTCTTCAAGTGTAAGCATAGAACGAGCCTGATAAAATTGCGAAAGCGGATTGCTTTGCCAAAGAAGCGTTCCAATACCACTATAGGCCTCAGAGAGGCCGGAAACCATTTGGAGAACCAAACGATCGTTCGAAACTGGCGCGCCAACGTTGCGAAGTTGGTCCGCCAATCCCTATAATCTTTTGCAATAAGTTGAAACATTAGGGAAATCTTCCATATTGACGTGGGAGAAATCCCTTGATTATTTTCATTAATTGAAAGACTATTTATACAAGTTACATATTTTCATAATAGGAGAACCTTATTCCTATTTTATTCCTAAAACCTTATTTTACTTGGATACTAACTTATACATTTATGGTAATACAATTATTATGGTAAGTGTACAATACTAATTACATTACAACATTACCTAAACTAGGATACTAAATATTACCTAAATACATACTCTATATACGGTAAAACCGTGAGGGAGAAACCGAGAGTAATATACCATATACACATGTATATTGTGTATATTTAACAATTATGGTAATCGCCGATGATGACGCGTGGACTTGAGAGTGAGATGGAATTCAGAAGATCTAGTATTAAGCAATCTTTCGTTTTGACTCCCGAGTGAGAACGAGAAATAAGCGATGCACCATCCTTGCTTCTACATAATTTTTCATTGACTTGTAAATTCCGATTGTTGTGAAAGTTACTAAATGAATCTATTTCATTCTAATTCGAGTCATCCGGTGATGTGGTACGTACGCCCGTCCCAAACAAACGGCTCCGAAATAAAGAAAAAAATGTGTGACGCATTCAAGAAATTCAAACTCTTTGAGTCAGTGTAGATTCGTCCTAATATGAACCCAACAAATTCTTCTCTTTCCTCCTATGTGGAACGACGTCTCTCACATAAAGATTTCCTCATAAGAAAAAGGCTTGTATATTTTAGAAAATTAACATTTTGTTTTGAAAATTCTACGCAACATAATACGAATAATACTTTTTAAATGAGAAATATCATAAGCATCAGTTCTTTACTTCTTGTATTGCCAGTCCCGGGTTAGTTTTCTTTTCTTTTTCTTAAGAGTGTATTTCAGCCCATAGTTTTTCATGTACGGCCCAACCAGTTCAGACCAGTACACATTCTCTCCGAATTGTCAATGGGCCTTAGCCCATCCATTGAGCCGCTGAAATTAATCATTCCCAGCAGTTTGGAAATACTAACACAATATCAAAATACATGCTAAGATTTGATTCTTTTATTGCAGATGGAATTCCTCATTTTTACATTGTAATTAAGTTAATTTGTCCACTTGATCATAAAGTGTATGCTATTAGCAATGTTTTAAAGGCGTTTATGGGGTGAGTCTGGGACGGAGCTATCCAAAAAGTCTACGAGGTGCAAACGAAAGACATAATCAATAGAGTGCACGCCTTAGAATTTGGAGCGCAAGCACCCGGAGTAAAAGCGTAAGTTTTATGTGTAAAAGTGTACGCTATATTTGAGTTTTCCTCTTTTAAAAGTATTTTTGTTATAGACCGTATTTTTTATTATTGGTGTAATGATATTTATATCTTATGATATTTATATCTTATGATATCATGTTTTTATATGACGGTAGTGATTTTTTCTAAAATATATACTCCCTCTGTCTCAATTTATATGACACCATTTCCTTTTTAGTTTGTCTTAAAAAGAATCTCACATTTTCTTATTTGACAACTATTTAATGGCACCATTCTTATTTTACTCTTGTTTGGATTCCACTTAATTTTGAACATGAACTTATTATGAGAAAAGGTAGACACTAAAATAAAAATAATTTTGTAAACATAACAAAGTCTTTCATTATTTCTTAAATTATGTGCCCGATCAAATGATGCCACATAAATTGAGATGGAAGAAGTAAATAAAAAAAACAACACTCATAGAAAATTAATGTTGGCATAATAATATTCTTAAATAATACGTCTGAAATTGATAGGATAGAGATTTCATAATGTAAAGGATGGATCTTGGACATAACTCAACCCTATAAGCTAGCTTTTGGGGTGAGAATTGTCCAAGTCAATATAAGGAGTCCATGTTCCCATTCCATATCCGATGTGGGACTCAAACACTCCCCCGCACGCCCAGATCTTGTTAACTGTAGCGTGGATAATATAATTTGGGGGCCCAACATCGGTGAACAAAGAATTGGAATGTGCCTGACTCTGATACCATGTAAGAATGGATCTTTGGCCTAACTCAACCCCAAAAGCTAGCTTGTAGGGTGAGGATTGTCCATGTTCCCATTCCATATCCGATGTGGGACTCTTAACACTTTCCCACATGCCCAGACCTTGTTAACTAGAACATGGATAATATAATTTGGGGGCCTAACATCGGTGAACAAAGAATTGAAATGAGTCTGGCTCTGATGCCATGTAAAGAATGGATCTTGGGCCTAATTCAACCCCAAAAGCTAGCTTGTAGGGTTAGGATTGTTCAGCATAAGTATGCAGAGGAGATTGTGTACAAGGCTAAAATGGCGAATTTCAAGATCATGCTCACTCTGGTTGACTCTAAGTCAAAACTTAATGTTGTTGATGGTGATCCAGTATCCGACTCCACTATTTATAGGAGTCTTGCAGGTGCACTTCAATAACTTTCACCAGGCCTGATATTGCTTATGATGTTCAGCAGGTGTTCTTGTTTATGCCTCATTTTACTGCTCTTAAACGTATCATTTGATACGTTAAGGGCACACTTGATTATGAATTACATCTATACCCCTCTGCACAAAACATGTTGTTATCATATATGGATGCAGATTGGGTAGGATGTCCGGACATGCGACGCTCCACCTCCCACTACCGTGTGTTCTTAGGGGATAATCTCATTTCATGGTCTGCCAAGAGGCAAGCCACCTTATCCCGTTCGAGTGCAGAAGCAGAGTACAGAGGCGTTGCGAATGTTGTTGTTGAGATCTGCTGGCTCCAAACCTTCTTTTGGAGCTCCAGTATCCCTTTCGTAAGGCGTCTATGGTGTACTGTGATAACATATCCGCGATATATCTATCTCATAATCGAGTTCACCATCAGCGAACCAAGCACATTGAGATAGATATACACTTTGTTCGTGAGAAGTTTGCTATAGGTCATGTTAAGGTGTTACATGTGCCTTGTTTGTATCAGTATGCGAATATCTTCACCAAAGGACTTCCTAGACAGCTATTCCTCGATTTCAGATCCAATCTAAGCGTTCGACCTCCTCCCGCTCCGACTGAGGGGGTGTATTAGTGAATAATTATAAAAATTCCCCATATATTTTGTAATTATTAGTGTTGTTTAATTGTGATAAAGATAGAATACTTCTTATATTAGGATTCCACATTGTACACACTATATATATTTGTATTAATGAAAAAGGCTCTCTAACGGAGATTAATACAATTCTAAATCTTCACTTACCTTGGCTTCTCACATATGAGTCGGGGGTGCATTTGATGATCGATGTAAGACATGATTAACTTATCCAAACGACTTCTCTAATTTTGATCCTAAATGTATACTACTTACAGGACAAATCAATAGAAAACGCAAAAAAATTGTGCCAAAAATATTCAGATGGTCTTTTTTTTTTATATTGGTTTAAAAAAAGAAATCCCTTCTGCACAATAAATTTTGTCTAATCTTATATTGACATATATTTATCATAACATTCAAATTTTTATGACATGCACAGATCTTTCAAATACATTTGACTTTAATAGCTCAATATCTACTTTATATTCATGTATTAAATTGTTGATCTAATTATTCTACAGATTTTTTTTTTCATTTGTTAGATATCTTCCAACACATAACATCCTGGCTGTGTTTCATAGTTGAGCTGATCGCTGAAACTTGAACACTCAAATATTTTTGAAAGCATTAATTGGTTATTAACGCAGAAAAAGCTCTTCTTTTTTGGCAACACAAATTATAGCTTGAGAAATATAGATGAGAAGGCAACAGATTAAATAGCTGTTGAAAGACAACGGCATAATAGGAAACCCTGAGAATGAAATTTTTATTAGTAGGAAGTGCTTTTTTTGAATAGGATTATGAGGTCCGGATATAATTGAGCTTCAATATTGCAGATATCGGACATAGGTGGGAAACTTAAAACAAAGAAGCTATTTCATATTCCTTCCTAATTAAGGATATAGATACAATGGCTGCAACTCACAATTCAAATAATAATTGCCCGTTCCCTGAATACTGTTGCTGCAAGGAACTTATGATTCATTATTATTTAGCTTATTTTGACGTGACCGTTTTAGTTCACATAAATTTTGATTAGAGTAGGACCATGATTATTTATTGATTCAACCTATTTTTAACCGTTAATGAGAATATTATTTTTGCAGAGAACTATCATGATGATTGAGGAACGACAAGTTAAGGTGATTGATTCTAGAAGGTGTTTGATTATAATATTTTTCTAGTATAGAAAATGGTATATTTTCTGTTTCTCTCGAACTATATTCGTTGGAAAAGGATCTGATCTAATCCCCTTCCGTTTAGTTTATCTCTTATCTTTTGGTTAATATGTTGTAATAATGCAATAGTTGCATAAAACTCGACACTACAATAGCATTTAACTACAAAAGTAAAGGTAAGTACTAAAGGGTGAGGTCTCTTGATTCACAACAATCTAGAAAGTCATGAGATTGACCCAAAACAAACAAATATGTAAGTAGAGGACATTAAGGATACCTTTACAATAAAAAACAGGCACTTGATGAAATTTGACAACCGTTTATTTTTAATCAAAGAGAAAATGAGATATCTTGCTCTCTAATAATTTGAATAAAATAATATGACTTTTTCAAATCTTTTATATTTTTTTTTCCAGATCTCTCATGTGGAATGAAGATCTCTTATAAAAATGTCAATAAAACTAAAAAAAATTATAAAAGGATAAAAAATCATTTCTCTCCAATCATTTAGCATAACATTGTGATTTTACGTCATTCAATTGATATTTAAATGTAGTGAATTCAGTTATATAAGTGGAGTTTGTGATGCGAGTTCTCAATACTAATTTTGTTCCATGAATCTATTTCATTCAAGTATTGAATAATTTGAATTGTCTCAAGGAATCACAATAATCCACTTTATTAATGAAAAATAATTCCTTAATTATTTTCATTAATGAAAGAGTATATATACAATTTACAATTTTCCGTAATAAAAAACTTATTCCTATTCTAATCCCAAAACCCTATTCTAATAGTACAAGACTCCTATAATTATGGTAAGTATACACTACAAATTAATGTACAATATTACCTAAAACCATGGGCTATATATGGACTATATACACAGAAATACGGACTGGACTATACCAAAAATATGTACAAAACCGTGATATACATTAAGTGTATATCATGTGTATATATTCTATATTTATCACACCCTCGCAGTCATAGCGGGCGGTCTTCGTACGCTGACCGCCCGCTGAGACAGTCCCTGAAATCTTCAAAGAGTACTGACGAAAGACCTTTGGTAAAGATGTCAGCAATTTGATACCTGGAAGGGACATGTCAGACGCGTACTTGTCCACGAGCTACTTTTTCACGAACAAAGTGAATGTCCATCTCGATGTCTTTAGTGCACTGGTGCTGAACCGGATTACCAGAAAGGTAGATGATACTAACATTATCACAATAAACCAATGTAGCTTTCTGGATAGGACAATGAAGCTCTAATAGAAGATTTTGTAACCAACATGATTCAGAGACCACATTGGCTATCCTTCGATACTCGACGTCTACACTAGAGCGGGACAAAGTCGACTGATGCTTTGCAGACCAGGAGACTAAGTTATTACCAAGAAACATACAATAGCCAGACGTAGAGCATCTGGTGTCTGGACATCCACCCCAATCAGCATATGTATACGAGACAAGTGTAAACGTCGATGACAGATATAAATGTAAGCCAAAGTCAAGTGTCCCCTGGATGTTCCGAATAATGCGTTTGAGAGCATTCATGTGCTTAATCATGGGATCATGCATAAACAAACACACCTGTTGTACGACATACGTAATATCTGGTCTCATGAACGTGCAAGACTACGATAGCGGGTCGGATCCTCGTAAGGTGAGCCAGCTGCAGCACCTAGCTTGGGCTTAGTATCAACCTGAGTGGAAGTAGACTTGCAAGAGGACATACCAGCTCGCTTAATGATCCCAGCTGCATAATTCCGTTGTGATAAGAACAACTCACCTGCATGACGAGTGACAACAATCCCCAAAAAGTAACTCAAGGGCCCCAAGTCTTTTATAGGAAACTCAGAACTAAGCATTGTCATGATAGACTGGCGTAATGCATCAGAAGAGACAGTCAAAATAATATCATCCACATATAATAATATATAAGCCAAGGAAGAACCACGACGATATATGAATAATGAATTATCAAACCTGCTGTGAGAGAACCCAATAGTCGAAACATAGTCTACAAACCTCTTATACCAAGCCCGTGGGGATTGCTTAAGCCCATACAAGGGCTTCTTCGACAAATAGACATGATGAGGATATTTGGGATCCCTAAACCCCAAGGGCTAATGCATATAGATTATCTCATTGAGATCACCATGTAAGAAAGCATTCTTCACATCTAACTGATGAATGAGTCATGCTTTCGAAAGAGCCAAGCCGAACACAGTGCGAATGGTAGCCGACTTGACTAAATGTCTCACCACAATCCACACCAACCTACTGAATCTTACCATCACCTACCAAACGAGCCTTATGCCTCGCAAAAGAACCGTCAGAATTATCCTTATGAGCAAAAATTCACATAGACCGAATAATATTGACACCAGATGGACAGAGCACCAACTCCCACGTCTTATTATCAATAAGAGCATTATATTCATCGATCATAGCAATTTTCCAATTCGGATCATTTAAAGAAGACACGGGGTTACGAGGTAGAGGAGATTTAAGAATATTAGAATATAAATTAAAATATCTTTTTGGTGTAAAAATACCCCGTTGACTACGAGTGATCGATCTATGACTCGGGGGAGAATTGGGTGGATTTTGGGAATTATCGGGACTTGTGACGGACTGGCCAGCAGGTAGTGGGCTTGATGGCCCAACTCGGTAACCGAAACTGGAATTAAGGACTGGGCCAATACTGGACCCGGTAACAGAATCTGGAACTAGGCCAGAACTGGACAGGATAGATGGCCCAGTTGCTGGACCCAGAACTGTAGACGATGACGTAACGGGAGGACCAGTGGGCAGTGGGACCGCTGGTGAATTCGGGGCGCGGGACATGTTCGATAAATGGTGGATAATAAATGGGGAGATATCGCCATTCAAAACATTATACGAACTAGGCACGGGACTACATATTTTAACAAACGGAAATTGGGACACATCAAAAATAAAATGGCGACTAATGATGATTTTATTAGATGATAAATCAAAACATTTATAACCATGATGATTAGACGAATAACCCAAAACACACAAGGGGTAGAACGGGCCTGAAGTTTGTTAATTGTGGTGGACGGAAACAACGAATAACATAAGCACTCAAAGACCCTAAGATGTGAATACGAAAGAGTCTTATTATATAAAATTTGAAGAGGGGACAAATATGTCAAACCTTTGATAGGAAGAATGTTAAGAAGATAGATAGTTATTTGTGGAGCATGATGCCAAAATGAAGGGGGTACGGAAGCATGAATCAATAAATATCGGATAATATTATTAATGGTACGAATTTTGCGTTCGGCTTTCCCATTTTGTGAAGACGTACGAGGACAAGAAAAATGAAAATTGATCTCATTATTAGCACAAAACTCCCGAAATACCCCATTATCATATTCTTTGCCATTACCACATTGAATATTTTTTATTTCCTGTTCGAATTGAGTTCTAATGAATGCTCTAAATTTTAAGAAGGTGGAAAAAACTTGAGATTTTTTCGCTATCGAAAAAGTCCATAAAAAGTTAGAATAATCACCCAAAAATAGAACATAATAACGACGACCCAAAGAACTGAGAACAAGAGATGTCCATAAATCGCTATGAATAATATCAAATGACATTAAAGTATGAGAATTAGAGTCTACAAATGGCAACCTAACAATTTTTCCTAAAGAACAAGATTGACAATTCGGAGTACTACGCGTACCCTTACATGAAATAAAATTATTTTTATCTAAGGAAGACAAAATAGACGACCCCGGATGACCAAGACGAGCATGCCACAAGGAAGGAGCAAGGGCTGCAAACGTTGATGGCAAGGCTTGACTCGAGAGACCAGAACATGGGGTGATAGGATAAAGATCTCCCCTACTATCACACCTCATGAGAGGACTCCCCGTCTTGAAATCCTTCACAGAAAACCCAAATGGATCAAATTCAACAGAAATGGAATTATCAGTGGTGAATTTACGGACAAACACCAAATATTTAATCAATTTAGGAGCATAAAGAGTATTTTTCAAGATAATGGGTGGATGGGGGGGGGAGACAACATTTTATGACCATAACCACGAATTGGAATTGAATTACCATTACCAATAATTATGCCTCGATTGCTGCTCAAATCAGAATAAGACGAGATAGTACCTTGATCATATGTCATGTGGGTAGTGGCTCCGGTGTTCATATACCAATTCGGGTCTGGTGGATTTAATCCAAGTGTGTGCATTGCGACTTCAATGTCGGTTTGCGTGGGGCCCACCCCGCCTTGCTGCCCCGGCCCATCACTGCGTCAAAAAAATTGGGCAGTTCCGAGTTGGGCCTGAAAGGCTGGCCAACCCACTGCCCATAAGATGGCGGTCCAGCAAAATAAGACTGCTGGGCTACTGCCCACTGGCCCAGGCCCACGGCCAGGGGGTCCAAGGATGGGACCAGTTGGGCTGTGGCCTACTGCTGTTGGTGCGGGACCTACTATCGCCGTTACCACTGACGGAACCACCGCGTTTGCCCCCGCGATTTTTGCCATTATTTTTCCGACTATTTTTGCCGCCCCCTTGTGACTGGTTTTGGGTCAAATGGTCACCAAAATTCAGAGAATTAGTGGAGGACGTCATCATGACCATAGGACTAGCACTCGTAGCCGACTTCTTCCAATGTAAGCATGGAGCGGGCTTGATAGAACTTCGGGAGAGGATTACTTTGACGAATGAGTGTTCCAACACCATTATAGGCCTGGGATAGGCCAGCAACCATCTGTAGAGCAAGACGATCTTCACTAACGGGCGCACCATTGTTGCGGAGTTGGTCCGCTAATTCTTTCAACCTTTTGCAATATGCTGAAACGTTCGGAAAATTTTTCATATTGACATGGAAAAATTCCTACTCAAGGGTAACAACACAAGAATTCTGATTATCTTGAAATATATCACGTACTCTATTCCATGCCGCCATCGTCGTAGCGTCTGGTTCGATAATCGTTTGCAAGAGGTCGGTAGAAATAGTGGAGTAAATCCACTAAAGAACCGTAGCATTAAGGGTTGTCCATAACTTAGGATCATCCTCGGGTTTGGGCACCTCCGTATCCGTAGGAGTTGCGGGGATAATATGAAGGACTTGATGCGAGCGTTCGTGAACATCAAACAGTTATGCCACATCGCGTATTGGACGTTTTCTATTTCAAGAATGACAGGGATGTGATTTTTGATGTTAGAAACAATGAGGGCAGGGTGAAACGTGTTCTTAGACATAATAGCAACGCAAGACGTGAGGTAGGGATTGGGAAGAAAAAATTGGGAAGAGAGGAGGGACCGTCGGGCACAAATTCTGAGAAAAAGAGGCTCGGATTTTGAGGCTTAGTCGACGGAAATTGGAAGAAATTTGGAGAGGATTTTAAGACCTAGATTTCTGATATCATGAAAGAAATAATCCCTTGATTATTTTCATTAATGAAAGAGTATATATACAATTTACAATTTTCCATAATAAAAAACATATTCCTACTCTAATCCCAAAACCCTATTCTAGTAGTACAAGATTTCTATAATTATGGTAAGTATACAATACAAATTAATATACAATATTGCCTAAAACCGTGGGCTATATATGAACTATATACACAGAATATACGGACCGGACTATACCAAAAATATGTACAAAACCGTGATATACATTAAGTGTATATCACGCGTATATCTTTTATATTTATCAATTAAGAATGAATCACATTCTTTTATTAGAAACATAAAAGCTTAATTTGTCAACATCATTAGGTAGTTAACAAAAGATAATCCTTCTTAATTATTTAAAATGCAGTGAAATTTATCTCTTTTAGGTTAAAAGGTGATTCATTATTATCTCACTTAAAGATGATAGCACATAAGGCTGTGTTTGATATGACGGAAAATATTTTTCACTAAATATTTTCCTATTTTCTCTTAGTTGATTGCACTAAATATCTTGAAATGTTTTCTATTAAAAGTTGATGGAAAATATTTTTCGGATCAACACCAACGCATCCCAATCCACCCCCACTTCCTCCACCAACCACCTTCACCCTCTACCCCAACACCACCACCCACCGCACCCCTCACCCCACCATACCCACCCACCTACCCCCACCCCGCTATCCATCCACACCTCACTACCTGCATACCCCCACTTCCACCCCCACCCCAAACCACAACCCCTCCACCCACCCTCTACCCAAATAATATTTTTCAACTTGTGTTATGGTACACAAGTAAATGAATAGAAAAATCACATACTTTGAAAAAAAAAATTGAAATTATTTTTTGTAAAAAAACAGTATTCGTCATACCAACACACCCTAAATATCCACCAAAAAACTAGTATTGGAATTAAATTCGGAGGAAATGATAAGGATGGGATAGAGAAGATGGAAGTTTGACTTACCGGAGCTGCAACCTTATATGCTAACTAATGAGGAACTTTTAAGATAAACCTACTTGGATCTAGTTTATGCATCTATGAATACTAATTAACTATAGTAAAATAAGAAAATTACCATATGCATTATATTAATTAGTCACAATAAATATTATATAATAAATAGAGTAAATCCCACTTTATTCTCTTATTTTTTGTGTTTGAGAAACAATACCCCATTCATAATTTGAATGGGATAATAATACCCCTTGATCTTAAATTAATGGCTAGAAATGAAGTGAATTATTACATATTTTTTAAAAGTAAAAAACGACCTTCAATTAATATGAATTATAACATGTACTATTTTAAATAAATAAAAACTTTAAGAAATAGCATTTTTTAAAAATTAAATTTCATACCTCTTTTTTTCTTTAACTTTTTTCTTTTAATATTTAAAGACTCATTTTGTTGCATGAACTTTTTTTGTGGAGCTTCAAGTTATCTTGATCCATTTTATTTAGTATTATTAGTATTGAAAACTTTATATTGTCGGACCAAAAAGTAAGGTTTAGTTTAACAATATTGTATATAAGTGAGTAAATTTTGTTGAACAAACCTAAAATTTTGAGATTAGAAAATAATATAATATCTCGTTCATCTCTTATATTATAAAATAAAAATCTTATTTGAATTAATATTTTAAAGTAATTTTCAAAATTTTTAAATATCATATAAGTTATTAACAATATTTATATTGGAGATTATTACTTTTTATTGAAAATATTTATCAATAAAATAATTTACAAAGTAATTAGACTTTGAGTATGTAAGTATAACATGAAAATAGAAAAATGCTTTACAAAATTGTGCTGTTGTAGTAAAACTTTTGATACTAATAATAATATAAATTGTTAATGTTGGGTTTAGTGTTGTAACATTTGACCCAACATATCTTCTGAAGTACTGATTTGAATGCATAAAAATGTTGGGACAAATGTCATAACATTCGGACCAACATCCTCGAGAAACAGTTTTGCCTTACTTCACGGTAACCAGTAATATTTTACTGTGAGGTAAAAATGACTTAGGCGTGGTGAATTGGAGCTGTGTAAAACGTGGGAAAAAGAGTCAAAACTTGGGGAAGAAGTCGAGTAAGGAACAAGTCAAAGTTGTTGAGATTTTCACTCTTTAATCATCTACCACAAGCTGTCCATCTTTGTCTCAACCTCCACAACTGATCGATGAGACTTTCAAAAGAACTCTCCACTATAAATAGAGAGGTCACAACAGTGTATCGACATCCATAATCAAAATGTAAAAATACCAAGAGAGCTCTCGGGATTTTATCTAAAAAATCTGGATCACAAATGTTGCCTGAGTGTGTTGACAACATTCTGTCCAACATTACAATTCGTTGTTTAGATTCTAGATTAGTTTTGTATGGAACGATTGTAATGAGAGGTTGTCTATGTCTACTTAATTCGATTTTTCAGGCATAAGTCATCTGCGACTTCAACTTTTAATTCCTTTCCATTTTATCTTGTAAATATGTAAAGAAAGGAATTTATAATTTTGTATATAATATATATACAATACATTTGGTCATTGACCATCATAAGTTATATAATATATATAATATATATAACTTATGAAAATTTTAAATCTTTGTGTTCTTTAAATTCCGCTGCATTTACTCTTTAAAGTTTCTGTTTTACTAAGTGTTGTTACTGGTGTCAGACGACAAAATTGTCGACATTCGGAAACTGTACTTGTAGTCAATTGAATTCTGTTCATCTTGTTTTTATTTGATTCGTAGCTCCCTTTCATAAATAACGAGATATATTAAGACATTTTTAAAATTTAACTCTAAAGTAAAAGTAGTACCATGAAGCTTAGTAGTCGGTTTTGAAAACTACAAGAAAGAAGAAAAAAGAGATGTATGAATTTAATTATAAACTATCATTACTTGAAATTTTAATTACTGAAAATTATGTCATAATAATTTATACTCTTAACGGTTGTTTTGATATTTTAAAAATATATGCGATAGTCCAACTCATTTTTAACCATCAATTTAAAATTAAGAGAATTTATTATCTCATTTAAAATGTGAACGGGATATTTTTTTCCAAAACCCAAATTATTAAAGGATAAAGTGAATTTTACTCTAATAAATATATATCATACACGTGTTATATACATGATATGTTGATAAATATCTTTTTCTTTCAAGAGCATGACCTACATCACATTAATAGAAAGAGAACAATAGCATGACTCATTGTAAATTAAGTAATAGACTTAATTTTAACCATAGAGCAAGCAAACGATAAGTTTGACATTTAGACGAAATTTAATGAGAGCATTTAGCTCTATATCACTTTAAAGAAATCTTTAACAATGGTACTCACAAATACAAACAGAGCTATCCACCATACAAGCTACCGCAAATAATTTTTCTTGATATTTTACCCAGCAGATAGGCATACAATCTTGGTCCACCTTGCATTTGAAGTCAAAAATTGGACCAGTGCATGTCAAATCATTAATTTGGTGATCTTCAGCAATAGTCGGGTTGAGAACTATAACAACAAATTTTTTTTATATATATTATTAGAATCAGTTAGAAATATCAATTCAAGAAGATAACAACCGTACAATCGTTAATTAATTTCTTATGTTTATATATCAATCTATACAAGACATTAAATTGTGATTAAGAACTACACAAATAGTATAACAATTAATACTTATCAAAGTCTTTTATATATTAAAATGCTTATGTGAAGCATTCACGATTGAAGATAAAAGATAGTACTCAACTTTCTAAAGTCGCATTAATCATAAAAGAAATAAAATGTAAATAAAAAGTGATTTAAAACCTAAAAAGGCAAAGTTTTAATGCACGAATCCGATAAATACATTATGATAAGGAGAGAATAGCAAACTGAAACTTTTTCCATTTATACTTTGATTATTGTGCTTGTGTTTGTGCTTTTGAGAGAATATTGTGAATTATCTAGTCATGGTTGCTATATATATAGACTTATGGCAATACGAGAATAAAGTGACACCTCTCTTAAATCAGAATTATTCCCCATCTATCATTTTCACAAATCTTTAATTTTTTTCCTTTTCTTTTGGTCTGGTAGAATCTGCAAAGAGTAATTAAAATATCTTGTTTATCTCTTTCCTCAACTACTATAATTTATTAATTTTTCTTCTTTGCTTCTTTTTCTACTGTTTTTATTTTCTTTCCAAAAAGCAAAATATATTAGAGATTTTTTATTTATCTCTCCTCCTTATTTCTATAATTTATTATTATAAGAGAGTGATAGTGTTTCGGAAATAGCCTCCCTACCTCCCAAGATAGGGTAAGGTTTACGTACACTCTACCCCCAAGACCCCACTTATGAGATCACACTGGGTATGTTGTTGTGAGTCCGGAACTTAAATGACCTAAAAAAAGAGCGAAGCAACCAAAGTACCCTAGAAAAAAAAGTTACCAAAGTATCTTTTACGCAATAAATTATTGCGCAAAAGCAGTTAACCGTAACGATGCGGTTAACTCCTTTTGTGCAATAATTTGTTGCGCAATAGATAGTATTTTTTTTGGTTAACTTTTATTTTCCAACACTTAGTATTATTTTAAAGGTTTGAAATTCATATTTTTTCATACTTTGACCAAAGATTAGTCATGTGTCAAGACTCCGGAACGTCAAAATTTTATATAGAACATGATATTTTTTTATGGGAACAATAATGTATGCTCAATACATCAAGGATAGCTAAACGTTTGGATCATCGTTTTAGGGGTTGTAAAGTGCTCGAAGTAAGTTTTGTTTGAAAGCTTGTTATCATTAGGTTTAAGTGTTTTATTTTTTAGGGTTTTGATTTATGTGTGATATTTTTTAGTCAAGCATGAATTTATTTAGAATATGTCGAGATTATTTTTCCTAATTAATTTATCAATTGTTAATTGTGAGATAGTTGTAGTTAGAAGAATAATTGTGAGTTAATTATTTCATGTGTTAATTAGGATTAAATATAATTAATATAATTTTCTGATAAAGAATTAGTTAGATAATATAATTTTTTTAATTGTAGTTAGAATATAATTAATTAGCTATTATTAATTAGTACTCCCTCTGTTTCAAAATGTTTGGCTTGATTCGGAGTACGAGGGTCAAACCAACTAATGTTTGGTGTGAATTCGGACATAGAATTTTTAATATTTTCAAAATAAAATTTAGATATTTAGATATGGTCAAAGAAAATATATTTTGACTATCCAAATAGTAACTAAGACAAATATTTTGAAACGGGAGAAGTAATAGTTAATCCTTAGTTTAGGATTGAACATTATCAATATAATTTTTTGATAAAATATTAGTCATTTAATATAATTTCCCGATAAAAAGATTAGTTAGTCTTTCCGTTAAATAGTTTATTTATTTTATATACATTATTAGTTAAGTAATTAATTAATTAAGTAATTTTTAATTATTTATAAAAATATAATACAACAGAATTATTCTAGTTCACAACTTTAGAATAAATGATAAACTTCAAACTTATCAAGAAATGAACAACGAATGATAAACTAAATCATTAGTTTATTATTAAACATCATTATTGTAATTTTCCAAAAAATTAGATAGTTAACATAATTTTCCAATAAAGAATTAGTTAGTTAATATAATTTTTCGATAAATGATAAGTTAGTTAATATATTTATCGATAAAGGATATATAATTAATATTACATGATAATAAATAATTTAAACATTGTTTGTACAGATACGACACATGGGGCTCATTGATAGATCAGTACTTAGTGTACATGATAATCATAGGTCCGAGTTACAGTTTAAGTTAATATTATATTTTTTGCATATTATTTTCTTAATGATAATTAATTATCTTACTCTTTATTATCATTTATTACTAACTCATGTGACATACTAAATTAACTAGGAAAACAAATCTCGACATATTCGAAATAAAGTTATGCCTTGACTAAAAATAACACGCTTAAATTAAAATCCTAAAAAATAAAACACTTGAACCTAATGATAACAAGTTTCCATACAAAATTTACTTCGAGCACTTTACAACCCCTTAAATGATGATCTGAACGTTTAGGTATCCTTGATGTATTGAGCTTACATTATTGTTCGCAGGAAAAAAAATTAGATTCTATATAAAATATTAACGTTTCAGAGTCTTGAGACATGACTAATCTTTGATCAAAGTACGAAAGAAAACATGAATTTCAAACCTTTGAAGTAATACTAAGTGTTGGACAATAAAAAAAGTTAACAAAATAAAATACCCCTATTGCGCAATAAATTATTGCACAAAAGAAGTTAACCACGTCATTACGGTTAACTCCTTTTACGCAATAATTTATTGCGCAAAAGGTACTTTGGGAATCTTTTTTTTTTCTGTGGTACTCTGGTTGTTTCTCTCTCTTTTTAGGGGTCATTTAAGTTCCAAACTCATGTTGTTGTTGTTGTTTAAGAGAGTGATATGATATACCTCTTAGGCCAAGACCACCTTTTATCTTTTTCGTCAATTTTTTAAACTTTTTTCGTTCTTTTGGTCTTAAAATCTGCAAAAGATAATTAAGATACCTTATTTATATCTCTTGTCACTTTATTTAAAAAACATCATTTGATCATGAAAATTTTAAATGAAATTTGGAAAACAACTAAAATATTATTTTCACCCTTTTCACTTTCAGTACATTCAAACAACTAAATAATTAAATATTATCTTGCAAAAACTATAATCAAACGTAATTCCATCTTCAACTCCAACATTAAAATTTTAAATAAAGTGCAAAATATTTGATTTTCATGACAAACGACTGCTTAGTAATCTTGGGCAATCATCAAGGTTAAGAACTACGAAAAAAAAGAAATTATATATTATTAAAATCAATTAAAGAATCCAACTAAAGAAGATTACAGTCCCACAATTGTTAATTGATTTCTTTTGCCTATTCATCAGTCTGTACAAGAAGCTAAATTGTGATTAAGAATTATATATATAGATTTAAATTTTAAAATAATACTTATCAGAAAAGCTTATTTATTAATGTGTTTGTTTGAAGCATTCATGATTGACGAAAATAAATAGTACGGCCCTTTTGTACTTTTTGGGTTGAATTATCCAAGTGGTCCTCTATGTGCCTTTATAACTGTGGAATAACATTCGTCCTTTAATTGTAAGATTTGGCCCACGCAGTCCATATAATATTTGGTCTAACAAAATAATTAATTAGCTAAATTCTATTTCGATAAATAAGGGAAGTTAGTTTTAGTTATAACTCTCCATTACCCACTTTGATGGAGAGTGAAAGTAATAGTAACCGATCCTCTCTCTACCTTTATAACTACGAAATAACATATTTATCATCCACTCTATTCAGAGAAAAAACAGTAAAGGAAAAAGGGAGAGAAAACAAGTTTCTTAAGAGAATGCAAAATCAGAATACTTCCGCTAAAGAAAACAATCATGGATTCGGGTATGTTTTCTTGTTCAAACTTATCGTTTATGCGTAATATGTGAAAATCATATAGTTCCACAATCCTGAATAATTGATAGAATTTTATATTAGATTGTTTATGTTGCACAATCTAGAAATTGTAAAAAAATCTTACATGTGGTATCAGCACCAGGTTTGGAACTAGTAGTTTTCCGTAAAGATTAATGATCTTTCTCTATTCTATGAACCCTAATGTTATGCCAAAGAAAGAATAAAGGTATGTATATAATGTTTTAATGGAACTGCCGTATTTAATTTCCTAATGATGATGTAGCATTGAATGAAATTTGATTATCTAGCTGGGAATACAATTCTTATATAGCTCTTGCTTCATAACATCACTGTAATATGGGGCAATTTGGTAGATCTGGATGATGTTAATATATTATTGTGGTTATTCTGATTCGGGCACATAAGGGTGCTATTAGTTCAATTAGTTCTCTGACATAAATTTTTGATCGTGAATAATTTGATGTTATGAGAAATAATTATTTACTGTAGTAACGTGTTAATAAAAGAAATTATTATCTCCTAATTTTATTTGGAATTATGTACGTAAGATTCGTTAATCACCAAAGTGGTTGAATCTTTATGAAAAGTAATTTCAAAATAATGTTTGAATTTATATTCAATGACCCATTAATCTTGATGCTTATAACTGATATAACACTTATAGGTAAATTGAAGTTCTTGGTTATAAGATATTTATAGATCACCGAAAGGTTGATCATTTGTTCGTATAATCATTGAACATTAAGGCGATAATTTAGATATGTCGTTAGTTTTATATATTTATCCAAAGGTAATAAATATTACTAATTGGTGCATTTAAAATTATTAAATTACGTTACATTCATATTTAAGCATCATTATGTTTAAAGTTAGTATTGTTGACGTTCTGCCCAAAGGTGAGCATCAAAGTACGCTTAAGTTTATAAGAAATTATTTCTGAATCTGATAATGAGTTTAAATTAGGAGTGGCGATTAGTAGGCGAGCTCGAATCTGGCGGGCGGGTCTGTGACGGTCTGGCGGGCGAGTCTGGCCGGTCGGAGTCGGGGCGGAGACGGGAGAAGAGGCGGGGGTCTGGCCGGGCTCGGCGGTCAGTCTGGGGAGTAGCAAGTCGATCCGATCCCGATCCGTCAGACTCGGGTCGAAGGCGGAGCTCGGTGGTCAGAATGTCGGGTCGGGATCGTGGGTTTTCATTTTTTTAAATAACAATATGTATAAAAAAACTCAATAAACAAAACAAGATAGTGTAATAAAACATCCAAGAAATTTGTTTTTGTGCCTCTTATATTATTTAATAGACATGATTTTTGTAATACAAATACAATTGTCTAAAATCTAAATTGCAACTTTGTGGTGTTGTCCAAAGTTACAAATTACATAATAAAATTACAATTAAAAATTACATTCTCAAAAAAACACATTCTAATTGCTTGATGATTTCATGTGGTTCTTGTTGGAATTGGTATTTGTTGGTCAAATTGATCCACGTCGCTTCCACTACCTTAGGTTAAGATTTCGTTGTAGTTTTCATCATCTTCTTCGTTGATCTCAGGTTGACCTCACCTTAGCTCACTTTCGTATCAATCTCTGAATATCTGCAATTTCAAAGTGTCTCCGGCTAATGAGTGTCATGGTCTCTATTTGATATCTGCGCAGAAAAAGCGCTTCAGGCAGTTGGCAGCAGCTTGAATGTTCAAAACATCTCGAGCCATCATTGAAAGTGTCGGAAAGGTCTTCTCATTCCCACTCCGATGTTGACAAGTCTTCATGTCTATCTTCGTTGATAACTTCTTGATCTGATGCGAACCACCAAAACAAAAATATCCAACTTCGCTAATTTGGTTAGTAGTAAGTGCGACCGCACATTCTATTTACGAGGCTTTCAATACTAGCGCGAAAGCGTATGTCTTTGTGAGGTTGTATTGAAGATGAAGAAGATGGTATGGAAGGCGGTAAGTTACTAGCATTTTCTTGTTGATAAAATCTATATATATTTTTGCATTGGTATTCTCAGCTAGACAATACTTCTTCTTTAGTTTGTTCAATAGGTGGTGGGTGATTTAGATTTTTGGGACTTGGAGGTGGTAGTACTTCTATACAATCGTAAATAGTTTCAATTAGTGATTTAGTACCGTCTATTTTAATAGTAGGAGTTTATCTGAGAACCAATAATATAAATGATACTGGAAAGATGGAGTTAAACTATTTTTAAGTTATATATATATATAGCGCGCATTTTATATGAAAATGAGTGCAGGAAAAGGCAGTTAAACTATTTTTAAAATTGTAATTGCGTAATTGTTATTAGAAAGCGTTATCTCTTTGTAATAGTCATAATTTTATCGGTAATTCCGTAATAATCGCACACTTGATAAATATTTTCTGCAATAAAAGTACGGTGTGCCTATCATCTATATATCTATATACGCTAAAATCGTTTTTGCATAGACCATTTATAATCTATCCGATGACAAATTCTGAGTTAAATAATCATGGTAGTTAGTACTCTACGACCTATATCGGGCGTGATGGATACTTTGCCATTAAAATGATATAATTAAGCGTAAATATTGTTGATATTCATGCCCGAATTTAAATACATCTCTCTTAACGATTGATCTAGGAAAACGTTAAAAGCGAGGATTATATATATCTCTAATGTAATGAATAAAGCAGGAGATGAAGAAATGAAAAAGACAAACCCTCCCGCAACTAATTTTGATATTGCTTCCCTATCTACTATGTTTATTGTATTTAGGGCCTACAATTCCCCGTCATGGAGTTAATTTGACCTTGTACTTGGTAAAGGGACAATATTAGTATGTGAACCTTGTCACGATGGAAGCGGGACGTTTGCGCGGTTTGAAGCTTTGGTATTGGGCATACCTAGTTGGATGAGCACTTACTCGTGTCTAATTAAACCCCGTCCCAAGTGACCTTTCGTTTAAATTTTAAAACATTTTTACAAATTTTACATATGGCTACTTGATTCTCTACGTCCACATCAAAAATGTCCATCGCATCAGATTTTATTATGGTCGTTTCTTTGGACCTCGTCTCATACTAGGGGGAATAGGAGGTATTTGGGTTGAAGGTGCCTTTGGTGGGTGTGTTATCATCAACATTAGTGGGTATATCTCATCTAGATCATCGTCTAAATTAAAGTCTTCTTGAGTTCAGGAAAATAGCTCCTGGTCTAAATCTAATGGTATTGTAGGAAAATGTTGAGTATCAACAAAAATCATGTGTAGGAATAAGATGACTAGAAGAAGTACCCCTTGCCCTGGTTGCCCTACTAGAAGAAGCACCCTTACCCTTACCCTTAAACATACCTTTTAATCCTTCATTTTAATTATGATAATAAATAAATAAATAATTAAAGACAATAAAATTAAGTGATCTAAACTAAATAAGCAGGACAATAATAATTTAATGAAGGAGGCAGAATGTACAAGCAAAGCGTAGCAATAACATGTAATCGAGAGGTTGAAAAATTGAAACTTTTGCTCGATGGAAGATCCTCCAAGCTAGTTTACCAACTTCACTACCAATTCCCAAATGAATAAATAAAATTGAATATTTAGCAAACAATGTAGACTTGTAGAGATATATTGAGAAATTAGAGATTGTAGGAAGATTTGTGAGAAAGATGAAGAGAAAATGAGTTATTTATAGTTGAAAAATTGGGTTAAAAAGTGTAAATATAATAACTTATGGGTTAAAAATAAATATTAAGGGGTAGGGGTTGGGGGAGGGGCTAAAATGGCTAGTTGGCAGCGACCATAATCTAAAATGGCCGGATTGGTGCAGCGGCCATTTCTAAGCGAGTCGGTGGGTGAACGACTCGGGGCGGGCTCGAGGCGGGCTCGAGGCGGGCTCGGTCTCGCGAACTTTGGCGAACTCGGGTCTCGCCCATGGGACGAGACATCGTCCCGAATCCAGAGTTGATCCGCCAAGTATTTATTTTTAGCGGAGTCGGGGCGGGCCGGGCGGGCTGGGCCCAGCTCGGTCGGGGTATCGACCATTAGCGACCCTAGTTTAAATTCATAATTAAAGCATTAACAAATGAGTATATTCTATTTGCAGCATTTGCTCTTTATTCGCACTCTACATCTGTTACAACCTTTAACAGACTTAATTTCTCAAATTGGTGCGAACAGATCAAATTTCATCTCGAAATTTTAGATCTTGATGCTGCACTTTATACTGAGAAGCCAACTGATGTTAGCAGTAATGATGAAAGGTCCCATTATAAGCACTTAGGCCGGTCTAACAGATTAAGCCTAATGTTTATGCGGATGAATATTTCGGGCAACATTAAGACTACTCTTCCCCAAACTGAAAGTGCTAAAGAACTTCTGAAACTTGTGGAAGAATGCTCTCCAACTGCTGATAAGTCTCTTGCTGGGACATTGATGGGTATTGTAACAATTCGACCGGTCGTATTGAGAACGAATTCTCTATTTTGCGTATCGTCTATTCCAGAAGCCCTGTAGTAATTATTTTGACATGCTTGCAAAAAGTCAAACGGATGTCATTTGGTTCACTTTGGAAGAAGGTTTCATTATGAAAATTCTGACATTCAATTATTTGGATAAATTATTTATTTTCGGAAGATGTATTCTCATTGGCGGTCTGAAGATTCTGTTAGATTTGAAATATTATTTATGACATGTAGAAATTGACGGAGCTAATATTAGAGTTCATTTGATTGAGTTTTGATAATTAAATCGGTTTAGCATTAAATATACCTATTTATGGTGAGAAGATGATCACGGGAAGAAATAAGACTCGGATTCAAAATTTATTCTTTCCATTAGGTTCGGGACGTGATTTATGACTTAGTCGAGTCGTTGATTCAATTCCCGAGAGGTTCGGGTGTGATTAAGGCGGTTGGTTGAGAAATTAGCTTTGGGATAGTTTGGAGTTGACCACGGTCAACATCATGTCAAGGCGGATCCATTTAGGCATTTTTAGAGTTCGAGAAACTTCGTATGATCATTGGTGACTTGTAGGAACTTTCGGAATAGGATTTGGACTTCGTTTGGTCAAGTTTAGGTATTTGAGCCGTTGGCTTAAGTCGCTCCCCTTCGATGCTTCGATGTACCATTATATTCATTTGATGTTGGAACTGAGTTTTGATTATTGGAATAGATGCGTATCGAAATTTATGATCCGCAGCAACTTGAATCGTCGAATTCCGACACTGTATGAAGGAGTTATGTCCATTTTAGTTCCGAAAAAAATGTTGGTTTCTGACGTGGTGGTGGGGCGGACCATCTAGTCACTGGGGTGGACCATCTGGTAGCTAGAGTGCGATCTGGTCGCTATAGCGGACCGCTGGCCACTACGGCGGGAGTCTCAATGTATAAAAAATCCAGACTTCGTCCATTTGGTACTTTCTTCATAACTTGAGTTCTAGAGCTCCGATTGAGGTGATTTTCACGGCGTTGTTCTCATCTCAACTACTGAGTAAGAATCCAACCTTTAATTTGACATTTCTTCAAGTTTATTTTCGTTGGTTATCGAATTTATCCATATTTTGTTGAGGAAAATTGGGAATTTTAAACCCTAGGTTGAAAGTTGAGTTTTTCTTAAATTAATTATGGTTAGATTTGAGTAAATTCTAGGTATTTGACTTATTTAAATCTTGGGTAAACTATTTTTGTAACGTAAATTTCGATTTCAAACTGAATTTTTGTAAACATTCGATTTATGGGTTTTGACACAAAAAGGATTTTGACAAAGTCATAAAATTGGAGGCTCAATTGGGGTTAGAATTTCATGAAACTTTGGATTATGACTATTTAGATTATGGGTAATGTGTTTCTAACTTAAATTTCTGATTTTGCTCTTGTGGGCTCGGGGTCACTTTTGGGGTTTAGGACTAAAGTATAGCAATATGGGTGTTGTTAGATTCGTATGAACCCGTAGAACACTATCTTGATAATATTGAACTCATTTTCTCAATAAAATTATCATTTTAATCATTGGGGTCTAGGATGAGGTTTTAGATTTACTTTTGACCCGAGTTCCTTACAAGACATGTTTGGTATCATTAGAATCATGGTAATGTAGAATTGATCCT
The DNA here is from genome assembly GCA_029783415.1 of Anisodus acutangulus. Classification (NCBI taxonomy): domain Eukaryota; kingdom Viridiplantae; phylum Streptophyta; class Magnoliopsida; order Solanales; family Solanaceae; genus Anisodus; species Anisodus acutangulus. The sequence continues at coordinate 3,088,935 of CM056498.1, read as the reverse complement.
TATGAGTTAATTGAATGTGTATGGTAATATAGGAACTTTATGCTCTTGTTTGAACTACAAATTGGCTTGTTGAGAATAAGAGGGCTTAAATTGGGGAAATTGGGGGTTGTGAATTGATTTATGGCAATGAGTATTATATATTAGTGATGTAATGGACTAGTAGATGTTAATTTATTGATCAATTTCATGTTAAACCTTTTGGAGATTTGGGGAGAATTCTAGGGTTTATACAAATTGGAGGATTTTGATTTGAATAATGTAATTAACCTATTATTGGTCTAATTTGGCAATTAGAGAGTAGAATTGAACTTCTAAAATATTAGTTTACCGATTTCACCCTTTAATTATCGTTTTACCCTCAAGGCCCACTTGCCCTATTTTCTCATAGTTGGTTGGATTCGAGGAGCAGTCTAGAGTTATGGGTATTGTCAGTTTCTGTTATAACTTAGATTTCTATAATGATTAGACATCGAGTATTAGCGAGACTAGCAGCGAGGCAAGGCTCATTTGTGATTATGTGTGGCTCCCGCTTAGCATCCAAGTAGGTTACAACTTACCTTCTGGTTAGACTTCGGTTAGCAAAGTGTATGTATAGTTAGATACTGTCGGAGAAAGCATGCACGCCTTCGGGTATGAAGTTGAGATGGATTTATTAGGTTGGTACTGTTGACTAATTTGTGGGCTTGTCGCCATATTTGCTATGTTGTGACCTATATTGCATTCATCTCTCTTGATATTATCATCGGAAATGAAAGAATAATAATAATTGGCTTGAAAAGGTGAGACGAGTGTAATTGATATCATGTATGACATACCTTCTTATTTCATATGATGATTTGTTATTAGCTGTGATTGAAAATGATGATAAGTGAGATAATGTAGCCTCTGAGGTCTTTGCTGGAGAGCTTAAAAAAGAGATGAGTGTCCGATGCTCGAGGTCCTTGCCGGGATCATAAGAGTGTCTGATACCCGAGGTCTTTGCCGGGATCATGAGAGTGTCTGATGCCCAAGGTCTTTGCTAGGATCGTGAGAGTGTATGATGCCCAAGGTCTTTACCGGGATCGTGAGAATAATACATGGACTTCACGGGTCCATCATGGGTCTTGACTGCCGAGATGTAGAGATATTTTGTCCGGAGAATGTGTGTACGGAGATTACATTTGGCATTGCATAATTACTCATCATTACATTCATATACTTCTTGATTTATGTTCTTGACTCTCGATGCTTAGGTTGTCTATTCTTGGACTATGATATTACATGTACTTGATTGCGAACATGTTTATTCTTCAATTTCTTTTTGTATATACGTTAGCTAACTATTGTCGGCCTATGATACCTACCAATACATAATTTTTGTATTGATACTACCTTGCTGCATTCTTTTTTAGTGCAGAGTACGTGACCGATTCCACTTTTACACCTCGATACTGATCCCGAGGCATCTGTCGAGTCTTCTAGGGTGAGCACTACTGATGGATTCGCTGCCCGGGGACTCCTCTATTATTACTTTTCTTTTCTTTATTTCCGAGACAATATTCCTATTTTAAGACTGCTTTATTTAGACTTGTACTGATGATTAATAGCTCTTGTACTATTTCAGACCATTATCATTGGGGTGTATTAGTATTCGTACTTTCGCATTAATATTTATGATATGACATAGACTTCCATTTATTCCGTTTATTTACTTATTTGTGTTGAATTAATGATTAAGGAAAGGGTTCACCTACCGAGGTGGGAATGGTAGGTGCCGACACGACTTAGTGATTTTGAGTCGTGACACTTACCTAGACACATGATGGATTCAAGGACTAGAGGTTCCGCCTAAGCTATAATTGTAGACTACTGAGATCAAGTGTGGTTCACATTAGTGCAAGTCTTACGTGGATGTGCTTAGTGATTACTTCATCCTCGTACTTCATAGATTCCGACGTGATACTTCTATACTTGAGTTGTTGTTCTTGGACTGTGTAGTGTTGTACTTGATTATGAGCATGTCTATTCTTCAGTCTCTTCCTTTATATATGTTAGCTAACTGTTGTCGGCCTATGATACCTATAAGTACGTAGTGTTTGTACTGATACTACCTTGCTGCATTCTTTTATGAGTGCAAAGTACGTGACAGGTTCCGCATCCACTCCTCGTGACTGATCCCGAGGCTTGTTGTTGAGTGGTTAGGGTGAGCATGTTTGATGGATCCACAGCCCGAAGACTCCTTATTTATACTCGTATTTTCTTGCATTCTGAGAGAGTATTCATATATTGATATTTTGTATTATTCCAGACTTGTAGTTTATTAGTAGCGGCTCTTGTACTGTATGCAGACCAGTTCCTTGGGGATGTTATTTGTATTTCCGCACTTATGTTATTTATGATTTAGACTTCCATTTATTCTATTCTATTTACTTTATTGTTGTTGAATTAATGATTAAGGAACTTGTTCGCCTACCAAAGTGGAAAATGGTAGGTGTTCACACGACTACGTGATTTTGGATCGTGCTAGGTACTTTGACCACCGTGAAGTTTGATGGTTTACGTACTATACATGAGCATGTCATTGAAATGACAAACATAGCAGCAAGATTTAAGACTTTGGGAATGGAAGTGGATAAAAAGTTTCTTGTTCAATTCATCATTAACTCATTATCGTCTGAGTATGGTCCTTTCCAAATGAACTACAACACCATGAAAGACAAATAGAACGTGCACGAATTGCATGGAATGTTGGTTCAGGAGGAAATAAGACTGAAGAATCAAGGAAACTACTCCATTAACCTTGTAAGTCATCAAGGAGCTGAAAAGAAAGGAAAGAAATATGGTGAGGGAAAATAGAGGCAACATAATGTTAATAAGTCCTCCTACCAAGTACGTAAGAAGGAACACAAGAATGATAAATGTCATTTGTGGAAAATCTGGGCACTTTCAGAAAGATTGCCTAAAACGTAAGGCATAGTTCGAGAAGAAAGGTAAAATCAAATTTAACTAAAGTTCTTTATAATACTTGGTGGATTGACTCTTCTTACACTGTTCATGTTTCTAATATGATGTAGGGATTCCTTACAACACAGATCATAAAAAAGAATGAAAGATATGTGTATATGGGGAATAGAGTGAAGACTCTAGTTGAAGATGTTGGGATTTATCTTTTGATCCTAGATACTGACCATCACTTAGATTTATTTGAAACTTGTTATGTACCTTCTCTTTGGAGAAATTTAGTTTCTTTACCTAAGTTGGATAAGACTGAATACTCTTTTAATTTTGTACTGAATGTTTTAGTTTGTTTAAGCATAATCATCTCATCGGTAGTGATATTATTTGTGATAGCTTATACAAACTGAATCTTGATAATCTGTTTGGCGAAACACTCTTAACTCTGCATCATAATGTTGGAACCAAACAAATATTGGTGAATGAATAATTTGTTTGTGGCATAAACGTTTAGGTCACATATCCAAAGGAAGACTGAAAAGATTAGTTAAGAATGAAATTCTTCCAGATTTTGATTTTAACAGACCTTAATATTTGTGTGGATTGTATTAAAGGAAAACAAACAAGACACACAAAGAAATAAGCCACAAGAAACACACAGCTTCTTGAAATTATACACACTGATATATGTGATCTTTTGATGTCGCATATTTCAGTAAAAAAAGTACTTTATTACCTTTATTGATGATTTTTCACGTTATGGATATGTCTACTTGTTGTATAAAAAACTCAAACACTAAATGCCTTAGAGGTATTTATTAATGAGGTTGAAAGGCAACTAGACAGAAAAATGAAAATAATCAGGTCAGACAGAAGTGATGAGTATTATGGAAAATATGATGAAACTGGACAACACCCTCGTCCATTTTCTAAATACCTCTAAAAGCGTGACATATGTGCTCAATACACAATGTCTGGCATGACACAATAAAATGGTGTGGCAGAAAGGCGTAATCGTACATTAATGGATATGGTTAGAAGTGTGTTAAGTAATTTATCTTTACCCATTTAATTGTTGACGTATGCTTTAAGGACTGTCGTTTACTTGTTAAATAGGATTTCTAGTAAAGCAGTTCCGAAGACACCTCTAAAACTTTGGACTAGTAGAAAACCTAGTTTAAGGCACTTGCATGTCTGGGGTTGCCCGACAGAAGTTAGAGTTTATAACCATAAAAAAAATTGGATTCAAGAACAATCAGTGGTTTCTTCATTGGTTATCCAGAAAAATTAAAATGGTATAGATTTTACTATCCTAATCATAGTACGAGAATAGTTGAAACTGAAAATGTTAGGTTCATTTAGAATGGTGAAGTTAGTAGGAGTGATGAACCACATAATGTGAAAATTTAAAAAGTTAGGGTACAAATTCCTTTACCCTACACTTCTTCTGAAATTGTTGTTCCTGAAGTTGTTGTACCGCCTGACAATCAATAACAACAACAAATAAATGATCATGCTATTCAGAATGAAGCTATAATTAATGAACCTGCAGTAGATGAATAACAAGAAGTAGCATTAAGAAAATCTCAAAGACAAATAAGACATGTTATTCCTGATGATTATTTGGTATATCTACAAGAGTCAGAAATTGACTTGAAAATTGATAATGATCCAATTTCATTTTCATAAGCCGTTAAAAGTAATAATTCTGATAAATGGATGTATGTTATGAAAGATGAGTTGAAATCTATGGAACAAAATGAAGTATGGGACCTTGTTTGAATTACCATAAGGTTGCAAAAGAGTTGGGTGTAAATGGGTCTTTAAGGCCAAGCGCGACTCAAATGAAAATATCGAACGTCACAATACTAGACTTGTTGCTAAAGGATTCACTCAAAATGATGGCATTGACTATAAAGAGATTTTTCCACCCGTCTCTTAAAAATATTCACTCAGAATTATGATGGCTTTAGTAGCTCATTACGGCTTAGAGCTACATCAAATGGATATGAAAACTGCATTTCTGAATGGGAATTTAGAGGAGGAAGTTTATATGGATCAACCTGAGGGGTTTGCCATTAAAGGAAAGAAACACATGATGTGTAAAATTAAGAAATTAATATACGAACTTCATTAATCTTCCCGACAATGGTGTCCTAAGTTTAACGAAACTATTATCACCTTTGGATTTAAGAAAAACAATGTTGATCGGTGTGTATATCTGAAGGTCAGTGGAAGTAAATTTATTATGTTGGTCCTGTATGTTGATGGCATCTTGCTTGTTACTAATGATATTGGTTTATTGCACAACATCAAGAAATTTCTCTCTAACAACTTTGAAATAAAAGATATAGGAGAGGTATCCTATGTGATTGGGATATAAATATCCCGGGATAGATCACAAAGATTGTTGGGGTTGTCTCATAAATCTTATATTAATAAAGTATTAGAAAGATTTAGAATGGAAAAAAGCTCATCAAGTCCAGTTCCAATTTAGAAAGGAGATAAATTTAGTCTCAATCAATGTTCAAAGAATGAATTGAAATGTAAGCAAATGAAAGATATTCCTTATGCACTAATGGTTGGGAGCTTAGTGTATGCCCAGACATGTACGAGATCATACATCAGTTTTGTTGTTGGAATATTGGGAAGATATCAAAGTAATTCAGGAATGAACCACTGGAAGGATGCAAAGAAAGTGTTGCGATACTTACAAGGAACGAAAGATCATATGCTCACTTATAGAAGATCTGATCATCTTGATGTGGTTGGATACCCAGATTCAGATCATGCTGGTTGTGTGGATACAAGAAAATCCACATTTGGTTATTTGTTCCTATTAGCTGGAGGAGCAATATCATGAAAGCGTACGAAGCAGTCTGTTACAGCTGCATCCACTATGAAAGTTGAGTTTGTGGCATGCTTTGAGGCCACAATTCAGGCTAATTGATTGTGGAACTTTATTTCAGGACTTGGACTTGGCAGTATTGTCAAGCCGCTAAAAATTTATTGTGATAATACTGCAACAGTCTTCTTCTCTAAAAATGACAAGTATTCGAAGGGTGTTAAGCATATGGAACTGAAATACTTTTCGATTAAAGAAGAAGTCCAGAAACATAAACTGTCAATTGAACATATTAGCACCAAACTTATGATTTCCGATCCTTTGACAAAAGGATTGCCGCCCAAGACGTTTATTGAACATGTTGAAAGAATGGGCATTATTGATGGCAATGAATGATTTTATGTAAAGACTTTACTATGTTTATGCAATTGACACTTTGAGCTCATATATATATATATATATATATATGTTTATGTTATTACTTGTTTTCTCTTTTATGCATAATGTAGGGAATGACGGTGACAGGTTCTGACTTAGATTAAGTATTCTACGCATTGTTGGTGGACCATTATGTATTTGTAAAGGCTGTCTTAGGTAATAGACTAATATTATATTACTGAAAGGAATTATATCGAGTAAAGGGATGTATAACCGTCATGACTCATAGTAGTTGATTTATTCAATAACAATGAATGATGTATCCAGTCAAAGAAGAATTTAGCATTTAATTGTGCACATAATGAATGAAAAAATTATTAAACCATTACGTGAAGAAGGTCACATGCGTCAAGTGGGAGAATGTAAGATTTGGCCCACATGACCCATATAATATTTGATTTAATAAATAATTAATTAATTAATTTTAATTTGATAAATAGAGGAAGTTAATTTTGATTATAACTCCCCGCTACCCACTTTGATGGAGAGTGGGACTAATAGTAACTGATTCTCTCTCTGCCTTTATAACTGTGTGTATTTTTCATCCACTCTATTCAAAACAAAAACAACAAAAGGGAGAGAAAACAAGCTTCTTTAAGAGAAAGCAAAATCAGAATACAAACTCAAGAAAACAAACATGAATTCGGGTATGTTTTCTTGTTCAAACTTATCGTTTATGGTAATATGTGAAAATCATGTAGTTCTACGATCCTGAATAATTGATAGAATTTTATGTTAGATTGTTTATATTGTACAATCTAGAAATTGTGAAAAATCCTTACATTAACATGTCTATATATAAAATCAAATCTATAATCGCTACCTTTTATAGCTGCATTTTATTATAGCATGCACATATTCTTTTACAAATAATAATAATTCATAAAGGTATACTCTATATAAATAAAAAATTATCTTTCTATAACATCTTTATGCAAATATCTACACATTATTGGAAGATAAAGTTCGGGACTTTTTGGATTCTGCCATTGTCTACACATTCCACCTTATTGATATTGTATTAGGTTTTAAATATTTTTAATCAATGAAATATGAATGCAATCTTTTTTAGAGTTTTTGGTGCATTTTTTTTATAAAAGCTAAAAAAAATGTAGATATCAAATGTTGTTATAAGTGCATAACAATCAATCGTTATAAAAAACAACACAACATCCGGACAAACAAGACTATTATAAAGAGGTTTGACTCTACTTGCATTAACAATACTAAGCTGCTGAAATATTACCACCTTCATCATCACAATACCATGATATGACCATAGATTCATATTGATTGATGGTTCGAATTGTAGTTTTTATATATATGCTATCACATAATTCTTACCTCATGAGCTATATTTAGGATTGAGCAGTTCAAAACCCAATTTAAAAATATGATGAAGATATAGGTGCACGTACTTCAATCACATTTATTGTGCATGATATATTCGTGGAAGTAACAGAGTCTATTATGAGAAAGCACTAGCATTTTGTAAACGGATCTATACACAAATAATCAGACGAATTCACAATTTATTTTTTTAGTCGGTATACATAAATTAAACATTAATTTTACATGGTTATACATATATTATCCATGAATTGTTATACAAATATTATACATCCGACCAACTATTTTTAATTTAAGTAGATTGGGTAGACAATAATTTAGGTTATTTCTTCTTTTCCTCATACTAAACTAGGAAGTACCTGATGGATTTTTAGGATGAACACATGATATTCCCTGTAACTATCAAGAAGCCATAAGTTTATCACCTTCAATAAGGATACACTCGGAGCATAAAGGAATTGGTGCACTACTTTTTTTTTCCAGGCATGTCCAGTGCGGAAAATGTTATTTTTGAGCCGATGGTCTATTGAAAATAACCTCTTTATCTCACAAGATAGGGTAAGGTCTACGCATACCCCACCTTTCCAGACCCCGCTTATAGAATTACACTGAATATGTTGTTATTGTATGTCCAGTGCACAAAACAGAGAAGAATCAGGGAGATAAAGGGTGTGTTTGATATGGAGGAAAATATTTTTCGGAAATGTTTTTAAAATTTTCTATGTTTGGTTGATCAAAAAGTTTGGAAAACATTTTCTCTAGGAAAACAAGGATTAAAAATGAGAAATATGACCGAGGAAAAACAAGTTTCACAAATGACATATCAAGTTGATTGTCTCCTCCCCACCTCCCTAACCCCCACCCCTTGACCATCCCATCCCCCACCACCCCTAAACCCCCATCTCTCCCCATAATATTTTGCGAGATTACATATAAATGTTTTTGGGATAATATTTCTTTGTTTATTTATCAAACACTAGAAAATAAGTAAAAACCTCACTTATTTCCAAAGAAATATTTTCCTTCATACCAAACACACCCAAGGAGAGATGAGTTTTCAATTATAAACATTTCATATAATGGAATAATACAGTAGAATGAGACTCCTATATTTTTGCTTCCAGTGTTCTACTTTTATGGAACGAGTGTTACTAAATTTCATTCCTTGGAGGATTTACATCACTGTACAAGATAATGATGAAGAAACTGTTGGGTATTTTTGCTCTATGGTACTTTATAAAGCAGTACGGGAAGTATTTAACTATTACAAGTATTCGAAAGGATAAATAAAGATTTCAATAATTCAACATGGAATCTGAAATTACAATTGTTACACAAGTAAAAACTGGAAATTCAGTTTGTAGAAAACGGAAAAATGTAGAATGTTTTCTTGAGTCGAGTGTGGCACTCGTCCTTAAGACAATATTGCCGTATGTATCCTTTATACGTCCCTGGACAATTTGTCTCCCAAGATAAAACAACAATGGAACCCTTGAGCAAAGGAAACTCAAGAGCTACCGTGAAGAATATTGAGTAACGAAATGATGCCTTGGAAGTTGTAGGAAGAAAGCTATTTTGGTTGTGTATTTTAGGTACCCTTTCTTTATAGCTGCTAACTCTTGGTCATTCTTGGTGTGCTCAACAATGGTGTAAGGGGGTGTTTAAATAGGTGAGGGATGTTTGACTGCTTTGCTGCCGCCTCCATAAGCCAAATAATGGCCATTATGGAGGTAAAGTCTGACATAAATGGTGAAAGATTGCCAGCGGATTGGCCTTTATTGGAGGTGTAATTCACCAAAATAAATGGTGAATTGAGTCTTTGGAACGTTTACTGCAGACCGTCAGTACGAAAAACCAGGGACCAAAGCGTACATCTTGAAACCGGGGACCAAATCGTACATATTGAAACCGGGGATCAAAGCGCACAAGCGGAAGAATTACGGTCCAAAGCGCACATCTGAAACCTGGGATCAAAGCGTACTTACGGCAAAGTTTACGGCCCAAAAGATAATATCGAGCGACGACAACGCGACCACGACCCATGGACCCATGGGCCCGAGACCGAGGACCCAGGACGAGGACCCGTGAACCGAACCCGAGAACCGGAACCGGAACCCGAACTCGGGCAGGCCGGACCGGACGGGCGCAAGTGCTGTGTGTGGTCTTTCCTTGAAAACCGAAGCACATCTAGGTCCTCCTCTTTAAACACACGGGATACCCTTGGGGTCCCAAACCTCAAAACACATTTCGAGTCTTATATACACAACAATTCTTTCTTCCTCTGGAGTGAGGGAGAATTGAACACAATACCACACTTTTCTTCCTTGAACACCTTACTTGTGGACGATATCTCTTTCATTTCTCAATGAAATTTGGCGATTCTTGGCCCTACGGTTATCACGTACTTAGTACATCATGCATGTGTGAAGCTTAGGATTCTCCAACATACATTAACACTAGTGTTTAAGCCGTTAAAGTTGGTCGGTCGCAACTCCCGCCAAAGGCAAATTTCAACAATCCCTCTTGAAAGAGATTTTGGCCTTTCAGCATGGTGTCTTTTTCATTTCCAATATTTGTGGACCGATGTTGCGCAAGGAGAGAGGTAGCCTCGGCTTTGAACCTTCCATAGTTGAATACCATCGGACTTACTTCTTTGCGGTGAGCGTGATGTCTTGAACCCGTCGGTGTTTAGTGTAAGCCAGACAATGATACCAACAACAAATTCGCTTACTCTCTTCTTCGTGAATGTTTTGTCCGTTTTGGCCATGGACAACGTCTTGGATTCTTAAGTGCGTTCATTTTGGCGGCGTCCTGCGCACTTAAATAGGTGGTCTCCTACAAGGTATCTGCTATACCCCACTTCACAAGTGTTAGGAACCATTAAAAGTTTCCCAAAAACCCTAACCTCAACTGTTGAGGAGCATTACAGGTTTTGAAAACTTAACCTTTACCCACCTGCAGATGCACTTAAAGTCTATCAGCGAGCATTTGGATTTGGTGTTTCTTTTCGAAATCACTATCCGAAGTGCTCATGCTTCAACTGAAGCGATCAAGCGAACCTTTTCAACTTAGTTTTCCCCATTGAACCAAATTCTGGGATCTCCGGTTAAATGAGTTGGGTTTCCATTGTATTGGTCCGTATATTTTGGGTTTTAAGCCCATTCCCAGACAGTGCGAGAACACTTGATCTCCGGTAGTCCTCTTAGTTAGTAAAGGAAGTGACACCCGCGATGATCAAGCGCCATACGGATCTTATGTCTCGACAAATCGACGAGATATGTCCAGGCAGTCATTCGTGTCCTTCCTAAAGCCGGCTAGCCACAAAGTGTATAAGCTGCCGAAGGCACAGTTTCTCCCGATAAAGGGCGTCCTCAATAGTCGTGAAGTTACTCAACTTCTTTCATGCTTTGTATAAAGCGATAAACTCGATACCATCTTGAATCGGACGATGCAAGTTTGCTTAGAGGATTTTCCAAGATCCACCGTACGTTTACTGTGGCTTTGGTGTTCTTCGATCGATGTCCGGTTGCATCCTTGTGTTCTCCCGTAACTGCTGGACATCCAGAATACTATAATCGAAGATAAGCGAATAATTCGGATATCGTCATATCCGGACTTAACGCCTTACATTGATCATGTATTAAGATTATCGGTGAACCTTAGTTCAATCGGTGATCACATTAAATAGGGCGATACCAGGTCGGTTGTAGTGTGTACAATACATTGAACCATGACAGTGCATGCATAAATCGCTCCTTGTCTATGGAGTGCACCATGATTCCAATCGTCTCTATGATTCATATCCATTGATGGCTTCAACGAGGCTGCCAACTATCGACCGATCCGTTAGATGTCTTTAGAAATTCAATTCTTAAGATCTCTTCTGTGATATCCTTATCTTTCATTTCGAGACTTTGTTTCAATATGACTTTTACTTTCAGACTGTTGATTCTCCAACTGTTGGCTTTCTAACTTTAGAGTCAATGTTTCTGTGGTCGATTCATTGTTTTATTTTATCGAGACTTTCCAGGACCAAGATGTTAACATTTAGGACCAAAATGAAAGTTCAGAAAGCCCAAATTCGACAAACCAATCTGATCTCTTCTTCCAACTCTCCAGGTTGGGAAGGCTGATTCAACATCCATTGCCACGTAAGACTACAATGGCCCTGGATGTTAGAGTAATTTGCTAGGGAGCACATTTTACAACCCAAAGGTTCTTTTCCCGGAGGAAGATTAACCATTACACATGTATGGTTCTATATATGGAATATATTTCTCTTTTTTTAGCTTCTTTCCAAAGCAACGCTTTTGGAGATAACAATTAATAGTTAATTGTCCATGGTTCGTTCTTAACCATACAAGCTAGAAGGACTGGAACAAGTCCTTGTCCCCTCTTTGCTCCGTCTTGGTTCAACATCTAAATTCTGAGTTCTGCCAGATCACGGAATATCAAGTTCCGGATAACCGGCAACTTTCGAGTCCTGTGAATACTGGGCGTCTAGTTCGGGACGAACCAGGCCCTCGCGGGTTCTTGTTAACCTTGAGCAATTACTCCTTTTTCCTCTTCAAGGAAAGTTATCTTATAAGAATTCAGCATTCTTTGACGCCAAGAGGCGATAAGTACTACTCTTATTTTCAGACCCAGTGGATCTGTACTCTACAGTCTTAGGTCGAACTTGACCTGTTTCGGTAGTCCAACTTCTACCAGGCCACCCCACATCACAACTTTTGTATGTGGGATCCTTTTCATGTCTCACACGGAGTTATCCTTATCCCTTATGCGGAGTTACTGTGAGAATCGCATTAGCGGTGAGATCAAGCCTTGCCTCACACAATTTAGGCGTGCGGGTTTGCGCTAGCTAACAGTTAGGCCGATGTGAGTAATGAGCAGTCGTTTAATGGTATTTGCTTCACATTCTCCCTCTCTATCGCTATGAATTTACGCAATCCATGGCTTAGTTGTTCAACTTCTGTTTTGTAGCGCTTATCCGCTTCAACAACTTCATCTTTGCTTTTTAACAAACAAAGGATTTCATACGTTGTACCATCATCAATGAAGATCACAACGTACTTGTCTCCCCCCTCTATTTTGTATAAACTTCAAATCACCCAAGTAGGTGTGACTAAGTTCTAGAGGAGCGGTGCTTCTTTCGCTATTCCCTTGACGAATTTGGAAAGGTGATTTTGCCTCTTCGCCTACCTCACATTCATTTTGAGGGTTTATGTCGAAAGGAGGCAACAATCTCAACATCGTTAGCTTTGAATGACTTACTATTTAACGTGTCTTAATCTATGATGACATAGATGCACGGATTACAAATATATCATTCATTGGGCTATAGACATATTGTACCATTCTTAGTTATTACGGACTTTGTTGGACTAGTCTCAAACCAACTTGACCACCGGCGTCCCTTAAACCAAGTTAGGAACATGTATCACCTCTTTTAGAGTGATCTCATTCCACTGAAGTCCTATTGAGGACAACCTCTCGACCCTTTGATTTTAGAGGTGGCGTTGCTTCACATGAACAACCTCTGCGTGGTTAGGGGCGTAATCGGATCATATGTGATCTCGATACTCAGCCCACCGGTTGCTTTGGCGACCAGTGTATTTTCTTTCTTGCCTTTCTTTAGGCGCTTCAGATCATTAAGACACGGAAACTCGCCCACCACACTAGGTGTCCATGAAATGGTGCCCCACCCGGTCACCAGGAGGCTTTGTATGACTGAAAGTGTCCAATATCATCATATCAAAGGAATTTTGGCCCACTCAAGTCGCCGGGAGGCTTTGTATGGCGAGTGTCCAATATCATCCTATGAAGGATCTTTACGCCAAATAGTATAGCCAGGCTCAACGTCCTTAACTTTTAGACTTCTTCCGTTATGATTGGTGCCCGATAATTCTTGGCGCTTACTTAAGAGTTATGTAGCATTACCCGGTTAGTGGATCTTCCTCCATCGTAATGCGAACATACTTCTACGCTTTTAATAATTTACACTTAAAAGAAGCGGATCTTTTAAGTCGTTTACAAACTCAATCTTTAAAGCGGAAAAAGAAGATGAGATTAAACTTCTGATTTGTTAAAGCGTAAGGAATATAAATTATTTTCATATTCCTCCTTACTTTTATCCATTTTTAATCAGACATTATTTAATCTTTATTCTTGACAAGTAAGAAAAATACTCATCATCTTTCTTTTATTCTTGACAAGTAAGAAAAATACTTATCCCAATTTGGATTACTGGCTCGCCGGTCACTTCATCGTGAGTGTCCGGTTCCTTCTTACCATTATTCGGATCTTTTGTTTGGGATAGATACGGGCCTTCTCTGCAAGATAGAAGTACATCTTGATCTTCTCCTCTTGTCCCGATTGACATCCTCGAGCTCTCTAGAGCGCTTGTTCCCACCAGTCTTGGTAGCGGTGGCGGTATGAATACGTTCATCATCATCACTCTCTTCTACCGAGAAAACCATTTCCATATCGATTTGGTCACACAACTTTGTGAGCATCTTTTTGAACACTAATAGTAATACTATACAAATATTGTCTTAAGTTGTTGGGTATTTTGCTCTATGGTACTTTATAAAGCGATGCAGGAAGTATTTAACTATTACAAGTATTGAAAGGATAAATAAAGATTTCAATAATTCAACATGGAATGCGAAATTACAATTGTTACACAAGTAAAAAGCGGAAATTCGAGTTTTGTAGAAAACGGAAAAATGTAGAATGTTTTTCTTTGAGTGAGTGTAGCACTCTGTCCTTAAGACAATATTGCCGTATGTATCCTTTATAAGTCTGGACAATTTGTCTCCCAAGATAAAACGACAATGGAACCCTTGAGCAAAGGAAACTCAAGAGCTACCGTGAAGAATATTGAGTAAACGAAATGATGCCTTGGAAGTTGTAGGAAGAAAGCTATTTTGGTTGTGTATTTTCGTGCCTTGTTTTGCTGCATGAAAAACTGCTAACTCTTGGTCATTCTTGGTGTGCTCAACAATGGTGTAAGGGGGTGTTTAAATAGGTGAGGATGGACTGTTTCTTTGCGAAGCTGCCTCATAATAGCTAAATAATGGCCATTATGGAGGTAGTAAAGTACCAACATAAATGGTGAAAGATTGCCAGCGGATTGGCCTTTATTGGAGGTGTAATTCAGCCAAAATAAATGGCTGAATTGAGTCTTTGGAACGTTTTACCCGATGCCGAAATAGTGCGAAAACCGGGGACCAACATGCACATCTTGAAACCAGGGACCAAATACATATTGAAACCAGGATCAAACTGCCTGTGGAAGAATTAAATTCCAAACTGCACATCTGAAACTTCTGGGATCAAAGCGTACTTCCGGCAAAGTTTTCGGCCCGAAAAAGATAATATCGAGGCGTTCATGACACGCACGACCCGTGGACCCGTGGACCCATGGACCCATGGGCCCAGGACCTTGAGGACAGGACCGGGACCCGTGAACCGTGAACCTCGAGAACCCGAGAACCCGGAACCCGAACCAGGAACAACTTCGGGCGAGCCAGGCCGGACGGCGAGGCGGGCGCAGCGTGTGGTCTTTCCTTGAACCGAGCTACATCTAGGTCCTCCCTCCTTTAAACACATGGGATACCCTTGGGGTCCCAAACCTCAAACACATTTAGTCTTATATACCAATAACAATTCTTTTCTTCCTGCATTGATGAGGGAGAATTGAACACTGACCACACTTTCCATCTTGAAACACCTTACTGGTGGACTAATATCTCTTTCATTTCTCAATGAAATTTGGGATTCTTGGCCCTCTGTTATCTACGTACTTAGTACATCATGCATGTGTGAAGAACCGGATTCTCCAACATACGTAACACTAGTGTTTAAGCCGTTAAAGTTGGTCGGTCGCAACTCCCGCCAAAGGCAAATTTCCAACAGAAACATGTAAACAGAAGAACTAGAAAGATATGTTCAAGAAATAACTAGTAAGTGATCATTTTCATCTCGATTCCACAATTAATAATGAGAATTCTTTTCGTAGAAAGATGTTTGATTAGAATATTTTTTCAGTACAGAGAATGATAGGTATTTCTTAATTCTCTCAAATTATATTCGTTGGAAGCTTTGATCTGGTTTCCTTCTGTGTAGTTTGTAACATCCCAGTCCACTAGTGATATTGTCCACTTTAGCTTTTGGCCTGTACAACTTTAAAATGCGTCACTAGAGTGTAAGATCTGCTTATTTATATACTCAGCATATCTCATGTGTTTTGCCGATGTGGGATACTTTTTCTAAGCTGGGGTGTCACCCCACCTACCCGGGATTTGCCTAAATTCAGTTGAACTCTGGCCCACACCGACAAGGCTGGCATGGGAGTGGCACTGATACCATTTGTAATAGTCCATCCCACTAGTGATATTGTTCGCTTTGGACTTAGACCCGCAAGGCTTTAAAATGCGTCGCTAGGGTCTAAGTCCTGCTTACTTGTATACCTAGCATCTCTCCTGTATTTTGTCGATGTGGGACTCCTAAGCTAGGGTGTCACATACAGCCCAACCCCTCTTATAGACTCAACATCCTCGCTGAGGTTTGCCCCACCTCATGAAAGTTGCCTAGATTCAACACTGAGGTTTGCCCCGCCCGCCTATACCATCTGTAATAACACAATTCACTAGTGATATTGTCCACTTTGGGCCTAGGATCCGCATGGCTTTAAAACGTGTAACTAGGGTCTAAGGCCTGCTTTTGCCCCACCGTGTGGGATTTGCCTAGACCAGCATTGAGGTTTTCCCCCCTACCCAGAATTTGCCTAAACTCAGTTGAACTCTAGCCCACATCGACATGGCTGATACATGAGTGACTCTGATACTATCTGTAACAGCCCAACCCACTAATGATATTGTCCGCTTTGAGCCTAAATCTGCACAACTTTAAAACGCATCACTAAGATCTAAGGAATGCTTAGTTATATACCTAGAATATCTCATGTATGTTGCCGACATGGACACTTCTCCTAAGTTGGACATGGACACTTCTCCTAAGTTGGGATGTCACATATTTATCATCTTTTGGTTATATTAATAGAACTTCCACCTCAAGGTGGATTATTTAAAATATCCAACATAATAATTATAAAGAAATACGTTGTAATAATGCAATTGTTGCATAAATCTAAACATCACAATAGCATTGAACTACAAGAGTAAAGATGAGTATTAAAGGTGGATGTCTCTTGATTCATGACAATCTAGAAGGTTATGTGAGTGACCCAAAACAAACAAATATGTAAGTAAAGATTTTATCAAATAAAAGAAATGTAAGTAGAGGACTTTAAGATACCTTTACAACAAAGACAGCACTTGATGAAATTTGGCAACAATTTCAATCATTTAACATAACACTGTGATTTTTGCGCCATTAAATTGATATTTAAATTTTGTGTATTTAGTTATATAAATTAGGTCCGTTATACGAGTTCTCAATACTAATATTGTTCCGCGAATTTATTTTATTCAAGCATTGAATAATTTGTCTCAAGGAATGACAATATTTCACTTTATTAAGAATGAATTACATTCTTCTATTAGAAACATAAAACCTTAGAGTGCTATTGTCAACACCATTAGCTAGTTAACAAAAGATAATCCTTCTTAATTACCTAAAATGCAAAGAAATTTACGTATACCTTAAAGAGTGATTCATTAATCATTATTATCTCACTTAAAGATTATCGCGCCTAAATATCCACCAACAAAATTACCGGAACAAAATTCGGAGGAAAGAATAAGGACAGATCGAATAGGGAAATAGAAGATTAACTTAATTATCGGGGTTGGAACATCATATGCTAACTAATGAGGAATTTTTAAGGAAAATCTACTTGGATCTAGTTTATGTATCAATGAATACTAATTAATTATGGTAAAATAATAATTACAATATAACATGACATATGAATTGATAACGATAAATCTTATGTAATAAATACCATACACATGATATGTGGATAAATACATTTTTTTCTTTTCAAGAGCATGACCTAGATTAACAAGAAGAGAATAATAGCATGACTCATTGTAAATTATTTTTCTTGATATTTTTTCCTGCATATAGGCTTACAATCTTGATCCTCCTTGCATTTTACGTTAAAAATTGGATCAGTGCATGTCAAATCACTAACTTGGTGTTCTTCGGCAATAGTCGGTTTGAGAACTACAACAAAAAAAATATTTATATATTATTAGAATCGGTAGAAATACCAATTTAAAAAAATAAAAACGTACATATATTATTAGAATCAGTAGAGATACCAATTTAATTTATAATGTTTAATTATCAATATGTACGATATATTAAATGTGAAAGTATATTTATGTCTTAGAGACAATCTGTATTAGGACAAATGTACTTTATACACATTCGTATTATTATTAATGGAGATTAATATTATGGCATTTGCAATTATTGAATTATTAATTGATTGTTTGTAATATTCTATAATATGCATCCCTGGAGGTTACACTGTTATTAATAGTGTTAGGTATTAATATTATAATGTAACTCTTAAAATAGCCTCGACTAATGATCATCGAGAATGGGATATCGATGATATGTGATAAGTCTACATGTGGTCTGCATCACATCTTTAGAGGATGTAGTATGTCTCACCTGCTACGAGAAATGGCTACTCGTGATGGACACATGGATACTTTGGAAGTATTGGTATACCCTGCTGATATACTGTTTGTTATACTTGTCTAAAGTATGATCAGCGTGTGGGAGATAGAAGTCCTTAAACTTGAGATCAATACGCGCCTTGTCTACAAAGTAATGTACTTTGATCCCGTCCTAAGCTCAAATGTCTTATAGGTTTAGATACAGCTTGTATTGGGTACATTACGATGTGAATTAAAGATGGTAGTTAAGCCAAGATTAGGATTCATTCCTCGAATGTATATTCGAGAGAACACTTGGATTCTCAGTGATATTAGGTTGACTAAGTCGTTGGCCAATGCAATAGACGTATTTAGAATATGGTCTAGTTGTCAACTAATATAGATGATATACAATGATTAAGCTATTTGGATAGACACTTGACAAATCCTAAGCTTGATCGGGTGTGTCGTGAATGAAAGGATTTTATATTACCACATAAAGGTTAAGTTTACTGATTCACGTAAACGTACTTCACATATTGAGTTCGTCTTCCGGCGCCGTCTAGGAGTTCCGCGTAGACCTTAATTTGATTAATGTCGATATGAGACGGCATGTAGGGTCACACTATGTCGATTGTCCTTTCGATCTAAGGATGTATTGAGAGAGTAATTAAATGTTCGATTTAGAATCGAGATATTTAAATGAATAATGATTATTTTAATTAAGTCAAAATTAGATTTTGGATTTAATTAAAAATGCGCGGGAAAATAAATCGAGACAGTGCAGGAGCACGTCGAGCGTCGCGGCGCCCATACCTTAGAGCCACGGCGCCTCTGCCTCGATTTTTGGGCCAAGGGGTTTCACCTAATTTTGACCTATAAATGGTGGCATTCTCTTCATTATTTAATACACCAATTTCAAATTATCATTCTAAGCCTTAGAGACTTAGAATTAAAACTCTATCGACCCTATGCCGGATTTCCTAGCTTTTCGAAAGAGAAATACATTGAAGCTTGGAGCTTGCAATCGGAAGGGCAACCGCGTGTCCACCTTATAGTAGATAAAGACTCCAGATATTCTAACATGTAAGTTTATGCTTTATGTTATATGTTTGATTGTTGTATAACCATACCAGAAATGTTGTTGGGGTAAGTAAGAAACAAAATTTTAAACTTTCGTTGTGCCTTACTTATATGATTTGAACCCAACAAAATCCTACAGTGGTATTAGAGTCCAGGCTGGTTCAATGGTTATATAACAATTGAATAAAGTAATAATATGGGTTAAACATAAAATTGGATTAAAACGAGGTTTCTTGAAATTCTATATGTCTTGAACGAATGTTGACCTTTTGATATCACCCTAAATTATCTCCTACGCTAACTCGAAGAAGTCATTCCGCTCTAACTCGAACTAAGCCAAAAGTGCGTTGTCCGGCTCATTGCACGGTGCACGGCTAAGAACGGGTAAGAACGGATGATGGTCGATATGTACGTTATTGATAATGGTGGGTGATGATAAAGGACTTGTGAATTGATCCCTAAATTGGATTTAGAGGTTGAACGATTTTGAAAATCAACACAGAAACATTTGTCAGGACATCGGCGCTGCGGCCCTATGGTAGGGCTCCCCGGCGCTTGCTAGGATTTCAGGGAGGCGTCGCGGCTCCATAGTGGAGCGCCGCGGCGCTAATGCTTCGTTTCAAAACTTGGACTCACTGGACTATAGGCGTCGCGGCTCCATGGTGGAGCGCCGCGGCGCTAATGCATTTTCAGAAGCAGAAATGTTTCTGCCTCTGCAGCACCGCGGCTCCATGGTGGAGCGTCGTGGCGCTAATGCAATTGCAGAAGCAGAAATGTTTCTGCCCTTGCAGCACCGCGGCTCCATGGTGGAGTGTCGCGACGCTAATGCATTTTGCAGTAGCCGAAAGGCTTCTGCCTAAGTGGAGCTGCGGCCCCACCTGTCCAGAAACAAAACAAAAAAAAATTCAGAGTTCAGAATGTTTAACCTAAGATTATTATTATACAATATAATTGATAAGTATACTGTTTATATGCTAAATATCAAAATGTTTGTCATTTACATTTCTAGAATAGCGTCCGCTATAACTGTCTGGGCAGGCGGCGCCCAGTATTTGATTAAACCATCTTATATCATGCATATTGGGTTTACGGTTTCCAACTATATGTGTCATTGGTTTGCATGATGTTAAGATGTCATATTGGATATGGCGTAAAAGAGTTGATCTTGGTTAAAAATTAAAACCCTGAATTAAAAATGTTCCCCAAAATTTTCAATACAAGTCTAAATTAAAACGTGTCATCCATTATAATTGTTAGAGTGCAAAATCCTTTTCGGCGATACGAATATTTATGCCAAAGCATTTGCTCTAAGTCTACGAGGACTCAAACTCTTTCATAGATGTGTTTTAAATGTAAAGGTAAACGATAAACTTTTGTGGGTATTTACACCAAAGTGTTTGCTCATAAATGCCAAATTTACTTAGATACATAAACGCAGTCGTGTAATGGGGTTGACCTTCTTAGACAAATATTGGCACCAAAGTGTCGGACTAATCTAAGGACACAAGATTAAATGTAATATTTGATCAACAAAGAGTTGAAAATAAGTTTTACAATTGGTTTAGAACCTACCAAGATGTGTTATTGAAGTTATCAGCCATAGCAAACTCGGAGATAACATAGGCTTGGATCTTGGCCCATTATGACCTCAATTAAAATAGGTATGTATTCTACCATGGGGTCGTAGAAGTGTGTTAAAATAGTGGGAGCTAATTAAACAAAAGGCCTTGTTGATTAGCCTAAATGAATGTGTATAATAGGAAATAGATTTTGAGTTTGATTTCCGGTCTATCTAATTCTTCAGATTATAAAAAATGTCGAGCTTATCATTGAAAATGTTGATTGTGATGAACAAACTTACTGGACCGAACTACCTTGACTGCTAAGGAATTTGGGAATAGTACTGAGATAAGAGAAAATAGAATACGTGTTGGACACGGTGTTCCCAACAGTCCCTGCGACAGACTTTGCTGAATATGCCTCTTTTGATAAGGATGCTTACCAGAAACATCTAGATGATGTCACTTCAGCGCAATGCATAATGTTGTCTTCCATGTCTATGAAACTTCAGAGACAGCATGAGAACATGGGGCCCTATGTGATGCTCGAACACTTGAAGAGTCTCTATGACTCACAATCCCAGACTATGAAATATGAGTTACTGATAGAACTCTTTAAGTGTAGGCTCAATGAAGGGGGCCAGGTCTCGCAGCATATGTTGAAGTTGATAGGGTTGATAAAAAGGCTTGCTTCAATTGGAATGAAGCTTGAAAAGAATGTCGCTACCATCCTCATCCTGAACTCTCTCCATCGTTATTTTGAGAACTTCATAGTGAATTCCAATATGAATGGAATGAAGGCGACTATGCTGGAGCTACACAATATGCTCAAGACCTTTGAGTCTTCCACTTCCAAAGGCAAAGATGTGCTCATGGTAAGCTCTTCTAGCTGACCCAAGCCGAAAGGCAAGGAATGGCAGAAGAAGAAGGGCAAAGCAGTCACTGCGCCCTCAGCTATGAAGCCCAAATGAGGTGTGAAGAAGAAGGTGAATCCGGCTAAGGATGAATGCCTCAACTGCCACATGAAGGGGCATTGGAAAAAGGACTGCACGACACCAGGAGGAGGAAAAGCACCAGGTGCTCCTGCCTTTGGTGGACAAGGTATGTACGTCATTGATATAAATATGTCTATAAATAACTCTCATTCCTGGGTATTGGATATCGCTTGTGGCTCACACATTTGTACAAATGTGCAAGGGCTAACTGATAACAGGAAGGTTGGACCAAGAGAGGTAGACCTACGCATTGGAAATGGAGCACGAGTAGATGTTGAGTGCGTAGGGACTTATAGATTAAATTTACCTTTCGGCTATTGTTTAGTGTTGAATGATTGCTTCTATGTACCCTCATTAACGAGGAATATCATTTATGTCCCAGTTTTAGACATGGAGGGTTTTTCCTCGTATATTTATAATGGTAGTCAAGTACTGCCTTTTGATAATATTATATATGGAACTGCTCCTCTTGTGGGTGGATTATATACACTAAACTGTAGTCGAGAGATATTCAATGTACAAAATAAATGAGCCAAGATAAGTAATAGAAACTCTACCTATCTATGGCACTGCAGACTTGGTAATATCAACGAATCAAGGATAGCAAGATTAAGAAAGTTAGACTACCTCGAACCATTTGACTTGGAGTCTTATAGTAACTGCGAATCTTTCTTGAGAGGAAAGATGACCAATAAACCACTTTCTGGGAAAGGTGTGCGAGGCAGGGAGGTACTTGAGTTGGTCCATACTGATGTATGTGGGTCATTCTCGACTCAAGCTAAAGGAGGCTTCCCATACTTCATCAATTTTACTGACGACTTCACAAGGTATGTATATATGTATCTTATGAGACATAAATCCGAGGCTTTTGAGAAGTTCAAGGAGTACAAGTCGGAAGTAGAGAAGCAATTTGCAACAAGCATCAAGACCCTTCGATCGGATCGATGAGGTGAGTACTTGAGCAATGATTTTCTAGATTACTTAAAGTTACATGGAGTCCAATCAGAATGGACACCTCCTGGAATGCCACAGATGAATGGTGTTGCCGAAAGGAGAAACCGAACCTTATTGGATATGGTTCGATCCAATGATGAGCTCCTTAGCTCTACCAACATACCTTTGGGGACATGCAATACAAACCTCTATATATGTTCTGAACATGGTTCCTTCCAAGTCAGTAGAAAAGACACCCTATGAGATATGGTGTGGCAAGAAGCCAGCTCTTAAACATATGAGACCCTGGGGGTGCCCTGCATATATTAAGAAGAAGCTCACTGACAAGTTGGAATTCAAAAGTGAGAAATGTTACTTCGTGTGGTATCCAAAGGAAACTAAGGGATACTACTTCTATCTTCCTGGAGAACATAAGGTTATTGTTTTCAGGAACTCAACTTTCCTTGAAGAAGAATATGTCTACAAAGAACATAACTGCACAGAGATAGAACTTGAATAAATTCAAGAACCACAAGATAACACAGAAGTTGAACCCTTGTCGAATGACCTAAACAAGGGTTCAGTGGGAGTATCTGGTGAAGATTGGATACTTAGAGTATGCCCTTCAGCCAGTGGGAGTGCTGTGAGAGATAGTACATAAATGCAAGACTCTCATACACAACCAATGGAAGATGATACAATGATTGTACATCATTCCATTAAGGAAATACATGAAAATGACAATCATGAAAGCTCTCAATGTGATGGATTGTCCAACACACAAAGACCTTCTCACAATCAGAATGCAACAAACACTGAAACGCAGAATAATCAACTCCGTAGGACCACTAGGACTCATCGTCCGCCTGAAAGACTTAATCTCTTTGTTGAAACACACAATGAGATAGATATTCCTGATGACGATGAACCTACAACCTACAGTGAAGCTATGTTAGACATTGATTCACAGAGATGGAAAGAAGCCATGAAATCTGAATGGACTCGATGTACATAAATCAAGTTCGGAACTTGGTTGATTTGCCAACATGGGTTAGACCCATAGGATGCAAATGGGTCTTCAAGAAGAAGATTGATGCATATGGAAAGGTACAGACTTATAAAGCAAGATTGGTGGCTAAAGGTTATAATCAATGGCTTGGGGTCGATTATGATGAAACATTTTCACTTGTTGCTAAGATTAAGTCCATTCGAATTTTGCTTGCAATAGCTGCATACTATGACTATGACATTTGGCAGATGGATGTCAAAACTGTTTTTCTCAATGGTAATCTAGTTGAGAAAGTGTATATGAAACAACCTGATGGTTTTTCACTTGAGTCCAAACCGAATGTCGTATGCAAGCTACAAAAGTCCATTTATGAGCTTAAGCAAGCCTCAAGGAGTTGGAACATTTGCTTCGACAAAGCTATCATGTCATTTGATTTCGTCAGAAGCAAAGAGGATCCATGTGTTTATAGTAAACGCAAGGATGGGAGTATTGCCTTCATTATCATATATGTAGATGACATATTAATAATAGGAGGCAATAAGACTCTCCTGTAGTCAGTCAAGGAGTGGTTGTCTAGTACCTTCATGATGAAGGATTTAGGTGAAGTCTGCTACATTCTGGGGATTAGGATCTATAGAGATAGACCTAATAGATTGTTGGGGCTGTCATAGTCAGTCTACATAGACAAAGTTCTTAGACATTTTTCTATGGAAAATTCCAAGAAAGGCGATCTACCTATGGGACAAGGCATCAAGTTATCTAAGAGGGATAGTCCTTCTAATACTAAAGAACTTAAACGCATAAAAAGAATCACATATGCTTCGGCTATAGGATCGATCATGTATGTCATGACCTGTACTAGGCCAGATGTGGCCTTTGCACTTAGCATGACTTGCAAATTCCAGCAGAATCATAGGGAAGAACACTGGAAGGTAGTCAAGAGTATTCTTAAGTATCTCAGACGAACTAAAGATTACTTCTTAGTCTATGGTGGGGAAGAAAGGCTAGCTTCTACTAGGTACACTGATGCTAGCTTCCAGACGGATGTTGATGACTACAAATCTCAATCTGGGTACACATTCATTTTCAATGGTGGAGCAATAAGCTGGAAAATTTCCAAACAAGCTACAACTGCTGATTCGATAACAGAAGCTGAGTACATTGCTGGATCGGAAGCTGGTAAAGAAGTTGTCGCTATATCTGAGTTCCTAAAGGAATTAGGGGTTGTTCCAAGTGTCACTTGTCCAATAACGGTTTATTGTGACAACACTGGTGCGATTGCACAAGCTAAGGAACCAAGATCAACCAACAGAGACAAACATGTACCAAGGAAGTACCACATACTCAGGGAGATGGTGGAGACTAAAGAGATTAGATTAGACTATGTTCCCACAGACGATAATCTAGCTGACCCATTCACTAAACCATTAATCTTAGTCAAGCATAATGGTCATTTTCAGAATATGGGCATTAAATATGTTGGAGATTGGCTCTAGGCCAAGTGGGAGATTGAAAGTACATTTATGTCCTAGAGATAATCTGTATTAGGACAAATGTACTTTATACACATTCGTATTATTATTAATGGAGATAAATATTATGGCATTTGCAATTATTGAATTATTAATTGATTGTTTGTAATATTCTATAATATGCATCCCTGGAGGTTACACTGTTATTAATAGTGTTAGGTATTAATATTATAATGTAACTCTTAAAATAGCCTCGACTAATGATCATCGAGAATGGGATATCGATGATATGTGATAAGTCGACATGTGGTCTGCATCACATCCTTAGAGGATGTAGTATGTCTCACCTGCTATGAGTAATGGCTACTCGTGATGGACATATGGATACTTTGGAAGTATTGGTATACCCTGCAGATATATTGTTTGTTATACTTGTCTAAAGTATGATCAGCGTGTGGGAGGTAGAAGTCCTTAGACTTGAGGTCAATACGCGCCTTGTCTACAAAGTAATGTACTTTGATCCCGTCCTAAGCTCAAATGCCTTATAAGTTGAGATACGGCTTGTATTGGGTACATTACGATGTGAATTAAAGGTGGTAGTTGAGCCAAAATTATGATTCATTCCTCGAATGTATATTCGAGAGAACACTCGGATTCTCAGTGATATTAGGTTGACTAAGTCGTTGGCCAACGCAATAGACGTATTTAGAATATGGTCTAGTTGTCAACTAATATAGATGAGATACAATGATTAAGCCATTTGGATAGACACTTGTCAAATTCTAATCTCTATCGGTGTGTCGTGAATGAAAGGATTTTATCTTACCACATAAAGGTTAAGTTTACTGATTCACGTAAACGTACTTCACATATTGAGTTCGTCTTACGGCACCGTCTAGGAGTTCCGCGTAGACCTTAATTTGTTTAATGTCGATATGAGAAGGCTTGTAGGGTCACACTATGTCGATTGTCCTTTCGATCTAAGGATGTATTGAGAGAGTAATTAAATGTTCAATTTAGAATCGAGATATTTAAATGAATAATAATTATTTTAATTAAGTCAAAATTGGATTTTGGATTTAATTAAGAATGTGCGGGAAAATAAATTGAGACAGTGCAGGAGCATGTCGAGCGCCGCGGCGCCTCTGCCTCGATTTTTGGGCTAGGCTCAAGGTTAAACCCTAATCCGATTTGACCTAATTTTCACCTATAAATGGTGACATTCTCTTCATTATTTAATACACCAACTTCATATTATCATTCTAAACCTTAGAGACTTAGAATTAAAACTCTCTCGAACCTCTGCCGGATTTCCTAGCTTTCCGAAAGAGAAATAAATTGAAGCTTGGAGCTTGCAATCGGAAGGGCAACCGCGTGTCCACCTTATAGTAGATAAAGACTTCAGATATTCTAACCTGTAAGTTTATGATTTATGTTACAGGTTTGATTGTTGTATAATCATACCAGAAATGTTGTTGGGTAAGTAAGAAATAAAATTTTAAACCTCCGTTGTGCTTTATTTATATGTTTTGAATTCAATAAAATCCTACAAAATGGTGATTAGAAAATACCCTAGTATTACAAATAAGACTTATCAAAATTTTGTATTTATTAAAATGCTTATTTGATGCATTCATGATTGAAGAAAAAGATAGTACTAACTTTCCAACTAAAATCACATTAATATAAAATAGATAAAATGTACATAGAAAATAATTTTAAAAAAAAAGAGCGTAATGGACAAACCCGACAAAAACATGATAACAAGGAGGAGACAGTAGTAGAGTGAAACTTTTGCCATTACACTTGACTATTGTGTCTGTGCTTTTGACAGAACGTTATGAATTGTCTAGTCATGGTTATAATTTATATATATATAGGAGTCAAAGATTGTTATAGTCCAGTGCAAAAACAGTTAAAAATTGTGACAATCCAATGATTAGAAATTGATAGAATAGGATAATATATTCGGTTATAATTATATATATATATTATATATAATAGATGTATATTTAGTTATTATTTATCGTAATTGTAGCTTAGGATTATGATTGTATTATAGTATATTTACTACCACTTTGGAATGAAATAATCAAGAAAAATATTTCTTACATGGTATCAGATTCTAGGAAAAGTTCCTAAACCTTAATACCTTCTCCCTTCCTTCACCGTCGGCCGACCCCCCCTCCCCCCGCCCTCTCTTTGTGTCGCCGACTCCATCTCTCTTCTGTCAGTCATGTCTGACTTAAAATCAAATTTTCATCCTGCCCTCGCAGTTTCAAACATTAAATCACATATCTCCATCACTCTTGATATGAAAAACGTTCATTATGCGACATGAGCAGAGCTTTTCAAAATTCATTGTCGCTCACACAAGGTTATCCATCACATCATTCCACCGGAAAAAGGCAAGGAGAATGTGCCGAAAACCGATGATGAAATGCAACTATGGTTGACACTTGATGCGACGGTTCTCCAGTGGATTTATGCCACAATTTCAAGTGATCTGCTGCATATTATTCTTGAGCCCAACTCCACGGCTATGGAGGATTGGGAACGCTTACGTGACATATTCAAAACAATAAGAATTCCCGGGCTGTCACACTTGAGCAAGAATTATCCACCACTGACATGACAGATTTTCCCAATGCGTCCGCATATTGTCAACGACTCAAGGTTCTATCGGACCAACTCAAGAACGTCGGGGCGCCGGTAACTAATAATCGGCTTGTGTCACAAATGGTTGTCGGCCTCACCGACGCATATAGTGGAGTAGGTACGCTCATCCGCCAAAGAAACCCTCTTCTGCCGTTTTACCAAGCCCATTCGATGCTCATACTAGAAGAAGCGGGTTTTGCCAAAAAGACAGTCACCATGTCAAATTTCGCCATGGTTGTCGCTCCGTCTGATGATAATTCTTCACAATTTGAAAATTTGCCAACAAACCGTGGTCAGAAGGGGCGAAATGGCAATAATGGAGGCAAAAACCGTGGCGGTGGCCGCGGTGGTGGAGAGGGGGTGGCAACCGTCGTGGATGAGGTGGCGACAGTGGCGGCGACCAGTAGCAACACGTAGGCCAGTGGCAGCAAAGGGCCCAATAGTGCAGTGGACCGGCACCGTAGGCCTGGCAGTGGCCTTGGGTCGTGCCCCCTGCCCCTTCCCCTCAGAAAACTAGGCCAGGCCCAGTCCAGCTATCTGCCAGCAGCCAATAACCCAAATTTTTTGGGGCTAGCATACTTGGGCCACTGCCGAACCAATGGCAGCAGGCCTACGCGGCAGTGGATTCCCCAACCGACATCGAGGTCGCGATGCACACTCTTGGGCTCAACCCACTAGACGCTAACTGGTACATGGACACCGAAGCAACATCTCATATGACGTCCTCACAAGGTAATCTCTCATCCTATTTTAATTTGAGCAATACTCGTGGTATAATTGTTGAAAATGGTCATTCAATTCCAATTTATGGTTATGGTAATACAAATGTATCTCCCCCGAACCCACCGTTAGCTTTATAGAAGGTCCTTCATGCTCCTCAATTAATTAAAAACCTGATTTCAGTTAGAAAATTTACCACTGACAATTCGACTTCTGTTGAATTTGATCATTTTGGGTTTTTCGTGAAGGATTTTCAAACGGGGATGCGTCTAATGAGTTGTGATAGCCGGGGGGAGCTATATCCAATCACCAAAACCACACATCAAGCCACGTTACCATCCATTTTTGCAGCTTTAGCTCCTTCTTTATGGCATGAACGTTTGGGTCATCCGGGAGCACATGTTTTTGCCTCCCTTAAACAAAATAAATTTATTGAGTGTACTAGAACTCATAATTCTCATATTTTTCGCTTATGTTTTCTTGGAAAACATGTTAAGTTTCCTTTTGTTGCTTCTAATTCTTGCAATGTTATGCGTTTTGATATTATCCATAGTGATATTTGGACATCTCCCATTTTGAGCTCTTCGAGACATAGATATTATCTTATTTTGTTGGATGATTACTCTAATTTTTTGTGGACATTTCTTTTGTCTAAAATGTCACAAGTTTTTTCCACATTTCTCTCCTTTAGAGCGTTCATCCGCACTCAATTTGAACGGGACATTAAAAATATTCAATGTGATAATGGTAGAGAATTTGATAATGGGCCATTTTGGGATTTTTGCAAAACTAATGGTTTGTCTTTTCATCTCTCGTGTCCACATACCTCATCTCAAAATAGAAAAGAAGAAAGAAAAATTTGAACCATTAACAACATTGTTAGAACCTTACTTGCCCATGCCTCTCTACCACCATCATTTTAGCATCATGCATTACAAATGGCAACCTATCTTCTGAACATACATCCGAGAAAACAGTTAGCCTACCAATCCCCTCTCAAAATTTTATACCTAAGGGACCCATCCTACTCTCATTTACGAGTTTTTGGGTGCTTATGCTATCCGCTTTTTCCTTTCACTACCATCAATAAACTTCAACCCCGATCTACTATGTGTATTTTTTTGGGATATCCGTCAAATCATCGTGGTTACAAATGTTACGACTTATCCTCTAATAAAATCATCGTGAGTCGTCACGTAGATTTTGATGAAATAAATTTCTCTTTTTCCAAAATGCATTATTTCGTGCCTCCTACTTACAAATTTCTTGACGATAGCATACCCCCGTATTTAGTCACCCGTTTCGCTTCCAAAATGGGCCTCACCATTTCGGCCAGCCAAATTGTCTCGGGCAACTAAACCCAACATTTTTCTCCGCCAACCCAGCCTAATGTGTCTGCATGCCCGAGTCTAGAGGCTGCCAGTCCAGTTGGGCCTCTCGCTGGCAAATTTCCCATCGCCGACATCCTCTCGGTGGCCGCCCATTTCTGGGCAAGAGCGCCCAAAGAGCACATGCCCACTTCAGGGAAATCTGTTACCTACTCAGCCCAATATCCCGTCCCATATCCAACCAACTCCAATTTTGGACCAACGGCCAGTCACTCGTAGTCAACATGGGATTTTCAAACCAAATAAAAAATACGATCTTCACACTCATATTGCCAAATCACAATTGCGTCAGAATCCTGTGTCTGCCCTTAATGACCCGAATTGGAAAATGGCTATGGATGATGAATATAATACTCTTATTAATAATAGGACGTGGGATTTGGTGCCTCATCCTACTGATGTTAATGTGATTCGGTCTATGTGGATTTTTAGTCATAAAGAAAAATCTGATGGTATATTTGAGAGGCATAAAACTCGTCTTGTAGGTGATGGAAAGACTCAACATGTTGGTGTGGACTGCGGTGAGACTTTCATTCTGGTGGTCAAACCAACAACTATTCGCACGATACTAAGTATGGCCCTTTCGAAGGCATGG
Organism: Anisodus acutangulus; assembly: GCA_029783415.1. Lineage (NCBI taxonomy): Eukaryota > Viridiplantae > Streptophyta > Magnoliopsida > Solanales > Solanaceae > Anisodus > Anisodus acutangulus. The sequence goes on along the minus strand of CM056498.1, from coordinate 3,058,319 downwards.
CCACTTCATCAGCTTGATGTAAAAAATGCATTCCTGCATGGAGAACTCAATGAAATGGTGTACATGTATCAGCCCATGGGGTACAGGGACCCCACTTATCCTAATCATGTGTGTCTGCTGAAGAAATCCTTGTAAGGTCTCAAACAAGCTCCCCGGGCCTGGTACAAGAGTTTTGCAGATTATGCTTCTAATATTGGGTTTTCTAACAGCAGGTCTGAGCATTCTCTATTCATATACCGTCAAGGTAATGATATAGCTTATATTCTTCTGTATGTAGATGATATTATATTAACTGTCTCATCTTATTCTCTTCGCAAGTCTATCATGTCTCTTCTTGTCTCAAATTTTGCAATGAAAGATCCAGGGCCACTAAGTTACTTCTTGGGGATAGTTGTAATACGTCATGCAAGTGGTTTATTTTTATCTCAAAAGAAGTATGCAGAAGAGATCGTTGATCGAGCTGGCATGACCTCGTGTAAGCCGTCTTCCACTCCGATTGATACTAAACCAAAGTTGAGTGTTTCTTCCAGCAAGTCATATGCCGATCCATCACATTACCGCAGCCTTGCAGGTGCCCTGCAATATCTTACTTTCACGAGGCCCGACATATCTTATGTTGTGCAACAGGTTTGTCCATTCATGCATAACCCGGTGGAGGATCAAATGCATGCTCTCAAACGCATTGTGCATTATATTCAGGCACTCTCGATCTTGGCTTGCATTTATATCCGTCTTCGACAACCACTCTTATTTCTTACATATATGCTGATTGGGTGGATGTCCGGATACCCGACGCTCCACGTCTGGTTATTGTGTATTTCTCAGTGACAATTTGATATCTTGGTCCTCCAAACGGCAATCTACCTTATCCAGATCCAGTGCCGAAGCAGAATACCGAGGAGTTGCCAATGTGGTGTCTGAATCTTCTTGGCTACAGAACCTTCTTTTGGAGCTCCACTGTCCGATTCTGAAGGCGACATTGGTTTATTATGATAATGTTAGTGCGATTTATCTCTCAGGGTATCTGGTTCAACATCAACGCACTAAACATATTGAGTTGGATATTCACTTTGTTCGCGAAAAGGTTGCTTGTGGACAAGTACGCGTCTTATATGTCCCGTCACGCTATCAGATTGCCGATATTTTTACAAAAGGTCTTCCGCTGGTTCTATTTGAAGATTTTCGGGATAGTTTCAGCATATGTCGACCTCCCGCTTCGACTGCGGGTGTGTGATAGAATAGGATAATATACTCTGTCATAATTATGTATATTTTGTATATGGTAGGTGTATATTTAGTCAGTACTTATATTTACTACCACTTTAGAATGAAATAATCAAGAAAAATATTTCTTACCGAAACTACATAAGTAGTAATACAAATAATACTTATCAAAAACTTTTATGTATTAAAATTCTTATTTGAAGCATTCATGACTGAAGAAAAAGATAGTACTTAACTTTCTAAAATTACATTAATAATAAAGCAGAAATTGATTTAAAACTTAAAAAGGAGAGTTTAATGCACAAACTCGAATATACATGATGATAAGGAGGAGACAGTAGAAAACTGAAACTTTTTCCATTTATACTTGATTATTATGCTTGTGCTTATGAGAGAATGTTATGAAGTGTGTAGCCATTGTTGCAATCTCTCTCTATAAATATACTTTTAGACAATAAGAGAGTTAGGGTGAGCATAAAATCCGTTGAACAGAAAAAATCGAACCAGCAGTTTGGTTCGGTTTTTATTTGATTTAAAAAAAAATTAAAAAAACGAACCTATTTGTGTTAAATGATTCGGTTCGGTTCTTTCGTATTGGAGATGAACCGAACCGAAAAATCGGGGACAAATATGTAATTAATCTTATTTTTTATTTTAGGCTACTGCTATCTCTTGAATCATAGTCATTGAAGTCAATCTATGAAGCTTTTATGGAAGTCGAATGCGGCATGAACTTAATTAACATATCACGGAAGCAGTAACATAAAATGTAGGGAGAGAAAGTAGTTGTAAATTGGTGCAACTTTAAATGGTCATATCTGTTTTACCCGGGTTTTTTTTGCGTATTTTTTTGAGACACGGCTGGTCAAACATCCATTAGGCGGGCGCCACCAATTTTTAGGAAAACGTCTGTTTTCCCAATCAATTTGTATTTTCCCCCAAATCGGTTTCTAATTTTTCTTTTTCTTTAGTAAAGATCTCACAATATACAATACATTTCAATGTCTAAATTTCGTGTTAATATAGGTGTGAATGTCAATTTCAGTGTTGGAAATTCAATTAAAAAAAAATCCCCCGACCCGTTTATATTATTTCAGTGCTGGACTTTTATTTTGTGGAGATGTAAATTTTAATTTGGAGTTTTTTACATGTTTTAAGAATATATGTGATGCAAACTTTATGTTTTTTGACTTTAAATTATTTTTTTTGGACTTTATATTTGAATTGAAAAAATTGATATAAACCGATACATTTGGCGATATAAACCGATATATCAATTTTATTTTATTTTTAAAATAAATTTTATTAGATTCATACTTTTTTTATACAAAACCGAACCGAACCGATATACGTCCACCCCTAATGAGAGTGATGAAGTACCTCTCTTAGAACATAATCACTATTTATCTTTTTTCTCAAATTTTTAATGTTTTTCCTTTTCTTTTTGTTTTAAAAGTCTGCAAAGAATAATTTCTTTTTTTTGGTCGAAAATTTGAACATTTATTTCAAACCAAAAGAGAAGTTGTACAATCTGCTGGTTTTGTTTGTACTATGGAACCAGACGTCATATTATCAAAATCTCTATTTCTTCTAAGAGCATCCAAGTTTGTATCTACAAAACATAGTTTCTAAGTAGGATAACAATTTAATGTCTGTAGGATCTGCTTCCATTTCTTCGGCTGATTGCCTCGAACATGTAATTGGATAACAATTTCCTTCAATCTTCTTGTGCTTTCTTGTTGAATCCCTTGCTACACTACTTTTTTTTCCAGGCATGTCCAGTGCGGAAAACACTATTCTTGAGCCGATGATCTATTGGAAACAACCTCTTTATCTCACAAGATAGGGATAAGGTCTACACATACCCCACTTGTAAGATTACACTAAGTATGTTGTACGTCCAGTGCGTAAAACAGAGAAGAATAAGGGAGATAAAGAGAGATGAGCTTTCAATAATAAACATTTCATACAATAGAATGGGACTCCTATAGTTTTGCTTGCAATGTTGTTTTAGTTTTATGGAACGAGTGTAACTAAATTTCATTCCTTGGAGGATTTACATCACTGTACAGTGTATTAGAAGCAATTTTAGCGAGGAATAAATGAGTTCATAACACTGAAATGAAAAGAATTAGACCAAATAAGGAATCTACATGGGTTTAGATACAGGTATACATCACTGTACATTGCCTTTAACATGTTCAACCAAGGTTGAATCCGCTGCAAAGGAACTTATCTGAATTATTCAGGCAAGAAAGGCAGTCGAGTAACACTAGTGCCTCCATTCTTACCAATCCATGAGTCGGAACCTGTGCTATTCTGACTTGAACTGGATCTTGAGGGCTTTACAGAAGTCTTCCTATATAGTTTCTGAGGAAGGATTTGCAGCCTCGGGTTTGACTCGGTACCTGAATTTTCTACAGCCAGCTGATAACTTTCAACCAGCTTGAGTTGTTGGGCAACTATCTCAGAGCGCCTTGGGAGAAGTTCAACAGCCTCGCCACCAGGTATGACGATGTACTCAATTGCAAGGCGAACCTCCTATTATGAGCCATTCAAATGTACATTCCATTATTTTGAGTTTCTAATTAGGTACACTCTAAAGGTAAATGGAGCCCTAGCAATATCAAGTGGTTAAAGCATATAAGTAAATGCCATATCTGATCAGAGGTGGATCAAGGATTTTAAGTTTACGCATTCTGGACCACAACCCCTTTTTGTTTACTGGAACAGCCTCTCTACCCCATATAAAGGTAGGGGTAAGGTCTGCGTACATCGTACGCTCCCCAGACCCCACTTGTGGGATTACACTGAATATGTTATTGTTTGGATTCTGGATACATTATTTACAAATATTAAGTGAATTTCTTAACACAAATATTGATTTTGAGGCCGAGCTATTGGGTTTTGGCCAACCTATTGGGTTTTGGCCAACCTGCAACTTTAACCGTAGATCCGCCGCTGCATCTCATAAAGGATTGTTTAGTATTCACAACCCCTAGTTATGATTTATAAGTCATATCAAAGCACTCTAAGCCAAGTGCAATTGATTATCATAGATCATCACTTTTTAAATTGTTTCCAAGTTCTCTACCTTCCTGAAGCATGGGTGAGCATGTATGAAAAATCAAAACAGAGGCTTGAAGTAAGCTCTAACTATAGTGTTAGTATAGATAAACTAATAGATAATCTATAGGGGTTTTATAGTTAAATTAATAGATAATCACGTGATCACTATGTCAATTATCAAAATGCTTGACATATTATGGGGAAAAAACTTGTTGCTCAAGGCTGAAACATCCACAATAACAAAATCTATGTTTCTCCCCCGGATAACAAATGCACCTAAAACAATAAAAAGTCATTATCTGCTCTCCGATATGGATTTATGGTCTAAAGACATGTGGAAGTTGTTAGTTAATTCACATTTCAATAATCTAGATTAGACAAGTTGCATCCAATGTGTTAAACCCCTAAAAATGCTACTGATTTACTAGTAAACAAATATCCCGGAAGTTAAGAGGCAAACCTCTAAGGCATCGATCTCCTCCAGTGTTGGTCTCCTTGTTGGTGCATCATCTTGAATTTCAATATCGAATGAATCTTTTAATGGCTGCTTTTTGTAAACAGAATCCCTTCCAAGAATCATACGGATGGCCTTCACCATTTGAGCCATGGTATTTGACTGCATAATAAGAAAAGAAATAGTAATTTCAAAATTGCAGCTAAATCTTGAGTGTCTCTCCCCAGCCAAAGAGATAAAAGATGGTCAAACAAGTAGTCTCCTATAGTCTTCTTTCTTGAGTAAGCTGTCTCCTATCTTCTCCTTTACTTTTTGGTAAGTAACCTCCTAATAGTTTGACATCATAAGACAGGCTTCCTCTTTAGTCTCCAAAAGTTGCTCAACTCTGACTAACAAGGTCAGTTCACATACTAGTCCTGTTTTATACTCCCTCAGTCTCAAATTATTTGTCCTGTTTCACTTTTACATGCCCCTTAAAAAAACATAATTAGGAGGGGTTTTTGACTATTTTACCCTTATTTATCTCTTAACATATAATCTCTCTTCTTTAAATATTTATTCTATTGATGTGCCATCTTGAGGTGTTTGTTATTCATGTGCCATCTTGAGGTGTTTGTAGTCTTCAAGAACAATTACTACTAAGGATAAAGTAGCAAAAAAAAAATAATGAATTTGGTCTTGAACTTCTAAATGACAAATAATTTGAGACCTTTTAGAAATCACGACAAATAATTTGAGAGGAGTTCATGTGATTGACCCAAAACAAATAAATATGTAAGTAAAGGTTTTTATCAAATAAATAAAATGTAAGCAGAGGGCATTAAGGATACCTTTACAACAAACACAGACACTTGATGAAATTTGGCAACACTACGAATCCAAGGATTCTGCTTCATTTCAGCGCTAGATGCTAGAATAGCATCTGCAATACCAATATCATCTGTTACTTCAATTTCTTCCTCTAGCCCCATAACAGTTGCAACTTGCAACAGATCAGCTTCTTGAATCTACAATAAGCCACAAAGAGATTAGGCTTCATGCCCATTCTTTACATCAATGCAAGTATACAGAGTATTTTAGTATGAGAGAGGTTTGCGCATGCATGAGTCCCAACAAAATTCCAATCGTTTTGCATAATAAACACATCTTTAAGTTTCTTTTCGTTGAGAGATAAAACATATCCATGTTATTAAAACATATCCATGTTATTAAAACATATACTTCAAAGTAATTTCTCCAGTGTCCCCTGCTTACAAAGTATGTGCGGGAGGCAGGAAAGCAAACAGAAATATGCCAGTGTGATAACAGCCTAAAACTAAAAGGAATGACGAACTTACCTTATAAGTATAAACATACACAGGAGAGGTCCTTTTGCTACTGGTGCCCAATTTCTTGGAATTGGGATGATCCTCCTCCTCCTCCTCTGACTCAAATTTTACCTTTTTGTCTTCGTCATTGGATTGCAGACTATAATCTACATACTCTACTTTATCTTTCTTTTTTATACACTCCCTATCAGCATGTACTTTAGCTTCCCTTTTTACATACTCCCTATCAGACTCCAGTTTATCTTTCTTTTTTGCATACTCCCTATCAGACTCTACTTTATCTTCCCTTTTTACATACTCCAGTTTATCTTTCTTTTCCACTTTATCAGTTAGCTCAAAGTCATTAACTTGGTCCTCTTCAGCGAACAGGGAAGACTCGATCAAGTTTTCAGCTTCATTTTCCAATCTCCGTATCTCAAACAAAGGAGACTTTCCTGCATCCACCCAAAAAAAATTAAATATAGAAACCTAATATCAGCTGCTGAGCATAGTCCAGAAAATTCTGAAAGGGTGGGAAAGCAAACTCTAATATACCTGCTAATATAGCATCTACTGTTAAATCTAATCTATGGTGAACACGACATTCAGTTCTCGATATCATCTCAACGGCACATGTAAAGGTTGGAGGGCCTTTCCTTTCAAGAATTGTTTTCTGTACTTTCCTTTTCCTTGCTTCCTCGTCACCAAGAGTAACACTCTGGTCCAAAGTAAAAAAATATACATTATATTAGGGCTAGATGAAAAAGGTTCCCTATGAAAATCTGACTGAACATTGTTCTGAGAAACCATAAGGGCATAAACCAAGTTGGAACTTAACATACAGTTGTTCACATGTATTAGAAATTTTAAGTGCAGAGGACCATGTATAATAAGAATGAAGAGGGACAGGGGATCAACACCTCTATGCCACCAACAAGCATCTGTAAGGATGGATTTTTTATTATACTCTCAATAGTACTTCCATGAGCAGTCCCAACAAGCTGTACTCCTCTCTGAGCAATTGTACTAGCTGCCAACGCTTCAAGTTCTGTCCCTATTTCATCTATTATGATGATTTGGGGCATATGGTTTTCAACTGCTTCGATCATTACCTGCTCGAGAAGAGGTTGAAATTAGATTGCAGTTCAGATCAGGTTACCAAAACCTGAACGAACTTTAGTTCGCCACTCACATTATGCTGCAGGGTAACATTTGGGACTTGCATCCTTCTTGCACAACCAATACCTGAATGAGGAACATCTCCATCACCTCCAATCTCATTTGATGTATCAACAATAACGACTCGTTTCTTCTGGTCATCTGCCAGCATTCTGGCTATTTCTCTGCACAGACAGAGCTTCACATTCATTGATGGATACCAGCCATTCTTCATTAGGATAAGGCTTAATACATCGGCATCTCCTTAAACTTACCAGTAAATTTCATTTAGAGACTCGAACTCCTGCTTGTTCCAATTGAGACACTTTCGGTTCATACTTTGGAAAAAAATTACGACTGTTCTCAGGCGTCTATTAGGTAGTTAAACTTAAGTTAACCTCATAAAATATGTCATCTACATTAATGATACACATCAGCCTCAATTGGAGCAGGCCTAAGGTGTTACAGCTTATTGAGAAGGAGGTGATATATCTTAAGTGACTAACTTATCTATGTAATGGGCACTTGAGGATACGTGCAAAAGTTTTTCCAAAATTTGAATTGAAAGTGTCTAGAGGAATAAATTACTATGTGATCAGGTGCTCAATTGGAACAAGCGATAATTCGAGTGTCTGGATGAAATTTACTAGCAGATTTAAGGGGTTGTCAATGTATTAAGCCTTAGGATAGTCATGCGAGAAAAGTTGAGTAGTGATAAGTAGCAATAAACAATAACAAGCAATCAGTTTAGGGAGGTTAATACAAAGCAAAGAGTAATTTCATACCTGATTAAAGTAGTTTTACCAACCCCGGGAGGACCTATAACCAATATGGAGCCACCTCCTTCAACCAAGTCACGTATGATCTCAGCACTTCCAGATACAGCTCGGCCTACCCGGCAGGTAAGGCCGATGATTTGCATTTTACGGTTTCTAATTGCACTTATACGATGTAGGGAACTGTCTATACCAGAACGGTTATCATCTGAGAAATCACCCACCTACATAATGTACCAACTTTAAGCAATAAATTTCATAACCATGCATTCATATTACTTTTCACATATGCACTCATAGACAAAAAAAAGTTTTCTCATTTATTCATGATATTACCTGCATTAGGACCAATTCTTATGCACACACAGACAAAAGAGAAGTGCTTCTATTTATTTTATTACTATTAGTCGCATTCGGATCAATGAGTATTGACTCCCACTCATCAAATAAAATAAAGGTAAAGCACAAACTTTAATTTTTATTATTTAACTTCTATTCTGTATAAGGTGATCTCACAATCAGATCCACAATTTTCTATCCTGCTACATGACAAGATTGTTACCTATTATAGTACTACATAATAAAGTCAATCCTACCATTTTCAATTAAATTAGACATATCATACTTGCCATACTCCCACAGTTTCAATTTGTTTGTCTCAATTTGACCAGACTTCTAAATCTAATGGTATTAAACTAAAGATATGTATAATATACCAAAATGTCATTTACTCTTGCGGTTTTAACATGTCACGTGCAATGTTTAAATTAAACAGCTGTCAAATTAGTAAAGAAACATTTTTTAAACAAACTAAAAAGGAAACTAAGACACACAAACTGAAACAAGACGAGTAATATTTACTTAAACAACCTTTGAAATGGCATGGCTTAGATCATCAAGCTTAACAGGCTGCTCCGAAATGATCCAATCACCTGAAGGAAATCGCGCGAGGGGCTTCCTACCCAAATCCATAACAACCTCAATCAATTTCCCAATTTCCTGATGCATAAACAGCTCATTTCTCATCCTTAGTGGCACTATCTCCAAGAACAAGTCCAAGTCTGAAACCACCTCATCCCCGGAACTCGAAGTTGAAGGCGAATTAGGAGAAAACAACGACAACCCATTACGTTCCCTTGGTCTCCTGATTTCAGGTGACTGAATTGATGAGATTTTACTGCGCACACGACGTGTTCGACGAAATGCCGCAAAGAATGTTGAAGAAGTAGATTGGGATTGAGATTGGTTTAAATAACAAAAGGTTGGATTGGGTAACTGCTTAGCAGAGTACCATGAGGTTTGAAGATCTATTAAGATAAAGGTGGAATTCAAAGCACTCATTTTTCTATACACCTTTTTTATTTTTTGTTCTACTAATTCTTTGTAATATAAATAATGTACAAGATGGTGTGTAAATGGGGTTTGCTGAAATATGAAGAGAAATAGATTTTAGTTGGTTGGGAAGAAGATGATGATGAGGTGAAGAAAGAGAAGAAGATTCCCAAGGATCTTCTACAGCTTGTTTGGATGTTTTTTTTGTTTTTCACCCGTAATTTCGTATCTTCGTTGAAGTCCGATTATATTTGAATTTACTTATGTAGGATCCGAATACCAAGAATTATTTTGTGCTCAAATTCGAGACGTCTGATTAAGGAGCCGTCCATCCACTATACCTCGTCAAAGTGCAACCACATCCTTTGATCATTTGTTTGGATGGTTATTACGTATTGAATTGTTAGTTTGAGTATAATGTTTGTTTTAATTATTTCATTATTTATTTTAATTTTATTGTATCGTTATATTTATCTGTAACGATAAAAAGTACTACCAAAACGCATTGTTATCTTTATTTTCTTCTCATTTTTTTCATTACTTATTATCTAATAATCTTATTTTATTTTTTATCCTATATTTTTATAGTAATTTCATTTCGTACCTTACATTTTTTTAAAGTTTATTATTTAAATTGTTTATGTGTGACATTATATAATAATAAAAAATACTGATATAAAATTAAATTTATCAAAACAATACAGTACTATCTAATATACAATATATTATGAACATTATGAAATAATATGTAAGCATCCAAACAGAGTGCTACGTTAAAGAAGGGAAAGTAGGGACCATTAAAGAAGAAGAAGAGAAGTCCTCCGGGGCATAGTCCAATGGCAAAGTTGGGCGCTATAAGGCGCTCTGGCATGAGACAGCGTGGATTCGATTCTCCGCAAGCACGAAGAAACTCTGCATGTTGGGAAATTTGACCTTGTCTCATTGATCAGTTGTACGCTCCTAGAAAATTGGCCACCGGAGCACATCCCGCAATTTACCTGATAATAGTGTTGAAGGACCGGTGCTATTACCTCCGGACGCCCGGGTAATACCAAGAAGTAGTCGGCAAAGCATTTAAACCCTGATTAAAAAAAAAAAAAAAAAGAAGAAGAGAACATATAACGACCATGGAGGAGGAACCACGTGGGTGGCTTTGTTTTCTGACCACAGGATTGAGACAGTTCGATGAGTTTGATAGAAAACTTTTTGTTCAACAGTTTGAAGTGTTTGTTCTCTTTTGGCATGTGAATAAGGCGTGCACGATAATCAAATGAAAGAAAGAACATGGAGTATTCTTCTTTGACAAAAAAAAATGGTAGATTATGACACTCAAAATTATCTTCTATGTGAATTATACACTAATTAAAATATTGATCCAATACATTTACGACCCTTTAAACTTATCAGTAAATTTTATTTAGACTTTTGTATTAGCACACTTGTAAAATAGGAATAGAAAGTACATATTTACTATATTTTGTATTATGTATTTATGGTAGGATTAAGATCTTTGTCATATAAGGATTCAATATTATACCCCTATAAATATTTGTATTAATTAAAAAGGCTCCACAAAGAAGATTAATACAATCTTACATGATATCAAAATACTTTTGCAGAGCTCTCTTTCGGCCACTGCCTTACACGGCTACTGCCAAAACAATTTTGTTCCCATCCTTATTTCTTTTCTTCCATTCTCTCCGATCTAATGGATATATTGACTACTCTCACCTCTTCCGATGTTTCCACTTCAAACTTTGTCGTCATCCAAAATCCTCCCCCCAACCTCTTTGTCTCCATCTTTTCATCCAGCTCTCGCCGTTACGAATATCAAGAATTTCATCCCTCTAATTCTTGATCAGGAGGATGGTCATTATTGGTCGTGGGTAGAACTATTTAAAATTCATGCATGTGTCTACCATGTGCTTGATCGCATCAACGATTCTGTTCCTCGCCCTCCCTCCCCCCGAGATTGATGACACAACATGGCATCGTCTCGATGTCGTCGTGATACAGTGGATATATAACACTATATCCAAGGACCTACTTTTCACGATCGTGAAAACAGGGGCGTCCGCTCGTGATTTGTGGACAAGATTGGAAGAAATTTTTCAAGACAACAAGAACATCCGCGCATTGTACTTAGAAGAGCAGTTCAACAACACCCGTCTGGAAAATTATTCCAACATGTTCGAATATTGTAGGCAGTTAAAACTAGTGGTTGACCAATTGTCAAGCGTCGGATCTCCATTTCTGAAACAAAAATGGTTTTACAATTGGTTGCAGGCCTACCGAAGGGTGAATATGACACTCTTGCCACCATAATATAGCAGGCGGACCCACTTCCCGGTTTTAACAAGGCTCGTTCGCAATTGCTTTTGGAAGAGCCGCGGCATGCAAAGCAAAACGAACACACCCAAAAAGTCTTGGCGGTTGAAACATCTACACCGCCAAACGTCGCCGCCGGCCAAACGCCACTGCTGGAAAATGGTCAGCTGCGGCAGCACCGCGGCTGAAGGGGCGGTAGAGGTTGCGGCGGTGGTCGTGGTAGCAAGGGCCGCAGTAAGGGAGACAGAGGCCAACAGCCCAGTTTCTCGCCTCACTATCAGAATCCAGCGGCCCAGTTTCAGGCCCTACACTGGGCCTCATACCGAGCAGCTCAGTTCCAGGGGCTACCAACCGGGTCTTTTGGGCCCAGGCCCAGCCATCCGTCCGCCTCCATTTCAGAATCACCAAGCCCACATTGCCCGAGGCCCATTCCCGCAGCAGCCCAGCAGTCTGGCCTCATCCGAATTGGGTCAGGCTTTTATCAGTCTCAACCTACAGCAGCCCAACGAAAATTGATACATAGATACGGGGGCCACTACTCACCTCACCCGCTCTGCAGGTAATCTTCCCAAACTATTTCGTTTAAACCATCTTCAACATATAACTGTCGGAAAAGGCCACCGCATTCCAATTCAAGGTTATGGTACTACTTACACTCAACCTCCCCATCCACCATTTTCTCTTAGCAAGGTCCTGTATGCCCCAAACATTATTAAGAACCTAATTTATGTCCGTCAATTTACTCGTAATAATTCTGTCTCTGTTGACTTTGACCATTTTAGTTTTACTGTGAAGGATCTTCGTACGGGGACACCTCTTATGAGATGCAATAGCACGGGGGATCTCTATACATTCTCATCCACCTCCGTTGCCAGATCATGCTCTCTCGTTTCTCTTATCGCTATCTGTCCGTCTACTTGGCATGATAGGCTTGGTCATCCAGGAGCTCCAGTTTTTAATTTTCTTAGAGCAAAGAATTTTATTAAATGTAATAATGGGAAACTTGCCCAACACTCTGTTTGTTGCTCTTTAGGCAAACATATTCGTCTTCATTTTAAATCATCGTCAAGTATTACGTTTTCCCCGTTTGATATTATTCATGCTGATTTATGGACGTCTCTTATTTCTAGTTCACTCGGTCATAAATATTATCTTGTGTTGTTAGATGATTTTTCTCATTATATTTAGGTCTACCCACTCAAATTTAAATCAGAAGTGTTTGCCAAATTTCTTGAGTTTCGTACTTTTATAAGAACACAGTTCGAAAAATGCATTAAATCGTTTCAGTGTGATAATGGTAGTGAATTTAACAATTCCATGTTTCACTGATTCTGTCTTAATAATGGCATGGTTTTCCATTTTTCGTGTCCTCACACGTCTTCTCAAAATGGTAAAGTCAAACGAATCATTCGCACTATTAATAACATGATTCCTACTCTACTGCTTCATGTCTCTCTTCCTCCATCCTTTTGGGTCTATGCAGTCAAAATGGTAGAATATGTTCTAAACATTTTACCAACCAGCACTCTTCATAACATGACCCCTACTGAAATCTTATACCGTCGGATCCCCTTCTATGACCATCTCCGCATTTTTGCTTGCCTCTGCTACCCCAACCTTGCAGCTACCGCTCCTCACAAATTGGCACCCCGAACCACTCAGTGTGTCTTCCTAGGCTTCCCATCCAATCATAGGGGCTACATGTGCTATGACTTATCTACTCGTGAGATTCACGTTTCACGTCACGTCACCTTCGATGAGATAATTTTTCCCTTCGCGAATATTCAGAAATGTCATAACTCGGATTATACCTTTCTAAATGAATCTGACACGTCTCCCGTCAAAATCCACGAGCTTGCTCGTTCTACCGTTGCCACCACTGTACCGCCTATGCCAACCTCCACTGCTACTGTTACAGTCTCCCAGACCACCACCACTGCTACTATTCCGGTCACCCAGACCACCACCACTGCTACTATTCCGGTCTCACCCACCCTCCATACAATGACCCCACTCCAGCTATCGTCCAACATCCCATCCCCAACGAGACCACCGTCGACCCACCCAGCACCTCAACCCTGTCACCAACTACCTCCAGTCATCGTCCCAAGTGTCAGCCTAAATGCCCAATCATCACTAAACTAATTCCCAACATCGACCACTATCACCACTGTAACCCGATAACCACCCCTCCACTGACCTTATACCCAACTGCTCATCACCAACACCTAGTCGACTTCAACCTCACCTCCCCGATGACCCAACCACTGCCAGGACCCACATTAGTCCCCACCGAACCAAACACTATTAGCATACCATGCCCCGCCCAGGCGAACACCACCCCCCACCATCAACCATCACCAACACCCATCTCCCAAACCACCGTATGGCTACCCGTGCCCAGCATGGTATTTTCAAACCCAAAGTTCATTTCAATATGTCCACCCAAACAGTGTCACCGATTCCCAACAACCTGAAATTAGCCAAACTAGACCCAAATTGGAATGCGGCCATATGTGAGGAGTTTAATGCTTTAACGAAACCACACACTTGGGATTTGGTTCCTCGGCCGGAGGTGGTGAATGTGATCCGTTGCATGTGGCTCTTTCGTCACAAATATAGAGACAGTGGTGATTTAGAGAGGTACAAGGCACAACTTGTGGCTAATGGTACTAAGCAACATGAGGGCATCGATTGTGGAGAGACATTCAGTCCGGTTGTTAAACCGGCCATCATTCGCACAGTCCTGAGTATTACTATGGGTAAGCACTGGCCTATTCACCAACTTGATGTTAAAAATGCGTTTTACATGGGATTTGGAAGAAGCGATTTATATGCATCAACCTCCTGGTTTTGTCCATCTAGCCGCCCCTCAATATGTATGTCGTCTTCTTAAGTCACTGTATGGCTTGAAACAAGATCCTAGAGCATGGTATGATCGCTTTGCTCAGTATATTTTGTAGATCGGATTTGTGTGCAGCATGTGTGATAATTCTCTATTCATTTTTCACCGAGGTAGTAGCATTGCTTATTTACTGTTGTATGTGGATGATATTGTGCTCACTGTCTCCTCTGAGTTGTTCAAAAATTAGATTATTACACGGCTAAAATCAAAATTTTCTATGACTGACTTGGGGAAGTTGAGCTATTTATTGGGTATTTCAGTGACTAGATTTGCAGATAATATGTTTCTTTGTCAGCGTAAGTATGCAGAGGAGATTGTGTACAGGACTAAAATGGCTAATTGCATGATCATGGCTACTCCAGTTGATTCTAAAACAAAGCTCAGTGCTTTGGATGGTGATTCAGTGTCAGATCTCACTCTCTACAGGAGTCTTGCAGGTGCACTACAGTACTTCACTTTCACCAGGCCAGACATTGCTTATGTCGTTCAGCAGGTATGTTTGTTTATGCATGCCCCAAGGGAGCCTCACTTTACTGCCCTTAAACGTATCATTCAATATGTTATGGGCACACTTGACTATGGTTTGCACCTATACCCGTCCTTCCCGACCAGGTTGTTAGCATATACAGACGCTGACTGGGCAGGTTGTCCGAACACGCGACGTTCTACCTCACGCTACTGTGTGTTCTTAGGGGATACTCTTATTTCATAGTATGCTAAGAGGCAACCCACACTATCCCTGTCTAGTGCAGAAGTAGAATATAGAGGCATTGTTAATGTTGTTGCTAAGATCTGTTGGCTTAGAAACCTACTATTGGAGCTTCAGTGTCTGTTACGTACGGCTTCTTTAGTTTATTGTGATAATATATCCGTTGTATACATGTCTCATAACCCGATTCAGCATCAGCGAACTAAGCATATTGAGATGGATATCCACTTTGTTCGTGAGAAGGTTGCTCTTGGTCATATTAGGGTATTGCATGTGCCTTCTTCCTATCAGTATGCTGACATATTCACGAAGGGCTTCCTAGACAATTATTTCTTGACTTCAGATCCAGTCTTAGCGTCCGGCCTCCTCCCGCTCCGACTGAGGGGGTGTATTAGCACACGTGTAAAATAGGAATAGAGAGCACATATTTACCATATTTTGTATTATGTAATTATGGTAGGATTAGGATTCTTGTCATAGAAGGATTCAATATTGTACCCCTATAAATATTTGTATTAATGAGAAAGGCTTCCTAAAGGAGATTAATACAATCTTACATTTTGAAGTATGGCATGGTCCGAATGAACACATGATAATGTGTTCATATTAGACATTTTCTATTCATAATATTGAATTTATTTTGAATGTGTTCTCAAGCGCACATTATGTGAACAAGTTAACGACTTAAAATATGTTATCTCTTTCAATTATACACATTAGTATCTAAAAATCGTAAAACCACATACATGTTTCAATTGATGTTGATATATTTAATTAGAGGACAATTTTATGTGATTAATTTATTTACGTAATGAGTGGTTGTGACACTTTTTCAATATATGAGTTGGAGTTATCATGTATTCAATGTTTTATTGAAATACGTCATAATTCGAGGCGTCGAAATAAAATTTACTTATCAATTTAAGGAATCATCGATTTATATAGCCATATTTGGTTTTATAAACTAGCTAAACCTTACTTGGGCGTCTTATTTATTGGATGTCATGCTTGACATGAATCACTTTATGTATTGACGTAGTTTTGTCAATAATTTGGGTTAATTGTACAAATAAGTTGATTTTGTGCTACTATTTAAGTTTTGACATTATTTAAATAAATTTTGCAAAATAGTTTATTGGTCAGAACTCGAAGTTTGCCGGTCAGAACTTGCTACAAGTCATGTTCTTCCTTTTGATTAGTCTACTCATTCACACAATAATATTTGTGTTAAGAGAAATTTATTCAATATGTATAAATAATTTATTCAGAATTTAGTAAATAAAAGAGATTGTGATTCATAAAATTAAAATATTGGATTCACATCTGATGATATATGGAGTTTACTTCCATGCTTTTAATGAGAGGAAATAAAATCTCTTGGTCTCTTACAATTTGAATAGAATAAAATGATTTTTTCAGATTTTTTATATGTTTTTTTCAAATCTCTGGAGTGTAAAAAATGAAAATCTTTTGTAAAAGTGTCATAAAATTTTAAAAAAAATGGTAAAGGGCTAAATAATCATTTCTCCTACATTTGATCTAATTCTTTTTGTTGCAGTATTATCAGCTCATTAATTCCTTGCTAGAATTTCTCCTAATATATTGTACAGTGATGTAAATCCTCCAAAGGAATGAAATTTAGTAACACTCATTCCTTTAAAGATAAAGACAACATTGGAAGCAAAATATAGGAGTCTCCTTCTACTATATTGTCCATTGCAGTATGAGCTCTTGTATCTTCATCATGTTATGAAAATGGAACTTGAGTCGTTTAATTCTCAAATATATAGCTTATGAAGTGAGAATTATTCGAGACCCTATGAAAGAGACTACAACTTGAACAATCAATCAATGCAGGATTTTGGTTGGAAGCTCTCGTGGGATCAATAATGAATTTGTTAAGCTTAGATAAAAATTCAAGATCGGATTTTTGGAGACACCATGTGTCATTTCCGAAATTATTTATACTCGAACACCACAGTTATAAAAAAAGATTTTTATAGAGTGGTCATTTGTTATAAAAGTATACTTTTATAACGATGTATATTAATTATCCTTATTATTAAAATATTATTATAAAAAGATAAAATATAACATAAAAGATCGATTTTAATAAAAACTTATTATGAAATTATACGGTTATATTAAGATCTGTCCGTATATAAAAATATACTAAAAGACGAACACATAGTTGTATCTATCACTTGGGATAGACACACGAAAAAAACAATCCTCAATTTTAATTACATCATGGCAAAGGAAAATTGATAATTGAAACGTATCAAATTGGCATGCCAATTTGATGATCGTCCAATTCTATCGATGACCCGCACATCTTTATTTCTTCCTATGAATTTGATAGAAGCCCTTAACAAATTTTCATGTAAATAAGAGTTAGGGTTCTACCACTATATAATTATTGTGACTTTTCATTAAATTCTATTACTTTTTATTGTTTGTTCTTTTACTTTGTTGAATAGTCAATAGTAAATTATACCTAACATCATTATAAAAAGGAAAGAATATTAATTTCATTAGTAGTTATGCCATATCTCATAAATTGATATAGTATATGTTAACGTGTATAACGTGTACAACTTGTAAGATGATATTAATCTTTCGTAGGAAGTCTTTTTCATTAATATCAATATATATAGTGTACAATATACAATCCTAATACAAGAGGAAAGAGGAATCCTAATCACAATACAAGAGGAATCCTAATATAATAATGGGTAGAGATTGTAGTGTTATACTTGTACACGTTTACACAACTAAATATAGTCCATATATTTAGTAATATTTAGTGTTGTATAATTATGGCAGATATAGGATCCCTGTTGTATTAGAATTCCACATTGTACACACTAATGAGAAAGACTCCCTAAGGAGAGATTACTACAATCTTACATGGTATCAGAAGCCAAAATCTAAAACCCTTTTTTTCTACCCGCAACCCCCCCTCGGTTTAATCAAACCGTCGGCTGCTTCTTTTCCTGAAGCAACAATTTTCTGTCTGCCTCCCATTCTCGAAAGAAACAATTGTTTCTGCCTCACATTCTCAAAAGAAACAATTATATACCAAAACTTTTTTCTACTTTTTTTCTCTTCATTACCCAAGAACCGACACAGTTGGCTTCCTTTTCAAATAAATTGTCAGAAACCAAAAGTCTTTGTTTGTATCTTTATTCATTGACCCAAAAAAAATTTGTCCGTTTGTTTCTGCTTTTTGTCTTCTCGTGTCAGAAGCACATAACCCTTGTCTGATGTTTGTTTTCTTTTTTCTTCACCCGAGAATTATCAGTAGTTTTGTCCTTTACCCGAGAACAAAATAAATGGCTTCCTTGACTCCTCCCAGTTCTGGCTTTTAATTTTGGGCCCAGCCTCAGGCAGCCCAACAGTCTGCTCCAGATCGGTCGATTGGCCACAGCCATCCGACCCTATTTCATGGAGCCCAGCAGTCCGCTCCAGGCCTTCCCCAATCCAATTTGGGCCAGACATTCATCACATTAACTCATCGGTAGCCTGATAATGCGTAATATATGGATACGGGTGCCACTTCTCACCTCACCAACAACTCTGGTAATCTTCCTCATCTATAAAATTTAAATACTCCACAATCTATTATGGTTGGAAGTGGTCATCGCATTCTGATTCAAGGGTTTGGCCACATACTAACCCCATCACCGCATCCCCACTTCTCCCTATATAACGTCATCTATGCCTCAAATATTATCAAGAACCTAATATCTGTTAGAAAATTTGCCACGAATAATTCCGTATCAATTAATTTTGACTCGTTTGGGTTTTCTGTAATGGACCTACATATCAGAAAACTCCTTACGAGATGCAATAGTGAGGGGGACCTCTATCTTTTCATATCCACGCCCGCTGCTAGTGTCACCCCTCCCACATCTCTAACTGCCCATGTCTCTCCTCCCACCGCTTTAGCAATAATCTCTCTGTCAACCTGACACAATAGACTTGAACACCCAAGAGCCCATGTGTTTAATTTTCTTCGAAACAATAATTTAATTCGTTGCAATAATGGAAAACTTGCCCAATAGTGCTTATCTTGTCTTTTAGGCAAACATGTTCATCTTCCGTTTCGATCGTCTTCAAGTGTTACATTTTCTCCCTTTGACATCATTCATGCAGATTTATGGACATCTCCCATCACTAGCTCATCGGGTCATAAGTTTTATCTAGTTTTATTAGATGATTTTCTCACTTTATTTGGGTATACCCACTTAAATTTAAGTCTGATGTTTTTTCCAGGTTTCTTGAATTTCGTGTCTATATCAAAACACAATTTGAAAAAGCCATAAAATCATTTCAATGTGATAATAGACGTGAATTTAATAATCCGTCCTTTCAAAAAATTTGCAGTGATAATGGCATGGTTTTTCATTTTTCCTATCCCCACACCTCCCTCCAAAATGGCAAAGCCGAACGAATCATTCGCACCATAAATAACATGGTTCGTACTATTCTCTTCCATGTTTCTCTCCCACCCTCATTTTGGATGTATGATGTCAAAATGGCCGAATATATTATTAAGATTTTGCGTACCCATGCCCTTCAAAATCGAACACCCACCGAAATACTATTTCGTCGAATCCCTCGTATGATCATCTATAAATTTTCGGCTGCCTCTGTTATCCGAATCTAGCATCCACAGCCCCTCATAAATTGGCACCTCACACTACCCCATGTGTCTTCTTTAGTTTCCCGTCCAATCATAGGGGATATCTGTGTTATGACTTGTCTTCCCATAAAATCATCATGTCTCGTCATGTCACGTTTAATGAAGCAATCTTTCCGTTTGCAAACATTCAAAATTTCTGAAACACATACAACAATTTTCTAGATGAGTCTGAAATGTCCCCCATTGTCAGCAACTTACTCCGTCATGACACTACAGTTCTGTCACGGCCTATTGCCACTGTTGTGTCACCATCACAGGCTACCGCCGAGATCTCTGCCCAGTCCCCCTTCCTTTCGCCGACAACCCTCTACCCTAGCACCGTCTCCCCTACACTCTGGCCGACTAACCCAACATACGGCAATCGATCTGACCAACCTCGGTCACCATCGATTACCACATCCGAGGTCGACAATTGACTAGAACCGTCTTTGTTGCATCCCGCCACAGTTCCTCCCAGCCACTGGCACCTGTAACCAAATACTAATATGTCTCCACCACCCAATGCCGTCATTCCAGAAACCTCACCTCTCCCCGCAACAGTTCCTGTTTCCAGCACCTCTCACCGTCACTGTACTCAAACCCAGAACAATACCCCATCACCGTCATCGGAAGATTTGTCCAAATATTTTATCCCACCAAACCCTGCTCAGTCACCTAACACCACCGGGAATCCTCCAGAACCGGTTGCCCAAATCCAGATCCCACCCGACGTCGTCACTACCTCCTCTACCCCTAGCCCGACTCCCCATAATATTTCACAACCCACCCATGTCCCCACACACCGTATGGAAATCGGTGCACAATACGGGATTTTCAAACCCAAAGTTCATTTTAACGTATCAACACAAACCATCTCCCCAATTCCCAAAAGCTCAAAATTAGTCAAACAATACCCCAATTGGAATGCGGCCATGCGTGAGGAATTTAATGATTTAACGAAACATCACTCTTGGGATTTGGATCCTAGACCAGAGGGGGGTGAACGTGATCCGATGCATGTGGCATTTTTTATCACAAATACGAGACAACAGTTATTTATAAAGATATAATGCGAGACATGTGCCTAATGACACAAATCAGCAGGAGGGTATTGATTGTGGTGAGACAGTCAGTCCGGTTGTTAAACCGGCTACTATTTGCACAATTCAGAGTATTGTTATGGGTAAGCATTGGCCAATTCATCAGCTTGATGTGAAAAATACGTTTCTACATGGGGATATGAAAGAAAATGTTTATATGCACCAGCCGCCTGGTTTTGTCCATCCAGCAGCTCCTCAGTATGTATGTCGTCTTCGTAAGTCACTTTATGGTTTGAAACAGGCCCCTCGAGTGTAGTATGATCACTTTGCACATTACATTATGCAAATTGGGTTCGTATGCAGCAAATGTGATAATTCTTTTCATTGAGGTAGTAGCATTATTTATTTATTGTTATATGTGGATGACATTGTGCTTACTGCCTCCTCTGACTGACTTAGGGAAGTTGAGCTATTTTTTGGGGATATCAGTGACTCGTTCTGCCGATACTATGTTTTTGTGTCAGCGTAAGTATGCAGATGAGATAGTGTACAGGGCTAAAATGGTGAACTGTAAGATCATGTCCACTTCGGTTGACTCTAAATAAAAGCTTAGTGTTGTTGATAGTGATCCAGTGGTCG
This sequence comes from Anisodus acutangulus, assembly GCA_029783415.1. Lineage (NCBI taxonomy): Eukaryota > Viridiplantae > Streptophyta > Magnoliopsida > Solanales > Solanaceae > Anisodus > Anisodus acutangulus. Next base: position 3,036,691 of record CM056498.1, on the reverse strand, counting down.
ATCCCACTCTCTACAGGAGCCTGACAGGTGCATTACAGTATCTTACTTTCACCAGGCCTGACATTTCTTATGCCGTTCAACATGTGTGCTTATGCATGCCCCCAGGGAGCCTCATTTTACTGTCATTAAGCGTATCATTCGATATGTTAAGTGCACACTTGATTATGGATTACACTTATACCCCTTAGCACCGATCAGATTGTTATCATATACGGATGTTGATTGGACAGACTGTCCGGACACGCGATGCTCCACCTCCAGCTACCGTGTGTTCTTAGGGGATAACCTCATTTTAAGGTCTGCCAAGAGGCAAGCCACCTTATCCCGTTCCAGTGCAGAAGTAGAGTATAGAGGCGTTACAAATGTTATTGCTGAGATCTATTGGCTTCGAAACCTTCTTTTGGAGCTTCAGTGTCCCTTGCGTAAGGCGTCTTTGGTTTACTATGATAACATATCCGCTATATATTTATCTCATAATCCGATTCAACATCAACGACCAAGCACATTGAGATGGATATACATTTTGTTAGTGAGAAGGTTGATCTCGCTCATGTTAGGGTGTTGCATGTGCCTTCTTCGTATCAGTATATGAATATCTTCATGAAAGGTCTTCCTAGACAGCTATTCCTCGACTTCAGATCCAGTCTTAGCACCCGGCCTCCTCTCGCTCCGACTGAGGGGATGTATTAACGTATATAACGTGTACAACTAAATATAGTCCATATATTTAGTAATATTTAGTGTTGTATAATTATGGCAAATATAGGATCCCTATTGTATTAGGATTTCACATTGTACACACTATATATATTTGTATTAATGAGAAACACTCCCCAATGAGAGATTAATACAATCTTACCGTATCCACTAGATTATCACACTCTTTAACTCAGTTTCAGGATTATAATAATCTTTGACACCTCTCTCCCTATATATATATATATATATATATATATATATATATATATATAATATGATGGCAAGGTAGTTCACAACGATCTCTCAAAAACAGAAGCATAATTAATCAAATATATATAAATGGCAAAAGTTTCAGTCAACTATTGTCTTCTCCTTGTCATGATCATGTATCTGTCGGGTTAGTGCATTAAGCCTCTCTCATTTTATTTTAAAATTATTTCTCCATCCGTTTTAAAATGTTTGTCTTAGTTACTATTTGGATAGTCAAAGTATATTTTTTTTATCATATTTTTCTCAAATATCGTGTAAATATCCTGAATTGGTAACTATTGTGACTTATAGTATTTTTATATAGTTTCTAAATATATAATTTTATTTCAAAAAAATTGAAAATTCCATATCTGAATTCACACCAAGCATTAGTTAGTTTGACCATTGTACTCCGAATCAAGCCAAATATTTTGAACAGACGGAGTTTTTGTTTACGTTTATCTATTTTATTATTAATAATAAATGTATTTTTTATTGTTGTAGTCCTCAACCCGACGATCGCCCAAAAGAAATGCACTGCTGAAATTAAGAGTGTACAGTGCAACGTAAACGATACTTGCATGCCTTCATGCGAGGATATATACAAAGATAAATTATTGGGCATCTTGTATGCAGAGCTCGGCTTCTCCTACTCCTGTTTGTGTTTGTCAATTTCATTGTTAAAGATTTCTTTGAAGTGATGATGATTATTAGTGAATATTTGTATAATTTTTTTTCCATATTTTGTAATTATTAGTGATGTATAATTATGATATTTATAGGATCCTAATTGTAACAGGACTCCACATTGTACACACTATATATTTTTTTTTATTAATGAGAAAGACTCCCAAGGGAGATTAATACAATTCTACGTGGTATCAGAAGCCAAAACTTCCTCCCTACCCTAAACACTAACGTCGACAGGCAGAATTGGTCGTATCACGTAAAGCCCTTGTTGACACCCAATTTTGTCCCATCTTTTATGATTTTATTCGTAATTTTTAATATTTTGACACTTTTAAAATAATTTTAAAATATAGGCATATATGTGTGTATCTTCGTATTATTATTATTATTCGCATTGTTTATCATTTGCATTTTTATAATAATCATAAGTTTTATCCAAAAATTCGATGTTATTTTATTCTCGCAAAATTGCATCGCATTTCCTTTTTATTAAGCATTAAACATTTCGCAAATATTATATTTTATTATTATCACGTCGTTATGTTATTTTAAATAATTCACATCTTTTACAAAACAAAAAAATATATACATATATATATATATATATATAAATATGTTTTAATATTAAACCCCTTTTATATTTTTTATCCATAACCCATTTTCATTTTTCCAACCCAAAACAATTTCTACCCAAAAAACAATTCAACTCTCCCTCTTTATTTATTTAACCGACCATTAAAATTCCCCAATTAAATTCCCTTATACCCAAACACAAAACAATTAAACCCAACACCACAAGCCCAAACTCCCCAATTCATCGCCTCAGCCCAACTCCCGCGGCCCACTCACCCGACCAGTAACCCACTTTCAAAACTCCCCTTTTAATTCCCCCCAAAAACCCAAAACAAACCGAAAATCATCAACACCCTTCTCTCACAAAACCCTTCACCCAATGACCCCACACCCCCATCCGACCGGTCACCTCTCTCCCACCGCCACCACCCACTCCCCACCAACCCCGACACCACCACACACCCTCCCGTCACTTCACCATACCCATACCCCAAAATCCGCCCAAAATTCAGAATTTTCTTTACCTTTATTTCAAATTTCAAACTCACTCTTGGGACGGAAATCCATCTATAAATACCCCCCTTGTTCTTCATTTTGGGAGGTCCGAAATCTCCTTTAAAGGTTTGGCATTATATTTTGGAGGTCTTGTTCTTCAACAAAAAGAAACAATCCATCTGCTTAAGAGTTGTTTGTTCTTGCATGTGTTCTTCAACTTAAAAATTTCAAATATAGGTTGAAATTATTGGTTTGTGGTGTTAAAAATCTGGAATTTTTGTTCTTTCCAACTGTTTTCTTTTGATTAGGGTCGGGTCACTTCAGGGTCGGGTCAAATATCGAAACAGAAAAGTCGACATCCAAAATCAAGATTCCAAAATCGACAAAAGATCGATTTCCAAACAATAACTTCTCTGAGCGGGTCGACGATTCAACGACGCATCGGTCATTTGCCGCCTCGAGAAGGTAAGGGTTTATCCTCTCTGTCTTTTTGTAATTTATCTTTGTGTGTTTGTTTTAGTATTTACTTAGTGAAATTATAATGTAGATTAGTTCGTGATTAGTATAGGGATACATGTGGACGCTTGTTTTACTTTAAAGATCATGATTTGTGGTAGTTAAGGTCTGAATATATTATTGTGGCTTTGTTTTTGCATGTCTCTATGATCAAATGAGTAGTATAATATAGGTTCAGCATTGATAATTTATCGATATGCTTGTAAATCTATGTGTATGAGTTTGGAGTAGTGAAAGTGAGAGGTGGAAAAAGTATTGTGTTGTGTGGATGTTTTCTCTGGTTATTTGTTGATTATGCTAGGCGTAGATAATATTGAACCATGCTTTATCTTGCCGAGTCCCTTAACTTATTCACTTCTTTTAGGGTATTAGTTGCTTATTAGTGTGATATGCTAAGCTAGTTGACTTGTCATATGCTTGATCATCAACTCCTGATTATATACACCTGTTTTGAGGTGTCAATATTTACTATGCCTAATGAATATTGTGATAAGGTTTAGCTCATACATAAGAGACTCTGCTTCATCCGAACCTCTAAGTGTTTATTTCCCATTTGTATTATCTTATATGTCTACTGAAATGGTTACACACATGCTTTGTATATTGAATGATTGAATCAACATCCTCATTAGCATGATATACTTCCCGATTTACTTGTGTCATATCAAGTTGTAGCCTCTGTTGCATTCACACTTGAATAATAATGAAGGGCTTCATGTAGTAAGACATGTATAGGGAATAATTTAGTATTGAAATTATCTAACTATAAATGGAGGAATCTAGCAATGGCTTGAGTAGGACATGTTTAGGAATAAAAATGCCTTGGTCTCATTCTTTGGTTGTGCACACATGCTTAAATTATCTATTTAGGATTATTGTTTGTTTTTCTATAGTTGTATGAATCATGTCTATGTGAGAATGCCTAGTATTTTACATAAAACAAATTGTTAAACATGAGATAGGTTGGAAATGATCCAAGATTCGATGTGTCACTATTGTCTAGTCTCCTTGATATATGTTAAGGTGCTATAGTTGTTTTGGATTGATTCCTTCCTTGTTAGTTTTCTCGTGAAATCTGGAAAATATCGAGACTTCCCTTTTTACTTTTGATTGAAAGCATGAACCCTCTGTGTTGGTTTAAGAAGGTTGTCGACAATTATCTTTCCATTTATTTTTTCATTCCTTGTCCCGCCAACTATTAAATTAAATTTTACCAATCCTTTACTTTTCTTTTCGCTTTACATGAAATGCATCTGAGTAACGAAGAGTCTCGTTATGAGACTCATCATGACTTCGTCTAAAATTAAGACCCGCATCCACATTCCTTGCATTCTTCTACTCGGATTCCCAAACAAATAGGGCGAGACGACATCGTCATCCGCTTTAGTTTCCTTCCATTGTTATTCTTTATTTTCGTTATTTTTATCTGGGTCTGTAATAATTATTTAATGCTTGTGGTTCTGCATACTTAAGATGTTGTTTCCACATGGCCAAGTAAATCTCTGTTGTTTATCTTCCATGTCAATCTTGAGCTGATTATGCATCCATCTTTGCTCATCTTAGCGTAAGCTTGATCCTTGTGCTAGCATGAAAGTCCTTAGAGCATATTATTAATGTACGTTGCTTACCTTAATAAAATATGCATTTTTTTTTTGCCCAGATTAGACCATTCTGTGTCTAAAAAATATCATCTTTTGGATAGTTAATTCTGTTTCAAATTTGCCTCACAACCTCGTTGAAGTGCTAAGTGCCTACATATATCATATAAAGTCTTTTAAGTTATCTTATATCATGCTATGTTTACTAACTTGATGAATGATATATGTATTAGCATTTCGCGCGTATTTGAACCAGTTTGTGTCGTGTTATAAAACTGCCCATGTCTGCATTCTATGTTTATTGCCGAATGTTTTCTTTCATAGTTGCCTTGTCAGAACTGTCCTATTATCTTATTACGCTGGTTGAAAACGGAGACAAGCTTTGGGTTTGGTTTAGCCTTCTTCGATAGCCTGCCATGCCTAAGGTTCAAGAAGCCTTTTGAATCTTGTTGCGGCATCGGAAATGAATGGTGGTAGCCCCCCTCTTTGTCTTCTTATCTTTCAAATTTGAAGTTTAGAGTGACTGGTCTTTAAGTTTACCTTCCCCTTTATGTCTTTCTTTGTGCTACCAATAGTTGTGGTATCCACCGCACCTTGAGATTCTGGATATATGTCATCTTTAAATAATTCTAGTTATGGGTTTTGTTGCATTTTGGTCATTGATCGAGAGGCGCCGATTCTTTGCAATACTTGGGCCGACATCGCACTTTTGAGCCATTATTCTCTGCTGCGTTTGCCGCTCACAATTCTTCTGCGTTTGCAGCGCCACAATTTGCAATGTGGACCATTTACACTTCTTTTCTAAACATTTTATCTGCTGCATTTCGAGCTCATTTGATGTCTTATCACTGCTGTATTTTTAGCACAATTCTTTGTTGTTTTCTTGGCTAAAGCACTACTTTAGGTTGTTCGGACAGCCCATCGCTTCTGCATTTCAAGCCCACTATCGCGTTATTTTTAAACCCAATTGCTTCTGTTTTCTCGGTGAACAATTGGTTTAAATCGCTGACAACTGCAATATTTCGACTTTCTTGTTTTTAATAAATACCGCGTCTGTTCGCGCTGTTTTTTCGCTTTGCTCCGCTTCGTGACATCGCTTTACTGTTTTTATCATTTTTACTGTTTTAAATCGAACACCGCACCTTTCAAACATCGCTCTGTTCCACCACTTTCAAAGATTCAAATATCCTGCTTTTTATTTTTCTTGTTTTAAACTAAACACCGCGTCTTTTGAAACTATTTTACGCTTCTTGTTTTCACCTTTCCGCCATCTGCTTCTTGTTTCATTTTAATTTTAATGATTTGAACACGATACTACATCGCCGATGAAAAATATCCGTCGATTTTGAGGCCTCCACACTGCAAAGACGGAAATATAACTTCGGGCAATGATGAAGACTTAAACCTTTTTATCCGAGATCAACATGTTTAGTAGGCGAGGTGACTAAAATAACCAACAAGTTATATATTCGCAGCCACGACGTGATTATAGTGATCTTTTCTATTTCACCCGAGAGACCGACACGTTTAGTAGGCGAGGCAATCAAAATAAACTACATTAGTCATATGTTTGCAGCCACGACGTGATTGGAATGTTCTTTTCAAAATTTAAGTTCGAGCCCTCCGCGATCAAAACATTCACTGTTTTGAATACGGATATGAAGTTATTTGTATTTAATCGTTTCTAACCGTTTGTTCTTGGCGATACTTATGCGGACTAAAGTAAATAAAGGCGAATTATTCCTCGGAGTTTATTTATTGTTATTTCTTTCTTTAATTCAGCTTTTATCTCGCTTTGTATTGTAATATTATTTATCGCACTTATGTAATTATTGAAATGCTTAGAATAGGCAAACTTAGGATTTATTCATAGGTTAGTTTAAGATTTGAAACCCGTCGCTAGCTTATTTATTTGTAGGCTCGCAAACTTAGAAATCCTTCGCTAGTTTATTTATTTTAGGCTCGTCACGCGTATTCAAGATTTCCAAAACAACTTTTGTCATCTTTTATTTGCTTCATTAATCATACCGAATAAGTTTATCTTTTGTCAATTTACAATTTCATGATTCCCAAAATTTTACTTCTTTGATAGTATAAATAATTTATCGTCACAAATGCATGTTTTTTCTAAAAACTTTACATGTATCTCTCTTTTATGTCATCCGAATACGTACTTGTATAAAATGCATCATATTTACTTGTATAAAATGCATCATATTTACTTGTATAAAATGCATCATTTACTAAATATTTGCAAACATCTATTAATCTATTATACTTGTAAAACATGTATTTTCTAGCAATAATTAACCTGAATTTGACCGGATAACCGCAAGTTAGCGGATCTTAAAGGATGCCTAACCCCTTCCCTTTAGGATAATAAAGAACCCTTACCTAGAATCTCGCTAGTTTCACAGACCTTAAAATTGGAGTTTACATTGCAGCACTTAGTTTAAATATTTAGGTGTCCTAATTCACCGTAAAAAATAATTAGGTGGCGACTCCTCAATCATTTACCCAGGAATCACCCATACGTCTGTGCTCCGCTTTGACCCGAGCAAGGTCAAAATAGGGCGCTACAGCATGGCGACTCCACTGGGGAATTTCAGGTTCTTAACCATAGCAAATTCAGGTTAATTATAATTGTGCTTTATTTTCACTCTTTGTTTGATGTAATGCTTTGATTTGTTTCTTTTGTGAAATTTTTTTTGCATGTATAAACTTCTTTAATTGCTATATTGTCTTACTGCTTTCCTTAAATTGGCATTTCGTTCATATTTCTTCCACTCTGGAAAATTGACACTATCACACACTACACGCGAGGTGTGTTTTGCGCACCCGCAAATTTCTTTCAATCTACCAAATTTTAGGAGAGTTGGCGTATGCGCGGAGTGACCGGACCATCCGGTGGCCGCGTAGCCTTCTCACTCGAGTAGTCCGCTCGGGAACCTTGTGTCTAGTCAGCCAAATCTTAGAAAATTTAAGATAGAGCTATACCACCCTTTATTTTAAGTCATGCATGCATACACCTTAGGTGGGTCGATCCTTGGTGTCGACTCCACAATTAAGAAATCCGCCAAAGATGTCTACGGGTCTCACAACCCAACGACCAATCATCATATTATGTGTAGCGTGATAAGGATAGACTAATCCAAGACTAATCATGACATGCTGAAATTGGAAAATGTACATTCATTTTGTCTCATTTCCGACAAAGCATTACAGTTTAGCAACTTGGATCAAACTTGTCGTAATCCCGCATATCTGGCGTTTAGGCCCACCTCTGGCATAAGAGGCCCCATGTATATTAGGACGCGCATATACAACTTGCATGCTATTTTCTACTGCTTTCCACTCTGTGTATACTATTTAAATCAACAATTACTCACCTTATACTAATTTGGTTTTCTTCATTTTTCAGGAGTTTCATTTTGCCTTATTTATTTCCCCAAAGGTTGATTCGTGTTGACTAAAACTGGCGGAGCACCCCATCTTTTATTTCCCAGTCATGCCTATCCAAATTGTATTAGTGCTAATTGAGGCCTGAATCGCATTTATGCATTTAATGTGTTTTGCCTCTACCTTTTGAAAGCTTAAAATGACAAATCTGCATTGCTTTTGCTATTTCTTTTTAAAAATAGGTTTTGTTCAATAAATTTCTTTTCTTTTTCATCATGCAAACTAATTTGTCGGCAATATGTGACATATAATGAAACAAGCAAACAAAGTCCCAAACAACGAGCAAGGCCTCGAAGAATATAAGGAAGACTCACAAGCGGAAGAATTGAGACATTTTTGGAATAAGTCAAAGCCAGATTTGGATGAAACATCAAGATGGTTGATAGTTACAAGCTGGCACGGACGTTTGCCATTGGTACTCTTGGGTTACCACACTACGATCAGGACTTCTACTGGGGCAATGCTATTTCTTTCGCGGCCAAGTGGATACAACTAAAGAGACTGATTGATGAAAGCAGATGGACGCAGCTGTCCGGGGCAACTTTATCAGAATATAGTGGCCAAAAACCATCAATGTAGATGCAGTGAAGAGATACCATATCTAAGATTAGTTATTCTCTATGTAATATTTTTTTCTATGTTGTAAAAGTTGCGCTCCCTCGGCGGGATACGCATAGAACCCACGTAGGGTTCCGTTTCTTTAGATCACAAATTTCCCCAAGTTCCTTTTTACTTGTAACCTGAACTACGTTATGACCTGATTCCCTCGGCGGGATACGTAGGCGGCCACATCGGCTTCGGTCCCACTTTTAAAAAAACCCTTACAAATCTCCTTTGCTTGACCTGAACTACGTCATGACCTGATTCCCTCGGCGGGATACGTAGGCGGCCACATCGGCTTCGGTCCCACTTTTAGAAAACCCTTACAATCTCCTTTTTTACTTGTAACATGAACTACGTTATGACCTGATTCCCTCGGCGGGATACGTAGGCGGCCACATCGGCTTCGGTCCCATTTTAGAAAATCCTTACAATCCTCTGTTTGTAATGAACTACGTCACGACCTGATTCCCTCATGGGGATACGTAGGCGGCCTAAATCGGCTTCGGTCCCACCATTAGGAATATTTTCTCCTTTATCTCACAAAAGACAAAATGCACCCATTTGATCACCCTAATAGGGCAGGCAAGCAATCTACACAAGACTCGGTTGTCCGTTCAAAAGATCGTCATTCTCACATATCAGAAACTGGGGCATTTTTTAAGAGATCACTGCCAGAGGACGCCGATAAACATGGAAAAGCATTGGCAAACCAAGTCTTCAGCCAGAAGAATTTTGGATAGGACGTTTGCTTTGTTTCACCGCATGTCACTGCTCGACAGACATTTATATATATATATATATATATATATATATATGCAGTATTTCTTATAAGCAAATTATTTTTCAACAAACATTTTCATCAAAATTCGGTAGAATTTGTATGTTTCTATTTTTTTTAAGATGCATTTCTACAAATTGTTTTCGAATGTTTTCATTAACGGCTGGCCAAGACTGAAAAGCAGAGAGGGGGCTACGGGTCCGAGTTAGCAGGTCATGCAAATACCAAGGCCGAAGCTACAAAGTCAACGCGAATCAACTCCCCCCTCCCAAAACTCATAAATTTATTTGAGTACAGGTTCTTCAAGTCGAAAACAGCAGGGAAGCTGCAACATTTATGAACAGATTCGCAAGGGCCTCCGCATCGCAACTCACTACAAGAATCACTTTCCTGTTTGGAGATTGTACAAAGACGTCATGCTAAACTACATGTTCCCAACCGTGTTGTGTCCACGCAAAGAACGGTATTTCGACTTACAGGGTCGCATTCTCATCTACTCAACTTTTGCATCGCTTATGTCCACACATTAACTATCATGGCATGGCAATAGGGCCCCACTTTACATTACGTCAACACGACGATATAAATCAGGCGCCCACCTTCTAATCTGGGTATGTTTTAAATCAGCGCCCACCTTCTAACGCGGGTATGTTTTAAATCGGCGCCCACCTTCTAATCGCGGTATGTTTTAAATCAGCGCCCACCTTCTAATGCGGTATGTTTTAAACCAGGCGCCCACCTTCTAATGCGGTATGTTTTAAATCAGCGCCCACCTTCTAACGCTAATGCGGGTATGTTTTAAATCGCCCACCTTCTAACGCGGTATGTTTTAAATCAGCGCCCACCTTCTAACGCGGTATGTTTTAAATCAGCGCCCACCTTCTAACGCGGGTATGTTTTAAATCAGCGCCCACCTTCTAATCGCGGGTATGTTTTAAATCAGCGCCCACCTTCTAATCGCGGTATGTTTTAAATCAGCGCCACCTTCTAATCGCGGGTATGTTTTAAATCAGCGCCCACCTTCTAATCTGGGTATGTTTTAAATCAGCGCCCACCTTCTAACGCGGTATGTTTTAAATCAGCCCACCTTCTAATGCTGGTATGTTTTAAATCAGCGCCCACCTTCTAACGCGGTATATTTTAAATCAGCGCCCACCTTCTAACGCGGGTATGTATGTTTTAAATCAGCGCCCACCTCCTAATCGCGGTATTTAAATTTCAACAGCGCCCACCTCCCACGCGGGTATTTAAATTTCACCAGCGCCCACCTAACGCGGTATTTAAATTTCAGTCAGCGCCCACCTCCTAATCGCGGTATTTAAATTTGATCAGCGCCCACCTCCTAATCGCGGTATTTTATTTTAAATCAGCGCCCACCTTCTAATCGCGTATTTTATTTTAAATCAGCGCCACCTTCTAACGCGTATTTTATTTTAAATCAGCGCCACCTTCTAATGCGGGTATTTTATTTTAAATCAGCGCCCACCTTCTAATGCGGGTACTTTATTTTAAAGTGTAAACAGCGCTCGCCAACGCCATCATCATCCTGCACAACATTAAGCAACGACATCATTTCAACTTACAAAGTCATATTCTCACATACATATCTTCTCGCAATCATATACACTAACTTTTATCTTAGCTCTGGTCCACAGGAATTTGAATCGGCGGGAGCTTTCAGCACAACGTGGAACTATATCTTACGGCGAACCAAGGCAATTTGGTCAACGACCTACTTCGAACGTCGATCCACTCTTTCCCATTAGTTTCTCACATCTGCGACCAGTGTCATCCTAAGTCGACACTGGGGCATTGTTTCTTGAATGTGCACCATCTTTTTTTTTCAACTTCTTCCCCCCGGGGATTCTATTTCTTACCGTGCAGTCCCGACGATCGGGACAAAATTGGCTACTCAGTCAACTTCTTTGGCCGAAAACTCTTTCATCGTCTCCGTCCAAAGAGGGGCATCTGTTGACACCCAATTTTGTCCCATCTTTTATGATTTTATTCGTAATTTTTAATATTTTGACACTTTTAAAATAATTTTAAAATATAGGCATATATGTGTGTATCTTCGTATTATTATTATTATTCGCATTGTTTATCATTTGCATTTTTATAATAATCATAAGTTTTATCCAAAAATTCGATGTTATTTTATTCTCGCAAAATTGCATCGCATTTCCTTTTTATTAAGCATTAAACATTTACTTAAATATTATATTTTATTATTATCACGTCGTTACGTTATTTTAAATAATTCACATCTTTTACAAAACAAAAAAATATATACATATATATATATATATATATAAATATGTTTTAATATTAAACCCCTTTTATATTTTTTATCCATAACCCATTTTCATTTTTCCAACCCAAAACAATTTCTACCCAAAAACAATTCAACTCTCCCTCTTTATTTCTACTAACCTGACCAATTAAAATTCCCCAATTAAATTCCTTATACCCAAACACAAAACAATTAAACCCAACACCACAAGCCCAAACTCCCCCAATTCATCGCCCCAGCCCAACTCCCGTCGGCCCACTCACCCGACCCCTAACCCACCACCCCAAAACTCCCCCTTTAATTCCCCCAAAAACCCAAAACAAACCCAAAATCATCAACACCCTTCTCTCACAAAACCCTTCAGCCGCCGACCCCACACCCCCATCCGACCGGTCACCTCTCCCACTGCCACCACCCACTCCCTGCCACCAACCCTGACACCACCACACCCCTCCCGTCACTTCACCATACCCATACCCCCAAAATCCGCTTCCAAAATTCAGAATTTTCTTTACCTTTATTTCAAATTTCAAACTCACTCTTGGGAGGGAAATCCATCTATAAATACCCCCCTTGTTCTTCATTTTGGGAGGTCCGAAATCTCCTTTAAAGGTTTGGCATTATATTTTGTTGGTGTTGTTCTTCACTGAAAAAAGAAACAATCCGAAATCTGCTTAAGAGTTGTTTGTTCTTGCATGTGTTCTTCAACTTAAAAATTTCGAAATATAGGTTGAAATTATTGGTTTGTGGTGTTAAAAAATCTGGAATTTTTGTTCTTTCCAACTGTTTTCTTTTGATTCCGGGTCGGGTCACTTCCGGGTCGGGTCAAATATCAGAAACAGAAAAGTCAGCATCCAAAATCAGCATTCCAAAATCGACAAAAGATCAGATTTCCAAACAATAACTTCTCTGAGCGGGTCGACGATTCGAACGACGACGATCATCGGTCAGCCGGAGAAGGTAAGGGTTTATCCTCTCTGCCTTTTTGTAATTTATGCTGTGTGTTTGTTTTAGTATTTACTTAGTGAAATTATAATGTAGATTAGTTCGTGATTAGTATAGGGATACATGTGACGCTTGTTTTACTTTAAAGATCATGATTTGTGGTAGTTAAGGTCCGAATATATTATTGTGGCCTGCTTTTGCATGTCTCTATGATCAAATGAGTAGTATAATATAGGTTCAAAGATTGATAATTTATCGATATGCTTGTAAATCTATGTGTATGAGTTTGGAGTAGTGAAAGTGAGAGGTGGAAAAAGTATTGTGTTGTGTGGATGTTTTCTCCGGTTATTTGTTGATTATGCTAGGCGTAGATAATATTGAACCATGCTTTATCTTGCCGAGTCCCTTAACTTATTCACTTCTTTTAGGGTATTAGTTGCTTATTAGTGTGATATGCTAAGCTAGTTGACTTGTCATATGCTTGATCATCAACCCGATTATATACACCTCGCTTTGAGGTGTCAATATTTACTATGCCTAATGAATATTGTGATAAGGTTTAGCTCATACATAAGAGACTCTCGCTCATCCCAACCTCTAAGTGTTTATTTCCCATTTGTATTATCTTATATGTCTAATGAAATGGTTACACACATGCTTTGTATATTGAATGATTGAATCAACATCTGCATTAGCATGATATACTTCCCCGATTTACTTGTGTCATATCAAGTTGTAGCCTCATTGCATTCACACTTGAATAATAATGAAGGGCTTCATGTAGTAAGACATGTATAGGGAATAATTTAGTATTGAAATTATCTAACTATAAATGGAGGAATCTAGCAAATGGCTTGAGTAGGACATGTTTAGGAATAAAAATGCCTTGGTCTGTTGCTGGTTGTGCACACATGCTTAAATTATCTATTTAGGATTATTGTGTTTGTTTCTATAGCTGTATGAATCTGTCTATGTGAGAATGCCTAGTATTTTACATAAAACAAATTGTTAAACATGAGATAGGTTGGAAATGATCCAAGATTCGATGTGTCACTATTGTCTAGTCTCCTTGATATATGTTAAGGTGCTATAGTTGTTTTGGATTGATTCCTTCCCTTGTTAGTTTTCTGTGAAATCTGGAAAATATCGAGACTTCCCTTTTTTTTACTTTTGATTGAAAGCATGAACCCTCTGTGTTGGTTTAAGAAGGTTGTCGACAATTATCTTTCCATTTATTTTTTTTCATTCCTTGTCCTGCCAACTATTAAATTAAATTTTACCAATCCTTTACTTTTCTTTCGTTTTACATGAAATGCATCGGGAGTAACGAAGAGTCTCGTTATGAGACTCATCATGACTTCGTCTAAAATTAAGACCCGCATCCACATTCCTTGCATTCTTCTACGGGATTCCCAAACAAATAGGGCGAGACGACATCGCCATCCGCTTTAGTTTCCTTCCATTGTTATTCTTTATTTTCAAGTTATTTTTATCCTGGTCCTGTAATAATTATTTAATGCTTGTGGTTCTCGCATACTTAAGATGTTGTTTCCACATGGCCAAGTAAATCTCATTGTTTATCTTCCATGTCAATCTTGAGTCGATTATGCATCCATCTTTGCTCATCTTAGCGTAAGCTTGATCCTTGTGCTAGCATGAAAGTCCTTAGAGCATATTATTAATGTACGTTGCTTACCTTAATAAAATATGCATTTTTTTTTTGCCCAGATTAGACCATTCTGCGGTCTAAAAATATCATCTTTTGGATAGTTAATTACTTTGACCGATCTGTCAACCCGTTGAAGTGCTAAGTGCCTACATATATCATATAAAGTCTTTTAAGTTATCTTATATCATGCTATGTTTACTAACTTGATGAATGATATATGTATTAGCATTTCGCGTGATTTGAACCAATTTGTGTCGTGGTTATAAACCGCCATGTCCGTGTTCTATGTTTATTGCCGAATGTTTTCTTTCATAGTTGCCTTGTCAGAACTGTCCTATTATCTTATTACGCTGGTTGAAAACGGAGACAAGCTTTGGGTTTGGTTTAGCCTTCTTCGATAGCCTGCCATGCCTAAGGTTCAAGAAGCCTTTTGAATCTTGTTGCGGCATCGGAAATGAATGGTGGTAGCCCCCCTCTTTGTCTTCTTATCTTTCAAATTTGAAGTTTAGAGTGACTGGTCTTTAAGTTTACCTTCCCCTTTATGTCTTTGCTGTGCTACCAATAGTTGTGGTATCCAGCTGCACCTTGAGATTCTGGATATATGTCATCTTTAAATAATTCTAGTTATGGGTTTTGTTGCATTTTGGTCACGATTCGATCGCTGCCGATTCTTTGCAATACTTGGGCTGACATCGCACTTTTGAGCCATTATTCTGCTGCTGCGTTTGCCGCCACAATTCTTTGCGTTTGTCAGCGCTACACCAATGTGGACCATTTACACTTCTTTTGAAACATTTTATCGCTGCATTTCGAGCTCATTTGATGTCTTATCAACTGCTGTATTTTTAGCACAATTGTCGTTGTTTTCTTGGCTAAAAGCACGCTACTTTAGGTCAAGCTTTGACAGCCCATCGCTTCGTGCATTTCAAGCCCACTCTCGTTATTTTTAAACCCAATTGTCAGCTGCTTTTTCTACCGGAAACAATTTGGTTTAAAACCGCTTTGGACAACCGCAATATTTCGACTTTTTATCGCTTTTAATAAATACCGCGTCTGTTGGTGCGCTGTTTTTCGCTTTGCTCCTGCTTTTGACATCGCTTTATCGCTTTTATCATTTTTACTGTTTTAAATCAACACCGCACCTTTCAAACACCGCTTCGCTCTGTTCCAGTCCTTAATCGCTTCAAAGATTCAAATATCTGCTTTTACTGCTTTTACTGCTTTAAACTAAACACCGCGTCTTTTCGGAAACTATTTTTCTTCTTGTTTTCACCTCGCCATCGCCATCGCCATCAAGCTTCATTTTAATTTTACCGATTTGAACACGATACTACATCAAGCCGATGAAAATATCCGCGATTTTGAGGCCTCCACAGCTGCAAAGACGAAATATAACTTGGGCAATGATGAAGACTTAAACCTTTTTATCCGAGATCAACATGTTTAGTAGGCGAGGTGACTAAAATAACCAACAAGTTATATATTCGCAGCCACGACGTGATTATAGTGATCTTTTCTATTTCACCCGAGAGACCGACACGTTTAGTAGGCGAGGCAATCAAAATAAACTACATTAGTCATATGTTTGCAGCCACGACGTGATTGGAATGTTCTTTTCAAAATTTAAGTCTGAGCCTCTCCGCGATCAAAACATTCACTGCTTTGAATACGGATATGAAGTTATTTGTATTTAACTGTTTCTAACCGCTTGTTCTTGACGACTTGCGGTGGACTAAAGTAAATAAAGCGAATTATTCCTCGGAGTTTATTTATTGTTATTTCTTTCTTTAATTCACTTTTATCTCGCTTTGTATTGTAATATTATTTATCGCACTTATGTAATTATTGAAATGCTTAGAATAGGCAAACTTAGGATTTATTCATAGGTTAGTTTAAGATTTGAAACCCGTCGCTAGCTTATTTATTTGTAGGCTCATAAACTTAGAAATCCTTCGCTAGTTTATTTATTTTAGGCTCGTCACGCGTATTCAAGATTTCCAAAACAACTTTTGTCATCTTTTATTTGCTTCATTAATCATACCGAATAAGTTTATCTTTTGTCAATTTACAATTTCATGATTCCCAAAATTTTACTTCTTTGATAGTATAAATAATTTATCGTCACAAATGCATGTTTTTTCTAAAAACTTTACATGTATCTCTCTTTTATGTCATCCGAATACGTACTTGTATAAAATGCATCATATTTACTTGTATAAAATGCATCATATTTACTTGTATAAAATGCATCATTTACTAAATATTTGCAAACATCTGTTAATCTATTATACTTGTAAAACATGTATTTTCTAGCAATAATTAATCTGAATTTGACCGGATAACCGCAAGTTAGCGGATCTTAAAGGATGCCTAACCCCTTCCCTTTAGGATAATAAAGAACCCTTACCTAGAATCTCGCTAGTTTCACAGACCTTAAAATTGGAGTTTACATTGCACCACTTAGTTTAAATATTTAGGTGTCCTAATTCACCGTAAAAAATAATTAGGT
This sequence comes from Anisodus acutangulus, assembly GCA_029783415.1. Lineage (NCBI taxonomy): Eukaryota > Viridiplantae > Streptophyta > Magnoliopsida > Solanales > Solanaceae > Anisodus > Anisodus acutangulus. The sequence continues at coordinate 3,019,615 of CM056498.1, read as the reverse complement.
GGCGACTCCTCAATCATTTACCCAGGAATCACCCATACGTCTGTGCTCCGCTTTGACCCGAGCAAGGTCAAAATAGGGCGCTACAGCCCTTCTGCAGCTTTTGACATCAGGGAATTCATGTCCCACATGTTAACTCATAATCAGGTGTTGCTAAAAAATTTCGAGCATGAAGGACATGAGCTGACGAAGCAAGAACCATCTGGGGTTCAAATTCATGTGCAGGTTCAGCACCCATATCATGGCAACTCCTGGTTCTCGTGCTCAGTCTTCTGCTCCATCGGCAAACCATTCTCTTGTTCATACTCATGCTCGTGATTCCCGTCATGATATTTGATTTCCCTATACCCATCACATGCTCATGGTTATGGTTCTGCTCTAGTTCCAATCCATGGTTCTCGCTTATGTCCATATCATGATTGGGGTCAAACACTACCGACGGGCCACAACTATCAGGCCCAATTTTCTACAGCCCAGCAACGGCCCAGCAGTCTGAGAGCACCACCAATAGGCCACAACGATCAAGCCCAATATCCTGGAGCCCTACAGTTCGCTCCAAGCCTTCCCCAAATCAATTTGGGCCAGGTTTTCAGCACATTGACTCGTCAGCAGCCCGATAATGCATGGTATATGGATACGGGCGCCACTTTTTACCGCACCAACAATTCTGGTAATCTTACTCAACTGCGAAATTTAAATACTCCACAATCTATTATGGTTGGAAATGGTCATTGCATTTCAATTCAAGTGTTTGGCCACACACTTACCCCACCACCACATCCGCACATCTCCCTTAAAACGTCCTATATGCCCCGAACATTATCAAGAACCTAATCTCTGTTAGAAAATTTGCCACCGATAATTCCGTATCAATTAATTTTGACCTGTTTGGGTTTTCTGTAACGGACCTCCGTACCGGAAAACTCCTTATACGGTGCAACAGTGAGGGGAACCTCTATCCTTTCCTATCCACGTCTGCAGCCAGTATCAACCCTCCCACATCTCTAGCGTACCCCCATACCTCCCCTCAAAATGGTAAAGCCGAAAGAATTCTCCGTACCATTGATAATATGATTTATACCCTTCTTTTTCATGCGTCTCTCCCCCTACCTTTTGGATATATACATTAAAAATGGTATAACATATTCTTAACATCTTACCTACCAATGCGATTCAAAATAAGACACCTACCGAAACTCTCTACCTTCGGATCCCTACCTATGATCACCTTAGAATTTTCGGTTGTCTGTGTTACCCAAATCTGACATCCACGGCCCCCCACAAATTAGCACCTCGGTCCACTTCGTGCGCATTTCTAGGTTTCTCATCAAACCGTAGGGGTACTTGTTCTATGAGCTATCCACCGATAAAATTATAATCTCACGCCACATCACCTTTGTTGAGTACATTTTCCCGTTTGACAATATTCAAAAATTCTGAGTCACTGATTACCAATTCCTCGATGATTCGGGCACATCACCTCTTGTCCACCATACACTTCGTCGTGTTGCCTCTTCTCCGACAGCAACCGATGTACCCACTGCCACCACAGCTCAGTCACCTATCCGTGAGGTCACTGCCACCACCGGCAGTCCCGTCTTCAACTCCCCAAGTCATCCTGTCATTTATGCCACTGTTCCATCACTGGAAATCGGCTTAGAGTCTCTCTGTCACAACTGATCATCAACCCAAACACTCACCGACAACCATCACTGATAAACCCTAGTGTCCCCACTACCAACACCACCACTGTACCGGTAACCTAACCCCACATCAGCACATGTACCTAGAATTTATTCGACCCACACCAGCCCCGTCCCACATTACCCAAACGTTCCCCGTCGACGGCTCCGGTATCTAGTAGCCCCAACCCCACCCGATCAGACCAACTCCATGACCCAACTCAACCAGATCCAAACACCTAACACCACCAGTCTTACCCCATGCTTTGTCGACCACACCGACCACCCACCTGACACCGCTACTATAAGCAGAACCTCTGCCCCGACACCAGACCAAAATACCTGACCCACCCCTTCCCCCACGCACTATATGGAAACCCATTCCCAACATGGGATTTTCAAACCCAAAGTCCAGTTTAACCTATCCACACAAACCATATCCCAAATTCCCAAAAACCCAAAATTATCCAAACTAGACCCTAATTGGAATGCTTCAATGCGTGAGGAATTTAATGATTTAACGAAACAACACACTTGAGATTTAGTTTCTAGACCGGATGGGGTGAATGTGATCAGATGCATGTGGATTTTTTATCACAAATTCCGCGACAGTGGCGACTTAGAGCATTATAAGGCGATACTTGTGGCTAATGGTACTAATCAGCAAGAGGGTATTGATTGTGGTGAGACGTTCAGTCCGGTTGTTAAACCGGCGACTATCCGCACAATTATGAGTATTGCTATAGGTAAGCATTGGCCTATTCATCAGCTTGATGTGAAGAATGCATTTTTATATGAGGACTTGAAAGAAACTGTTTACATGCACCAGCCGCCTGGTTTATCCATCCAGCAGCCCCTCAGTATGTATGTTGTCTTCATAAGTCACTTTATGGTTTGAAACAAACCCCTAGAGCGTGATATGACCACTTTGCCTAGTACATTATGCAAATTGGGTTTGTATTTAGCAGGTTTGATAATTCTCTATTTATTTTTCATCGAGGTAGTACCATTGCTTATTTGTTGTTATATGTGGATGACATTGTGCTTACTGCCTCCTCTGATGTATTGAAAAATGAGATCATTGCTCTGCTTAAATCCGAATTTGCTATGGCTGACTTGGGGAAGTTGAGTTATTTATTTGGAATATCAGTGACTAGATCTGCATATACTATGTTCTTGTGCCAACGTAAGTATGCCGATGAGATTGTGTACATGGCTAAAATGGCGAACTGTAAGATCATGTCCACTCCGGTTGACTCTAAGTCAAAGCTCACTGCTATTGATGGTGATCCAGTATCCGATCCTACTCTTTATAGGAGTCTTGCCGGTGCACTTCAGTATCTTACTTTCACTAGGCCCGATATTGCTTATGTTGTTCAGCAGGTGTGTTTGTTTATGCATGCCCCTAGGGAACCTCATTTTACTGCTTTTAAACGTATCATTCGATACGTTAAGGGCACACTTGATTATGGATTGCATCTCTACCCCTCTGCACCGACCAGATTGTTATCATATACAGATGCAGATTCGGTAGGTTGTCCGGACACGCGATGTTCCACTTCCGGCTACTGTGTATTCTTAGGGGATAATCTCATTTCATAGTCTGCCAAGCGGCAAGACACGCTATCTCGTTCGAGTGCAGAATTAGCGTATATAGGTGTTGCCAATGTTGTTGCTGAGATCTGTTGGCTCCGATACCTCCTTTTGGAGCTTCAGTGTCCTTTGCATAAGGCGTCTTTGGTGTACTGTGATAACATATCCACAATTTACTTATCTCATAATCCGGTTCAGCATCAGTGAACCAAACACATTGAGATGGATATACATTTTATTCGTGAGAAGGTTGTTATCGGACATGTTAAGTTGTTACACGTGCCTTATTCGTATCAGTATGCAGATATCTTCACTAAAGGACTACCTAGACAGTTATTCCTCGACTTCAGATCCAGCCTAAGCGTCCGACCTCCTCCCGCTCCGACTGAGGGGGTGTATTAGTGAATATTAGTATAATATTCTTTGCATTTTTTATAATTATTAGTGATGTATAATTATGATAGTTATAGGATCCTAATTGTAATAGGACTCCATATTGTACACACAATATATATTTGTATTAATGAGAAATATTCTCCAAGGGAGATTAATACAATTTTACAATGATGAATGTCACTCTTTAGATTATATCTAAATATTAGACTTATCATGTCTTTGATCGAGTTATAAGATTGATTTCTTTTTTGGTGCAATATAAGATTGATGTCATATGGTCAAAATGTATTCATTACGTGATTTATGATATTTTCTTTGGGCTATGCGATTTGGAATCATGATTTCATATTTTGATTTCAAATCAACGTTTGTTTATGAAATTTGAACAAAATTTCAACTTCAACTTCATATCATGATTTCAATCTCGAATTCTAAAAAAAAATAGGATTTTTAAATGTAAAACTTGACTCATAAGTTTATATTTTGTAAAAAAAAAAGATCCATAAGTTGGTAGATATATTTTTAAATGTAAAACTTGACTCGAAGTAACAATGTTGGTTTGTCTTCTCAGTCATCTGATCGAAAATGCATGCTCGACGTGAGATTGTTTATATCATGTGATAGGATTATATTAAAAAGTAGTTAAACTAAAACTCATGTTCATTTTTTCTTTTTATTGAACTAAAATTCGATCAATAGATATTGTATTTTTTTTTAAATGTCTTCTAGTAGCGTATTAACTTTGTTATAAACTATGGTTTGCCCATTTGGTTAGATTGTATAAGAATTTGGAAAGTTCTGATAGTTTTCACAACTTATGAAATTTTGATATTTATGAGAAAAAATACAAATTAAGAAATTCAAATTATATGTTCAAATAAAACTTCAAATTCAAATCAACCTGATTTCAAATCATGTCCAATCGTCATGCGGGGACTGATCCCGTAGATGCAGTCCCTAAACAGTCTTTGTGTAAAGGAAAGTGAACAAATACAAATAGTTTTTTTTAAAGCATCATCCGTATCAGCTGATCTACATGAACCCCAAATACTCTCATAGGTAGCATGATAGATATGTCGTATGGAGACAAGGTTGTGCTAGTGCCATCTTCTTATTGAAGAATGTATAGCATGCTCTTGAAAGAATTGAAAGAAAACTAATACAAGTAGATGTTTTCACTATGCTTGGTTATAAGTTATAACAGGGAGAAAAGGGGAAAAAGAAAGAGAAGAAAAGATATAAAGGTAAAAAGGAAAGGAAAAAAGGTTTATAATACACTTAAATCTAAATATAATTAATTAAGTATAATTAGATGTAACTAGAAATAAAAGATCCAATTAGAAATTGACACCGTACATTTTCATCAATTTTTTTCCTATTCATGCGCCTATGTTAAGGTGAAAATACTTTCTGCCCTGTCATCTTTTAAGGGGTATTAGTTATACTTCAAACGAAAATAAGGTAACTGGATGCCTATAAAAGTATGCAAATGACTTGCATGTACAAGTTTAGGTTAAAAAAAATCACCTATAGGTGAACTTTTATTTTTTACTCTTCCACCCAAGAGCTCCCCTTTTTGCTCCCTTGATAACTCGAACACAACTTTTGGGAGGGTGTTTACCATTTGAACAACCCCTTCTTGTCTGTAGGTGAACATTTGATTCCAACAAAAGTGTGATGGGGAAGACTACGGGTTTGAATATTAAAGAAATTTATTACGTATTAGAAGAAAATTATTCACTATTCCGGAGGTCGGCATTACCTCTTGAGATTGGTTATTTAAAGAAATTTGAAAAAAAAACCCGACACAATTATAAAATGCACCATTCGAGGATCGAATCCTTACCGTGGTAGGATTCAGTTCTACCACTAGACCAATGGTGCTCGTTGGTTTAAGACTTTGATTTTAGGTCAATTTTCTATTAAAAAAATGGTCTCCAGAGGTCGGCTTGCACATTCCCCTTCTTCTTTTTTTCGCTAAAAAGCCGATCTCGGGAGGTCGATTTTTTAGATCAATTTTTTACCTTTTTTCATAGTGTTTGTTCAATAATGAATGTTTCAAACAAGCATTTTAACACATAAAAGATCTGCAAATTATTTGCTTTCTTGAATTGGATTTTTTATTAATTAATTTTAATAATAATTTTATTTTAATTGTTGTAGTTCTTCATCCAATGATCGCCCAAAATCACCAAGTTATTGCTAGGGAATGCAATACTCCAATTTACAACATAACATGCAAGGAGAACTCTGATTGCGTACCTAGCTGCAAGGAAGTATATAAAGATAATTTAATTTTTGCATTTTGTATGCGGAGTACCCCTGATCATACTCTTGTTTGTAATTGCTCATACTATTGTTAAATGTTTCTTTGAAGTGAGAATGATAAATGTTTCTTCTAAATAATAGAATCAGTGGCGGACTCAGGATTTTAATGTCGTGGGTGCTAACCTCCCATTAACGTAAAGTTTTTATTGATCATAAAATATAAGTGTAATTATTTGAACATAATAATAAAAAATGCTAAACGAAAAAACATTTAATAAAATAAAAAACTAAACGAAAAAGTGAACAAAAATGATTTAAAAAGAGGAATATATAGTATAAATTCTTAGGATACCAAAAAGAAGGATAAAAGTCGAGAAAAAGAAAATTGTCTGAAGGGAATCGAACCCTCACACTTCCCTAACATTGTCTTAAGAAAATTTTTATGGTTTCCGTGCTCGAGCACTCGGACCACTACACGTGGGCCCGCCCCTGAATAGAATTATCATTTCTTATTCCAAAAGGTGGAATCTCCCACCCAGGAGCCCCCACACCCCGGTCCGACAGGTCTGTGAAGGAGGTAAATCATGGTGACTCAATTGATTTCAAAGGTTAGACCAAGACACGTCAGCAAGGCACTCCTTTATTTCAAGAAGAAACCCCACACCGCCACCGACGGATTCGATCCTTGGTCTCTTACTCCAAATATCCTCTTTGAAACCAATTGAGCTGGCCAAGGGGACGAAACTAAGGTAGGGTAAACTTTTTAAAGTGACTGGTCCCACCGCATTCTGACCCCATACCCCGTGAAAACCCCACCTCCGGCTTGGCCCTACGGATTATTATACACCGCTTGGCCCTACGCGTATGGAGGGATTTTTTTGGGGGAACACAGTTCCACTCTCGCTGATCAGAGGACTCGAACACGGAACCTCAGACAACAATACCCTAATGTATTGGCCACTGGGCCAAACACTTTGGATAGAATTATCATTTCTTTGTTTATGTTATACGGTTGATGTCCTATGGTTAAAATGAATTCATTACTAATTTATGATATTTTCTTTTTGCTAAAAAAAAAAGCGTTGATATTAAAGCATGAAATTAAGAGTTATTACAGGCGGGGAGTGATCTATGTTAGTTATTTCCTAAACTTTAAAGTATGCAAATGATTTTTATGGACAAGTTTAGATGAAAATTCTTTCACTATATATAGGTGAACATTTGATTCCCACAAAAGTGTGATGTGAAAGATTACGAATTTGAATATTAAAGAAAAGTATTATATGTTAGAAGGAATTATTCACTATCGCGTAATAAGCATAATTTTAGTGACTTTTCATTAAAATTCTACTATGATTTTTTATGTGTCGCGAATTTACGACACATTTGATATCATTTTCATGAACAATTAATGTCCTTATTGCATTTTTATTGTGTGTTTCTTACATTATTTTGGTTTTGCAGAATTTTTGCTTTGGGACACTAGGAAGTGAGAAAAGAGCATAGACGAGGATAAAAGTGTCAAAAAGGGAAAGAAGTGCAGCAGAGACCCACTCTGCGGACCGCAGAATCAGACTGCGAACCCCAGATGGAGAACACGATCGTAGATTTTAATAGTGATCAGAGAATTTCATAGCCCCAAAGTGCTACCCATTCTATGGTGCACTTTCGTTCTGCGGATCGCATTCCGGTCTGCGAATCACTGCTCAACAAAAGTTCAAGCTCAGATTGTGATAATTCAGAGCACTTTTGCGGATCACATTCATGTTCTATGGGCCGCACTTCCAACCGTGCGACAATCAAGACTGAAGCACCACTCTGCGAACCCTAGCATCATTGTGCGGACCGCAGTTCTGTGGTCGTAGAGTAAGACGCGATGACATTTTTGTAATTATTTGTCTACCATTTTTGGATTCCTATAAATGTAATGTCTAAGGTTTTGTGCAAGGATACTTTTGAATATTATAACTAGTCATTGAGTAGTCTATTTAAGTCATTCTTTTGGAGAGAATCTATTTTGTTCTCATCGAAGAGACACACTAAAGAATCTTTCATTTCTTGATGTAAAAAATCTTTGCAAGCATTCTATGTCTTCATTTATTACTTTGTGTTGTTTTCATTTTTCCATGAGTGGTTTGAATATAAGTTGGGTTGTGACTAAAAATGGAATTTGGTGGTTGAGTTAACTTTTGACTATGAAAATGGTGTAGTGGTTGTGGGTATTTAACTATCCCTCACATTAAATGATCAAATGTTAGATTGCAAACATCCCATTCTTGTCTATTGTTTCTAGTCACACTTGAAAAAAGAGACTAAAGTCTAGAAAAAAGTAGATTAATTAGAATTTGGGGCTTTAAACCCCATTTAATGATTCCAACTAGAATAGGAGAGAATCAATTTTCAAGCTAAATGATTTTAACAAAAATTCTGTAGCGAAAAGGATATATTTTCGTCATTCGTGTAACGATAAGGACATATACAACAACATGCCAGTGTAATCCCCGAGCAGGGGTGTATACATACCATTTTTTAAAATAAGAAATATATCTACTTTAAATCGCAAAGTTGAAAAGTATATTTGTATCTTTTCCTATCTAATAAATTAGAGGTCAATTTTCGCCTTCTAGGTTAGTTGAAAGGTTTGAGTTTTAAAGATTATTCCCATTTTTATTAGACACTATATCCACGCAAATATTTTCTTGTGCAGTAAAAGGACAATTTTACTGATGGTCATCTAAGTAAAAACTTTTAACCAAAAGTTATATTTTGCATAAAATTATTTAAAGTAAAATCTAGGTAACTTAAATATAAATCTGACCAGGAAATACATATTTTGACAAAAAAAAATTAATATAGCTTTCCTAAACATTTATAGGCCCTTATCTCGTAAAATAATGTAATATTTATTGGTTTGTCACAATCTTTGACTCATTTTTCACTAGATTATTATAATATTTTACTCTTATATATATTACAATCATGGCTAGACAATTCATAATGTTCTTTCAAAAGCCCAGACCCAATAATCAAAGCATAAATGGCAAAGTTTCAGTGTACTATTGTCTCGTCATAGTCATGTTTTTGTCGGGTTGGGCCTGGGCCAAACAGCCCCTATTTTTCGTCACAACAGTACCCGGGAAATTGGGCCCAAATTCTCCCAACAACAGGCCCAATTTCTCGGGTCAGCAGTGGTCCCCGAGGGGCAGCAAGCGGGTGTGCTTGGGTCTCGGCATCTGTAGGCCCACCATTCAGCGGGCTCCACCCCTACCGACATTGAAATCGCGATGCACACGCTTGGATTAAATCCTCTGGACACAAATTGGTACATAGACACCGGAACCACTACTCACATGACGTCCGACTAAATTACTCTCTCGTCTTATTCCAATTTGAGCAACAATCGTGGCATAATTGTTGGTAATGGCAATTCAATTCCAATTCGTGGTTACGGTCATAGAATTTTGTCTCCCCCCCCCCCATCCACCTCTCGTCTTGAAAAATGTCATTCAGGCCCGTAACTTAATTAAAAATTTAGTGTATGTCCGTAAATTCACCACTGATAATTGGGTTTCTGTTGATTTTGATCCTTTGGGTTTTTTGTGAAGGATTTCAAGACGGGAATTCCTCTCATGAGATGTGATAGTAGATGAGATCTTTATCCTATCACGCCCACATCCGGTCTCTCGAGTCAAGCCTTGTCATCTACTTTTGCAGCTTTCGCTCCTTCCTTATGGCATGCACGTTTGGGTCACCCTGGGTTGTCTATTGTTTCTTCCTTACATAAAAACAACTTTATTTTTTGTAAGGGTACGCGTAGTACTCCAATTTTTCAATCTTGTTCTCTAGGAAAATTTGTTAAATTACCATTTGTAGACTATACTTCTCGTACTTTAATGCCATTTGATTTTATTCATAGCGATTTACGGACATCTCATGTTCTCAGTTCTTTGGGTCATCGTTATTATGTTCTATTTTTGGATGATTATTCTATTTTTTAGGGACTTTTCCGTTAGCGAAAAAATCACAAGTGTTTTTCACTTTTTAAAATTTAGAACATTCATCCGTATCCAATTCGAACGGGAAATAAAAAATATTCAATGTGATAATGGCAAAGAATATGATAATGGGTTGTTTCGGGATTTTTGTAGTACTAATGGAATAAATTTTTGTTTCTCTTGTCCTCATACGTACTCACAAAATGGGAAAGCAGAACGCAAAATTCGTATCATTAATAATATTATCCGAACTTTATTGGCCCATGCTTTCGTACCCCCTTCCTTTTGGCATCATGCTCTGCAAATGGCTACATATCTTCTTAACATTCTTACTACCAAGGGTTTGGCATATCCACCCCCCTTCAAATCTTATATAATAAGACTCCTTCGTATTCACATCTTAGGGTCTTTGGGTGCTTATGTTAACCACTATTTCCGTCAACATTCGTTATGTATGGATGATGAGATTCCATTGATACAGACCCAATTCCAATAGACTTATTGTAGGGTCCCATTGGCGTGCATCTAGTAGGAATTGAACCTACGAATTCGCCAATTATGAGTTGGGCGCTTTAACCATTCAGCCATGGATGCTTAGCATGGATCCTCATACATGGTGAATAACCAAATTCCAATTGAAATGAAATCTTATGATAAATCAATGCAATTTAGGAGGAATCAATGAGAGATTAACAAATTTCAAGCCCGTTCTACTCCGTCTGTGTTTTTGGGTTATCCGTCCAATCATCGTGGTTACAAATGTTTTGATTTATCGTCTAATAAAATCTTCATTAGTCGCCACGTTAATTTTGATGAATCCCAATTTTCGTTTACTAAAGTAAGTAGTCCTGGGCCTAGTTCATATAAATTTTTAGATGACGATGTCTACCCATATATTATCCACCATTTCTCAGACTTGTACCGCGCCCAAAATCCGCCCGGTAGTGCACTCTTTGGGCATTACGTTATTCTGCCACTACCCACGGGTTACGCGATTTGATCTTTGGGCCCAATTTCGACTATTGGTCGATTGCCCGGTCATCAAAGCGCCGGTTTCGACTTGTCCCGATTTACCGTGTCGATGTGGGCGGCCAGGCCCATTTACTCTTGGCGGCCGTCCGCATTCTTACCAAAATCCACACAATTCTTCCCCGAGTCATAGACCAGTCACTCATAGTCAACGGGCTATTTTTAAACCAAGATGACATTTTAATCAAAATTCTAATGTCTTTAAATCACATCTACCCCGTAACCCATTGTCTGCCTTAAATGACCCGGATTGGAAATTGGCTATGAACGACGAATATGATGCTCTTAATGAAAATAAGACGTGGGAGTTGGTACCCCGTCCTTCTAGTGTTAATAATATTCAGTCTATGTGGATTTTTACTCATAAGGATAATTCTGATGGTTCTTTTACGATGAATAAGGCTCGTCTTGTAGGTGATGGTAAGACTCAGCAGGTTAGCGTGGATTGTGGTGAGACGTTTAGTCCGGTGGTCAAACCGGCTACCATTCACACTGTTCTCAATCTGGCTCTTTCAAAAATCTAGTCCATTCATCAGTTAGATGTGAAGAATGCTTTTTAACATGATGATCTTAAGGAGACCGTTTACATGCATCAGCCCTTGGGTTTTCTAGACCCCAAATATCCTCACCATGTCTGTTTATTGAAGAAGTCCTTGTATGGGTTTAAGCAGGCCCTACGGGCTTGGTATAAGCGATTTGCAGATTATGTTTCATCTATTGGGATTTCACACAGCATGTCTGATAATTCATTGTTCATATATCGTCGTGGTACTTCCCTAGCTTACATACTATTATATGTAGATGATATTAAATTAACTGTCTCTTCTGATGCTTTGCGAAAGTGAATCATGACAATGCTCAGTTCTGAGTTTGCTATGAAAGACTTGGGATCCTTGAATTATTTTTTGGGGATTGTTGTCACTTTTCATGCAGGTGGGTTATTCTTATCACAATTGAAGTATGCCGCTGAGATCATTGAGCGAGTTGGTATGTCATGTAGGTCTACTACCACTCCCGTTGATACTAAACCCAAGCTGGTGCTGCAGTTGGCTCACCGTATGAGGATCCGACTCACTATCGCAGTCTTGCAGGGGCTCTTCAGTATCTTACTTTCACGAGACAGATATTACGTATGTCGTACAGTATGTATGCTTGTTTATGCATGATCCTAGGGTTGAGCACATGAATGCGCTAAAACGCATTATTCGATACATCCATGGGACACTTGACTATGACTTACATTTATATCCTTCCTCGACATCTACACTTGTCTCGTATACTGATGTTGATTGGGGTGATGTCCATATACCAGAAGCTCCACGTCCGGCTAATGTATGTTTCTTGGTAATAACTTAGTCTCATTGTCTGCGAAGCGTCAGTCTACATTATCTCGCTCTAGTGCAGAGGCCGAGTATAGGGGGTAGCCAGTGTGGTCTCTGAATCCTATTAGTTACATAATTTCTTCACAAAAGTCAATAGGATTCATATACCACATTGGCCAACCCCCGATACTTGGCCTCTGCACTAGAGCGTGATAAAGTTGACTGACGCTTGACAGACCATGAAACCAAGTTATTCCCAAGAAATATACAATATCCAAACGTAGACCGTCTGGTGTCTGGACAGTCACCCCAATCAGCATCTGTATACGAGACAAGGGCTAACGTCGAATAAGGATATAAATGCAAGTCATAGTCAAGTGTCCCCTGAATATACCGAATGACGCATTTGAGCGCATTCATGTGCTCAACTATGGGATCATGCATAAACAAACACAATTGTTGTAAAACATATGTAATATCAGGTCTCGTGAATGTAAGATACTGAGGGGCCCCTGCAAGACTGCGATATCGAGTCGGATCCTCGTATGGTGCGCCAGCCGCAGCACTGAGTTTGGGCTTAGTATCAACGGGAGTGGAAGTGGACTTACAAGATGACATCCCAGCCCTCTCAATGATCTCAGCTGCATACTTCCGTTGAAATAAGAATAGCCCATCTGCATGACGAGTAACAACAATCCCCAAAAATAACTCAAGGGCCCCAAGTCTTTCATAGCAAACTCAGAGTTGAGCATTGTCATGATAGACTGGCGTAAGGCATCGGAAGAGGCAGTCAGAATAATATCATCCACATATAACAGAATACAGGCCAAGGATGAACCACGATGATAGATGAACAAAGAATTATCCGACCTGCTGTGAGTGAACCCAATAGTCGAAACATAGTCGTCAAACCGCGTATACCAGGCCCGTGGAGACTGTTTAAGCCCATATAAGGACTTCTTCAACAAACATACATGATGAGGATGTTTGGGATCCCTAAATCCCAAAGGTTGATGCATATAGACTATTTTCTTGAGATCGACATGGAGGAAAGCATTATTTACAGCTAACTGATGAATAGACCATGTTTTCAAAAGAGTCAAGCTGAGCACAGTGCGAATGGTAGCCGATTTGACCACCGGACTAAACGTCTCACCACAATCCACACCAACCTGCTGAGTCTTACCATCACCCACAAGTCGCGTCATATGTCGGGCAAATGAACCATCTGAATTTTCTTTATGAGCAAAAATCCACATAGATCTAATAATATTAATACCAGCTGGACGGGGCACCAACTCCCACGTCTTATTATCAATAAAAGCATTATATTAATCTATCATAGCAATTTTCAAATTCAGGTCATTTAATGCAGACACATGATTACGGGGTAAGGGTGATTTAAGAATATTAAAATGTAAATTAAAATGTACTTTTGGTTTAAAAATCCACCGTTGACTACGAGTGACTGGTCTATGACTCGGGGCAGAGGCGGGTGGATTTAGGGAATTTTTGGGACTCGGGACGGACTGGCCAGCAGGCAGTGGGCCTGCTGGCCCAAATCGAGAACTAAAGCCGAAGCTGGGCACTAGAACTGGGCCAACACTGGACCCAGAAATAGTCCCCAAAACTGGGCCAGAACTGGAAGATGACGCTGTTTGGGGAGGACCAACGGGCAGTGGGCCCGCTGGTGGAGTTGGGGTGTGAGACACGTCCGAAAAATAGTGAATAAGTTTCGGGGATATACCATCATCTAAAAAATTATACGAACTAGGCACGGGATTACTCCCCTTAGCAAACGGAAATTGGGATTCATCAAAAATGACATGGCGACTAATGATGATTTTATTAGAGGATAAATCAAAGCATTTGTAACCACGATGATTAGACGGAAAACCTAAAAATACACACGGAGTCGACCGGGCCTGAACTTTGTTAATTATGGTGGACGAAAATAATGGATAACACAAACACCCAAAGACCCTAAGATGTGAATATGAAAGGGTCTTATTATATAGAGTTTGTAGGTGGGAAGAATATGTCAAACCTTTGGAAGGAAGTATGTTTAGGAGATGTGTTGCCATTTGTAGAGCATAATGCCAAAAAGACGGGGGTACGGAAGCATGAATCAATAAAGTACAGACAATATTATTAATGATACGAATTTTGCGTTCGGCTTTCCCATTTTGTGAAGACGTATGAGGACAAGAAAAATGAAAATTGATCCCATTATTAGCACAGAATTTCCGAAATACCCCATTGTCATATTCTTTGCTATTATCAATTTGAATATTTTTTATTTCCCGTTCGAATTGGGTTCTAATGAATGCTTTAAATTTTAGGAAGATGGAGAAAACTTGAGATTTCTTTGCTATCGGAAAAGTCCATAAAAATTTAGAATAATCATCCAAAAAGAGAATATAATACCGATGACCCAATGAACTAAGAACAGGAGACGTCCATAAGTCGTTGTGAATAATATCAAATAGCATTAAAGTATGAGAATGTGAGTCTACAAATGGCAACCTAATAATTTTTTCTAAAGAGCAAGACTGACAATTTGGAGTATTACATGTACCCTTACTTGAAATAAAATTATTTTTATCTAATGACGACAAAATAGAAGACCCTAGATGACCAAGACGAGCATGCCACAATGAAGGAGCAAGGGCTGCAAACGCTGATGGCAAGGCTTGACTCGATGGACCAGAACCAGGTGTGATAGGATAAAGATCTCTCCTACTATCACACCTCATGAGAGGACTCCCTGTCTTGAAATCCTTCCCAGAGAAACCAAATGGATCAAATTCAACAGAAACAGAATTGTTAGTGGTGAATTTACGGACAGACACTAAGTTTTTAATCAATTTCGGGGCATGTAAGGTATTTTTCAAGATAAGGGGTGGATTGGGGGGAAACAAAGTTTTATGACCATAACCCTGAATTGGAATAGAGTTACCGTTACCAATAATTATACCACGAGGGTTGCTCAAATTGGAATAAGACGAGAGAGTACCTTGATCGGATGTCATGTGTGTAGTCGCCGGTGTCCATGTACCAATTCGGATCCGATTGCGTTAACCCAAGTGTGTGCATTACGGCCTCAATGTCGGTGTGAGTAGGTGTGGGGCCCACTGCAGAGAATGCTTGTGTGGACCGAAGTCCAAGCAGTCCACCCTGCTGCCCCGACCAGTGCTGAAGCGAGACGAAGAGGCCTGATTGTTGGGCCTGAATTGGGGTTGTCCAGCCCACTGCCCGTTGGGAGAACCTGGAAAATAGGGGTTATTGGGCCACGACCCATTGTTATGGGCCCCACGGCTGGGACCAGTAGGGAGGTAGCCCACTGTTAACTGGACGGGGACCCACTGCCGGAATGTTGTCCACCGGAACCGCCGCGTTTGCCCCCGTGGTTTTTGCCATTATTCTTACGATTATTTTTGCCGCCACCATGAGCACGGTTTTGCCCCGAATTATCAACAAAACCCAAAGAAGTTGTGGGGGACATCATCAGGACGACAGGGTTTGCACCGGTAGCCGCCTTCTTAGCCAAACCGGCTTCTTCCATAGTAAGCATGGAGCGGGCTTGGTAAAAAGCGGGAAGTGGATTACTTTGACGAATGAGAGTCCCAACGCCATTATAGGCCTCAGAAAGTCGGCAACCAATTGTAGAACCAGATGATTATTTGTCACAGGTGCGCCAACATTACGGAGTTGGTCGGCCAACTCCTTGAGTTCTTGCAATATGCAGACACGTTTGGAAATTCTTCTATGTGAACTTGAGAGAATTTCTGCTCGAGTGTGACAACACGTGAATGTTGGTTATCTTGGAATATGTCATGCAATCTATTCCAGGTAGCCATAGTCGTAGTGTCAGGCTCAATGATCGTCTGTAAGAGGTCAACCGAAATAGTGGAATAAATCCACTGGAGAACGGTAGCATCAAGAGTAATTCATAACTGAGGATCCTCCGCGGGAATAGGTGCAGCGGGAGGAATTATGTGATGGGAGATAGCGTGAATTTTAAATAATTTTTCCCTCGTCGCATATTGGACGTTTTCCATCTCAAGAACAATAGGGATGTTGTTCTTGATGTTAGAAACCATGAGGGCAGGATGAAAAATGTTCTTAGACATAACGAAAGAACAAAGGTAGAGGAGGGAAAATTTGGGAAGAGTGGAGGTAAAAAATATCACAAATTCCGGTGAAGGGGGACGGAAATCGAGGCAGTTGTGGCCGAGAACAGGCACAAAAATCGAGAGCAATATTTTGAGAACAAAGGCGGAAGCAAGTTAGACCTAGTCTCTTGATACCATGAAAGAAATAATCTCCTTCCTTATTTTCATTAATTGAAAGACTATATATACAAGTTACATATTTCCATAATAGAAAATCCTTTTCCTATTCTACTCCTAAAACCCTATTCTAGTAGTACAAGACTTCTATAATTATGGTAAGTGTACAATGTCAAGTAATACAAAGATCCTACATTAATTATACTACTCCTACAAGGACCAAAGTCCCGTGATATACATAGTGTATATCACGGGAATATACGTGGAATATACATTGTCTAATAGTAATTAAAGAGAATACTACTTAGATTTCAGAAATATAAGAGGGTTACCGCTTTCAACTATTTTATCTCCTCTTTTATGAAGTTGTATTTTCCTTCTTGACTTCGCACAACCAACCCAAAAAGATAATTATTTGTATACCTTTCTTTCTGATTGTTTTTATTGGTGTTGCATCGTATAATTATATAATTTGTTAATAAGGAAAAACAGTTCGGATGTAAGCAAAATAAATTATCTCATTTATCTCGCTTTAATTTATAAAAGAATATTTTTAAATTCACTAAGAAACCACGCGAAGCGCGATCAAATTCACTAGTTGTAAATTAAATAATGACCTCATTATGATCATAAAGCATCAATCTTATAACTTGACCAAACAAATAATAAGTTTGACATTTTCATGAAGTCTAACAAGAGTATTTAATTAGCAATGTCATTTCATAGAAATCTTTAACAATAGTACACAAACACAAATGGGATTAGGATCATCGGGGCTTTGCATACAAGTTGCACCAAATAATCTATCTTGATATTCCCCCTGGCAGCTAGGCATACAATCATCTTTCACGTTGCATTTTACGTTGAAAATTGGAGCAGCTCATTGATCAGTTAAAAATCCAATTCAAAAAGATAACAATTGTACAAGTATTAATTGATTTCATATGTCGTCTATTCATTAGTCTATACAAGAAATTAAATTGTGATTAGAAACTACAAAAGTAGTATTACAAATAGTACTTATCAAAAACGTTTACGTATTAAAATGCTTATTTGAGATAGTAGTATTTAACTTTCTAAAATCACATTAATAATAAAATAGATAAAATGTAAACAGAAAATAATTTAAAGTATCAAGTGCATTAGAACTAACTAACATGGAGTTCATCATTTCTTTCAGTGTTCTATTTTTCCTTTCAGCTACTCCATTAGACTCATATGAATAAGACGAAGTTATTTCATGAATAATCCCTTCTTTCTCACAAAAAATATTTAAGATAAATATTTTCTACCTTCGTCAAATCTAATTCTCTTGATTTTTCTACTAAGTTGATTTTCAACCTTAGTTTTATAACAAATAAAGGCATTAAAAGCATCATCTTTATTTCTAAGCAAGTACAAATTAGTAAATTCAGAAAAATCATCAATAAAAGTCACATAATATCTTTTACCACCTCTAGTCATAGTCTGCTTTAAATCACCCAAATCGGTGTGAATTAAAGATAATAATTCAGTTTCTCTATTTACTAAAAATATGACTTTTTAGTAATTCTAGCTTCAGCACATATTTCATACTTATCAAAATTATTTTAGTCTAAATCAGACATTAAACCAAGTGACACCCAAATAGAAGGTAAGACTTGTCATTAGAGGAGACACCCAAATAGAAGGCATAAATTATAATGAAACCAACTCCCAGTTGTCAAACTTACTACAGTCAAGTGTCTTTTGTCCTTGGTTGTTAAGGGAAACTGGACAGTCTTCCAACTTGATGTTAACAATATTTTTTTACATGGTGATTTATCTGAGGATGTATACATGATGATCCCACCTGGTCTTTAAGTTTCTTCTTCTTCCTCTCCTTTGGTTTGCAAGCTCAAGAAGTCTTTATATGGCCTCAAACAGGCTTTCAGACAGTGGTTTTCAAGACTGTCTGAAGTCTTGTTATCTAGGGGCTACATTACTAAGTCCACATGAGTCTCTTTAGTTGTTGTTTTGGTCTATGTTGATGATATATTACTGATTTGATCTGATCTTGATGAAATGAACAACCTGTTACTGCTCATTTGGATACTTCTATTAAATTGGCCTTAGATATAGGTGATCCTATTGCTGATCCAAGTCTCTACATAAGACTTGTTGGTAAGCTTAACTTCTTGCAGCATACTAGGCCTGATATTTCCTTTGATGTTCAACACCTTAGTCAATTCCTCAACTGTCCAAGAGTCCCTCGTATGTTAGCTGCTCTTCATGTCTTAAGGTACCTTATATCTGCTGCTTATCAGGGCATCTTATTGAGTTTATCTCCAGATTTCTCTCTAGTTGGTTATTCTGATTTTGATTGGGTTGCCTGCCCTTCTTCAAGGAGATCAGTCATTGGTTTTTATATTACCCTTTGGTGGGTGTCATGTTTCTTAGAAGTGCAAGAAGCAGCCCACCATAGCTTTGTCATCAACTGAGGCTTAATATAGGGCTTTGCGCAAAGTGGTTGCTGAAATTTCTTGATTGGTTAGGCTACTTGGTGATCTCGGGTTGTCTATATCTATTCTTGTTCCTATTTTTTGTGACATCCAAGATGATCTTCAGATTGCTAAGAATTCAGTTTTTCACGAGCGTACTAAACACATCAAGATTGATTGTCACTATGTTCGTGATTGTTTGACTGCTTCTCTCATATCTCTTCATTATATTCGTAGTGTTGGTCAACTTGCTGACATTATAACCAAGATTTTCCCAAGTCCTACTCATCACACATTGCCGGGCAAGCTGGCAGTTTGCACTAGCTCCAGCTTGAAGGGGGGGTGTTGTCATTGGCCTAAGACGTTCAAGCCCAATACTTACACCCGGATGATTGGCCCAGTTGGGTTTAAAATGTATTTTGTATAATTGTTTGGTATATTGTATAATTGTCTATCAGAGTCCCTGTAAGATTTTATTTGTGATAGTTATAAATAGATAATAGAATATTCTAGAGGAATAATGTAATATTCAGAACTCATTCTTCTTTTATGGATGAAATAATATCTGATCTTCTCTCATATGAACCTTAGGATTTCCTCTTGATATTTTTGCCTTTATCTCTATCTTTATACTTATAACATGTTGGAAATTTGCCTTTGGCGGGAGTTGCGACCGACCAACTTTAACGGCTTAAACACTAGTGTTACGTATGTTGGAGAATCCGGTTCTTCACACATGCATGATCTACTAAGTACGTAGATAACCGTAGGGCCAAGAATCGTCAAATTTCATTGAGAAATGAAAGAGATATTGATCCACGAAGTAAGGTGTTTGAAGCATGGAAAGTGTGGTATTGTGTTCAATTCTCCCTCATCGGTAGAGGAAGAAAGAATTGTTGTGTATATAAGACTCGAAATGTGTTTGGGGTTTGGGACCCCAAGGGGTATCCCATGTGTTTAAAGGAGGGAGGACCTAGATGTGCTTCGGTTCAAGGAAAGACCACACGCGCGCCGCCGCCGCCCGCCCGTCCGGTTCCGGGTTCCGGGTTCTCGGGCCCATGGGCTGTGGGCCTTCTGATATTATCTTTTTGGGCCAGAAAACTTGGCTGAATTACACCTCCAATAATGGCCAATCCGTTGGCAACTTTCTCCATTTATGTTGGTGACTTTACTACCTCCATAATGACCATTATTTGGCTATTATGGAGGCAGTTTTCAGGCAGTAAAACAGTCCATCCCTCTCCTATATAAACACCCCCCTTACACCATTGTTGAGAGAAGAGTTAACAGTAAGAGATGCAGCAAAACAGTGCACGAAAATACACAACCAAAATAGCTTTTTCTTCCTACAACTTCCAAGCATCATTTCGTTTCTCAATATTCTTCACGGTAGCTCTTGACTTTCCTTTGCTCAAGGGTTCCATTGCTGTTTTATCTTGGGAGACAAATTGTCCAGGACGTATAAAGGATACATACGGGGCAATATTGTCTTAAGGACAGAGTGCTACACTCGACTCAGCAAAAACAATTTACATTTTTTCGTCTTCTACAAAACTGGAATTTCCAGTTTTTACTTGTGTAACAATTGTAATTTCACATTACTAGTTGAACTATTGAACATTTGTTTATCCTTTCGAATACTTGTAATAGTTATATACTTCCCGTACTGCTTTATAAAGTACCATAGAGCAAAATCTCCCAACATAACATACTTAGACAGATTCCAAATAAGACAATGCAGTACCAAAAGGATCATAATTCGATCACATTGCACAAGTTCATATTTCACTGATAGAAAAAACTTACCCACATTGCATCAAACTTTTTAATTTATCATTATTAAATGATACAAATATATATAAAAGATGAAATAATTGTTCTATCTCACAAAGGTAAGGATAAGGTCTGCGTATATCCTACATTCCTCACACCTCACACCTCACTTATGAAGTTACATTGTTGTTATTGTTATTTAATATGTAAAAGATATATATTGTCTATTCATTAATTTGATATAAATATCGGGTGTACATGATTTTTTTTGTGTGCAATGACCGTGTCGCCATTGTTGTTTAATTAAATCTTCTTTCTCTATGTTGAACGTGTTTGTCAATGTCTACATACGTAGGATTTAGATCCTCCTACAGCCCTCACTTCTAATTTTTATTTTAATCATAGTCGAAATTTACTCATGATTAATTCAAACTAGCCCATATGACTCGTTAAAGAAGAAGCACACTTAACCAAGAATCTCTCTGTTTTCGGGGCTCTAGTAAAGCAATCTTATCCATCACATTATGATTTCTTATAAGGTCACTTAACTATCCTCATTGTAATACAAAAGTCACTTAACTTTGTTTTGTAACGTGAAAGTCACTCAACTTTCATCTTTATAACAAAAGTCACTTATCTTTGTTTTGTAACTGAAAAGTCATTCAACTTTCATCTTTATAAAATTTAAGCTGACGTGACATTTTTTAAAAAGTTAAATCCTTATTTAATATAAACTCACTCATTTTTATCATTTAGTGACCCGCCCTATTATGCCGACCCGCTATTCACTGAATTTAGTGTTGGACTTGATGAAGATGTCTAAGAAACTGATCAGTAGTGTAAATTTTGTAGAACAAAGAATTAATATAATAATTTTGAAAAAAAATCACTACTTCCTGGCTCCTGCATTAACTAAGTGAATTGAAACGTTAATTATCGATGTGATATTTACTTTCTGTGCAATCACTATCAACTTCTTATGGTATTCTTTGTAAAATTTATGGTGCTTGCTCAAGGGAACTGTATTTTGAACATCATAGATGAAGAGAAGAACAAATGTACAACTAGACTCACTTAATTTGTGTAATATTTGTGAATAGAATGTGTAAATTTTCTTGAAGAACTGTTACTACTTGCAAATAGCTTAGCAATAGTGTCATAGTAACCGGATGAACTTGAGATAAAATTTTAAGGGCCGAGTAGGGAGGAGAATCCATTCATGTTACCGGTAAAAAATTACTAGTAAAATTTCAGTCCTTAGTGTTTTGTTATAAAAATTTGGATAGTGGGTCAGTTTGGTGGGAGCGGATCACCAAATCGTAATGTGTGAGTTTATATTAAATAAGGATTTAACTTTTTAAAAAATGCCACGTCATCAAAAGTTGACTAAAATGATTTGACTGATTTTTGTGTTACAAAGATGAAAGTTGGGTGACTTTTCAGTTAAAAAACAAAATTAAGTGGTTTTGTATTACAATAACGATAGTTGAATGACTTTTCAGTTACAAAACAAAATTAAGTGACTTTTGTGTTACAATAAAGATAATTAAGTGACCGAGAAATCAACTCCATCATTTGGTAGTACTTTTAAAAAATTCTTCAAATGAAAAGATTTCTTTCACAAAAATAGATTAGAAAACCAGTTAGAGTTGAAATGTGAGTGGTTATTAATGATCCAACCAAGCCATACCCAAAAAGAACATTGCATGATGGAATCACATCGAACCAATGACCAAATCTTGGTGCAAAATTCCTCTTTATTTTTTTCCTTTAGTTTTCCGTCGGTGTCGAGGCTTGATTAATCTAAATTCACATAAGAAAATTCTATTTTAATGTTAAAGCCCACCTTATTAAAGACGACTTTATTCTCAAATCTCAAACTCAATGCTTCATTAATGAAAAAGAACTTACCGTTTGCCATAATCTTTGTGGGGTGGGGGTGGGGGTGGGGGTGGGGGGGGGGCTTCTCTCTATTCACGGAAAATGATTCTGACAATGGAGGTCTTGTCATACAGACTGCAGGCCGGTAAACGAATGGGCCTAAGCAAATTGGGCCCTACTCTGATGGCCCATTTCGTTTGCTGTTATAAATCTGCGATTAGATTATGCGTATAAATGGATTGGACATTTTGACATGACACTCACTCATTGCTCATTAGCACCCAAGTAAGAAAGGTTCCCAACTTCCAACAGATAACACTTGTTTTAACAAACTAAACAAGGGAAAAAATTGGTCGATCACATAGACGGTCCCTTAAATATGTTGGTAAATTTAATTTAGACATTTTTATACTATGATTTTATTTAATTGAGCATCTATTAGATACCTTCGGCTTAAACTTTTGCACGTCTTCTTAAGAGACTGTTAGATATATAACACTGAAAATATGTCAGATCTTTCAATTTTATGCATTATCCTGAATAAGTCGTAAAACATCAAGTTTATTCCAATTGAGGTTAATACTTAGAATTAGATAAGGTAACACATTTAAATGTATAAACTAGACTCGAGAAAAATTAAAACTTACGTATAAATTCATAACTAAATTAGAAATGGTAATCATCATATTAGAAAATTCATCATTTTTTTATGATGGATAAAAGCGAGAGCTATTTTAATGGGGGGAAAACTCATTCGTATCGGAATATATATATATATATATATATATATATATATATATATATATATATATATATATATATGCATGTCACATATTTGCACATGTATTTTTTCAAAAAAAAACTTAGTGTAAACATCTGATACAAATAAATTCTTACTTTAGTACATATTCATTATATTTATTCGTTTATAAACTCGTCCAAAATGGGGTATAAGGATAGTTACCTAAGCAGCGATTTCGTGAAATTAACCTAGATGTGCGCAAACTAATCTAAATATTACGATTACTAACAAAAAATAAAAGTAAAATGAAAGTTGTGACCTCCATGCATAGGGACAATAAGTTGTGATGAGATTCTCAAGGGGAATGCGGTGGTTATATAACTTATACTATTTGTTTCGGTTGTAGCTGATGAATTAAAGTGATATGATATTTTTTGTTGGCCATAACAACAAACAAATAATATAATGACGAATACCCTCTTAAGACTTTTTGGAATAGTGATGCTTCATGAGAACATGATAACGATAAGGTTTGGTAATAGTACTAGTACTTTTGGATTTTATATAACCCCTTTCTAAAAATAGAAAGAAAAAAACAATGACGAGTAACAAGTAGAAGTATTTATAAATATATAGATCATATGTTTAAAAATAATTAATTATACCACACACATAATAAACATTGTGTTTTTTTCACCTTATAGATCACTAAGTGCTTTTTGGAAGGAAAAGAAATGCTTCTAAAGATGGCTGCAAAACAAACACTTCCGATAAAAAAAAAGATTATGGCTATATATATTTGACTTAAAAAATAGGATTTACACCAAAGTTATTGATTGTTCTGCCTGACCCATATACTTACTATTGCTAGCTCCGCCCCCAGTGAACATATATTTTTCTGTTCAACCATGCAGTGTACAGAATTCGCCGATCCAATTTATTTAAATTCTAGTCCGTAAGAAAATTCCACTATCAGAGTTTTTAGCTCTATCTATCAAAGAGGACTCTACTGCCATGAATTCGAACGCGGAAACTTATAGTTAATGGTGGATGAAATTAACCCATTTTACCTCCCGTTCTAATATTATTTTCACTCAAATATGTTTAATTTTGGAGTTCTGATGAAATCCGATGCATTAATGTGTATATCACTTTCCATGGTTTTCCAAATTCAATTTTGAAAAAACTTGACAAAATAGACAACTAATTTTCTCCAAAATAAACAATCTAAAGTCAGCGACCCTTATAGTTTGTCCCCGCTACAATAGAAGTCCCTACTCTAGTCTACTCTAGCAATTTATCATAATTATTCTTTTCCTTAGCATTTGGCAATAAATTAATGATGAAATAATTCAAACAAAAACTATGTTTTACAATTAATAATTCTTATAGTCAAACTTTTGCTAGTGAAATTCAATTAACGCTTCAAAGTGAAAGGTTTGATTTACGCAAATATCCATTTTTAGGTCATTATTTAGATTGTCTTTATTTTCAAAAATACTATTACCTTAATGAAATTACCCTCGGACAACGTTATAATCATATCTAATGTTTTCTCATATATCGATAAAATATTAGATTGTGATGTAATATTTTATCATAAAAAATTAGTTTGCTCAAAAGAAAATATTAGACTATATTCTAAAAGGTCCATATATTGCAAGAGACATACAAGATGATTAATTACTAAACAGATATTCCAAAAAAATAATAATTAAATTTAAAAAATCATAAATGAAAGGAATATATATATATATATATATATATATATATATATATATATATATATATATATATATATATATATATAGAGAGAGAGAGAGAGAGAGAGAGAGAGAGAGAAAGAAGAGGGAAAGAGATTAATTTAATTTATATTTATGAAAAGTCCCTTAATATTTTCTTTTTAGAGGATTTAGTCGGTAATGTTTTCAAGTAGTGCATGGAAAATGACTGTTCTGATGGAATCCCTTATTTGAAAATTGGAATGTTCGTCAGATCATAGTCTAAATTAATGAGTGTTGTCACAATGAAATTATTAAAAAATAGACCTTCCACAAGATAAACAAATATTAAAAATTATTTAAATCATTTAAATCGCTATCACTTCCATTTTCTTGTGGGTCAACTTTGCTATTATTTTCAAATTGATCTCCTCAATCATGTCAATTTGGTATGTAGACTAATTCAGATATATTAAACTACTCATCTAACATTAATTAATTTAATCAAAACCGTTTATAGTTTAATTTATTCACCATCTCATACATTTGGTGGGATATCTCCTCTTTGATATTCTCCTAGATGTCCATGCCGGCTAAATATTGATGGAACAAATGATTTAACGAATAGTATCTTATAAAAATAGAATTAAGTGGAGTAATAATTTTTAAAAAGTCCCATTATAAAATGAAGTGGACGTATACGTAGTTACGTGCATTAAGGCTTAAGCTAAGATGGTGATAAAAATTCTATTTTAAAGGGTTAATAATTGATCAAATGCTTTTGTTAAATTTATTATTGAGTTATAAGTAAGGCTGGCCAGTGGGCCGGGACGACCCGACGTCAGGCCGTCGACCGGCCCGGTCCGCCCGACCCGCTCTAAAAAAAAAAAAAAAATTTTAGCAGGCGGGACTCGAACTGGGGCGGGGCGATGTCTCGTCCCGCGGACCACGCCCGCTTGAGCCCGCGGACGGAAACCGCCAAGGCAGCCCAGAGCCAGGCCAGGCCAGGCCTTAACCCCACTTTTGCAAAAATAGTGGTGGGTGCAGCGCATTTTAGATATGGCCGTTATTGGCAGCTGCCATTTAGGCCCCCTCCCAACCCCTACCCCTTAATATTTATTTTTAACCCATAAGTTATTATATTTACACTTTAACCCAATTTTCAACTATAAATAACTCATTTCTCTTCATCTTTCTCACAAATCTTCCTACAATCTCTCTAATTTCTCAATATATCTCTCTACATTGTTTGCTAAATATTCAATTTTATTAATTCATTTGGGAATTGGGAGTGGTTAACTAACGAGATCTTCCATCGAGCAAAGTTTCAATTTTCAACCTCTCGATTACCGTCGGCGTTAAGTCGGCGTTTGAAGATCGTTCCTTCATTAAATTATTATTAATACATTTATTTTATTTAAGCGCACTTAATTTTATTGTCTTTAATTATTTATTATCATAATTAAAATGGAAGGATTAAAAGGTATGTTTAAGGGTAAGAGGTAAAGGTGCTTCTTCTAGTAGAGCCAACCAGGGCAAGGGTACTTCTTCTAGTCATCTTATTCCTACACGGGATGATTTTGTTGATACTCGACATTTTCCTACAATACCATTAGATTTAGGCGAGAGTTATTTTACGGAACTCGAAGACTTTAATTTAGGCGATGATCTGGGCGATACACCCACTAATATTGATGACAACACGCCCATTTAGTGCACGCTTCAGGCGAAATACCTCTATTCCCCTAGTATGAGGCGAGGTCCGGTAAGCGACCATTAAAATCGGATCATGGACATTTTTGATAGGGCGTAGAGAATCAAGTAGCCATATGTAAAATTTGTAAAAATGTTTTAAAATTTAAAAGCGGAAAGGTCACGGTGGGGACGGGGGTTTAATTAGACACGTAGTAAGTGCTCGTCGACTAGGTATGCCCGATACCAGGCTTAGCCAGATGTAAGCGGCGCTCCGCATCGGAGACAAGGTTCACATCACGTCTTTGTCGGACCAAATGCAGGTCAAATTAACCTATGGCGAGGGAATTGTAGGCTCTAAATACAACAAACATAGAGATAGGAAACAATATCAAAATTAGTTCTTTGTGGAGGGTTTGCCTTTTTTCATTTCCTTCGTCTCGGTTTATTCATTACATTAGAGATATATATAATCACACTTTTAACTTGGTTTCCTAGGTCATTGTTAGAAGATGTATTTAAATTTGCGCATGAATATCAACAATATTTACGTTTTCATTATATCATTTTAATGGCAGAAGTATCTATCACGTCGATATAGGTCGTAGTACTATGACCATGATTATTTAAACTGTAACTTGTCATTGGATAGATTATAAATGGTCTATGCAAAAGCGTATTTTAAGCGTATAGATATATAGATGATAAACTGCTTTGGTACTTTTATTACGAGAAAATATTTATCAAAGTGTGCGATTAATGCGAGATGCGATAAAATTATGACTATTACATTAGAATAGCAGCTTCTAATAACAATTGCATAATTACAATGTTAAAAAATAGTTTAGCTCCATCTTTTCCAGGACCATTTCATATAAAATCGCGTGCCATATATATAACTTAATTGTAAAGGATGGTCTATCACCTTTTGAAGACATTCTTAGTAAAATACAATTTGCTATAAACTTTATTTTTAAAAGTAATAAAGTACAACGTAGAAAAGAATATAAAAAAATTTGTCATGATTGTGGACTACCTTTTAGAAGAATTCACAAGAAGTATCCACCTTTAGGTGGAATTCTTTATACAGCAACTCCTTGTTGCTTATGACTATAAATTACCTATAACTTTATTTTTAACTCTCATAATAAAAAGCCGGTGATATGATTTTAGATAGTGATTGGGAAAAAATTTCCCGAACTTATTGTATTTTTGAAATTTTTCAAGCAACAAAAAGAATTTTCCGGTATATATTATCCCTCTTATTTCAACTATGTTATTTTATATAACTCTAATATTTTATTACTTAGTGAATATATGGAAAAACCGACTTATAAAGGCGACTATTAAAAAATGTTTGTCAAAATAAAAAATATTTTATTCCTATTCCTTCTATTTATATTATTGGTTACGTATTAAATCCTACTATTAAAATAGGCGGTACTAAATCACTAGTGAAACTATTTACGATTGTATAGAAAGTACTACCACCTCCAAGTCCCAAAATCTAAATCACCCACCACACATTGAGACAAACTAAGGAAGAAGTGTTGAATAGCGTAGAACACCTTTACTGCAAAATATATATAGATTTTATCAACAAGAAAATGCTAGTAACGTCACAGGCTACCATACCATCTTCTTCATCTTCAACACAACCTCACAAAGACATGTTGTTTAACAGGCTAGTGTTGAAAGCCTCGAAATAGAATGTCTTGCTAGTACCTCTACTAACCAAATTAAGCTTGAGTTGGATATTTTTGTTTTGCGAGTTACATGCGAAGTATCAGAAAGTTATCAATGAAGATGGACAAGAAGACTTCTTTGAAATCTTTGGAGGGAATAGAAGACCTTTAAACACTTTCATTGATGGCTCGAGATGTTTTGAACATTCAGCGTCATCAAGCTGCGTCGAAGCGCTTTTACGACGAGATATCGAATAGGAGACCCTGAGACACTCATTGGTGG
The DNA here is from genome assembly GCA_029783415.1 of Anisodus acutangulus. Lineage (NCBI taxonomy): Eukaryota > Viridiplantae > Streptophyta > Magnoliopsida > Solanales > Solanaceae > Anisodus > Anisodus acutangulus. The sequence continues at coordinate 2,990,805 of CM056498.1, read as the reverse complement.
GAGCGGCTTGAAATTGCGGTATTATTGAGAGATTGAATCTGGCGGGCGGAAAGGTGCGATCAGCGGAGAATCAGCGAAGAAGATGATGAAAACTACAGCGAAATCTTAACCGAAAGGTAGTGGAAGCGGCGTGGATCGTTGACCAACAAATACCTATTCAGAAGAACCACATAAATCATCAAGCAATTAGACGATTTTTGAAAATGTAATTTTTTTAATTGCAATTTTATTATGTAATTTGCAACTTTTGGACAACACCATAAAGTTGCAATTTAGATTTTAGACAATTGTATTTGTATTACAAAATCATATGTCTATTAAATAATATAAGAGGCACAAAAGCGACCTTGGGATGTTTTATTACACTATCTTGTTTTATTTATTGAGTTTTTATACATATGTTATTTAAAAAAAAAAAAGGAAAAGCCAGGCCCAGCCCCGAGCAGAGCAGGCAGCCGCCCAGATCTGGCGGGATCGGGATCGGGAGAGGCTGAGCAGTCCGCCGAACCCGGGCCAGCTGGGCGCTAGTCCGTCCGGGCCGGGATCGTCAGCCCGAGCAGACCCGCGGACGACGCCGGGACAGGCCGACCCCGGCCACCCCTAGTTATAAGAGGGACATCATGGTACTTACTCTCTCCGTCCATTTTTACTTGTTACATTTTGACTTGACACGCTTATTAAGGAGTCAAAAATAGAATGATAATTTGCTATATCACCCTTAATTATTGCTAAGTAACCTAATGATTGAAATAAATAAAACATACTTTAGAAGTTATGCAATCACTAAATTTTTTTTGAACTTGTCAACTCAATAATAAATGATAAGGGTAAAATAGGTATGAATTGATAAATTATCTCTTGATTTTCTAAATTGCAAATTAAAATTAAATAATTATTTATAGTATAGTAGACAAGTAAAAACTAGATGGAGGGAGTACTCTAGTTAAATAAGTAGAGAATTTCCATTAATAAGTTTATATATAGAACGACGGCAAAAAGGCAGAGTTAAGTGTTTTTTGCATGAAAGTTAATGATAATTGGATAAAGCAATGATGAAACAACAAAGAAGAAGTTTATACATAAGTCATAACTAGTAATTTATCTATATTATTTTAATAATATCAATATAAATGTTGGTTTCCAAAATATTCTTCACATGTTGAACGATCTTTATATTCTTAAATATTTGTATAATTTAAGAATATAACGTTGAATTACTAATAATCCTAATTCTATTAAACTACCAATCCAATCAGCCGTTACTATTAATATTATTTTATTACTATAAGAAACTTAACTCAAGCTCTAACCCTAATTCTATTGAAACAACCGACTTTATATCCTTATCAGTATTACTGCAAAAGAACGTTACTAATTTTTTTCCTTAGAACATTACTAATTATTACTATACTAATTTTCTAAATGCTTAAAAAGTTCCAATTCAATTAGGAACCATTGCAGATTTGATTTGTATAAATTTTACCGTATGCTTTCTTCCTCTTCCGGTCAGCGATAGTTCATAGGTTGTTGAAAGCCAATACTCCAAACACATATCATGAACATTTTATCCAATATCTAGGCTTTGAATTCCTAATTAACTAATAATAAAATATTACTAAATTAAGCTACATAATAAATTTGAATGAGTCGAGTTATTTTATGGGTTAAGTCTAATATTTAAGTGGACTAAAAATTCACTATCACATATTTAATTAAAGTCATACATATGAGCATTTCACAACTTCTTTAAAAGGAGGAACATTTTTAATCGTAAAAGAGAAATTGGGATTCAATAGGTGAAATGAGGAGTATTTTTAATATGAAAACTAACGTTAAAGGCATAGGGGTCCAATAGGTGGAAGAAGAACAAATTAAAATAATTTTCAATATGTAGGGGGCATTTTGAAAAACCTTTATCATTTCACTTCTAAAGACATCGCACAGGTACAAACGTGTGAATTAATTCAATAATATTGATCAATTTTTGTACTCTTCAAAATTATATTATTTTTGTAATAAATTATGCCGTATTGGATAAAATAGAATACTTAAAAATTAGTTTTAGAACATATCTAAGTTGAAAGTTTATTATTTTGAATACGCATTTCATAGTATTTGACGCAAGATATATTCGTGCAAGCACGAACATAGACATTAAAAGCATGAAGGCCTTATAAAATTAACTTTTTGTTCTTCATCAAAACACTCTACAATAGATAAAATCGTCATTTACTATTTCTTCAAATTATTATTTAATTATCCTTCAAAAATATTTTCCTAATATTTTGAAGTTTGAAATCAACTAAAATTCTGTTATTATATTTTTCCGTATTTGAACTATGTAAGAAGTCCTAATAATTAGGACCTAAAATTCAACTAAGATTTTACCATTGGTATATCATTATTTGAAACTTCTAATTAATAAAATACTTGCCTAAATTAAATTACATCGTATGTTAAATTTTGATAGAATCAAATTGTTAGACATTACGTGACCCTATGCTACTTAAGTGATAAGGATTTGTTAAGTCCTAAAGTATATCTAAGAGTGTAAAATGTTGGATATGTAAAGCAGTACGAGAAGTAAATAAATATTACAAGTGTTCGAAAGGATAAACAAACAAGCCAAAGTTCAGAACTGCCGTAAGCTTGTTGAGTCTTGAATCTTGATAACCTGAAATCAAGAAACACTAAATCTGAATTGTTACAATTGTGGCTGAGTCGAGAGATGGCTCTCTGTCTTTAAGACAAGATTGCCCCGTATATATGCTTTTACATTAACGGGCAATAGTCTCCCAAGATAAAACAGCAACACTACAAAGCAAATAGGTTGATTCTGACGAAGAAAACAAACACGAAACGACTTGCTGAAGAATGGAAAATGAAGGAAGAGTTTTCTATTTTTGTCCACTGTTTGTGCTTCACGTTTTTGGACAGATATATCTTCTGTTTGTCTCTGTGTATATATCTTGCAGTAGTCACAGTTGTGCCAAATGACACCAATATATAGCATAAGGGGAGGGACTCCTCAATTGCCAAGTTGTCACAGTTGTGCAACGTTTCAAAAGTCTTTCTGCCTTCCGTCGTTCCCAATTTCATCTTTTCAGAAACTCTAGGGACCAAATTGTAAACATTAAACAATTTGGGGGTCTATTAGAAGAAGTCCACGACCCAAGACCTGACCGGACGGGCGGGCGGCGGCGCGCGTGGATTTAGCCTTGAACCCAAGCACATTTAGGTCCTTCCTCCTTCAAACACATGTGTTACCTCTTGGGGTCCCAAACCCTTAGCCAATTTTGAGACTTATAAAGAGATCAATTCTTCTTTTTCCCACAATGTGATAGATTTGTCCCACACCATATTTTCATGCCTCAAACACCTTACTTCGTGGACCAATATCTCTTTCATTTCTTAAGGAAATTTGACGATTCTTGGCCCTACGATCATCTACTCACTTAGTAGATTATGCACGTGTGAAGAGACAAAGCCTCCAATATACGGAACCCTAGTGTTTAAGTCATTAAATACGGGTGGACGCACCTCCCCACCAAAAGCAAATTTTCAACATAAAATGTATACATTAGAATAGCTCTTCTCTTAGGACTCTTGGCTGGAATAGTTGTATATATGGACACCACATGTGACATACAGATTAAGATTAATTCTCTTTGTTCATCTGGTGCAAACTTTCTTTACTACTCCACATTCTTAAAATAATTGATATCCTTAATCAATAAAGCCCTTGTCACAGGTAATTCGGCACTAATCGCCAACCTATCTTTATCATCATTCGATAATTTGGAGGAGTTTAATTTTTATTATAGTTCTTATTTGCTTACTTTTGGTGGTTTAAGATTTCTCCTACTTTATTTTGATTAATGAGCTTTGTTTGATTTTTTATGTTTTATTTAGGTGATGTGCAACACAAGTATTTTGATTTTTTTACCTTTTTAAATTAGATTTCAAAATTGGACCAAATAGTATTTGATTATTTTCCTAATATTTAGGACTGCAAAATTTATTATTTAATTTAAAGTTATATAATAAAGGAAAGAAACTGGAATCGTCCCTACCAATTCTTTTTGGAGGTGGATTCCTCACTTGAGTATTATTGGATACAAGAGTTCTGTAACAGATGACAACAAAACAGTAATCAAACTCCCAATTCGTATTGGTAGGAACTAATTTTATTACAATAGCTAGTAATCAAACTAATACGTGAACGACAAAATTATAATTGAAGTACTAAAAGTAAGAGATACTAGAAAAGAAGGGGATGAGAAACTAAACTCAGAGAAAGGAAATGAGAGATACAGACTTTGCAAACGGCAACATAATACCCGTAACTCCTAAAGGCGCAGATGATAACCCTTTTTTTTTTTTTGTTGATGAAGGAATCCGCAGCCGCTACTTTCTTGAGTGCGCACATGGTAAACCTGGACTGACGCAATAGCCTGCAAACGAGTGCGCACAGGGTAAACCCGGACTGACGCAATAGCCTGCAAACGAGTGCGCACAGGGTAAACCCGGACTGACGCAATAGCCTGCAAACCACGTCAGCCGATTAACCACACTTGACAAGCCATGTGTGACAGGCTCAACCAAAAAGGTTTATGCAGGGGATCGAACTCGTGACCTTGCAGTCCCGCGCTCTACTGCTACACCAACTTGGCTACCCTTGCGGGTATGTAGATGATAACCCTTTTATCTCTACTCAACCTGGATCATAAGCAAATCTTGTTGGAAATTAGCCTTTGGCGGGAGTTGCGACCGACCAACTTTAACGGCTTAAACACTAGTGTTACGTATGTTGGAGAATCCGGTTCTTCACACATGCATGATGTACTAAGTACGTAGATAACTGTAGGGCCAAGAATCGTCAAATTTCATTGAGAAATGAAAGAGATATTGGTTCACGAAGTGAGGTGTTTGAAGCATGGAAAGTGTGGTGTTGTGTTCAATTCTCCCTCATCGGTAGAGGAAGAAAGAATTGTTGTGTATATAAGACTCGAAATTGGTTTGGGGTTTGGGACCCCAAGGGTATCCATGTGTTTAAAGGAGGAGGACCTAGATGTGCTTGGTTCAAGGAAAGACCACAGCGCGCCGCCCTTGCCGTCCGTCAGGGTTCACGGGTCGTGGTCGTGGGCCTTCGATATTATCTTTTGGGCGAAAACTTTGCCGAAATGCAGTTTGATCCCGAAGTTTGGATGTGCGATTTGGACCGAGAATTCTTTCGGATGTGCGATTTGATCAATGAAGTTTCAAGATGTACGCTTTGGTCCTGAAGTTTTGAAAGTCGAATTTCGGCGGTCGAAGCGAAGCGTCCGGCCTCAATTCACCATTTATTTTGGCTGAATTACACCTCCAATAATGGCCAATCCGTTGGCAATTTTCTCCATTTATTTGGTGGCTTTACTACCTCCATAATGGTCATTATTTGGCCAATAATGGCTGTTATGGAGGCAGTCAAACAGTCCCTCTTCCTCCTATATAAACACCCCTTACACCATTGTTGAGGCACACTTCATATACACGAATATACACAAAGCAGAAAGCAAAGCAAAGCAGTTTCTTCCTAATCTTCCAAGCATCATTTCGTTATTCAATATTCTTCACGGTAGCTTTTGAGTTTCCTTTGCTCAATTGTTCCATTGTTGTTTTATCTTGGGAGACGAATTGTCCGGGACGTATAAAGGATACATACGGGGCAATATTGTCTTAAGGGACGAGTGCCACACTCGACTCGGCAAAAATCAAAGCGATTCGGTCTTCTTGTTCAACAAATATTGTAATCTCAGTTTTATTGTTATATTGTAATTTTCAGTTTCTAGTTGAATTGTAATTTCAATTCTTACATAAGCAGTTACTTGTAATTTCCGTTTCTTGCAATCCTTGTAACCCCAACAACTTAAGACAATATTTTGCTTACGGTAACTGCAATAACATGGCTGGAAATATGACCGATGTTCTTTGCTCTTGCTTTGCCGCCTCTCGAGGCAACGCGTTTGCCTTCCCCCGCCGCTCTTGGCCAAGGCGATAACCCCTCCGCCTTCACTGCTGTGCTGCTCTTTATTCAAGCGCTGCTTTGCCTTCCCGATTGTTGGAGCTCCCCTCTTCTTCACACCACCATGATCGCCTGAAAAGTTCATGGGATCGAGAATTTAAAGATGGCGACAAAGATGTTGTTCTACTTAACGATTATGGGCATGGCAGGTTCCTTCTGGAAGATCCTCCACAAGTGGAGATGAAATGGACTATTCGCTTTCTTTGAAACGGGTGAAGAGGGCCTTGGTATCCATGTCGTTAACGGCATGAAGATGGTTCGTGATGCGTGGAATCATAGCGATTTCATGTGCAAGAACTATATCTTGGCCTTGGCGGACCTCTCTACACGGTATATTCTACCGTTGGCACCGCCAAAGAGCGTGGGAAAAAGCGCAAAGAAGTACAACGCACAAGATGCGGGTACTAAGAAGTTCATCGTTAGGAAATTTCTAAAATTCCAAATGGTGGACAGCAAAGCGATGATGTCCCAAGTCCGAATTCCAAATGATTTTACATCACCTGGATTTGGAAGGACTAAAGCCAAAGCAGCGATTTTTGATTGCATCGATTGAAAAAGTTACCTCCTTCATGGAATGAGTTTATGAGTTACTTGAAACTCAAGACAAAGGAAATGACCTTTGAAGAGCTTGTTATCAAACTGCAAATCCAGGAAGATAATAAGAAGACCTTTCCAAAGGGTAGACAACATGCTGAGGCAAAGGCAAATCTGGCTGAGGCCAAAGGGAAAACAAGCAACAAGCGGAAGTTCCACAAAGACGGCAAAGCCCCGCGTGAGGCGTTGAGGTAAGTCATCACCGTGGGAAACCTGGTCATAGGATCAAGGAATGCCGCAGCTCAAGACGAGCAACAGCAAAGCCAAGTCGAAGGCAAGGCTCAAGCTAATGTCGTCAAGGACACGCTCCTGGATGACATGATTGAGATCTCTCGTAGTGGTGCTAGAAGCCAACTTGGTTGAGAATCCGATCTGCGGTGGTGGGTGGACACAGGTGCAACAAGACACATCTGTTCCAACAAAGATGCCTTCTTCACGTACACTCAGGTCTCAGGCAAGAAGGCTGTTCATGGGCAACAACGCTTCCTCGGACGTGCTAGGGGTTGGAAAGGTGGTCCTGAAGATGACTTCCGGCAAGGAACTCACTCTGAAGGAAGTGATGCACGTCCCAAAGATTAGAAGAAATCTAGTTTCTGGACCTTTATTGGTTAATGCTGGTTTTAGGCTAGTGTTTGAATCAAATAAATTTGTACTCACTAAAAATGGCACATTTGTGGGGAGGGGCTTCGTCTGTGAAGGCCTCTTCAAAGTGAATGTCATGTCTGTATTGCGTCAAGGAAATAAAGTTGAACCTTCTTCTTATTTGCTTGAGTCTTCTAATTTATGGCATCATAGATTATGACACGTTAACTACAAGTCTATTCAAAGTCTGGTAAAGATGGAGTTGTTGCCGTCTATCAACGTAAACCCTCAACATAAGTGTGAGGTGTGCGTAGAGGCAAAACTTACTAAGCTTCCTTTTCGATCCGTCGAAAAGAATACCGCTCCTCTAGAACTTATTCACACAGATATATGTGATTTGAAGTTTGCACAAACTAGAGGGGGGAACAAGTACTTTGTGACATTTATAGATGATAGCACAAGGTATTGTTACCTTTACTTGTTGAAAAGTAAGGATGAAGCCTTTGAAAGCGTTTACGTTACAAAGCAGAAGTTGAGAATCAACTTAGCCTACGGATTAAATCCATTATTAGCGATAGAGAGGAGAATATGTAGCGCCTTTTGAGGAATATTGTGCCCCGAAGGCATTATTCATCAAGCAGCGGCTCCATACTCACCTCAATCAAGCGGTGTGGCGGAATGTAAGAACCGCACATTAAAGGAAATGATGAATGCCTTGCTTATCAATTTCGGTCTTCCCAAAACATGTGGGGAGAAGCCGTCCTTACCGCTAATATAATTCTTAATGAGTCCCACATAAGGGTAAGGACAAAACTCCATATGAATCATGGAAGGAAAGAAACCCACCTACAAATACTTTAATGTGTGGGGTTGTCGCAAAGGTTGAAGTACCCAAGCCAAAGCGAGGTCAAGATTGGGCCTAAGGCGTAGATTGCATATTCATCGGATATGCAAATAACAGTAGTGCTTATCGCTTCTTAGTGCATAAGTCAGATATTCCAGATATCCACCAGGGTACAATAATGGAATCAAGGAATGCTCTATTCTTTGAAAGTACCTTTCCTAGAAAGGAAAAAGACATAACCTCTCTCAAACGGTTATGCACAAAGCTCTCAAGAAGAGTCCTTGATCGCCCGGATCTGAATGGTTGAATCTAGCGAATCTCGAGGTGGTGAACATCGGAATCTAGTGTTCAGTTCTCGAACTTGAGACTCCAGAGATGGATCTAAAGGCGAGTAAAGGGCCAGGAAGGATAAATCCTTTGGTCCGACTTTGTAGCTTATATGGTTAATGATGAACCAAGGACAATTGCTAAGGTGTTGTCAACTCCGAAGCACCGCTCTGGAAAGAAGCTATTGAGAGTGAAATAAGCTCCATTCGCACAACCATACTTGGGAGTTGGTTGATCTTCCTCCGAAATAAACCGTTGGGGTGTAAGTGGATACTCAAACGAAAATACAAGGCGAGATGGGTCTATAGACAAGTACAAGGCCAGGTTGGTAGTCAAGGGCTATCGACAGACGAAGGCTTTGACTACTTTGATACCTACTCCCATTATCCCGAATGACATCCATACGGTATTTATTGCGATCGCGACTTTGCGTGACCTTGAGATACATCGGATGGATGTTAAGACAGCCTTCCTAAATGGCGATTTGGAAGAAGAAATCTATATGGACCAACCCGAGTACGTGGTTCAAGGGCAAGAGAAGAAAGTCCGACTTATCAAATCTCTGTCACGGCTGAAACAAGCCGAAGCAATGGCACGAAAAATTTGATAGTACTCTACTATCGAAGGGTTCGCCATTAATGAGTGTGATAAATGTGTTTACGAAGGTAACTCGACTCGTTTGTTATGATATGCACGTATGTAGGCGACATGTTAATCACGAAGCGATCTAGGGTAATCCTAGAGACTAAGAACATGTTGAAACAATGCTTCGACATGAAGGATATGGGTATCGCGAGATGTCATCTTAGGGATTAAAATCTCTAAGGCGTCGGTGGTGGTCTTATCTAGTCTCACTACATCGAGGATGTTTTGAGAAAGTTTGAGATGTTAGACAGTTCACCGATAAAGTCACCAATGGATACAAATCAAAAGCTTGATAAAAATCTTGGTACTTTGTATACCAGGGGCGATATGCATGATCGGTAGTTTGATGTATATAACAAACCGCACTGACCGATATTGCTTACGCATCAATAAGTTAGCTAGGTTCACCACGCGTAATCCGAGTGATAACCACGGAAGGCGTTGAATCGGGTATTACAATACCAAATACACGTTAAATTACGGGTTACACTATTCGAGATATCCAAATTTGTACTAGAGTGGGATGATGCAAACCGGATATCGATATAGAGAACACCAAGTCCACCAGTGGGTATGTATTTACAATTGGTGGTGGCGTGTCTTGGAAATCCTTTAAGCAAACTTGCATCGCCCGATCCACAATGGAATCGGAGTTTATCGCTTTAGACAAAGCGAGAAGAAGGTGAGTGGCTTCATGACTTCTTAGAGGATGTTCGTGTTGGAACAAACCCGTACCTTCGGTAATGATCCACCGCGGACGATCGGCTCTAGGAAGGGCACGAATGCTATGTACAACGGCAAGTCTCGTCATATTCGACGGAGGCATAAAACCGTTAGGCAACCGATCACCACGGGTATAATATCCATTGATTACATCAAGTCTAAGGATAATATAGCACCCATTGACAAAGGGCTTACCCAAAGATCGGATGGCTTGCCTGTTTGTGGAATGGGCTTAAAACCCAAAATATAAGGACCAATACAGGTAACCCAACCTAACCGGAGATCCCAATTTGGTTCAATGGGAAAACGGTTGTAAAGGTTGATTGATCGCTTCGGTGGAAGTATGAGCACTTCGGATAGTGATTTCAAAAGAAACTCCAAATCCAAAGCCGTTCGCGATAGACTTTAAGTGCTATCTGCAGTGTGGGTAAAGGTTAAGTCTTCAAAACTGTAATGCTCCTCAACGGTTGAGGTTAGGTTTTGGGAAACTTTAATGGTTCCTAACACTTGTGAAGTGGGGTATAGCAGATACCTTGTAGGAGACCACCTATTTAAGTGCGAGGGACGGGCCGCCAAGATGAACGCACTTAAGAATCCAAGGACGTTGTCCATGGCCAAAGCGGACAAAACATTACGAAGAGAGTAAGGGAATTTGTTGTGTTGGTACCATTGACTTGGCTTACACTAAACACCGACGGTTCAAGACATCACGTTCACCGCGATAAGTAAGTCCGATGGTATTCAACTATGGAAGGTTCAAAGGCGATGCTACCTCTCCTTATGCAACATCGGTCGAAATATTCTTTGAAATGGAAAAGGCACCATGTGAGTGCGCCAAAATCTCTTTCAGAGGGGATTGTTGGAAATTAGCCTTTGGCGGGAGTTGCGACCGACCAACTTTAACGGCTTAAACACTAGTGTTACGTATGTTGGAGAATCCGGTTCTTCACACATGCATGATGTACTAAATCGTAGAATAACCGTAGAGCCAAGAATCGTCAAATTTCATTGAGAAATGAAAGAGATATTGGTTCACAGTGAGGTGTTTGAAGCATGGAAAGTGTGGTGTTGTGTTCAATTCTCCCTCATCGGTAGAGGAAGAAAGAATTGTTGTGTATATAAGACTCGAAATTGGTTTGGGGTTTGGGACCCCAAGGGTATCCATGTGTTTAAAGGAGGAGGACCTAGATGTGCCGGTTCAAGGAAAGACCACCGCAGCCGCCGCCCGCCCGTCCGGTCAGGGTTCACGGGTCGTGGTCGGGCCTTCGATATTATCTTTTGGGCGAGAAAACTTTGCGAAATGCAGTTTGATCCCGAAGTTTCGGATGTGCGATTTGGACGAGAATTCTTTCAGATGTGCAGTTTGATCAATGAAGTTTCAAGATGTACGCTTGGTCCCTGAAGTTTTGAAAGTCGAATTTCGGCGATCCGAGCGAAGCGTCCGGCCTCAATTCACCATTTATTTTGGCTGAATTACACCTCAATAATGGCCAATCCGTTGGCAATTTTCTCCATTTATTTGGTGGCTTTACTACCTCCATAATGGTCATTATTTGGCCAATAATGGTCATTATGGAAGCGATCAACAAATCCCTCTTCCTCCTATATAAACACCCCTTACACCATTGTTGAGGCACACTTCATATACACGAATATACACAAAGCAAAAAGCAAAGCAAAGCAGTTTCTTCCTAATCTTCCAAGCATCATTTCGTTATTCAATATTCTTCACGGTAGCTTTTGAGTTTCCTTTGCTCAATTGTTCCATTGTTGTTTTATCTTGGGAGACGAATTGTCCGGGACGTATAAAGGATACATACGGGGCAATATTGTCTTAAGGACAGAGTGCCACATTCGACTCAGCAAAAATCAAAGCAGTTTCCGGTCTTCTTGTTCAACAAATATTGTAATCTCAGTTTTATTGTTATATTGTAATTTTCAGTTTCTAGTTGAATTGTAATTTCAATTCTTACATAAGCAGTTACTTGTAATTTCCGTTTCTTGCAATCCTTGTAACCCCAACAAATCTATTATTGGGCTGTCTAATTCTTGAGCATCTTCGTGGTTTAGCCCCTGGCTCATCAAGTTGGCCAACATCTGGGCTATCCATGTTCACAATATGTTCGACTTTGAACCATGCTTATGGTGGAGTTACTGAGGTAGGTAGTACTGTAGTGAAAGATAGTTATATTATTTGTGGCATCGGAGTATTCTTGTAAGATATGATTAAAATTATTTTTTTGCAAAAAATTGTCTGACGATGTGAGATAATTGCAATGATAATATTATTTTGGTAAAGATCCAAATTACGAAGCATATAAACGCCACCTTGCTCGCTTACCAAATTATTGGATATGTGAAGATGGTTTAAAATTTCAGGATTTTCCATAGCCTTTTTTTTATGTCCTAACACTTTATTAACTAATTTTATAGAAATTGGCCAAAATTAGTTTGCTAATTACGATTTGTAGATGGTTACAGTCCTTTGGTTGCCAACAAATTTTCAATTTCATTGTTTGGTCCAATTTTTAATATTTTTTCAGAGAAATAGTTGCAAAGAAATGATTTAAATTTTTATTATTAAAGTCTATAAGTAATATTTTTTAGTTTAAATTCGTATACAAAAGATAATATTTTTTAAGATGTTAGAATGTTTAATCAATATTAATAAAGTTAAATCAAGGTATAAATACTCAAAATTTGGTTTAATCAATTTCTATAGAATATGATTTTCAATAACAATTTTCCCCAAATCGGATGTAAAATACAGATTTGAAAGAAAATGTTATCACAAAATTTGTTAAAATTTATCATAAAATTCACGCAACCCATCCTAGAAAAGTATAGTAGATATATTTTTTACAAGCGTTGTTAGGTTAGAATATATATATATATATATATATATATATATATATATATTATCATGAAGTTATTATTAATGTTAGAATCATGAACTCAATATGCTTAGACATGGTTATCTTTTGAACTTAGTATATGGTTATCTTTTAAGCTCTATAATGACCTCAATGGATTAGCCTGTAAATTCCTATGTCAACGGTGGTTGATAATATGGCCTTTTTATGTCCGCTGAAGGACGGTGTTGGCCTGAAAATTGGGTGTGGCTAAAGACGACTGTCATTTTTATGGTAAGGCTTAAAGGAAGAGATGAACAGTTCAAATGAAGAAATGAATAAGCATAGAGTATTCACGAGATGAACAGTAGATAAGAACTCACATGACTGGACGTAGTCCAGAATTTTTTTTTTAAAATTAATTATTTCACGAGGAGAGACACTATGATTGTAAGACAAACATAAGAGGAAAAAGACAGGAAGGGAGTACCGAGTAGGACTACACAACCTATTGGCTTTGATGTTCAAATTTTTAGAAAATATTATTGAATCGGGTTCACTCATAAAGGCACTAGTTAGATCGTTAATTAATTAGTTAATCACCTAAAATTTTAGATAATTATTTATAAATATATCTGATAGAATATTATCATATCTGGTATATTATCATTGATAAAATATTACCATATTTTGTATATCTTTTATATTAGGTAAATTTATATTCCAATTGTAATTAGGAAGATTTAGTTACCTAGTTTGTAATTATGTAACACTATATATATTGTACACAATAATCAATGAAAGACAAGGAACATATTCCTATATGGTATCAGAAGTTAAACTCTAACTTCTTTTTCTCCCTAAGCCGCCACCCCTCCCCCCTCGGCAGCCCTCTCCCTTCTTTCTTCGACTTTCATCTCTTCCTCTCCAATTTTCAATGGTTGAACAATATAAATTCCATCATGTTCTTGAAGTTAACAACATCAAGAATTGCATTCGCATAACTCTTAAGATGGAAAAAGTTCAGTATTCATCTTGGACAGAATTATTTAAGATTCATTGTCGTGTATACAAAGTCATCGACCATATCATCCCTCCAAAATCTAAGCCCCTAAGAAAGACCTGATGATGAACTTTGGTCCCGCTTAGATGCGGTTGTCCTACAATGGATCTACGGCACGATCTCGAATAATCTATTATATACAATCATTGAAACCGATGCCACTGCACGACAAACGTGGGAACACTTGGAAAGTATTTTTCATGACAATAAGACACAACGCGCCTTGTATCTGAAATATCAATTTCAGCCATTCAGCAGAACGATTCTCCTAATGCGTCGGCCTATTGTCAAGGTCTGAAGATGATTGTCGATCAACTCTCCAATGTCGGTGCACCGGTCACTAATCAACGATTAGTGATGCAACTTATTGCGGGTTTAAATGAAAATTATGATGGTATCGCTACCATCCTCCAACAAAGCACGTCATTACCTCCGTTCTATGAGGCTCGTTTGAGACTCATTCTTGAAGAAACCCGAAAAACAAAGCAAGTAGCGACTAATGTTAGCACAGCCGACGCCCGCCCTCGTAGCCACCGATGGCAACCATGTTGACCCGAGAGGTTCGGCTCGTGCCCCATCCCATATGCAAGCCAACGATCCGATATGTGGCTTACGTTCCCGGAATAACAATAGAGGAAGAAATTACGGGAACAGCCGCGGCAATAGTGGCAGCGCTGGAAACAGTGGCAGCGGCGACAGGAGGCAACCACCAATAGTGGCAGCAAAAGTGGTAGCAAGAGTAGCAGCAAAAGTGGTAGCAAGAGTGGCAGCAGCCTCCGCCATGGGTTGCCTACCCGCCATGAGCTGCGTGGCCCCACCGGCATGGGCTGCTCCACATTGTCCCAACCCGACGTCCTCTTAGGCCCAACATTCGGCCCCACAAGCCCAGTACGACATCCTCGATGCACGTCCACAACAGGCATACAATGCACAAATTTCTCCTCCTTCAACCTACGCACTGACGGATATTGAGGCAACTATGAACACGATGTGTCTCAACGTTCCTGACAATAGTTTATACATGGACACTGGCGCCATATCTCATATGATGACATCTCAAGGTACTCTCTCGTCTTATTTCAATATGAGTAATTTAAATCGTAATATTATTGTTGGTAGAGGACAAGGCATTCCCATTCGAGTTTATGGACAATCATCTCTTTCCCCACCACACACCCCGTTAGCCTTAAAAATGTCCTCCACGCCCCAAAACTTATCAAAAATCTAATCTTTGTGCATCATTTCACAACCGACAATAATGTTTCTCTTAAATATAATCCTTTTAGTTTTTTTGTGAAGGACCTTATGACATGGATGCGAATACTAAGATGTGATAGCACCGGAGACCTTTATCCTATAACCACCTCAGTCATCTATCCAGACTCCTTTCCATCAACCTTTGCATCAATTTCGTCTTCTTTATGGCATAATAGATTAGGACATCCGGGAGACTCTATTTTACCCTCCCTTAGCAAAAATAAATTTATTGCTTACAAACATGTCCCTTCTCCTCCTGTTTGTGAATCTTGTGTTTTTGGGAAACATGTCAAGTTGTCATTTTATTCTTCATCCATTTGTACTTTAATGCCTTTTGATATAATACACAGTGATTTATGAACTTCTCATATCTTAAGCACAGTCGGACATTGATACTATATGTTATTTTTAGATGATTATTCAAACTTTTCATGGACGTTTTCCATTGGTAATAAGTCCCAAGTCTATTCTACTTTTTTTGTCATTCAGCACTTTCATTAAGACACACTTTGAAAAGAATATTAAATGTTTCCAATGGGATGAAATTCGATAATAATCAATTCAAACTTTTCTGCGCCAAACACGGCTTTGTTTTTCATTTTTCCTGTCCCCACACCTCTCTACAAAATGCAAAGTCAAATGAAAAATCAGAATCATAAACAACTTAGTTCGTGTCCTCCTTGCTCACGCCTCTATCCCCCCCCCCCTCATTTTTGGCATTATGCTCTATCAATGACAACATATTTGTTGAACAATCTCCTAAACAAGTCTCTCAAACACAAGTCTCCCACTCAAGTTCTCTATCTTCGAGATCCTTCCTATAAGCATTTACGAACTTTCGGATGTCTGTGCTACCCCCTCTATCCCTCCACACAAATCAATAAGCTAAAACATCGGTCATCCCCGTGCGTCTTTCTTGGCTACCTCCCAATCATCGAGGTTACAATTATTATGACTTGTCAAGCCAGAAAATAATTATTTCTCAGTATGTCATATTCGATGAGTCCCAATTCTCCTTTGTCAAACTCAATTCTCCATCCCCAAATTCCTATGAATTCCTAAATGATGGCTTAAATCTCCTTCTAATTCATCACTTGCAAAATCAGTCGTCACCGACACCGGTAGCCATCCCTACCACTGCCATCCCGAGGGGGCAGTCCACCCAGCCCCACAACAAGAGCCTCGGAATAGCCCGTCACGGTCTTCCGTCTCGGCTGTCTCTCAGCCAACCCTTTCCCTGATGCCACTACCCCTTCTCGGTCCAACCCCCTACTCCCGGCAGTCCACCCAGTCCGGCCTTCACTTCTCGGCCACCCTATCCAAATCCTGTCCAACCTCCCGTGGCATACCCACTGATAATGGAAACTTGTGCTATGCACGGTTTTTCCAAACCCAAATGGCTATTTAACTTGTCCACTTCGGTTGCCCCTTCCCCTGTTTCTCGTAATTCGAAAGATGACTTGAACGATCCTAATTGAAAAATGCAGTGATTGACGAATATAATGCTCTTATTGAAAATAAGATGTGGGATCTATTACCTCGTCCCCATGATGCTAATATTATTCGTTCTATGTAGATTTTTCTACATAAAAAGAAATCTGATGGTTCTTTTGAGAGGCACAAGGCCCGTCTTTTAGGTGATAGCAGGTCTCAACAGGTAGGAGTGGATTGTGATGAAACTTTTAGCCCGGTGGTGAAACCGACGACTATTCGGACTGTTCTCAGTATTGCTTTGTCCAAGTCTTGGTCTATTCATCAGCTTGACGTCAAAAATGCTTTCTTGCATGGAGACCTTCATAAAACCGTCTATATGCATCAGCCTGTGAGATTTAGGGATCTGATTCATCCAGATTATGTGTGTCTTTTGAAGAAATCACTCTATGGACTGAAACATGCTCCTCGTGCATGGTACTAACGGTTTGCTGATTTTGTATCCTCTATAGGGTTTTCACATAACAAATTTGATCATTCACTGTTCATCTATAGCAAGGGTAATAACATGGCATACATCCTACTATATGTTGATGATATCATCCTCATCATATCTTATTCTGATGCTAACTGGATGGATGTCCTGACACTTGTCGATCCACGTCGGGTTACTATGTCTTCCTCGAAGATAAATTGCTTTCTTGGTCTTCTAAAAGTCAACCTACTCTGTCTCGATTCAGTGTCGAAGCTGAGTACATAGGTGTAGCGAATGTTGTTTCTGAGTCTTGTTGGATACGCAACCTTCTACTTAAGCTTCACTTCCCACTTCATAAGGCTACAATGGTTTACTGTGATAATGTAAGTGTGATATATCTTTCCAGCAATTCCGTTCAACATCAGCGCACTAAACACATTGAAATGGATATTTACTTTGTACGTGAGAAAGTTGCTCGTGGACAAGTTCGTGTTCTTCATGTTCCTTCCCGATATCAGATTGCTGACATATTCACTAAAGGACTTCCGCACATACTCTTTGATGACTTCCGAGCTAGTCTCAGCGTACGAGAACCTCTCGCTTCAACTGCGGGGGTGTGATAGAATATTACCATATCTTGTATATTACCATTGATATAATATTACCATATTTTGTATATATTTTATATTAGGTAAATTTATATTCCAATTGTAATTAGAAGATTTAGTTACCTAATTTATAATTACATAACACTATATATATTGTATACAATAATCAATGATAGACAAGAAACATATTCCTACCTCAAGAGATGAAGGCTAGCTAGGGTTTATAAAGAGAGAAGACTCTCTGCATTGTGATGATTTATTGAGGTGTGCAAAACTAAGGAATTACTCCGTTTTGTGATAATAATTCTACGATCGATAGTTCAAGTTGGATCCGGCCGCCTCGCATGGAGAAACTTGTAATTAAATCTCCTAAACTGATAGGAGTAATTACATTTAAATAACCCATCTTCCATAGAGGATTGTATCTGTTTTTAACTTATTGGTTCTTGAAATGTAGACTATATATGTCAAAAAAATCAGTACTCGAAGAATTAATAAAGAAAAAGAAAAATTATATAGACTTTGTGAGTCCTTGCTGGCAAAATAGACAACTCAGAGTTATGGCTAACAAAAACTGGATAAGGAAAATTATTTACATCACGAATTAAGTGGAGAGTGTTGGATATGTAAAACAATACGGGAAGTAAATAAATATTACAAGTGTTCGAAAGGATAAATAAATAGGCAATTCAGAACTGCCGCAAGCTTGTTGAGTCTTGAATCTTGATAACCTGAAATCAAGAAATACTAAATCTGAATTGTTACAACTGTGGCTGAGTCGAGAGGTGGCTCTCTGTCTTTAAGACAAGATTGTCCCATATATATGCTTTTACGTTAATGGGCAATAGTCTCCCAAGATAAAACAGCAATTAATCAACACTACAAAGCAAATAGGTTGATTCTGACGAAGAAAACAAACACGAAATGACTTGTTGAAGAATGAAAAAGTTTCTGTTTTAGACACTGTTTCTGCTCACGTTTTTTATTGTTAGGCAGAAACTTTCTGCCTTCCGTCGTTCCCAATTTTATCTTTTCAGAAACTCCAGGGACCAAACTGAAAATATTAAACAATTTGAGGTTTATCAGAAGAAGCCCAAAGCCCGTGACCCGAGCCCAGACGGGTGCGCGGCGCGCGTGTGGACTTGGCCTTGAACCCAAGCACATCTAGGTCCTCCCTCCTTCAAACACATGGGTTACCTCTTGGGGTCTCAAACCCTTAGCCAGTTTTGAGACTTATAAAGAGAACAATTCTTCATTTTTCCACCGATGTGATAAATTTGTCCCACACCACATTTCCATGTCTCAAACACTTACTTCGTGGACCAATATCTCTTTCATTTCTCAACGAAATTTGACTATCTTTAGCCCTACGGTCATCTACTCACTTAGTAGATTATGCACGTGTGAAGAGACAAAGCCTCCAACATGCGGAATCCTAGTGTTTAAGTCATTAAATATGGGTGAAAGCACCTCCCCACCAAAGATAAATTTCCAACAGAGAGTTTGATCAACAAGTGCCCAGTGGTCAATACATTAGGGTATTGTTGTCTGAGGTTCCGTGTTCGAGCCCTCTGATCAGCGAGAGTGGAACTGTGTTCCCCAAAAAAAATCCTTCCATACGCGTAGGGCCAAGCGGTGTATACTAATCTGTAGGGCCAGGCCGGAGGTGGGGTTTTCTGGGGTATGGGGCCGTAATGCGGTGGGACCGGTCACTTTAAAAAGTTTACCCTACCTTAGTTTTTTGTCCTCCGGGGCATAGTCCAGTGGCAAAGCCTGGGCGCTATAAGGCGCTCTGGCATGGGACAGCGTGGGTTCGTTTTCCCGCAAGCACGAAGAAATTCTGCATGTTGGGGAATTTGACCTTGTCTCATTGATCAGTTGTACGCTCCCAGAAAACTGGCCACCGGAGCACATCCCGCGATTTACCTGGTGATAGTTGTTGAAGGACTGGTGCTATTACCTCCAGGACGTCTGGGTAATACCAGTGAAGTAGTCAGGCGCAAGCCTGAAAACCTTGATTATCAAAAAAAAAAAAACGAGATCAAAGGATAACATAGTAAATCAAACTCAAAGTACTTCTACTAGTAGTAATTATTATTATTACCACACAAATTGATAAAGTCGTATGAAAAAATCAAGGTCTCTATCTTTTATTTATGTCGTACAAAGTACAGATTGTTTATCCCTATTTAACTAAGCACAATCATTAAAAAGGAAGTACGTAGCACGTTCAGATGTTCTAACACATTTTGGATTAATTCAATTATCTAATTAATAATTTCTTTTTGCTTTGGTAGAGATGTCCATGGTTTGCCGTCTTTTATTCATAAAATAATTAAAGCTTAGTAACTAGCTATTCCCTTTGTTTCATGCACAGTTTTCTTTTCAAGTATGTTTAAGAGAGAATGACGCCATGTTATATTTATCAGTCACCACAAACTTTGGCGGTTGTAATATTTTTCATTTATCCTTAATGATGACATGTATATACAGGCGTAAAAATGTCATGACGTGTTTAAAATTATAAGTTTCATTTCATTAAAATTTTAGTGTTCAATCAAACATTATTTTATAAAAATGAAAAGGAGGAAGTAAAAGAAGACAAGTTTATTGTGTTCATATAATTTAAGTAACAATGATCATCTTTGCATGTTTGTTAGCATGGACAGTTGCACATCTAGAGCATATTCAGGGATTTACGGAAATTCTATAGTTTTTGTAAGAAACTTATTAAAGATATATAAATGTGGACTATGAAGTCAATTTTTATTATATATATTAATTTGATATTATTTTAAAAAATTCATAAATTTCAAATTTGAATCCGCACCTAATAATAACTTAAGTTTAAATTCTTTAATATCGGGCGAAACTGGAAGAAATAATCCCTTGATTATTTTCATTAATTGAAAGACTATATATACAATTTACATATTTTCATAATACGAAAATTATTTTCCTATTCTACTCCTAAAACTCTATTCTAGTAGTACAAGACTTCTATAATTATGGTAAGTGTACAATGCTAAGTAATACAAATATTCTACTTAATTACAATCTTAAAATGGACCAAAGTCTCGTGATATACATAGTGTATATCACGGGAATATACACTGTCTAACACACCTCCGCAGTCATAGCGCGGTCTTCGAACGCTGAGACTGTCCCTAAATCTTCAAAAAGGATCGAGGGAAGACCCTTTGTAAAGATGTCTCCAATTTGATACCTGGAAGGGACATGACAGACGCGTACTTGTCCATGAGCTACCTTTTCGCGAACAAAATGAATGTCCATCTCGATATGTTTAGTGCACTGGTGCTGAATCGGATTCCTAAACAGATAGATGACACTAATATTATCACAATAAACCAAGGTAGCTTTCTGAATAGGACAATGAAGCTCTAAAAGAAGATTATGTAACCAACACGATTCAGACACCACACTGGCTACCCCTCGATACTCGGCCTCTGCACTAGAGCGTGATAAAGTTGACTGACGCTTGGCAGACCATGAGACCAAGTTATTACCAAGAAACATACAATATCCAAACATAGACCGTCTGGTGTCTGGACAGCCACCTCAATCAGCATCTGTATACGAGACAAGTGCTGACGTCGAAGAATGATATAAATGCAAGTCATATTCAAGTGTACCCTGAATATACCGAATGATGCGTTTGAGCGCATTCATGTGCTCAACTCTGGGATCCTGCATAAAAAACACATCTGTTGTACAGCATACGTAATATCTGGTCTCGTGAATGTAAGATACTTAAGGGCCCCTGCAAGGCTGTGATATCGGGTCGGATCCTCGTATGGTGCGCTGGCCGCAGCACTAAGCTTGGGCTTAGTATCAATGGGAGTGGAAGTGGACTTACATGATGACATCTCAGCCCTCTCAGTGATCTCAGCTGCATACTTCAGTTGAGATAAGAATAACCCACCTGCATGACGAGTGACAACAATCCCCAAAAACTAACTCAAGGGCCCCAAGTCTTTCATAACAAACTCAGAGATGAGCGTTGCCATGATAGACTGGTGTAAGGCATTGGAAGAGGTAGTCAGAATAATATCATCCACATATAACAAAATATATGCCAATGACGAACCACGATGATAGATGAACAAAGAATTATCCGACCTGATGTAAGTGAACCCAATAGTCAAAACATAGTCGGCAAACCGCGTATACCAGGCCCGTGGAGACTGCTTAAGCCCATATAAGGACTTCTTTAACAACTAGACATGATGAGGATGTTTGTGATTCCTTAATTCCAAAGGCTGGTGCATATAGACTGTTTCCTTGAGATCACCATGGAGGAAAGCATTTTTTACATCTAACTGATGAATAGGCCATGCTTTCGAAAGAGCTAAGCTAAGCACAATGCGAATGGTATCCGGCTTGACCACCGGACTAAACGTCTCACCACAATCCACACCAACCTGCTAAGTCTTACCATCACTCACAAGCCGCGCCTTATGTCGGGCAAATGAACCATCTGAATTTCCCTTATGAGCAAAAATCTACATAGACCTAATAATATTAATATCAGATGGATGGGGCACCAACTCCCACGTCTTATTATCAATAAGAGCATTATATTCATCGGTCATAGCAATATTCCAATTCGGGTCATTTAATGCAGACACAGGATTACGGGGTAAGAGTGATCTAAGAACATTAGAATGTAAATTAAAATGTACTTTTGGTTTAAAAATCCCCTGTTGACTACGAGTGACTGGTCTATGACTCGGGGCAGAGGCGGGTGGATTTTGGGAATTTTCGGGACTCGGGACGGACTGGCCAGCAGGCAGTGGGCCTGCTGGCCCAAATCGGGAACTGAAGCTGGAGCTGGGCACGGGAACTGGGCCAACACTGGACCCAGAAACAGTACCCGGAACTGGGCCAGAACTGGGTAGAATGGATGGCCCAGTTGCTGGACCCAGATTTGAAGACGACGTTGTTTGGGGAGGACCAGCGGGCAGTGGGCCCGCTGGCGGAGTTGGGGTGCGGGACACATCCGAAAAATAGTGAATAAGTTTAAGAGAAATACCATCATCCAAAAAATTATATGAACTAGGCACGGGATTACTCACTTTAGCAAACGGAAATTGGGATTCATAAAAAATGACATGGCGACTAATGATGATTTTATTACAGGATAATTAAAGCATTTGTAACCACAATGATTAGACGGAAAATCCAAAAACACACATGAAGTAGACCGGGCCTGAAGTTTGTTAATTGTGGTGGACGAAAATAGCGGATAACACAAACACCCAAAGACCCTAAGATGTGAATACGAATGGGTTTTATTATATAGAATGTGAAGGGGAAAGAATATGTCAAACCTTTGGATGGAATTATGTTAAGGAGATATGTAGCCATGTGTAGAACATGATGCCAAAAAGACGGGGGTACGGAAGCATGAATCAATAAAGTTCGGACAATGTTATTAATAGTACGAATTTTGCGTTCGACTTTCCCATTTTGTGAAGAAGCATAAGGACAAGAAAAATGAAAATTGATTCCATTATTAGCCAAAATTCCCGAAACACCTCATTGGCATACTCTTTGCCATTATCACATTGAATATTTTTTATTTCCCGTTCGAATTGGGTTCTAATGAATGCTCTAAATTTTAAGAAGATGGAAAAAACTTGGGATTTTTTCGCTATCGGAAAAGTCCATAAAAACTTAGAATAATCATCCAAAAAGAGAACATAATACTGATGACCCAAAGAACTAAGAACATGAGACGTCCATAAATCACTATGGATAATATCAAATGGCATTAAAGTATGAGAATTGGAGTTTACAAATGACAACTTAACTATTTTTTCTAAAGAACAAGATTGACAATTCGGAGTACTACGCACACTCTTACAAGAAATAAAATTATTTTTATCTAAGGAAGACAAATAGATGATCCCGGATGACCTAGATGAGCATGCCACAAGAAAGGAGCCAGAACGGTAAAAGTGGATGGCATTGCGTGACTCGAGAAATCGGAACGTGGCGTGATAGGATACAGATCACCCCTATTATCACACCTCATGAAAGGACTCCCCGTTTTGAAATCCTTCACCGAAAAAACAAATGGATCAAATTCTATGGACACTGAATTATCAGTGGTGAATTTCGGACAGACACCAAATTTTTAATCAATTTTGGAGCGTGAAGGGTATTTTTCAAAATAAGGGGTGGCCGGGGGGAGACAATATTTTCTGACCATAACCACGAATTGAAATTGAATTACCATTACCAACAATTACACCACGATTGTTGCTCAAATTGGAATAAGACGAGAGAGTACCTGAGTCGGACGTCATGTGAATAGTGGCGTCGGTGTCCATGTACCAATCTGGGTCCGAAGAATTTATTCCAAGCGTGTACATCGCGCCTACAATATCGGAAGAAGTGGGGCCCACTGCATGATGGGCCTGAGAGGGCTGGGACCCAAGTACACCGGGTTGTTGTCCTGGCCCAGAACTGGGGCGAGAACTACTGGGCCAAACTGGATTGGGCCTGAAAAAACTCTGTTGGGCAGTCCAGTGGCCAGAATGCGAAACTGCTAGGTCGTAGGGACTGTTGGGCCACTGCCCACTGGCCCAGGCCCACGGCCAGAGGGCCCAAGGATGGGACCAGTTGGGTTGTGGCCCACTGTCGGTACTGCGAGACCTACTGCCACCGTGACCATCTCTGGAACCACCCAGTTTGCCCCCGCGATTTTTGGCATTATTTTTCCGACTATTTTTGCCGCCACCATGAGTTTGGTTTTGGCCGGAATTATCAACACCACCCGGAGGTTTTGTAGAGGACGTCATCATGACTACGGGACTAGCACCGGTAGCAACTTTTTTGGCCAAGTCAGCTTCTTCGTGGGTAAGCACAGAACGAGCCTGATAAAATTGCGGAAGAGGGCTGCTCTGACGAAGAAGTGTGCCAACACCATTATATGCCTTTGAAAGGCCTACAACCATTTGTAGGACCAAACGATCATTCAAAACAGGTGCGCCAACGTTGCGGAGTTGGTCCGCCAATTCCTTTAACCTTTTGCAATATGCTGAAACGTTTGGAAAATTTTTCATATAGATGTGGGAAAATTCCTGCTCAAGGGTAACAACACGAGAATTCTTATTATCTTGGAATATATCACGTACTCTATTCCACGCCTCCATCACCGTAGCGTCGGGTTCAATAATCGTTTGCAAGAGGTCGCTAGAAATAGTGGAGTAAATCCACTGAAGAATAGTAGCATCAAGGGTCGTCCATAACGTAGGATCATCCTATGGTTTGGGCACCTCCGTATCTGTAGGAGCCGCGGGGATAATATGATGGAGAACTTGATGCGAGCGTGCATGTATTTTGAACAGTTCGGCCTACGTCGCGTATTGGACGTTTTCTATTTCAAGAATGATAGGGATGTGATTCTTGATATTAGAAATAGTAAGGGCAAGGTGAAACATGTTTCTAGCCATAATAGCAACGCAAGATGTGAAGTAGGGATTGGGGAGAAAAAATTAGGAAGAGAAAAGTAATTTTCGGGCACGGAAACCGAGGAGGGGCTCGGATTCGGTGGTTTGGACGGAAATATTAGGGAGAAAGTGGGAGAAAATATTAACCTAGACTCTTGATACCATGAAAGAAATAATCCCTTGATTATTTTCATTAATTGAAAGACTATATATACAATTTACATATTTCCATAATAGAAAAATCATTTTCCTATTCTACTCCTAAAACTCTATTCTAGTAGTACAAGACTTCTATAATTATGGTAAGTGTACAATGCTAAGTAATACAAATATTCTACTTAATTACAATCCTAAAACGGACCAAAGTATATCACGGGAATATACATTGTCTAACCGAAACATACTTTTTTATCCATGTCTGATT